>OW285195.1:0-1200000 GCA_935421135.1 Bugulina stolonifera | reverse complement strand
ATTCTCTTAATTATCTATCTAAAAGGAAATGAAAACTCCAAACTAGTAACATATGGTTAGTGATCTGTGGTAACATCTACAAGCTTGAGTCGGTTTAGTGCATTCAATATATATTTGTAGTTCTGGATTTGTCTGGTAATTTCATAAAAGATGTCGACTGGTTTGCTGCCAGCAGTTTTAAAATGCTACATAACTTGCTCATCCGGAACAACAGCGTCACTTCGCTACCAGGGTTTCTACTGGTCAACCACACTTCAGTACATTCTGTCGACTTCAGGCATAACCAAATATCTCAGATCCACCAGAGGACTTTCTTTGGAGCTGTCTCCTTAGCGTAAGCCAAAGCTAATACTATGCACCATTCAGTCTAGTGATTCGTTTATAAAATCATAACACAGTCTGTCCTCTTCATACATGACACTGTACGGTCCCCTATTATGCTGTGCAGTATCCTTCTTACATGAACATTCTACAAGGACACCATACACTCTTCCTCCAATACAGGGTGGTCGAAATCCTGTCCCTTCATGCAGGGATACTATACAGTTCACCTTATTACAGCATTAAGTACAGTTTTAGTATTAAAAAGCAATGGACTTCACATTGTGCTAGATAACTTGCATGACTGTGGTATACAGGTGTTGGTGGCCAAGTGGTCTAGCGCTAGCCAGTCTGGTCTTGCAGCAATGGCGCAAGTTATCTGTAAGGGCGTGGGTTCGAGTCCCGCCAATAACCTGGAGGTTTTCGGCCCGAAGAAGGTTTTTCCTCTGTGCTATATCGAACTATAATAACGTCCAGCTCTAGGAGCCGTGGTGGCCCCTCGACTAGCTCTGCTATTGGGCAGCCACGTTAAAGAGTTGTGTCTGGCGCCACGGATATTATTATTATTATTACATACAGGAAGCTCCAGCTCTCGCATAACTACTTGACTAGTATACCACCAGAGACGTACCTGGGCATTCCAAATCTCTATACATTAGTTCTCTCTCACAACCTGCTGAAGACGTTTGTATACCACACAGACCCAGCTGGGCTCTCTCTGAATGATACCAGTATGTACCAAAAGTTTGAGAGTAAGGTGGGAGAGCTGAGGCTTGAGAGTAATCAGTAAGTATCACCATGTATTTCTTTATACCGCAGCCACAGTTCAGCACATATGCAAGTATTACTCATATCTGTACTGTTGACTACTGATGACTACATGACTTTTATATCTACTGATGACTACATGACTTTTATATCTACTGATGACTACATGACTCTTATATCTACTGATGACTACATGACTCTTGTAGTCACCTAATGAGTGTTCAGTAGATACTAGTCATACATCTAACCATGCCTTCATTACACACCATGTGTACTTACCTAATAATGGTTAGATGATTCTTGTATCTACTGATGAATGCATGAGTCATTTAGTTATCAGTGATTAAATGAGTCATGTAGTTATCAGCATATATATTAGTCATGTATTTATTAGTTATGTACATGTATATGAGTCATGTAGTCATTAGTTATGTACATGTATATGAGTAATGTAGTTATCAGTATGCATATAGCAATACTTTCAGAATGAGGTTCATTAGCAAACGAATGCAAGAAAGTCTGCGGAGGCTGACAAATGTGGAGCATATACATCTAGAGATCAATAACATTACCTATATACCTTCTAGATGTTTCTATGGTAAGTACCAGTGGTCTATGTCAGTAGTACATGTAGTATGTCAGTGTATGTCACATTAGTATTGTTGTGACCTACACACTTGATGGATTTATCTACCTTTGACTGCACAGATATGTATGTACGTATGCAGTGTACATGTACAGTATACATATGTATGTACATGTACATGTACAATATACATATGTATGTACATGTATATATGTACATTATACATATGTATGTACATGTATATTGCACATGTGCCATGTACATTGTATAGGTACATACATATGTATATTGTACATAATTATACAGTGTACATGTACAATATATCAGGGGGTAACTTTCCTGAAAAAGTTGAGGCGGCCGAAATTGGACTGGCTAACAGTAGCGGTGTGGGGAGGGTGTGTGCGGGATGGGGGAAGGAGGGTGTGTGCGGGATGGGGGAAGGAGGGTGTGTGCGGGATGGGGGAAGGAGGGTGTGTGCGGGATGGGGGGAAGGAGGGTGTGTGCGAGATGGGGGAAGGAGGGTGTGTGCGGGATGGGGGAAGGAGGGTGTGTGCGGGATGAGGGAAGGAGGGTGGGGCACCTCCCACAAAAAGTAATCTGCAAATAGTAAACTTCAAATTAGTACACTGCGAAAGAGTGCTTCTCTGTTTGGCTTGGCCATGACATACCATTGTAGTCCTTTACAAATTTAGTTGATGGATAGAGATGGAGAGTGGTATTCCAGGGTTCCCAAACCCTGAAGAACAGTGTTCGAAGTGGAACAAATGAGGTGGGTGGGCACACTGTGCATGCAATCTTAGGGCATTTCTTATTGTTGAATACAGAATTACACATGCAGTGATCCTATCTTACAGATGAGATTAGTATTGTCATCGTATAGCTAACCAATTGAGTGAATTACTAAAATGAAAAAAAAACATCCCTCAGTGGGATTCGAACTCGTGTCCCTATGCATGAAGACCAAGCACTCTACCAATTGCGCTATCTAATCAGCAGTGGCTTCACGCAAAGATTAGCCATCAATATAATTATACACATAGTAGCATCATTTTCATCAGAGTATGTTTATATCATGTGGGGCACGGTACCTATGCCTTCCGATATTAGCTTAATTTTTTCTTCTTTTAACAAAAAGTTCAGGCGGCTAGGGCCGCCTGAGCCGCCTAGATAGTTATGGCCATGTATATACATATGTATGTACGTATACAGTGTACATGTACAATATACATATGTATGTACACAAGCACTTCGTGCTTGGTCTGCGACGCAAGCTTCACTGCAAAATTTGCTCGCTTTGCTCGGATCAAATGATGGCTTGTGTTCATGTACTGTGGCCATACATGTACATGACCTCTGGTGGTACAGGTATGTTACAATTATTCCATGAGGAGTTGTGCACCCTTGCATTAAGAAGACAACTCCAAGTCAATAGCCCGAGTTCTAACACCAACGTGTGGGGTGGGGTGGGTCATGTACCCACCCCGCCTTTGGTCGGGCCCAAGGTCCTAAGGCTAGGGACCCGCCCCGGCAGCGATGCCTGGGGACCCGTCCCAAGGTCCTACCATCACCCGGAGCCAAGATCCTCGCCGGCAGCATTATAACCTATATAAACCATGAGTCCAAGAGGGTCTTCGCCATCGACATAGCCCGAGATCCAACACTTATTTGGCGTGTGGGGTGGGTTGTGTAACCACCCCGCCTTTGGTCGGGTCCGAGGTCCTAAGGCTAGGGACCCGCCCCGGCAGCGATGCAAGGGGACCCGGTCCCGAGATCCTACCACCACCCGGAGCCGAGATCCTGACCGGCAGCATTACAACATATATGAGTCGTCCCGATTTTCGACCCCGAATCTGATTGGAGGACGGCAGACCGCAGACCGCGGACCGCGGACCGTTTCGTCTTTTTATATATGATGATGATGATATACAGTGCACATGTACAATATACATATGTATGTACGTATACAGTGCACATGTACAATATACATATGTATGTACATGTATATATGTTCATTATACATATGTATGTACATATACAAAGTACAATATGTACTGTATGTATATGTACATGTACTGTATGTACATGTACATGTACATATACAATGTACATGTACATGTACATATACAATGTACATTTACATATACTGTGTTTACATGTACATATACAATATACAGAATGTACATGTACATTATACAATGTACATGTACATACAGCACATGTACCGTGTGTACATGTACATACATGTACATACGACACATGTACACATGCACATATACTTACGGCACATGCACATGTACTTACGGCACATGCACATGTACTTACGGCACATGCACATGTACTTACGGCACATGCACATGTACTTACGGCACATGCACATGTACTTACGGCACATGCACATGTACTTACGGCACATGTTCATGTACTTACGGCACATGTACATGTACATACAGCATATGAACTCAAGGTATTACTTGACATGTATTTTAGTTTCTTGTTCCGATGTAGTGCATTCTTGTATTCTCAGATATTATATATTTTGTGCTACCAAGGGCTTTATAATAATATACTCTTATGCCATGAGATTATCCATCTATGAGTCAGCTCAGACTTGACCTCAGTACTCGGCAGAGCCAATACACTATAACTAGTTGCGGAATAAATACAAAGAAAATTATTAAAATGCAGCTTGTTTTATTATTTATCATATTGTATTCTACTGTACTATGCATACCCTAATGTACTACTTGTGACAGAATGGGGATTCACAGAAGTAGGTTGTCGCACGGTAGCTTTTTATTTTTATTTATTAATAAACCGGTGACCTAGTAATTAGAGAAAAAATTATTATATAAACTCGGAAACACTAAATGTCACTAAATTATGACAATAAATTGATAAATCTGTTACATCAACATTACAATACTTTTAAACATTTTACATTAAGTTTTAGTTCTTATGATTACACAACATAGGAAACAAACTTACAATTTATTTTGCCGTTCCCGATTGACAGAAACTAACTCAGCAACAATCACAACAATGCATTTTGGCAATGCATTCTAAAATAATAAAATGCACTTGAAAATACAGAGTATGGTCTAGGAGTATGGTACATGGTTCAATTTATACGTGTATATACTACCATGTCTAACAATACGAATAACAGTAAGGTAGAAGGACTTACTACAGATTACAACCAAAATCCGAACTACATCACGCGAATTACAAAATAATAGAATTATGATACATGTGTTGTATAGAGTTGTACTTACACTTACTTAAGCGAACGATAATAATAAGTATGGAAAGGAGTATTACTCCGTTGGTGTGTAGCAAATGTTCTTTCACTACATTTTGGTACAATGCTGTGTACACAAGGAAGTAAACATGTAAATAGAAATGTGTGTAAAATAGCAAAAGTAAGGACTACAGAATGGTAGATATCACGTCTTCTCTGCTCTCAAGACTAAAATAATATGAACTGCTCTATTAGAGCTGACAGGATAACTGCTGTCACCTGTTGCTATCCACAAAAAATTACACTGGAAACAAAGAAGTAGGTTTGTTTCTGCCTGTGAATTGTGATACTAATCATAATAAAACTGTGTGGTATATCTATTGGTCATAAACACAGTACATTGGGCCAAGTTCCGGCTATACTCTTATTCTGATACACTCTACTAGCGCCTACTGTACTTTGCATACCCTACTGTACTACTAGCGTTTACTGTATTATGCATACCCTACTGTACTACTAGCGTCTACTGTGTGTATTTACTTTGATTTAGGACTGTTAAAACTGCAGCAAGTATTTCTCTCAGTGAACAGATTGACTGCTATGGCACCAGATGCCTACACTGGCTTATCCGCACTTGAAAGCATACAGCTTCAAGGTATGGCGAGTGATCAAATGGTTGCGGTAGTAGTCACAGTAGCTATAGTAGTAATAGTGGTTTAGCTAGTATTTTTGGTAGCCGGAGTGGTAGTAATAGTAGTAGTAATAGTAGTAGTAATAGTAGTAGTAATAGTAGTAGTAATAGTAGTAGTAATAGTAGTAGTAATAGTAGTAGTAATAGTAGTAATGGTAGTAGTGGTAGCAGTGGTAGTGGTGGTGCAATGTAGCAGGAGTAGTAGCAGTAGCGTTAGCAGTAGTAGTAGTAGCAGGGCTGTAACAACTATTTTTGGCTGAGGGGGCAAAAAGTCCAGGTCGGAGTATCGGGCTGCCCAGACCGACACTAAAAGTAGCTTAAAATGTCCTCTATCAAATTCAAGTAGATATACAGAGTCACAGGCCGCTTACACTGTCTTTCAGACAATAATACTGGCCCTAAATTTGTGATCAGTGTACTCAAAGTTCCATTTTGAGATTTGACACAAACAAATTATGTGTTTTTGGATAGATTTCTGGGGTGGCAAATGCCCACCTTGCCCCCCTGGTTGTTACAGCCCTGAGTAGTAGTAGTAGTAGGAGCATTAGTAGTAGTACTGCATCTCTGTGGTTAAAACGTTTACTGACTTATTTACTCTTAGCCAACAGGTATTACCTGACAATTGACTTCAGTCAGTGTAAAGGTCTCACATCTGTGACTAGTATATCGATAACAAATGCTCTGGTGAAGTCAGTAAAGTCGCCCCTATTGGAGGGAATTCCACACCTCATTCGACTCAATTTACGCAAGTGAGTGTCGATCAGTTTAATAACTAACTTTTGATTATACAACTGCTATGGGACACGTTGCTACTCTGTCCGCTGGTTAAAGGATATAGGCAGCACACAAATCTAATGGTAGCCGTATGACACTGAAACGTTGCTCAGCTGGCATTTATACATGTGCATGTAAATACAACGAATGATCTCTCTGATTATTGTCTATCAGTCCTACCACATCCATTATGTGTATACATGTACATATATATTACATTCATGTGTATATATTACATCCATGTGTATATTACATTCATGTGTATATTACATTCATGTGTATATTACATCCGTGTGTGTATTACATCCGTGTATATATTACATCCGTGTGTATATTACATCCGTGTGTGTATATTACATCCGTGTGTATATATTACATCCGTGTATATATTACATCCGTGTGTGTATATTACATCCGTGTGTATATTACATCTGTGTATATATTACATCCGTGTGTGTATTACATCCGTGTGTGTATATTACATCCGTGTGTGTATATTACATCCGTGTGTGTATTACATCCGTGTATATATTACATCCGTGTGTATATTACATCCGTGTGTGTATTACATCCGTGTGTATATTACATCCGTGTGTATATTACATCCGTGTGTGTATATTACATCCGTGTATATATTACATCCGTGTGTGTATATTACATCCGTGTGTATATTACATCCGTGTGTGTATTACATCCGTGTATATATTACATCCGTGTGTGTATTACATTCGTGTGTGTATATTACATCCGTGTGTGTATATTACATCCGTGTGTGTATTACATCCGTGTATATATTACATCCGTGTGTATATTACATCCGTGTATATATTACATCCGTGTGTGTATATTACATCCGTGTGTGTATTACATCCGTGTGTATTTCTTTTTGATAGCAACCTCATATCTAGTGCTGACTTTTTTACCACATTCAGTCACAAGAACGCCTATCTCACTTACATTGATTTATCAATGAATGAGATTGAACAGGTATGTACAGGTATAATGTCATCATGGCCTACTCAGCCTATGCGATAGCTTGTACGGAATTTTTGCTATTGACTATCACTGAATATTCTTTTTGCCCCGTATTTTGGAAAACAAATCATTCGTGTAAAAATAGGCTGGAGATTATGACCCAATCGGACAAGTACTTTTGTATTTCTGCGCAATAATTTCTAGAACAATAATAACTGACTGGATCCCAGCTAATCTACTTGGTTAATCTACAGCTAATCTACTTGGTTAATTGCAACTATTCAAGTATTTTACTGCTAATACCAATCCCTTCCCCTCTGCCAAATTATTGCCCACTTGCCAGTACTAAAGTCTGCCAGCAATAATACAACAGTCCGTAGGATGACTTATTTGACATTAGCTTACCCCAGTTCTCCAAACCATCATATATATTTTATACGAGTTTTAAGCAACTGAGAATCAAACAGCAACAAGCCCTTCTTCAATACGCATTGTAGATAGACGACTACACATTTGGTGGATATCTAGAAGCAGTGGAGCACATTGACCTCTCCAATAACTTTCTCAGTAAAATTGATCTCTCTTACTTTACACATCAACATAAACTGACATTTCTCGACCTCTCGTGTACGTATGCTGAGTATGTTATATTGATAGAGACCACTGCACGTATTTATATGTCCACATATGACATGATGCTATATAAGACTGTGCTACATGCATATATAGACTGTTAGCATGCACAGGTTATGTGTGTATAGGCTGTGTTCTGCGTATATTGCATGTACATTGTACATATTATATACTAGAATATATGCACCCGTAAACGCTAACTCATATCATATATGTACATGTATGCCAGGTATGCTGTAGATAACCAGATAGAAGCAGTGACTGCTATCAAAGTCAGGACTACAAACGTACTCTCCTCTCTTAGGTACCTCAACATCTCTAACAACCGGATCAAAACAATTGACTATTTCCAGAATATTCTACTCCCTTCTCTCAACGTAGGTTATTGTTTGACAGTAACACAGTAATACAGTAATGAAGTAATACAGTGAGTAATACATAGTAATAGAATAATGTAGTAGCGTAGTAACACAGTAATATTGTGACACAGTAACACATAACACCTACCCATTATATGCTTCAATATTTCTAGCGACTAGACATTAGTAGATATAATATGTCAACCACTGCGTTTGGCAGGATATTACTATTTTGGTTTCCTCCAAGTTATTAAATACAGTAGTACAGTGATGCAGTAATACAGTAGGACAGTAATGCAGTAACACAGTAGTACAGTAACACAGTAGTGCAGTGATACAAAAGTACAGTAATACAGTAGGACGGTAGTACACTAGTACATAACAGTAATGCAATAGTACAGGAATATAGTAGTACACAGTAATACAATAGTACAGCAATATAGTAGTACACAGTAATGCAATAGTACAGCAATATAGTAGTACACAGTAATGCAATAGTACAGGAATATAGTAGTACACAGTAATACAATAGTACAGGAATATAGTAGTACACAGTAATACAATAGTACAGGAATATAGTAGCACTTGTTAGATATTAATCATGTCACCGTAATATTAATTATGATTGCAGGAGCTGGTAGTCGCTGACAATGAACTCTCCACTCTACCAGAATGTCTCTTTGCTGATGCACATATACCTCAAGGTTTGAAGAAAGTAGACTACATTAAGAACAGCATAGTTTGTGACTGTAACAATGCCTGGCTCTCACAGATATCCAGTAAGTACCTACCTCTGAACAGGAGAGTACAAACATAGAGGAAATTTTACTTAGTTTTGAAATAGCCAGGGTTCTTCTGTAAATGAATTCTAGGGCTACCTGAAATTTTGTAGTATTTTACCTGCAGTTGGCATTACTTGCAGGGCACGTAGACTTAGTCATATCATCACATTGCGTGGGTGGAGAATACTTTGGCGACACATTTCCTCTGACTCACTGTGAGCCACATGAGGTGCATAAGCTGGAGAGAATCAGATGCACTGCAAGCAGTGAGCAGCCCAGTCTCGGCGTGCTTCTTGTCTTTGCCTTCTCCAACCTCTTCCTCATTCTCTTAATAGCAGGTACATGAGTTTATCATAGTAGGTACTTTGGCTTTAGCAGGATAGTCAGCTGAATGAGACTTTGGCTAGAGTCAAAGTTAACTTGTGAGCTAACTGCTCACCTTTAGCAATTTGAGACTGTTCGAAAATGTCAGTTCGAAACAAGGCGTTCCGAAAACTTTTAAACCCCAAACCTGAATTCCTAACCCCAATCCCTAAACGACAATCCCTAATCTCTATACTCCAAAAGAAAGTTTTCAAAACGTCCTGTTTCTGACATTTTCGAAATGTCCCTTTACCAGCCTCTAGTCACACTCTAATATCTTGGTATATCCTTCATGTAAGACACCCACGAAAATATAACTAGCCTACTATATAACTATATACCACATGTGCCGTATAATACTTTTATATAGTAAGCATAACTTGGAGTTATCTACCTTCTGGTATATCAGTGTTTGATTTAGATGGTTACTATGGGGTTGTCTTCTCTCGCCCAGTCAGACTACGCCTTACCTTGCAACTATGCAGCCCTCTTAATAGTGCTGCCTACCAGTGAAGAGCTATCACCTCCTGTTTTACGAAGGTCCGCAGACCCGCAGTCTGCAGTTTTTTTGAACTACCTATATATATAGCAGGGGTCCACTATCCGCAGTCTCTACCACCCCCTGTTTTACGAAAATCCGCAGACCCGCAGTCCGCAGTTTTTTTGAACTTTCTATATATAGCAGGGGTCCACTATCCGCAGTCTCTACCACCCCCTGTTTTACGGATGTTCGCAGATCCACAGTCCACAGTTTTTTTGAACTACCTATATATAGCAGGGGTCCACTATCCGCAGTCTCTACCACTCCCTGTTTTACGAAGGTCCACAGATCCGCAGTTCGCAGTTTTTGATGGACCTGTACAGAATGGGTAGGCAATTATATTATTCACAGGTAGTTTAAGGTAACACATTTCAGCTTTCAGCCTTCAGTAGAGGCAAAATCCACTGTATTACCCCAAATGTCAGCAACCACTTTTTATAATAATACTGAGGTGCAGAATAATAGCACAATAACAAATTTTCTGCCAAAACCAGGCGCATTGTTTATTCATACACTTGGCACAGTTTACATCCTTATCTCTTTGTGGTTACATTAATAAACAACACAGCCATTACACCAACATCAACCTCTGACCCAAGCTCTACATATCACTGACTGCATCCTAAAGCAGACAAAGACAGCTAGATCCAGCAGTGCTAACACTGCATGGATGAAGTAATTGTGATAGTGGTCCTGATGTCAGTAAGGTAAGGAGAGTTACTTATTTTATATAGTGGTTACAACAGTTTTGCTTAGACTGCTTACAAATTACAAGGATGAACTCTACAGTATTTCATTATGGCATTAGTCATTTAATTCAGCTTTTGTCACGATTACTGCATATTCCAGCGTGTACAAAACAAATGTACAAGTCATGTATCTGTCATGTAGCATAGGCGGCACATAACTGCATGGTCGTTTTCTACGTGTTTATGTACGATATTGTATATTATGCATCATGTTACTTACATTTATTTGTTCCATCACGATATATACGTACCGTACTACATGTAGCCTATACTACATTGTAATATACATGTATATTACATTGTAATATACACGTACACATGTACATATTACAATGTGATGCACATGTATAAGTACAGTATAGACAACATATTACTTCTGAAGGAAATGTATTGGTACAC
Source organism: Bugulina stolonifera (assembly GCA_935421135.1). Classification (NCBI taxonomy): domain Eukaryota; kingdom Metazoa; phylum Bryozoa; class Gymnolaemata; order Cheilostomatida; family Bugulidae; genus Bugulina; species Bugulina stolonifera. Next base: position 1,188,821 of record OW285195.1, on the reverse strand, counting down.
ATAGTATTATTATCCTTACTTCACACAGCTTGCTAAACACTTAGCCATGTCAACGTAGCAGGACATACAAGTACTTATACTTGAGTTGGTTGTAACTACTGATTAAATGCCACACAGAGAATCTTTCATGGTTAATTCTAGTTGTGTAATTGCATTTTGTTATATTTTTACCACCAAAAGTTAAACTATAATATGTATGATATGTGCTTTTCATCTTAATTACACCAAAAACTCACATGGAATCACATCGTTTGTTCAACAGCAGATCTACAGTGTGTAATTGTCATGAGAGATTTGTTCATACTATATAACAAATATTCAGTTTAGGCTAAGCAACTTGTAAACTCATTCTTGCTCCAATTACTTCAAAAGCTTGCTTACCTCAATAGAATTCGTCTTTTTAGTTTTTAAATATAGGCTACTATGCCGAGTCTAGTGGCAAATTTGTCTACAAGACCAAGTGTTGCATGTATTTGCTAATGAGCCTCCCACTTATTAGTTTATTTTTTATATTCATCGTACATGCATGCTTATTTGCTAGTGCAAAGTGTTTATCTTGTGCTACAGTATATTGTCATGTTTCTTTTTTTTGCAGGCTCATTCTAATGCTGAGTGGAAAAATTAAACTGAACACCATCAGCTACACAGTCCTAGATGGAGATCATAATCGGCCGCATTACTGACTGTTATAGCCATACCTAGGTGTACATTGTACATGTACATACATGCAACTGATCCATTTCTAAAATACCTATGTAGTGGATACTGATTGTACCTGGTCAAGAGAGAGAGAGAGACAGAGACTTGATATGGACAATGTCAACACGTCTTGCATGTACTACGAAATGTTATTGGATTAATGATTACTAGTGTGGAATGTACAGGCACAGTATATGCATGCAAAATTCATTTGTACATAGTTACATTGTACTTGTATATTCAATTTTACTATATGCACAATAGCAGAATCTGGTTGAAATTGCATCTAAATTATATTCAATGTCTTTTTCCTCTGATATTTATTCTAGGAGCAGCATTATCCACAAAATATAAGAAATAAAATTATATCTAATCTTTCTATATATTACTTTACTATTGCCAACATATTTAAGATGATTCTGAATATTATTAAATACCAAGTTATAAACTACATGAAAACATGTAAATAACTAACATCAAACTCCATGTAGGCATATTACAAGGTACATCTATAATATTGGTATTGCACATAATGCTGGCACAACTGCTCATTACATGTACAAGTACGTTCACAGATGTGTTATAGTGATGTGTAGCGCAGCGCAGTGCAGTGCAGTGCGGTGCAGTGTAGTGTAGGTGTAGGTGTAAGTGTAGTGTAGAGTAGTGTAGAGTAGTGTAGTGTAGGTGTAGTGTAGAGTAGTGTAGTTTAGGTGTAGTGTAGAGTAGTATAGTGTGGTGTAGTGTAGAGTAGTGTAGTGTAGGTGTAGTGTAGAGTAGTGTAGTGTAGGTGTAGTGTAGAATAGTATAGTGTGGTGTAGTGTAGAGTAGTGTAGTGTAGGTGTAGTGTAGAGTAGTGTAGTGTAGGTGTAGTGTAGAATAGTGTAGTGTAGGTGTAGTGTAGAGTAGTGTAGAGTAGTGTAGTGTAGTGTAGTACAAGTGGGCTTGCATTATACAGCCCGCAGGCAGTGAGTCAGTTTTTTAGAAACTGGAATAATATCACTGCTCACCACAGTCATCAAATTATGCATTCCTTTATGCGCCCTTTGACCCCTATGTATACCAGACTGTATAGGAGTATAGGAGTACTAGACTGTATAGAAGTATAGGATGGTCATTGTAGCAGCTGCTATTGCCTGTCATCCTAACTAGTAGACTGCTTAGCAATAGAATAATAACGAGATAGCCTTAGTTCATTCTATGTTACAATTCTAGCAGGTAAAGCAGCTTCATTGTTTGCAACTGTTTACCCCAAAATGCAACCACTGCAAAACATGAACTTCAAGCTACTGCTAGATTTACACATAAAGATAACATAACAGTGAGGCACATTGTTTTGAAGGAAAATTGTAATATCTAGTCAACAGATTGTAGTATAATTATAGTTAATGGACATTTAAGAAAAATTCTTGTGAAAATTGGGTGAAGCTTGTTGATGACATACAATCAATGTGCACTCTATGTTCCATTGCTACAATAGTAGATTTTCAGCACTGAATATTTCACTACTACAGAATAGCCCTAAATTGGTGCCATGTACTTCTAGGTGAATAATGTACATGTATATCGTACTGTACATGTAGGTGGATCTGTCACACTAGGCGACAGCTCGTTCAAATGATCCTGATATTATACACAGCACTCAAGTACAAATTGTGGTGGTTCGGATAATCTTGTTCATAGAATCTATACAAAATAGTTTGTCATAAATATTCATAAATACTTTTGCATGTGTTACTTGTTTGCATAATAGGCTGAGAGGCAGGGTGAATGCTTTATCCTTTTTGCTGTATTATGTAGTGGTTTTGTGCATTATTAGACCTTAAGAACTGAAACTATACCCACAACCAACATCTATGCACTTGTACATATACATTTACATGTATCTGTCCACTATCAATGGACCTGATGAAATGTAGCATTTCTGCATTCAGTGATCATTTACATTATGCATGTAATAACAAATAAAGTGCATGGGCAATGTGCCATGGTGAAAAGCAAAAATATACATTGAAATCAACAATATTGGAGTCGGAATTCAACATGCACAAGGTTTAGATTGCAGTACATTGTACATGTAACTGCTGTATTAGTGTAGTCAGCAAGTAGATACTACACCCAGTGCTATGACCACTGCTACTGTATCACAAGCAGCTACTATCTGATTGGCTGGCATCCTGTCAAGATGTTGTTTGGCTCGAAATTCAACTGTACTGCATAAACAATCATACTGGCTGACAAGTAACCACATACTGGTTAATTAATTATCCATTCTTATTGTGTAATACAGAGATTCCAGATAAACAGCACTTTCTCTTGCCTTTAACAGAAAGTCTAGAAATTAATTCAACTTTTTAAAAGAATGAACCTGTAGATTTAAATCTGGGCTACAAGTAGATATATATATGTCTCAGATATGCAAATTATTGAATCCCCTATATACGCGGGGGCGCATATATGTAAATACCAATTTTTGCTATTTTTAGAAAATGCATAAACTTTAGAAAAAAATTAAAAGAATGAAGGTGTAGATCTTTGTGATACAATTCTAAAGATACCTCATTTGTCCTGATAGGAGTAAAACTGGTCTTTAAATGGACCCGGGGAGTTTATATATAACATAAAGGAAGGCTCTCAGGCTGAAATGTGTGACCTTAAAGTACCTGTGTTATTGGGATTATGCATTACTACTATGTACAAGTAGGTCATATACTGGATATTGTAATGGTTTCTGTGATTTGGTGCGGTCGTCCTTGGACGACTATCGACCCAGAAATGAAGTGCCTATGAGTGGTAATAGGACTTCGCATTACATGAAAGATCGAGCGGTCTCAGTAGCCCAATAACTACCAGAGACGACCCATCTGGTCCCAAGTCTGACCTTCAGACCATACGTTGAAAGAGAGTGATCTGACCTAGTAGGCGGTTCGCTAAGCGAATGACCTGACAAAAGGAAGTGAAAGTCTCTGTATCAAGTATAGATGTGTCTTTATTGAAAGCCAAGTGAAGACTGAGAGAATGAACAGTAAAACAGTGCCCTTTATATAGTATAAGGACTTCCGGCCGACGTAAGGTCGGGAAAAGACGACGTGAGGTCGTCCGGAAGTTGCGCAACAAGATGGCCGCCGGAAGCCCGACGGCCGACCCAAAATAGGTCGGGTTATACAAAAGTTGCTTATAATGGTCCAATTCCTGTACAAAATGAATATCAATGGATTCTGAGAGGTCGGGCCTCTGTACATGGGTATAAAAGGCATAAAAGACTTAGTAATAATCATACAAGTATATACAATAACATATAGTAAAGTACAAGCAGATATATACATGTATATGCACACAATAATGAGTGTCAGGTGTAGGAGACGACTGTGCGTACCATTACACAGCCCCCTCACACTAGGTCATAGGTGTCTCTAGTGTCAAGTTAATAAGGGTACGGTATAGCGTAGACTCTCTGGAAACTACATCCAAATCTGCTTGTATTAGTTGGAGTTGCTGAGGGTGTTCCAAGTACTGGTTTGCTAATGCACGAAGAGCTATTTCTCGAGTGTATAGTGGTTCTAAAGGTGCGTTTACACTACACCAACTCCAACACCAACTCCGTCACCAACTCCAACTCCAACACCAACTCCGGCTCCCAACTATGTGTTTACACTATACCAACTAGTTGTTGACCACATAATCAATTAATTGCCAGTACCCACATCAGCAAGCATGCTTGTACAAGTGTACCTGTACTGGGGTTATAGCAAATAAGCAAAAAGCTTTGGATTTATCATCTACATGTATGATCAACAGCTAATCCTAGATTTGTGAAATGGCTGGTAGTTATAACCTTAGCTATTGGAAATTATACATGCACTTCAAATTAAAGTTTTGTAAGTATCACTTTGAATAGCTAGTGCTAGGAAAGGTTTTTCCCATAATAAAGCTTTAGGTTTATCATCAATAATCCAGAGCCAATCCTAGATTTGCAAAACAGATGCTAGCTATAATTAAAACACTGAATTCTGATTGGTCAATACCCTCCGACTTGTCGGAGTAACCCAGCACTGTTGGGTTGCTCCAACTCCGTCTCCGACAATAGGGATCTCCAACACCGACACCGACTTTTGTGTTTACACTACACCAACTTTGCCGGAGTTGGGCAGAAAAGACGGAGTTGGTGTCGGAGTTGGTGTAGTGTAAATGCAGCTTAAGTGCTGGCGTAGAGTGTCCCCCACTTGTTGTCGACTGGCAAGGTAGTGGATCCGTGGCTTGAGGTCAGCAAGCTGCTGTGAAAGCATGAGTGACGGATCCGGAGATGCAGGACATGTGGCATTCGACTGGATCGGTACAGGAGATGCAGAGAGTGGGAGTGGTACGACAGGAGAGTCTGGAGAGGCTCCGGGCAGGCTTCTGGTGGGCACTTGTGGAGAGCAGTGTGGCGAAACTTCTAATGTCGGCCTAGTCTGCAGGGGTTCAATTAATAAAACAGGAGAAGCTGCACATGAGACCTTAGGAGGGGAGCCTTCATATAGAGTGCCTGATTGAGTAGTAGGCATACTCTTTCTAGGAGCAGGCCGTGTCTTCCAGGATGGTAGACGTCCGCGTCGGCCAAAAGAAGTGGCCCGTACTTTGGAGGTGCTAGTGATGGGTCGCCAGGGGGAAGGTCCAGCAGTAGTGGTAGGCGACGAGGAAGAGGAGGAGGCAGTATCCGATGGTGCGGAGTCAGGCGTCCGCTCAGGAGAAGGGGAAGGGCTGTGCTGTCTTTTAGGAGGCCGCTTCCGTGTAGAGGAGGTACTAGGCAAGTAGACTGGCTTGTTGATTCCGGACTGCCCGTCCATGGTAGGACGACATGGTAGGAATGGTGGGGGATCCTTTACGCCCCACCATTCCATGAGTGCGGGATAGCTGGGCCCATCCGTGAGGAAGAGACGTTTCCCACAGATACTGGATCTCCGACTGAAGTGGTGGCCTAGTGCATCCCGGCTGACGGAGCTACGTCCACACCGGCAGTAGAAACGTGCAAAGTGTTGCCAGATATGTATATTTAGTCTTTTGAGGGTTCCGGAAAAGCCACACTTCGCACACTTGAGATTAGGTTGGCTCCTTCTTGCCAAGTCGTCTCGGGCTTGCTGCGTGAAAGTGCTTATCCATGGCTTAGTGGCTCCGGAGTGTTGGGATGACTCAAGAGGCAACTTATCAGTGAGCTTATGCAGCTTGATGGTGGCCAACTTCAGTGTAGAGGTGACAGGAGGAGGAGTAGGTGGAGGCGTGCCGTCTGGCGTGAGCGTCTTCCGTAGAGGAGAGATGTCTACAACACACAATTCATTGGATGTGTAGCCTCCGCCTTCTAACTCATGTTCTTTCCTGTGGAAATGTTCAGGGGAATCCTCCTCTGTCCCGACTGGTCTATGCCGAGTGGGGAGGGAGAGAGAATTCATGCCTGACAGTCCCACAGGTATAAGTTGTACCTCTAATTCTGGTTTGGTCCTTACTTGTAACACTGATATTTGCTTACCTTCAGCTGTGAAGACAGGCTGGTTGGAGTGATCCGTATTAGAAAGAGTTGCCGTCTCGTCCATACGAGAAGGAGCAAGGATACGACTGTGTTTACTAGCTTCAGCTTCACCAGTATCACGAGCAAGAGTGCAGAAGCTATCACATGTAGGGATACATGTATCCTGGTGAAAAGCTGGACGAGAAAGGACTACTCGTCTGTGGGTTGTCGTATTTATACTAGCCGAGGGATGAGCAATTGGCTCAATTGTAGGCAATGCCTCAGGCACATTTTCTTTGTTTGACTCGTCAAGTAAGCGCAGGAACGCAGCAATGTTTGCCTTCGATTGCTTCTCATCCGCTTTATGGGATTTCGAGAGTTCGGCAATCTGTATCTTCGGCTGAACTTGTTCGGCAATGCTGAATTCCGTAAAAGAACACTTCGCTCTTTGTATATGAACTGCTGGCAGTATAGACTGTATTTCCGTCGTTGGGATTATGTCTCTGAGGTCGGCTACGCGATATTTCGCGTCCTCTGGATCAGGTCGGGCTGTTGAAACTTGAACATTCTTTGAGAGGTTCAGAGGTAGCTCTTCTGTTTGGTCCAGCACGGGTTGTCCCGTGTCGATCCTCAGGCCGCGGACTTGGACTGTAGTGTCTGGCAGTTCTATACACGATAAGTCATCCGTCGGGGTATACTGAGTTTGGTTGGGAATCAGATGCTGATTAGTGTCAGGGCTGGGCGTGGCCAGATCCTGCTGGTCCTTCTGTGTTGAGGACGTGTCGGGGTTGCCTTGTGAGGTCTGGTCCGACTTAGTAGGACTGTTGAGTCGTCCTTTCAGCCTTGGGGGGTGATCCTTGATCACTTCTGTGGTGTCCGGCTTTGGGTGGAGTCGTTTCTTGCCTGGCTTTGGCCTAGTGGGTATAGGTTCTTCCACTTTGACGGGTGTGTGTGACGCCGTCGACCAGACGTGTGATTGGCTAGCTACACGCGGGGTCTCCTGCTTGGGGTGGCTACTCTTGTCTTTAGGCCTAGTGGGTATAGGTTCTTCCACTAAGACGGGTTCTAATGGGTCCGTCGGCCTAGGTGGACGACCATTGTGCTTTGGTCCACCTTCTCCTGGTTTGGCCTTAGTAGGTATAGGTTCATCTACTGGGACGGGTTCTGATGTGTCCGTCGGCCTCTGTGGACGACCATTGTGGTTTGGTCCACCTTCTCCTGGTTTGGTGTCTCTGTCGGCTTTAGTAGGAATGGGTACGTCTACTGAGACGGGTTCCGGTGTGACCGTTGGTCCGCCTTCCGCTTCTTGACATTTCTGTAGGAGGGTCTGTAGGGCTTTCCGTAGGAGGTCAGCGGGAAGCTCTTCTTGTTGTTTACGAGGATTGGTCCTGCGGTCGTGGTTCTCCAGGAAAGCTGTTCCTGTTTCGATCGCTTCTTCCATATCATCGGGCTGTAACCATGTATAGTACCAACGCAGGCCGTCGTTGTGGACCGTGAGGCAAAACTTCTCAAGGGTCCATTCGTCCAAAGATGCAGGGGGTGCTCCTTCAAAAGCTATCGCCATCAGTCGGCGAATGAGAGTTGCATACTCTTTGAGTGACGTGTGAGCGGGCTGTTCCATGGTGGACAGCTTCCAGCGGGCTTCTCTGGCAGATAGTCCATACTGCCCCCTCAGTCGGGAAAATATCTCTTCGACTGATCGGGGTCGTCCGCATTCTTGTGCGGGCCCGTGTAGGGCGGCTCTAAGCCGTATGAGGCGTGCTTTGTCATTCCATTTGCAACGCTCTGCCATAGCTGTGAAGTCTTCTATGAAGAGTTCCACGTTCTCTTGTCCGTCATAGCTGAGTGTGTCGGGGTCCTGCTCCGTGTGGTACATTACCTGCTGAAGCAGGTTCCTTATTCGGTCCATGTCGGTAGGGTGTCGGGTAGTGAGTTAAACTGCTTTGTTTTGTTAGGCCGGGTCGGCCTAGTTGACGTACTGAGTACCGTCAATCTGTTCTGGATCCGAGGTCGGTCTTTGATTGAAGATCCGGCGTAGGTCGGGCTACATCAAGCGGAACCACGAGAATTATCGGTGCACTTTAGCGTTTGTCACCTTCTCGTACCCAAGGTTCCCGGGTCCGAGTCCTTAATCGCCGTAGAAGTATTGAAGAATGAGGTCGGTCGGGTTTCCCGAGGCCGAGGTCACCTTCCTTCGCTTCGTATCGTAAGAGTACGACCTTAGAATCCCACCGCTGCCACCAATGTAATGGTTTCTGTGATTCGGTGCGGTCGACCCAGAAATGAAGTGCCTATGAGTGGTAATAGGACTTCGCATTACATGAAAGATCGAACGGTCTCAGTAGCCCAATAACTACCAGAGACGACCCATCTGGTCCCAAGTCTGACCTTCAGACTATACGTTGAAAGAGAGTGATCCGACCTAGTAGGCGGTTCGCTAAGCGAATGACCTGACAAAAGGAAGTGAAAGTCTCTGTATCAAGTATAGATAGATGTGTCTTTATTGAAAGCCAAGTGAAGACTGAGAGAATGAACAGTAAAACAGTGCCCTTTATATAGTATAAGGACTTCCGGCCGACGTAAGGTCGGGAAAAGACGACGTGAGGTCGTCCGGAAGTTGCGCAACAAGATGGCCGCCGGAAGCCCGACGGCCGACCCAAAATAGGTCGGGTTATACAAAAGTTGCTTATAATGGTCCAATTCATGTACAAAATGAATATCAATGGATTCTGAGAGGTCGGGCCTCTGTACATGGGTATAAAAGGCATAAAAGACTTAGTAATAATCATACAAGTATATACAATAACATATAGTAAAGTACAAGCAGATATATACATGTATATGCACACAATAATGAGTGTTAGGTGTAGGAGACGACTGTGCGTACCATTACAATATTCCTATGATTCAAGTGGCAGGTCTGGTTCATAAATCAACTGTTTAATAGAGCTGTTGATATACTTTTTATTTAATGCCATTATATTACTTGTAGTCTTGTTGGTTTATCACAGATCTGCCAACTCTGATGGCAACATGCATGTATTCTTCATTATTTGGTCAAATTGGTGCCTAACATTTGCATGAGATGTAGTGCTATTTTCTTACAGTATTTCTACTTAGCTAGTGCCAGTGCTAATTATGAGTAATATCATTATCTATTAGGGAACTGATGCAAAGAAGTTGAGCTAAACCAGTGTGAAAGCTATAAAACACTACAATCGATAAAAGTTATATTACATAGTCATCAGTAAAATGATTGATAAATAAAAATGCCATACCATACTGCATTCATTTGCCTGTTTAAGTGATGAATTTTTATAATGTATACATGTTGTCGGCCTAACACTATTTGAATTAAACCAAATAATACAGCCTTAATAAAACACAGTTTTACACAGGGGTACATTGTTTTCTACAAAGGGGTACGTTGTCTGCTACATGACTGCTAAGAGGTACTTAGGCTAAAAAAGATTGATCCAAGGGTAGAATTCGACTGAGCCGTGCCAATAATTATTTATAGTGCAAAGTAATATGTTAGACTGGTCCAATTTTACTCTCTATTTACATGAGAACCAAAGGTTCGAATATTAGTGCAGTGTACTAATGAAAAGGTCTACTTTACTATACTACTACAATTTTATCTAATTCTAATTATATACGAGTAACAGTATTACAGTTATGTAAAAATATTAATATAACCAGATAAAAATACATGTTGTGTCATTACAGTAACAAACCGAATAAGAAACAAATTTTTCAACATTTGGTCTGCCTGATTTTGTTTAACTTATACATAGGAACATCAGCAAAATTGTCGAACTTTTCAGAGAGGGATTTTAAGGTAAGGAGATGCCTAATTAGTTTCTGTTGAACATGCCTGGTTCATATAGATTGGTGAGAAAGTTAATATTGTAATGGTTTCTGTGATTTGGTGCGGTCGTCCTTGGACGACTACCGACTCAGAATTGAAGTGCCTATGAGTGGTGCTAGGCCTTCGCATTACATGAAAGATCGAGCGGTCTCAGTAGCCCAATAACTACCAGAGACGACCCATCTGGTCCCAAGTCTGACCTTCAGACTATACTTTGAAAGAGAGTGATCCGACCTAGTAGGCGGTTCGCTAAGCGAATGACCTGACAAAAGGAAGTGAAAGTCTCTGTATCAAGTATAGATGTGTCTTTATTGAAAGCCAAGTGAAGACTGAGACAATGAACAGTGAAACAATGCCCTTTATATAGTATAAGGACTTCCGCTCGACGTAGTGTCGGGAAAAGACGACGTAAGGTCGTCCGGAAGTTGCGCAACAACATGGCCGCCGGAAGCCCGACGGCCGACCCAAAATGGGTCGGGTTCTACAAAAGTTGCTTATAATGGTCCAATTCATGTACAAAATGAATATCAATGGATTCTGAGAGGTCGGGCCTCTGTACATGGGTATAAAAGGCATTAAAAGACTTGGTAGTAATTATACAAGTATATACGATAACATAGGAGTTACATAGAGTAAAGTACAAGCAGATATATACATGTATGTGCACACAATAATGAGTGTCAGGTGTAGGAGACGACTGTGCGTACCATTACAATATTCCTACTATTGTTTTGGAAGGTCCGGTGATCTGGAGAGAGGATCTCATATCATATAACAATATTGACTCAGCTATGCCAAGTAATTAGTTGTTAAATTATGACGAAACCTACAGAATATGTTTGCTTGGAAATATTGTCGAGTGAGCCGATTCTGTAGACACTAGAAAAGGGAAGGTAATGAATAATTTTCCTGTTCCAACATTATACCAAAATGTTGTGCATTCAATCTACCAGCAGACAAGTGGGCTTAGGTTATTATCTTTAAATATGCTGATTCTATCAAACTGGATTGCAAAAACCTACATTTATGGTATAATAATTATTAGCCATAAACCACAATAGTGTAAGGTGTGCAGAGTATTTTCTGATTATTTAATGATGACACATACAAAGTTTGTCTGTTTAAAGAATATTGTTCAAGGGAGTTGATTCTTCTCACAGGAGAAAACCAAAAGCAATGAATAATTCTCTTGTTTCAGCATTATGCCAAAACGCAGTGCATTTGGCTACCAAAGCCACAAGGAGGGCTTAGAACATTATTGTTTCATATGCTGATTCTATACTGGATTGCAAAAACCTATTTATGACATAGCAACTACATATTGTATTAACCAAAAACCACAATAGTGTCAAGTGTGCAGGATATTTTCTGATTTTTTGATGATAACACGTACAAAGTACAATGTATGTTTCTTTACAAAAATATTATCCAAGGAAGCTGGTTCTTCTTGCAGGAGAAAAATTATTAGTAATGAATAATTTTCTTGTTGCAACATTGTGTCCAAATCTGTGTAAATTTGGCTACCAGATGGCTTCATGTTGTTCTACATGCTATAATCTGGCGTAATGTGTGTTTGGTCTTGTGTTGTTTGGAAGGCATTATAATATAGACAGATATTCAATAGATCACCAACTAAAAATAATTAAAATGAAGACAGTGAAAATCGTACAAACTGGTAAGTAGAAATTTTGCTATAATGGATGTGATGTGCTAAGTTTAGCGATCAGAACGTATTATCTGGGTTGGTGTATAGTTGTTTATGAATAAATACATACATAATATTGATTTTAGTTGTACTTTACGACAGTATTTTCTTTATGGGAATATCCATTATATGACCTACTTATACATAGTAGTAATGCATAATCCCAATAATAATATAATTGCCAACCCATTGTGTACAGGTTCATCAAAAACTGCGGACTGCGGATTTGCGGACCTTCGTGAAACAGGGGGTGGTAGAGACTGTGGATAGTGGACCCCTGCAATATATAGGTAGTTCAAAAAAACTGCGGGCTGCGGGTCTGCGGACTGCGGGTCTGCGGACCTTCGTAAAACAGGGGGTGATAGCTCTTCACTGGTAGGCAGCACTATTAAGAGGGCTGCATAGTTGCAAGGTAAGGCGTAGTCTGACTGGGCGAGAGAAGACAACCCCATAGTAGCCATCTAAATCAAACACTGATATACCAGAAGGTAGATAACTCCAAGTTATGCTTACTATATAAAAGTGTTCTATATTGTGGTATATAGTTATATAGTAGGTTAGTTATATTTTCGTGGGTGTCTTACATAAAGGATATACCAATATCTTTCTCATATATTCATTGAGCAACTTAAGAGGATACTCTTTGCTTCAAGGTCAATCTATTAGAAAGCGTTGTAAGAGAGACAGACAACAGAACTTATTAAAAGAGGACAATTCAAACGTCTCGGAGCTTCTCAGCCGCAGCATGAGAGCGGAGAACCTGAAGAGAAATTTAGATATCAACGAGAAACATCAATCTAGGAGTGTGGTTCATAGAGGTAGTATACTGTACCATCTATCTACTAGTAGTATACTGTATCATCTATCTACTAGTAGTATACTGTATCATCTATCTACTAGTAGCATACTGTACCATCTATCTACTACTAGTACACTGTACCATCTATCTACTAGTAGTATACTGTATCATCTATCTACTAGTAGTACACTGTATCATCTATCTACTAGTAGCATACTGTACCATCTATCTACTAGTAGTATACTGTATCATCTATCTACTAGTAGTACACTGTATCATCTATCTACTAGTAGCATACTGTACCATCTATCTACTACTCGTACACTGTACCATCTATCTACTAGTAGTATACTGTACCATCTATCTACTAGTAGTATACTGTACCATCTATCTACTAGTAGTATACTGTACCATCTATCTACTAGTAGTATACTGTACCATCTATCTACTAGTAGTATACTGTACCATCTATCTACTAGTAGTATACTGTACCATCTATCTACTAGTAGTATACTGTACCATCTATCTACTAGTAGTATACTGTACCATCTATCTACTAGTAGTACACTGTATCATCTATCTACTAGTAGCATACTGTACCATCTATCTACTACTTGTACACTGTACCATCTATCTACTAGTAGTATACTGTACCATCTATCTACTGGTAGTATACTGTACCATCTATCTACTAGTAGTATACTGTACCATCTATCTACTAGTAGTATACTGTACCATCTATCTACTAGTAGTATACTGTATCATCCATCTTTTTATTTTATTTAGATGATGTTGAGGAGCTAGAAATCACAAAGGCGTGTAAGTACATCATATACATGAGTAGTATAGTCAGTGCACTTCTAGACAGACACGCACTCATTGACCCCTGTTTTCAACCAATCACAAGCCGGTATTTCCGATTTCAACCAATCACAGAAGAGCACAAAAATTTTGCACACGACCTTGCCAAGGTCACCCCAAAATCCCCCCTTCTGATTGGTCGAAAAAACATTTGCACACTTGACCCCGAACCCGGCCACGACCCCTTCCCTTCCTCCTTCCCACCCTCCTCCCCTCCCCCTCCCCACCTCCCACTCCTCCCTCCTCCCCGCCACCGCCCTCGTCCCGTCCGCGCCACCGCCGTCGCCGCCGCCGCCACCGCCGCCCTCACCACCGCCGCCGCCGCCGCCACCACCACCGCCCTCACCACCGTCGCCGCCCCCGCCGCCGCCGCCACCACCGCCACCACCACCACCGCCGCCACCACCACCACCGCCACCGCCGCCGCCGCCGCCACCACCACCACCACCGCCGCCGCCGCCGCCGCCGCCATCACCGTCATCACCGCCACCCCTCCTCCGCCGCCGCCCACCCTCCCCACCCCGCAACCCCCACTCACCCGAACGACCAATCGTTTGAGGCGGTCAAGCCGCGTCCGCCCACGTTGCGTGCGGCGCCGACCGTACACGTGGAGGCGACGCCGGTGCCCCGTATCCACCGGGCCAAGCGACTAGGCAGCGGCCCGCCGCCCATTCCGAGTTCCACTGGGGTGGGACTATAATGTAATATATTAAATTGTTTAGCCTCCCTATAAAAATATATAGTAGTAGGGTGTGAGTTATTTTTTAGCTTGATAGCATTTTATACAATAAACACTTCACAATTGCTGCCAATTACTCCATTTAACACTAACCTTATGTTCTACTTGTTGACATCTCTGATCAGGCACTGACTAGTAGGTAGCTGTCTCTGTTTACTCTCACTCTGTTGACTAGAGGCTGATTGTTCATACTGCTAGAGTGAGAAACTTATACCTTAAAGTAGTACAAGATTCAAAATATAGGTATTTTAGTTAGTAAGTTCATATTTTGGGCTTCAAAGTGATATGCAACTTGACTTGGTTGAACATGTACAAATGGCTGTATTTGAACCCCAAAAACCGTTGAAATATAGTGATTTTGTAAAAGCTCAGGAAATTTTGCCAGGAATTTCCAACTATTCATTGATGTCACTTGTCTGTTTAGTATGAAAGAGCATCCACATAGTTGAACAAAGAAACAAAGACAACCAATGAGAGAGTGTTAGTTATAAATAGGTCAATTGTTACCATTGTTACTGTGGGAGTAATACTGTTTACAATATTATAGTTTAGTTTATTGTACTAGTGCACATGACTAGTTGACCTATTAAAACCAATTGTAAGCAAGCCCATGTTCATTGACAAATTTCAGCAAATCATCGGGACAAAAGTAGAATCCCCTTTACACATTAGTAGTTGAAGAATTAAGCTATGTACATGTTGCATGAATACTAAATATAGACCGGTGATTCATAGTAATTTGCATTAGAACAATCAGTGTTTGCGCGGCTCATAGAACTAGTAGTCAACGTGCCGCTTGATTGCACTAGTGATAACCTGAACAAGTGACGTCACTTATTCACCTATTGTTGAATAGCTGAGCATTTTTGGCAATATATAAACTTTACAGTCTGATTACACTGAAGTAAATAAAGTAAATATAGTCAATTTGCATATCATCTTGAAGCTAAAAGTGTTACCTAACTGACTAGAATGGTCAAATCCTCAAAAATTGAATACTTTAAATAGTAGTATTCAGTGGGCGGAGTCTAACCATTTCCCCACCCCGATGTGTATCCGAAGCCTCCCGATGTGAATCCGAAGCCTCCCGATGCACCCCGATGTGAATCCGAAGCCTCCCGATGCACCCCGATGTGAATCCGAAGCCTCCCGATGCACCCCGATGTGAATCCGAAGCCTCCCGATGCACCCCGATGTGAATCCGAAGCCTCCCGATGCATCCCGATGTGATTCCGAAGCTTCCCGATGCATCCCGATGTGATTCCGAAGCTTCCCGATGCATCCCGATGTGATTCCGAAGCTTCCCGATGCATCCCGATGTGATTCCGAAGCTTCCCGATGCATCCCGATGCATCCCGATGCATCCTGATGTGATTCCGAAGCTTCCCGATGCATCCCGATGTGATTCCGAAGCTTCCCGATGCATCCCGATGTGATTCCGAAGCTTCCCGATGCATCCCGATGCATCCCGAAGCTTCCCGATGCATCCCGATGTGTCAATTCACATCGGGATGCATCGGGATGCATCGGGAAGCTTCGGAATCACATCGGGATGCATCGGGAAGCTTCGGAATCACATCGGGATGCATCGGGAAGCTTCGGAATCACATCGGGATGCATCGGGAAGCTTCGGAATCACATCGGGATGCATCGGGAAGCTTCGGATTCACATCGGGATGCATCGGGAAGCTTCGGAATCACATCGGGATGCATCGGGAAGCTTCGGAATCACATCGGGATGCATCGGGAAGCTTCGGATTCACATCGGGATGCATCGGGAAGCTTCGGATTCACATCGGGATGCATCGGGAAGCTTCGGAATCACATCGGGATGCATCGGAAGGCTTCGGATTCACATCGGGATGCATCGGGAGGCTTCGGATTCACATCGGGTCACATTGGGATTGGATAAAAAAAGGGAGGAGTCAAGAAATGAGCAGTTGTATAAAGGGAGAGTGGGATCACAGTCTCAGCATTCAAAGTTCACCACATCACTACTGTACAGCTACACTACTACAATAGTACATTATCAATGGATACTGACAACATAGTACAAAATCAAGAAGAGTTATTTGCGGGCTTAACGGACTCACAAATGGATGGAATTATTGAGGAAGAAGAGTGCAGTCAGAAGAGGAAAGAAGAGGTGGATGCGTTAAAAGAGGCACGGAAGAAGGGGAAAATAATAGGAGTGGGGAGTCCTGCCCGAAAGGATCTTTCTAACATGGTGGACTCTCCGTCCTCCCCGGAGCGGGCCTCGGATAGGGGCGAGACCACAACAACCCATGGATGAGTATTATTCCAAGATAGAAAAGATGCAGCTTTCTTCAGTAGTATTGTTTTATTACGAAGATAAATAGAGAAAAAATAAAAGAATCAAGAATCAAGCAGAAATCTAAAAAGCAAAGAAAAAAAAAAGAATGCAGGTAAGATAAAAACTATTGGTCTCTTTTTTTTTTTTTTTTTAGTTATAGTAGTATAAAAACGAATTATAAGTAAGGTGAAGTATTTCTCTCTAGTCAAAGTGAAAAGGTGAAAAAAGCATAATATTGTTTACATGCGTTGTGAGTGGGAAAGTATTATTTCTTTTATTATAGTATAAACGTTGTAATAGAGCTCTTATAGAATGATCTCGAACTCTTCCTTCTACTCTGCTTAGCCGTGTAATTATTCCCTCCATACTCCACCCTCGAGCTCGAAGGAGACAGAACAAGATGCAGTAGTCTCCACACACGTTAGTACTCTCTTCTTGTAGACACTCTCCATTCCATACTATTGGTATTCCCCATTGTTGTAACATCTTACCCACATCAGGATAAATAGAAGGGGGGAGACCATAGGAGTCGAAATACTCTATTTCTTTTCCATTCGAAAAAACAGAGATCCAATGCTCGCCACTTTTCTCACTTGTTTGAGTGTTGAAAACAAAAGATCCAGATGGGGAGAAGGAGTCTAAGAAGTGATCCCTTGGCATAACCCCTCTAAAGGAGGTTGATGAGAGTTTATCATCAGATAGAATATTCGAGATTGAGAATGTATCCATTTTTTTTTTTACATCATCCCGGCTACCATAGATACTTCGTGATTTGCATTCAAGTAGATAATGTCATCTTTTTCTTCGTATACAAACAGTCCAAGTGTATTTTGAGTTTGATTAGCAAATGCTAGATTAATAGATAGACTCCCATTTGATAACAAGTGAAAGTTGTCATCACACAAATCTCCTGAAATGTCAAAGGCGTAGAGAGCAGCGCAGGACTTGTATTTGCTAGGGGAGATCTCATTCCCTGTGTCAGCATCGGATGTATTTGTGACAGTGAACAAATTCATGAATTCACGAGCAAACTTTCCACTTGCAAAATTTGGTTCATATCTTCGGGTCACCGGTGTTCCATCAATTAGTAATTCTAATGAACTTAGATTGTTATGTCCAAATTTGAAGGGATTTTGCTTATACGTTCCACTCTTTGCAGTATGGTTGACTAGTCCGACAAAGACTCTGTTTGGCTTCTGTCCCGCTTGATCAAAGTTTACTCTCACTGACTGGTGTCCAGCAGGGATGACATGGAAATGAGTTTTTATTCGGTCAATTGGTAGTTTTATAGACTCTTGTTGCACAACCCAAACATCCATTTGTGCTTTTTGTAAGGCCGGATTGGCTTGTACACGTCGAATCCACAATTCTGTCTTAGTTATAGAAATCTTCGCCCCTCCTGCAGGGTTGTCTGTTTCTGCTAAGAGGGCCATTTGTGGAATAGCACGTTGTAGAGTAAGGCGAGAGCGAACTCCTGGTGGAATAAGTCTTCCTTGAGAAAACATACTCAACCTAGGTCTCCCATAGAAGCTCATCTCTTTACTTGTGGCTATAAGTTTCTTTCTTTTTTCAACCACTTCGGGAGGTATACCATCATAGTCTTCTCCAGTTCCTTCATCCTCCATCCACCCACTCCCAACTTTCATATATGTGCTCTTAGCATCTTTACCATAGTTTAGGAGATTCTCGACATAAGCTCTATGTCCATAGTTTGGTTCATACTCAACATCTTGCCCGGCCAGTTGAACAGTGGCAGAAGAAAAGAGACTGTGCATAAAATTGTCCCCTGGAACAACCTTTAGTTGTTCTTCCGCAGGTAGTACGCTTCCATCAGCCTTGCTCACCTTTACTGTGGTGTGTAAGTAAGACCTTGATAGATCTGTGTAGAGTTCGTCTGCGGGCGGGATGTTAAATTCAATAGTGCCATCAGGGGAGTCCGTAACAGGAGCCAAAGGTACCCACTCACCTCTGAGCACGCTAGTATGAGTTGGCGGAGTGGCAAATAAGTCAAAACTGGAGTCAACCGTGTCTGGAGAGTCTTCAGAAACCTTGGAGAGAGAGATGGCTCGATGTGTGACGGACATGTTCGATAGTGTGAGAGTTGTTCCATCTAGTACTTGCTCCTACAGTCGCTTGTCTAAGAGTGGGGAGTGGTGAGTCTAGGTGTGGATTATATATTTATCTTTCATTTAGTCAAAAACTGTTTTTCTTCCTTTACGCTTTTTCTTTGTAGACTTTTGACTAACTCGTGCACGTTTGGCAGGTGGTTCACGTAATTCATCTTCTACATCACCTAGAAGATCCCCACCAGCTTCACGAAAACGTTTTGCTGCAGAGGATTTGAAGTTCTCTCCCTTGATTACATCTCCCAGAACCGAAGCTCCAGTAGTCAATAGCTTTTTCCCAATAGTTTTGGCACCATTCTTTAGCATGGGAAGGACCCCTCGGGCCAGTCCAGAAAAGAGTGAGCCGATCCCATTACCCGTCATAATAGGTTTTCCCCTGTACACACTCATTCCCTCTCCCACCTGGTTTGCATAATAGTCTTCATACATCTCACCTGACTCATCAGGAAAATATGGAACTATGCGAGGGGCCATGTTATTTCTCTCCACGCGGTCTGAAACGAACCGTCAGCACAACCTTTCCACTGCGAAATGAGACCCTTTCTCCATCATCACGTCTTATATCTACCTCGATGAGGTCTGTGCTTGTATTAGACACTGGAGAGTATTGAACATTCGAAAACTCAAAGAAAACGGTGCTATTTCTTTCACTCTCTGTTATAGGAACTGTGCGAAGTAGGGGGACTAGACTATCTCCAACATGTCTTGGTGAGACTACGGAGGAGTAGACATAGAGGGATGTGAAACCAGCATTGATGTCTGGAGGGTTTTGACTCCTGTTGATTTCCGCAGCATATTCTACATCAGGTTCGAATCCCAACACCCACGCAACATCACGTGACATCATGACAGAGTGTTCCTGTTCTCTCAACATGAGGAAGGTTTCATTCCGTAGACTATCATAGTAAAAGCTCACTACTTTTTCTAAGTCGTAGTTTATTAGTATTCTATTGATCTCACTCAAAAGTTCACCCATGGAAGCATACCTTCCACTCCTGATTTCACATTTTCGTTTGACTCCATCTTTTGTATTCGTAACCACTACATAGCCATCTTCCACATTTCTCCAGGATGCAGGGTACTGAATGTCAAGTAACCCAACCTCCCACTGTGATGAGTGAAGCTTCAATGTCTTGGCTAGCTTCGTAATGAAGTGAGCATTGGTGTTTGTGTCACTCCCACCGATGCGTACATTTGAGGTAAGTGTGACATTGAAGGCCATCTTTGAGAGTGAGCAAAACTGAACTTACATATCGAATTTATACTACCTTTGGTCTTACACAAACTGACTAGAATCTATCCAACTATTAAATGAAGAGGGATAACCACTCCATTTCACGAAACTCTCTTCTTTTCCTCTCCTTCTCCGTTTACGTATGACTTTCTCAACTCTAAAGATTTCAGGTAGGTTAACATGTTGCAATTCTTGTGCATAGAATGTTCCATCTACTCCTTCTTTGTTTAGGTCTTCCAGTGTATAGACAGGAGGTGAGGTATGTGCCTTGACTGCTTTTATGGTGAATATCTCGGTTGACCAGTTTGGTGTGAACCCTCGCTCAAAGCTACTACGAGCCATCGAAATCCGAACATGATCACCTGGTGAGTATTTTACTCTTGTTTTCTTTAACCATCGTTTAGGTGAGAACTCATTTAACCGAACCCAAACCTCTTCTTGATTATCGTAATCAACCTCAATAGGTTTCATTCCAATTGACCTATTAAAACTGTTGTTATATCCTTGGACTAGGTCTTCTACATCTTCTAAGTAGCGTCCATCCCCTCTATAAGTGAGTAGACGATGAATTTTCCCTCTCAATGTTCTATTAAAGCGTTCAACAAGAGCAGCCTTGATGATCTCATTCTCAGAGGTGAAATGGCTAACTCCATACTTCTTTAGCACTTCACTCACCCTTCTGTTTAGGAACTCCTTACCTTTATCAGTTTGTATTTGTCTAAAGCTTTCATTTTCGAATAGAGAGATGAGTGCATTGGACACTTCCAGACCAGACTTGGAATGAAGAGGAAAGACCCATGCTTTCCGTGAGAAGGCATCTATGCAGGTGAGCAAAAATGTTACTCCATCATTTGAGTCCTTGTGCGCACGCACATCCACGAGATCTGCCTGGAGTTGTTCACCAATCCCACTCACAAACGTTTTTCTCCTTGTAAACTTCATTCTAATCGGGCGATGAAGAGTGTATGCGTCTTGACTTCTCAACCACTTCTCAACATCATTCTCATTAATACCAGGAGGAGAAGCTAAAACTAACTTTCTCTTTCCTCCAAAAGACGGTGGTTGAGGAGGGGAGAAGTAAATATCACGTAGACCTTCATCTATATCATCCATCTTTCTGTTTTACTATTGCTTGCAAGAGGGGTTTTAGGAAGCTTTCGCCTAGACCTAGTTTTGATAGGACTTCTATTTTCACCCTTCCCACTCCAACGTGCGCCAGCTTCTGACCTCTCTGGTTTTGTTTCTCTCCTATATGGGTGTGGTAGTGGTGACCTTGAGCCACTTCGCCTCTTTTCATCATCTCTTTTTTTCTCTCGCCCTCGCTCTTGTGCTTCTTCTTCTCTTTGTCTCCATGTATGCATTTCATTAAACCTAGTGTTAATTCCCTCTAATGTATTATACAACTCCTGCTGCGGATGGCGTGATCTCTCCAACTCTTTTAGGAACTTATTCATTTTATGAGCATGTTGCTCTAGCTGAGAGTAGATGTCTGTATCAGAGTTTTTGAGGTTAGATATTACATCTTTTCTGCTTTTTTCTGCCAGGAGTAGATCCCCATTTGTAGAGAGTGAGGGTAGATGCTCTCCTTCTTTTTTGTTGTTTCTACTATTCATTGATTCATATGTATGTTTATCCATAAGAAGATACTTTTTAGAAAACTTGAGACTCATTTCACCTTCGTCCACCGCCTAATCCACCAAGCACACCTCCGAGTAAACTTGCCAATGGCTTCAAAAGAAGACCTAAAAATCCGCCACGTTGTAGGATTAACTTTTTCTGCCTCACACTAGTACGAGAGTTGGTGAGATCCTCAATGGCCCTTCTATGTCGACGTAGAGAGTTCAACTGAGCGGTAGTTAGATGAACATTACCTAATAATACATTTCTAGCACACTCAACAAGAGCGAGTATAAGGTCTTTGTTAGCCTCAGCAATGGTTGAATCTCTGATGGTTGCAGATGCTTTCGTCAGTGCATATATACTCAAGGCATTCCTCCTCAACCTTGGAGAATACTCGGGTGAATTAATGTATCTCATGCTTGATGATGGATGCGCTCTCTTCGAGTCCAAGACAGTTTATGGAGAGAGTAGAGATGTGAATGCTACTTATATTCCAGGGTATTCGGGATATATACAGTCATGGGAGAGTGCTCAGAAGCAAAATTACCGATCAGTCTAGCCCACTCCGGGGTTTCCTGGCGAAGATTCAAGAATAGAAAAGAGTGTGGCTTACGTGTAGCATCACTAAAAGCTTCTTGAACAGCTCTTGTACTCTGAGGAAAAGCCTGCTTTGCAAGATTGGTAACAGACATTCCGTCTCTGGGGTTCTTGAACAAGAAAAAGTACTGCGAGTTTATTGACACTGTTCTATTATCTTTCGGGAAAAGGTTCTGTAGTAAGAAAAAGACGCTTATGTTCAGGTGGTGACTGAACTTTGTAAAGATTGCATTAGTAGTCTCTTTCCCCCCGACTTCACCCATCAAGTCATCAATGATGAGCCAGCGATTCTTCCCATCACGCTCTATATCCATTTCTACATCAATGAGTCCTGAATGAAACCTTACTTTATCCTTGTAATCCTCAAAGCGGCGTTGCCAAACTCCATAGCAGTAAATGATTTCAACAGGAGTGGGTGAAGCAATTTCATCAACTCTCCTAATAAGACTAAATAGTAGTTCCGTTTTTCCACTCCCTGTTGGACCACAGACTAGAGCTGTGAAGGGACTCTGCAAGCGAAGATCGATTTCTTGGTGTGGACGCATGCTGATCCAGTTGAGTAGCTAATAGAGTTGTGTTTGTTTTTAAAAAGTGTCCTTGCTTAAGTACTCCTTTGTCTTTGCCATTGGGTGGTTCCCTATCACTTAGATATGTGTAAACTGATGGTGATAAAGATGAGCAAGAAAGTATAAATAGTATTATGATTATGTAGAATGTGAACTTCTTTCTTTTGTTGCTTCTCTCTCCTATTTGCTCCCTTCCCTCTTCAGCAGAGATAGCTACTACTTCATCTAAGAGACCATCAGCCACATCTTCATAATTCTCATTTCTACATACTACCTCTTGCTTTGACATCTTGCCCTTGTTTGAGAGAACGATTGGAATCTATACACTTTTATTCATCATTACTTTCTCCTGTTGGAACCCACTGTGGCAGTTTACTATCTTCCCCTTCTGCTTTTGCATCATTATCATCTAGTTTGTTAGCCAGGTGGGGAATTATGTGATCAATAATTGATACACTATCCATTTTTTCTTCTTCTTCTTCTTTTTGCAAACGCTCGATTTCCATCATTAACCTCTCTTTTTCCATTCTTTCCTCTGTTAACTTTTTTTCTAAGAAGGCAATGCGATTTGTTCTTCTCTCTTTTCTTGCATCAATTCTCTGTTGCATCTCTAGTGCTTCTTTCCACCCCAGTGCTCCTGCCAATTCCACTTTCTTTAGTGCCAATTCTTGTTCTATCTTTCTAATCTCTTGTTCCCTTTTGTCACACATTTCAACCTCTTCTTTAGTTTCTACATGAGTTTGCTCTTCTATCATAATCTGCTTATTCTCTCCTGTAGAAGTCTCTCTCACTTCCACCCTAGCTTCTCCTGGTGAAGGGCTTCTTATCTCCTCTAACCCGTTTTTGGATGAATCTAGTTCTCCAATGTCACACATTTCAACCTCTTCTATCATAACCTGGTTAGTCTCTCCTGTAGAAGTCTCTCTCACCTCTAATCTAGCATCTCCTGGTGAAGGACTTCTTATCACCTCTAACCCATTTTTGGATGGATCTAGTTCTCCAAACAATCGCCCTGCATATAGCGTATTACCTCTACTAAGAATTAAACCAGGGATGCTTTCTTCATTGTAACTCCTCTTCGCTCGCGATTTCTCCTTCCCATCCTCAAAGCGACATCTTCTTGCCCCATCCTTTAATATGTTCAATACTCTATGATAGAGTTCATTCTTTGAACCTTCCCCACCAGGTTCATTATCCAGATATAGTAAGAAGTGAGTGTTAAAAGTGGCCTCCGCTCCCACACCAGTTTCATCCCAGTTTCTATCTTCAATAATCTTCTCAACCTCCACTCTACACCAGGTTGACAACTCTGCATTCCTAAGAAGGAGTAAGGGAGAAGAAACGGATGCGTTTTTTGTTTCTACCATAGATGAAAATCTTGACCTAGCTCCTGTTAAGTCTTCATAACAAAGTGCCATTTTCCTCAACTTTTCCTCTCCTATCTTAAAAGGGATATTCATAGAGAGTGAAAGTGTTCTAAAATAGATGGCAAGCTCTACCACTAAGGAATTATGAGCGAGTCTGTCAACCCAATACCACATCCATGGACTATTCGTTTCTTCGATATTACTTTTGATCATATATTCCCATACAGACTTCGGGAGGACTTCCTTTAAAAGTACATATCTCCCCGCTGCTCCTTTGGTGAGAAAAGACATGTTTGCTATGACTAAGTCTTCTTTGTATTAATACTATCATCAGTCAAACTTATCTTTTATAGTCCCACCCCAGTGGAACTCGGAATGGGCGGCGGGCCGCTGCCTAGTCGCTTGGCCCGGTGGATACGGGGCACCGGCGTCGCCTCCACGTGTACGGTCGGCGCCGCACGCAACGTGGGCGGACGCGGCTTGACCGCCTCAAACGATTGGTCGTTCGGGTGAGTGGGGGTTGCGGGGTGGGGAGGGTGGGCGGCGGCGGAGGAGGGGTGGCGGTGATGACGGTGATGGCGGCGGCGGCGGCGGCGGCGGTGGTGGTGGTGGTGGCGGCGGCGGCGGCGGTGGCGGTGGTGGTGGTGGCGGCGGTGGTGGTGGTGGCGGTGGTGGCGGCGGCGGCGGTGGCGGCGACGGTGGTGAGGGCGGTGGTGGTGGCGGCGGCGGCGGCGGTGGTGAGGGCGGCGGTGGCGGCGGCGGCGACGGCGGTGGCGCGGACGGGACGAGGGCGGTGGCGGGGAGGAGGGAGGAGTGGGAGGTGGGGAGGGGGAGGGGAGGAGGGTGGGAAGGAGGAAGGGAAGGGGTCGTGGCCGGGTTCGGGGTCAAGTGTGCAAATGTTTTTTCGACCAATCAGAAGGGGGGATTTTGGGGTGACCTTGGCAAGGTCGTGTGCAAAATTTTTGTGCTCTTCTGTGATTGGTTGAAATCGGAAATACCGGCTTGTGATTGGTTGAAAACAGGGGTCAATGAGTGCGTGTCTGTCTAGAAGTGCACTGACTATACTACTTACATGTACTGTAATCCAGCCTGCTATGGTGTGCATGTATATTCAAACATTTACGTTGCAATAAAGCTCTGGATTATTAGTGTCTTTGCAACCTAAATTTCTGGTACAGGCCAGCTTGCTAAAAATATTCCGGCGCACATCCGTCACAGAGTCACGAACACACCAGCCTAGGCCGAAAGCGAGATCCTCATTTTCGTACGGAAACCCCAGGTGTGCCAATGAGCTAGGAATGGATTTGTCTGACAAAGCAAACTCCCCGGCCACTAGCCGTTTGGGCCTAAGCTGGACGACCATCTTTGAATTTTTATTTGCGACCCTAATCGGTTCAAAACTTCCCTGGGTGGATTGGATTTGTGAAGGGAGTTGGTGGAAACAATATTAAGGAGTTGCCATACGTCAATGCTGCAAATGGTGTTGTTCCAAACTGACATGATAGCTAGTTGCACATGCTTCTCGCACATTTGTTTGTAAAACCTTAACCTTAACGATCACCCAACCTATGGCAAACATTTGGGCTACAAAAATATAGGTCGGCGTAACAAACCAAAAGTAATTGACAGTCTGCGCAAAGAGAGTACTTCTGCAATCTTTGGTCTGCATGGCTAGACTACATGCTCGTAGGGTGACTCCAACTTTTTGGGCTTTTTCCCCCATGTTTAATGTTTGCTTCATTACTGATGCTATCAGTATCAACATAATGTGTCCTGACAATAATGGGCTAGCATCACAGGTACTTCTAGCCAATCTGAGGACAATTTTTTTACCACTCTGGAGAAAACTCTACTGTTTTGTCGGTAATTTCTCATTGTTGCTCAACCACTTTCGGCTTGGCAGTCTATTAGGTCACATTTCAAGCGATCCTATTGGCGCAGAACACCGTGGAAAAACTTAATAATTATATAAACTTTGGTGCCAATAAAAACTTCAACACTTACAGCAAGCTGAGCTTACATCATTCAGGGGGTCACCACCAAAAATCATTGAGCTCTAGGGCAATTATACTCCCTCACAGAGCTCTATTTATAAGAATTAATCCGCATCAAACTGGCAAGGTATGATGGCTTCCTGCAACACCATTTGTCGACAACTGTAGTGAAATGAACAAAACAATTTTTTAAAATAACAGTCTGCATGCTTATGTACTCTTATGTGTTGTCCACTTTGTATGATATAGTGTTGGAAGGTACTCTCTCTACATCTGAGACATGCAGTGTAAGGCCATTGGGTGGTGCCTCTAGAATCTCAAACTATAAGCCCCCACCACTTACCGTGAGTTTACACAATATATGCATACTAGTGTGTGATAAGTACATCACCACGCAATTACATACACACACTTGCTTTTTACTGAGTTGTTATTGCAATAACCTGAAAATATTTCTTTAGAAACACCTATTAAAACTCCCTTTAAAAGTAAATAACAGATTGCAATAATGAAATTTTTAAACCAGTACTTTAGGAATGGAAAATGCAAACTGCAATATAATACTGATTGACTTATAGTCACTGATAAGCTTATAGCCAACGATTGACTGATGGTGATTCTCATGTACCCCCTGCTGCTTGTATCGGTCAGCCAATCTAATATTTTTACCCTGTTTACAGTTATGCGATGTTTGGAAACAAGCAAATATTTCTAGTGTTGACAGTACTACTCAAACCCCGATCGGGGACTGGTATTTTCATGGATTTGAAACAAGTCACTGACTGCTCAAAAAGACAAATTTCTTGCTTAAAAATACATACATACTTTTACATTTTAAGGGAACGAAGCTATCCAAACCTTCGATACCAAAGAACCTCAAACTTGACACTGACCTTCATGCGGATCTTATTAGAAGGCTACACATCATAGAAAAGGTAAGAGGTGAACTAGAGCTAGCTCATAGGCTATGTTGTAGTATATTGTTCTATGCTAGAGTAGTCTCAAACTACTTGAGTGTGTTGTTAGGCCGACCATGACTACCCTAGCCCTGGTAAGTCTAGGCACGCCAGCTTCGATGATCTATCTACTGAGGTGACTCCAAAGCAGATTCTTTTGGATAATAGGAAGGGATCTCAGAGTGTTGATGACATGCGTACTCTACTCACTGCCGAGACAGAGCTGGACGTCGCTGAAGGTGGTGTGATGTCTCAGGTATTCTACTTATAGACTAATCTATGCCAGCCATAATGTACATGATTGTGGACTATTGTACACTGTATACTGAGTACTGAATTTGTGACTGTTCGAGAAAGACAGTTCAAAACAACACAAGACAGTTCCAAACCCCAACCACCATTTCAACTAAATTTAATTTTGCTATTATTTCTTATTTAATTAATTAAATTAATTGATTAAAATTAATTATCTGTGAGTTATGCTCTTCTTAATGTAATTTACACAGCTTCAAACTGTCCTGTTTTAAACTGTCTTTTTTCGAAATGTTCCTTTACTCTTAGTACTATATGTGTATCTCTATATACTAAGTTGTATATCTATATATACATGTACATTTATACTACCTGTATTCTACATGTACTTTATCCATGTATATCTACACGTACATGTACATGTGGACTTCTGTATACTAAGTTATATATCTACATGACTTGTACATATAATACTTGTATATATAATACATGTATGCTACTGTATACTAAGTTATATATCTTCATGACTTGTATATATAATACTTGTATATATAATACACGTATGCTACTGTATACTAAGTTATATCTCTACATGACTTGTATATATAATACTTGTTTATATAATACATGTATGCTACTGTATACTAAGTTATATATCTACATGACTTGTATATATAATACTTGTATATATAATACTTGTATATATAATACTTGTATATATAATACATGTATGCTACTGTATACTAAGTTATGTATCTTGAAAAATGTTGGTGCGAGCAAGTATCTTAAGAATGAATAATAAGACGAGACGCATTTTTATATTTTTATTGACTCCTAATATTTCGATGTGTATCCATACATCATCATCTGATGTTGAGGTGTGGATAGAAAAAATAAAAATGCGTCTCGTCTTATTATTCATCATTAAGTTATATATATATTTAACATGTATACTACTGTATAGTAAGTTATATATCTAATACATGTACATGTATACTACTGTATAGTAAGTTATATATCTAATACATGTACATGTATACTTCTGTATACTAAGTTATATATCTATATATACACGTATACTACTATAATATACTACGTCATTATATTTATATATACACGTGTACTACTATATACTACGTCATATATATTTATATATACACGTGTACTACTATATACTACGTTATATATATTTATATATAAGTTATATATCTATATATACATGTAGGTTCTCAAAGTCTACAACATTACGTCTGCCCCGAACAACTTGGTCTCCAACAGCTCTAGTGGTGCACTCAGTAGCCCAAGGATAATGCCTTCTGAGTCCAGGTCTCGCAGAGGCTCCATATTCGGTATGAGTCATACTATTTACATGGTTACCGTAGCAACCACTATTGCTGAGAAATCAGAGAACTGTCATTTTGACGCAATTGTCGACAGTTTTGTTATATTCATGTGTAAGAGTTAAGTGCAAATACGGATAATTGCCTTGGATTTTGGTCACAAGTGAAGTTAGAAATTTTTCTGCTCAATAAATTCTGAGCATAATTCTTGAAGTACAATTCTAAGGGCTAAAGTCATGAAAATATCTTTTTAATCACAGTGATAATTTTTTAAAGTTCTTGACTATTATCGATCAATTGAGATTAGGTTACCTCACCAATGTGAAGCGGTAGAAGAAGTTCATAATCAAACACAATGGAGTCGAGAAACAAACAATTGCAGGGTATTCACTTCTATGGCTAATTGTAATCCCACATTTGTGATGGCATTATTTAACAGATAAAAGCCTCGAGCTCTGCTGACTAATCAAGCGCCAGTCGGATAGACTCTTATCCCATAGTGCTTTCAAACTATACCTTTTCTTTGTCAGCGCTGTGTGTTTGCTGCATATATTGTTGTTGAATTGTAGGCGACACAGCTGGGCGAACTACATTAGAGGCTATCGACGAAGTTCATGATGATCACAAGCATTCTAGCTAACCACAGATTACACCTCATCACATGCTACAGATTACACCTCACCACATGCTACAGACTATACCTCACCACATGCTACAGATTACACCTCACCACATGCTACAGATTACACCTCACCATATCCTACAGATTACACCTCACCACATGCTACAGACTATACCTCACCACATGCTACAGATTACACCTCACCACATGCTACAGATTACACCTCACCATATGCTACAGATTGCACCTCACCACATGCTACAGACTATACTTCACCACATACTACGGATTACACCTCACCACATGCTACGGATTACACCTCACCATATGCTATAGATTGCACCTCACCATATCCTACAGATTACAGCTCACTCACAAACTGCAGAAAACACGTGATGGTATACACATTGAGAAGCTACAACCGCCCAACGCATATACACATTAGACGCTTGTTCGCTATAAATTAGTATCTCCTTATTTCCTTCCTGTTATATGTGCGAAATATTACATTCTATGATCCATAAGACATGTAAAACATGATATTTATTTTAGATATGCATGTATAATAACAATAATAACAAAACTAAATTATAAATATAATGGCTTGAATTCTGCCCATAATACATCATGTTAACATTCTATTTGAGTAAAGTGTTGATGGATTACTGCTTATGTCTTCTCAGCAAAAGTCTCCTAGATTGGCTAAATACGAACTCGAACAGTATATAGCAATGTCATCATTGTTTATGGCATCCTCAGTTATTTTTTGTAAACATTCAATGCCTTGCAAGAGTTAATCCATTAATATAGCAATTTGCTTGTTGGACTGAATGTCATGCTTGAAAGATAAAAACACCAAAGTAATATTTTACTCTAGTTTTCTTGTTGTCAAAAGATGAACGCTGAAGCACTGCTGTCATTTGTACTCTGTGAAGTTGGCATACATGAATATGGCCATATATTCAGTACACACAGTCAGACCCCCACCATCACTGGGAAGGTGTCTGTATAGTAGGGAAGGAAGATAGTGCCGTTGCCATGGAAACGCCTCCTTAGGCTTATGCTGGTAATGCACACAGCAGTGCTACTAACAATGCTGCTAAACTATTTATAACACATATTTTCATTCCAACAATTGGCATTGTTGGAAGGAAGATTGTGAGTTAGCGTACAAACGGGTGTTGTGGAACGAACAGTTCTACTAGCAGTTACACACCGTGCTCACTGGCTACTATAAGACTGATGTCTTCCCCAGAAACTGTGACGAAGCTAACAATCATACAACACACAGCAGATACCTCTAGTTCAGAGGTTAGACCTCCAACAGTGTTCCCAGTAAGTGACTATTACATAGCATAATATTAGTAGTATTGTAATGTTTTGAGCTGTGTTACGTACGAGTGCCGATGTAGCACAGGTGCGAGAAGTGCTTGGAGGTTGGTAGAGGACGACCAAGGTATCTTCCACACATTACATAAAGAGTGAACAGTTAGTTAAGCTCTTGTAATTATTGACAATGACTTAGGCCGAGGCTGAGACTCGTAATTCAGCCATAGTCCAGGGTCGACGTAGGTCTGTAGGTTTATACTCCAAAGGAGTGTAGAAAGAACTAGGACTTGGCCTGACGCTAGATTCATGAAGAATCCGGGATCGACTAAAGTCCGATGATGTAGAACTCACAAGGAGTGTAGAAAGAGTGCTTAAACGAGTATGAGGACGAGCTCAAGCCGCTTAGGTTTAAGAAGACCTGTGCCTGCAAGAGTAAGGCTCAAGGTTGAGTTAAGAGATATTGCGTTATTCAAGCGTAATCAACAAATGATTTGATACAAGAAATGTGCTGGCTTTTATACTAATAACACTTCCGAAAAAAGGTACGATACGGTATTGGGCTGGTGCGATGAGGTATCGGGCCGGAACCTACGCAACAACATGGAGTAGTTCCGCTCGACGTCGGCCACCAAAAGGGTCGGCCTTGCACAAAAAGTGCTTACAATATACGTACTAGTATGGATTATATATAAATATGGCCATGTTCTGAGACATCGGCCCCAAGAAGTGTACAGGTAAAAGACTTAGAAGATATAATCAGGATAAATAGATAATTGCACACATAGAAAATGCGATAACCTGATTGGCTGATGAGAACAATACAAAGCACACTATGCATAAGCAGTTGATTATAATAATAATAGAGTAGTGTCCATGCATGTATAAGGTAAGATAAAAAGACAATGTCAATGCTTGTACAAGATTATTGGCACAAGTTGCAGTTCATGCTGTGGCAGGATATGCTGATTCACCACAGTATATTATTGTAATGGTTTTTGGTTTCTTGTGAGGTCGTCCTTGGACAACTCCCGACCCCAAAATGAAGTGCCTATGAATGGTGCTAGGCCTTCTCATTACATGAAAGATCGAGCGGTCTCAGTGGTCAAAGTACTACCAGAGACGACCCATCTGGTCCCGAGTCTAGCCTGGAGACTATACTTAGAAAGAGAGTGATCCGACCTAGTAGGCAGTTCGCTATACGAATGACCTGACAAAAGGAAGTGAAAGTCTCTGTATAATAAGTATAGATGTATTGAGATCCAAGCAAAGACTGAGACAACAATCGTAAAAACAATGCCCTTTATATAGTGTAAGTATTTCCGCCCGACGTAGTGTCGGGAAAAGACGACATAGGGTCGGCCAAAAATTGCGCAACAGCATGGCGGCCAGAAGCCCAGCGGCCGACCCAAAATGGGTCGGGTTATACAAAAGTTGCTTATAATTGTCCAATTCATGTACAAAATGAATATCAAGTGATTCTGAGAGGTTAGGCCTCTGTACATGGGTATAAAAGGCACAAAAAGACTTAGTAATTATCATACATGAGTGTACAAGGGTATATGGTTAAACAGAAGGAGTACAAACACATATATCCACGTACGAGTATGTAGGCATTAAATGAATGGTTAGACATGCAATATAGTTAAGTATGAGTACATGAGCAGCTAGGTATAAGAGTACAAGTGTTAGATGAGTAGTGCTGTGGCAACTACTAGGCACTTAAGGTGCTAAGAGGTTCATCCGGGTAGCTGGAGTCGTATACAAATGTCCTGTACCATTACATTATGTTGTACTGTAAGGGTTTTGCTATTGCGTAGAGGTTCGAGAGTAGTCTATCGCCCCCACTCTTTGCACACACTGAGTGAGATCCGAGTGTTGACTAGCAATGCTGCTACAATGCAATACACTTGTGTTTATTATGACCAACGGGACTGAGTGCCCTGTCTTGCCTTATCTGTGCAAACAATGTACATGTAGGTATGACCGAACTAATCTGGCTGCTCTGGCTTCAGTTTTGTGGAGGAACTTGGGCTTAGAGTTCCCTAGAGTAATCTGAAGCACAACAATTATATTCAAGTAAAGAGATGTTACTTTATTGCAATCCCAGCAGCAACTGGATTAACATGTCAAATCACTCGTCTTATGTAGTAAAATGACTTCAGGTTGCAGCCAGTTGGGCTGATGGGGAGACAAACACAACATAAAATTATTCAAGGTATGACCAGGTATTGGGAAGGACTGCAATGGACGACCCCCAGTCCGTCTGCCAGCCGATGACCTTTAAGGCCGTCGAGCGCCTTATTATACTATATAGTTGTTTTTCATAAACATTGTTTTTATTGTACACTTATTATATTATACAATGTAAGTAATGGCATTCATTCATATCTGTATCTGTATTAGGACGACTCTGTCTTGGGTCGGCCTTTTTGCTAAATGGGTTACATCTTAACGACCGGAACCCGCTAGAAGTAGTAGATAGTTTCTTTGTCTCCTTTACCTATAAAAGGAACCAGATTATTGTTATTAAGCGCAGTCTCTTGTATGCTTTCATGCTGTCAAGTTCTCTCAATGCTTCAGTTGTACTGGTGTACTGATAAGTTGAATCTTACAGACTAAATGATACATACCTTAGCGTAGAGATTGCTTGGCTAGATAGCCATTCTCTGCAACTGCACCTACAAGTCGTCGGTGGCTGTGTACAGACCTTGGGTCGTCTGGGACACATCCACATCACGACAACTAGGACATGACATGAGGCACCCGAGGGGCTGAGGCAAAAATGTCGTCCCTATTAGGTATTGTGATCTACGTGTAGGTACAATAATGATGCTAATTACAATAAGTTGTATCTTGGCCTTACATAGAAATAGAAACACAACTGGTAGCAAAATGCTAATACTTAATGCAATAATGAGATTGTCCAAAATCACCAAAATAATATGGTGTAAAATAAGTGCACGTATGGCTATGCAATAATCTACCTGCTGTTTTTTCTAATTTTAGGGAGCTGTAGATGGCAGCCTAAAGTACTTCATATTAATAACAGTAACGGCTGCTTGTTGCACTCTAGGTAAGTACAAGTACTCTATACTCTAAGTAAGTACATGCACTCTATACTTTAGGTAAGTACATGTACTCTATACTCTAGGTAAGTACATGTACTCTATACTCCAGGTAAGTACATGTACTCTATACTCAAGGTAAGTGCATGTACTCTATACTCTAGGTAAGTACTGGTACTCAATGCTATAAGACAGTTGCAATACACATGATAAATATAATATATATAGTACTGCGTGCATCATATAGTGCATTGTACAGGTTGTACAACATTATACTGCAAATAATACAGTACGTAAACATAATAACATTGCCACAGTATAATGGTAAGTAACTTACCTCAAGTATAGCATATACTCGGAATTTGAATATATACAAGTGCATTCACAGCGTTCACTTCTAGGCACATGAGCTCCATTACGGTGATAATAACAATAAGATAGCGTGTGACTGTATGTCGCTGTATGATATAATTCTGAATTGTATATGGTATTCACTTTTTACTCTACTATTTCACTAATGCCTTTGCAATTGTCATGTTTATTCATGTACCATGTTAGTTTTTCCTGGGACTAACTGCTATACTTTGTATATGATTATACCTATTGGCCTCAGACTGACTTGAACGTACTGGTTAACTTTTTAAATTTGAACTGGAATTAACTTTCATCACATATACACTGCAAGTAGCATGTACCCTCAGTTGTATGTAGGCTGTTGGTAAATAAAGTTATTTTACTGAACTGAACATAGACAATCTCTTACTGTTTACTGCTAACAGTAGGGTATTACATTGTATAATTAAACTTGGAAGTTTTGGCCATGCTGTCAGCACTTAGATCTACATGTACATGTACAATGTAGTAAGCTGTGTGGCATAGGTTTTGTTACTGTGGTCTAGAATGTAGGCTTTATTTCTAGATCTACAAGGAGATATGTAGCTGCAACATGTTCCATATAATATATCCACTGGCTTATACATAGTATAATAATGTAGGTATAACTTCTGTGTAGTTGTTCACTCTTGTGTACATTATGTCTTTATTTACAGTCTATACTTGTGTCCTTCTACTGCTTATTTTCTCTTAGTAGTACACTCTCAGTCTACAGTCTATCTGTACTGTCTCCTTTCTACTATCTGTACTGTCTCCTTTCTACTATCTGTACTGTCTCCTTTCTACTATCTGTACTGTCTCCTTTCTACTATCTGTACTGTCTCCTATCTACTATCTGTACTGTCTCCTATCTACTATCTATACTGTCTCCTATCTACTATCTGCACTGTCAACTTTCTACTATCTGTACTGTCTCCTATCTACTATCTGTACTGTCTCCTATCTACTATCTGTACTGTCTCCTATCTACTATCTGTACTGTCTCCTATCTACTACCTGTACTGTCTCCTATTTACTATCTGTACTGTCTCCTTTCTACTATCTGTACTGTCTCCTTTCTACTATCTGTATTGTCTCCTTTATACTATCTGTACGGTCTCCTATCTACTATCTCCTTTCTACTATCTGTACTGTCTCCTTTCTACTATCTGTACTGTCTCCTTTCTACTATCTATACTGTCTCCTTTCTACTATCTGTACTGTCTCCTTTCTACTATCTGTACTGTCTCCTATTATCTGCACTGTCTCCTTTCTACTATTTGTACTGTCTCCTTTCTACTATCTGTACTGTCTCCTTTCTACCATCTGTACTGTCTTTTTTCTACTATCTGTGCTGTCTCCTTTCTACTAACTGTGCTGCCTATTATAATTATGCAGACAGCACTTCTAGGTAGTTTGTTCATATTACATATGCCCAATATGCGGTAAGGGAATCCAGTTAGAAGTTATGTTCTCCTTTCTATTAGAGTACAAGAGTGGACAGCTCCTCTGCAACATAATTACATGTAACTTGCTATAACTACAATCATAATGCTTCATATGCTATTCTGTAGCTATTTGCATGCAACACGGGTATCAAGCACTCTCCACAGGCCTTGTGTCTTTCCAAGTGCAGCCCCACGGCTTGTACTAGGACACAGTAGTCCATCCTCTCCCCACAGCTGTAGGTTGACTCCTGATAGTTCTATCTTGCTATAGGAGACAATCCCACACCTGGGGGAGCGAGCTCTGAGGACTTCAAGGGTACATTCGCCCCTCCCACTCTGTTTAGCCTTCGACCCCTCTTGCTTGTTCGATCTCTTCGAATTCCTAATTGAATGTTGTACTGCTGTGCCTCAGCCCGACACTACTGTATCAATGAGACTGTATGATATTGTATGGCCTGTTTTGCAGGAGCTGTTACCCTTCTCTACAATCTCTGTTGTAAACACAGCAAATGTCAGAGATTGTCTGTGTGCAGTAAACAAGGGCTGACAACTCTACCCACAGTAAATGGTGAATTAGATGCGAAGGAGGGAGCCAAGGTAATCAGCTATCAGGAAGCTTAGAGCTTTTATGTTTTCACATACAGGTACTGAATTGTTTGTGAATTGACTTATCTTGGAACCAAGGCTAGCACAACACTGCAATGATTATGTAGGCTAATGCCTTGAAATATTTGTTTTCAGTTCTAACCCTGATCAAACAGCTAAAGACCAGCCTTTATTAGCTTGTTAACAGGGTTCTGTTCCCTTGTAAAAGAAGAAATAATCACAGTATGTTATGTGGTAATGTAAGTACACAATATATAATACATGTGTGTATGTGCCTTGCTAGTATATACATGCATGTTGGTTTAATGTAAGAGGACAGTTTCATATTACTCTTGCAAATCATTGTAGCCTACATTTCCACTATATCATAGTTTTGTATTCTGTTGTAGAATTGATGTTCTCACAACACACTGTAGAGTTGTCTACCCTGCAACTCTCCATGGTCAATATTATAATATATACAAGACAGCCACCACTCAGTGGTCACCACTCAGTGGTCACCACTCACTGGCCACCACTCACTGGCCACCACTCACTGGTACTGCATACTGAATAGGACTGTGATGAGCCAAGTTAACTTACACTGTACTACTAGTTATGTTTATGTCATCCCCAGCCACAGTTGACTGTACATTGTATGTCAGTATGTACATGCAGAATATAACACTAATGATTGTACTAATAAAAAGGTTACTATGGCTAATGGTACATGGTAGAATAACTCCAGGCTTTATTTTCAGCTGAAAGTATAAATACATAATTTTATAATATAAAAGTATGCGGTGTATCAACAGTATAATGATATTTTGAACATGATACTAGGTGGGATAGTAACTAACTATAATACTGCTACTAGCTCATTTCTCACAGTGTCAAACTGGGAGACTGTCCAGAGTTGTTTCCCCTTGTCTGCTATAGTCTCATCACCACAGTCCATACTATCACACACAGTGCTGTGAGAAGGGGTGGATTCATCGCATCCCTCACCCTCTTGAAGAAGTATAGGTAGCGGTCCTAGGGCTAAGCTAGCCCAATCTATGTCTGTAACAATACATACCAGAATACATCTGTCCTCTCAGTGGGCTTTTGTAGAGATGATAAGAGATGCTCTGATCCACATGTACATCCATTAGTCAGTACACACATATAGGGTCAGCTGACTTTATCACTGTCAGTCAGCTCATTGTTTGGGATTCAAAGGTTGTCAGGCATTACTAAAAATAACACCATGGAAGCACCTGCAGCTGTCAATTAGGTAAGATAGGGAAAGGAACAAGAACTTACCATTTGCTAACTGCCAGACTCTGTCAGAAGTAACTGCTTTTGAGGGGTGAGTATCACTACTAGTAGAGAAGTTCAGTTGTACGTTTGCCAGTCTATAAACTCTATCTTCACTGTCTGCGCTGCTTCGTCTACTTTCTTCCAAACTGCCGTTAGTGCAACCTTGACCTTGATAAATACTGACGAGCCGAGTCAGCTCACTGCTACTCTGCATGTTGAGTAGCTTAAGTAATCTACAAGTAGTAGTACTGTGTATATACATGTATAGCATATAAGATACATGTAGTAGTACTGTATATACATGTATAACATATAAGATACATGTAGTAGCACTGCATATACATGTATAACATATAAGATACATGTAGTAGTACTGTATATACATGTATAACATATAAGATACATGTAGTAGTACTGTATATACATGTATAACATATAAGATACATGTAGTAGTACTGTATATACATGTATAACATATAAGATAGATGTAGTAGTCATACTTGCCAAGGAGCAGGAGCAAAAAATCTGGACTTTTTGGCTCATAATCCCTGGACAAGCACCAGAATCTCTGGACATAGTTTGGGTGTACATTAGTTGAAGGAAACTTATCATTGAAAAGTATCAAATCATCCATTTTAGTGTTATTTAGTGACTTGTAGGATACTTTCGTCAATGTAAATGACTTAGTTTAGGTTGTATCCTGTGTTTTATGAGGTGTGGCAACATTTTCACCAAAGATAAAAAATCAGGACAGCTGGAAAATTAGTAGGGACAGGCACAAAAACCAGGGGGTGTCCTGACAAAACCTGGACACTTGGCAAGTATGGTAGTAGTACTGTGTAAATAAAGATTTAATAGTAATAATAATAATAATTATCATTATTATAAATTTACAGGTTAATATTAATAAAACATACATACATTACATACGATCAAGATAGATTATTATTATTATATTGTAATGGTTTCTGTGATTTGGTGCTGTCGTCCTTGGACGACTACCGACCCAGAATTGAAGTGCCTATGAGTGGTAATAGGACTTCGCATTACATGAAAGATCGAGCGGTCTCAGTAGCCCAAATACTACCAGAGACGACCCATCTGGTCCCAAGTCTGACCTTCAGACTATACAATGAAAGAGAGTGATCCGACCTAGTAGGCGGTTCGCTAAGCGAATGACCTGACAAAAGGAAGTGAAAGTCTCCGTATCAAGTATAGATGTGTCTTTATTGAAAGCCAAGTGAAGACTGAGACAATGAACAGTGAAACAATGCCCTTTATATAGTATAAGGACTTCCGCCCGACGTAGTGTCGGGAAAAGACGACATAAGGTCGTCCGGAAGTTGCGCAACAACATGGCCACCGGAAGCCCGATGGCCGACCCAAAATAGGTCGGGTTATACAAAAGTTGCTTATAATGGTCCAATTCATGTACCAAATGAATATCAATGGATTCGGAGAGGTCGGGCCTCTGTACATGGGTATAAAAGGCATTAAAAGACTTAGTAATAATTGTACAAGTATATACGATAATATAGGAGTTACATAGAGTAAAGTAAAAGCAGATATATACATGTATGTGCACACAATAATGAGTGTCAGGTGATTAGAGGCGACCATGCGTACCATTACAATATTATAAATATCAATATGAGTTAGATAAATCCCGCACCATAGCATTACTAACACTTCACTACTTACTCAGAAATCCATGGCACAGGCATAAAATTTTCCAGTAAAATATTAGAGCTGAAACGCTTCATTTTTCTTTGGAAATATCAACTTGTACCAAAAATACATACCCAACTATGACTGTCCTATTCTTACCAACCCAACACTAGGCAACTGAGATCTGTTTTACCCATGCACGCTTACCTAGTATTATTTTGCACATGAAATTTCAATGATTAGTGCAGTTAGTACAAGATCATTGGATTTTGGACAGTTTGCTGATTATCGCTTATCATCACCAGCTTACTGGGTGATAAACTGCTGTGCGCAGGCTGAAGTGGCGCACCAAGTAATTACATTTCTGAGCGGTTGTTGTAAAAGCATAGAGGTAAAAGCATACCCATAGAGGTAACACCCCAGGGGAGATAACTCTAAGGTATGATCCACCCATTTAATGTCACGCCTTGTAAGACCATACCATAAAGGTAGGATAGAGCCAGTACTCGACCGCTATTACTATTACGGTCGTGAAGCCGGTCTGGACCCACTTCTTTGCATTAGACGCAGTTCCAGTTTGCTATTAAATCCATTGTAACAATACGAAATCGATAACGTTTGCTCAACAAAATCACATATTTTGTGGCTATCAGTACTCTGCAAGTTAAGAACTATCTACATTGTATGATACACTAAAAATACAACTTCTGATATAATTGAAATTAATGAGAAGTCAACTACATATGCATTATATCTATTATTGCACTGTATTGTATATTTGTTTCATCATCTGCAGTGCAGAATTGTGGATGGTAAATCATATGACTATCATAACCAGACAAATATATATATATATGCAAACAAGATTGAAAGCTAGCAAAAAATGTTATAGACATAGCAATAAAAAAATTAACTAACAAAATAAATGAAAAATTTACTGTACACTTATTGT
The DNA here is from genome assembly GCA_935421135.1 of Bugulina stolonifera. NCBI lineage: Eukaryota > Metazoa > Bryozoa > Gymnolaemata > Cheilostomatida > Bugulidae > Bugulina > Bugulina stolonifera. The sequence goes on along the minus strand of OW285195.1, from coordinate 1,148,959 downwards.
AAAATTATGTTACAGGTATTGAAATGAAGCAAAAGTTCAATGTTTCGAATGTCTATTCATCAGTCGAGAATCGAAATACACTGTGTAAACACCTGCTCACATCAAACCACAATCTGCTTTACTAAATCAGTAGCATAAGTGAGGCCACCTCTGTTTTTGGCCTTCATCATCCTACGACATACAAATGATCACCAAAGCCACCTGCACACTTCCCCCGAAACTGCTGTGTAGAGTTCTTGCAATTTTTCCTGAAATATCCAAGAATATTCAGTGGGTGAGTGTTACAAGTTTGTAGTGATGTTAAACGGAAGGTATTGGAGCTTTTCACTTGCACCACCGTAAAGAAAATAAACCAGAGCTGGAGTCACAGTCAGCTGAATTGGCTACATTTAAAGTGGACACTGACCACTTCATCAACAGCTTTCTTGGATCTGCCCTAAAGCCTGTAGCAGTTGGGTTGTTGTTATGCTCTCCCATTCTATGAATCCTGCTGAACAAAGTCTTGAAAAACTCTGAAAGTAGCAAAATAAGTAGCATCTGATCAGTAGCAATAAAATATCAAAAATTATTCAAAACTTAGAAAACTCCCACGCAACGCACCTTTACACTGAATGTTATATACATATTATATTTATATATATTACGATAACATACATGTATATAGGTATGTTTATACATTGTACCTTTGTACATATATATTACATGGACACGTGCGTGTGGATGATATAGCCTATTCTATCAAATATTATGGTAACGCTGAAATCATTATCTTCCAAGATAAAATTCTATAAGAAGAGACATCAATTCCAATACCAACCTACATTACTACCATATGAATAATCTACATTCACGCTGACATCTGCTACTGAATCTTTAGGGTTAAGTGACAATACTATACTGGACATCTGCTAGACCGTCAGTTTGAGGAATGTGCAGCTATTTGAAAATGACAGTTCGAAACAGAACGTTTCGAAAGTGGACGATTCAGCACTGGACAGTTCGAAATGCCTAAGCCCAAACCACCAGACTTTAACCAATTTTTAATATTTTTTTCATTAATTTAATAAGTTAAAATGAACTTTCTGCAAGTTTTGTTCTTCTAAATGTAATCTACACAGTTTTGAACTGTCCTGTTTCTAACTGTCCAGCTGTGAAAAGTCCTGTTTTGAACTGTCTTTTTCGAAATGTCCCTTTACCCAGTTTGAGCACCCGTCTGTCTTTTTTCTTGGACTAAAACTACAAAGGATCAAATATTTATAGTGTATTGAAGTTTGTTCAAAAGCGCCAGCAATTTACATCTAGGGGTAAATGCATCTACGTTTTCACCGGCTACCTCTTTCTTCCCTGACTCTACTATTTTCAATTCGATAGCTATTTCGAATTCTTCTAACCACATTTGAAATGATCCTGAAACATCATTCGGATCAATAGCTAGGTTAGGCCACCCTGCGGAGGCTTTGGCCATAGTACAACTGTCACTGGTTTATAGCACGACAGCGTACAAGTAAATCTCCTCACTCACTAATTACCTCAAGACTCTTTGAACTCACTACTCAAGACTCAACCCAATTGACTCAATTAACCCAAGACTCAGTAACCCAATTTTAATTTATTCCCAATTAACTCGAGACTCTATAACTCGGTTAACTCAACTTTACTCACTCCCTTGTTATCCCCAAAATTATTCTTGAAGCACAGAATGGAAGTTCTGAAATCTCCAAGACAAAGGCTCTTACAATCTTGCGACTACCCCACCCGTGATACCATGTTAAGTTACGCGGGTCAGGTATGTTCGTATAAGCAGATAAACACACTTACTTGATAGTTACTAGTAGTGGATGAAGAATAAGAAGTCTCTGAAGGCACGTGTTGTTGATCCAGCATTCAAGACGTAAGAGACTTCCAATATCTCTGCGGCTTCTGGGATTACGTCACTTCCGCTATTTGCCAAACCCGTTGACGTCTAGCATCACATTACAGTTTACTCGACCAAATAATACTAGTAACCGACTAGCACGGCAGCGTATATCGGTAGAAAGTCTGTGAATGCGTTGATTGGTCAACCAAAACAAAACCGCATATTATTGGGTATTAAAATCTCTAATCGCTAATGTATTGGGAGCTAAGGCTAAGGGGATAGGTAAGATTATTAATAAGGATAGCTTGGAGATAGCTGAGAGATAGCTGGAGACTTAAGAAGGGGACACTTTATGGTTGAGAGTGAATGAGAGAGGTAGAGGAGACAGACTAACAGTACAGAGGAAGGATATATTAAACTTGTGAGTACAGACATTACATGGTGTCAGAAGTGGGATCATTGGATAATACACAGGTTACAGTAGAACACAGAAAGGTGGGGTAAGTTATAGATCTGTACCTAGACAAGTCATAGGCCTGATAGGAAATTTTTCCAGTGTTTAATTCAAATTAAAGTAAAGGGTTAAGTTCAGGTAATATAAACGTGGCTACAAGAGGAAATAAACATAGTGCAATGGATGGGTTATCAGTAGAGGATTGGCAGAAGTTTATCAAACGTTTTGAGATACAAATGGCATTTCATGACTTCAAGAAAACTGGGGCAGCAGATGAACCAGCCAAGGTAGATATAATAGAACACAAGAAGGGCTGTATGCTACTTGATAGATTAGGGGAACAGGGGTTTGAGATATACAATGAATGGAATATAGCGGTTAATGCAGTAAGGTACACAGACATCAAACAATGATTTGATGAACACTTTAAGGGGAAGGGGCATGCGGTTAGGAACATGGACAGCTTTTTCACCTGTAGGCAGAGGGAGGATGAGGATTTCACAGGGTACATCGCTAGGCTTAATACGATAGCTAAAGGGTGCGAGCTAGGGGCACTAGAAAATAAATAAATTCTGCATTGGGCTTTAGCGGGGACCACAAACGACGCAGTTAGGGTACAAGTGTTGAATGAAATGGCCAAAGGGGATGGGGGAATAGACTATGGGGCAATGATAAAGCTAAGAAAGGACATTGAAACAGCCATGAAGAATGCGGATTACATGAGGAATCCGGGTACGAGCCAAAGTGATCCAGAGGAGTGGGTAGGCATTCATATGGAGGGACAAGGGCTTAGGCGCAGAGAGGACGAGAGACACCAAGCAGGCTCTCCACCTAGACCACAAAGACAACCCTTTAGGAGGGTTAGCCCAAAAAGGAGTCCGGACATGACATGCTACAATTGTGGGAAGCTAGGGCACTTCACTAGGGAATGTAGAATAAAGGGGAACGATGCCTGTTTCAAATGTGGGGGTAGAGGACATTACGCTAGAGAATGCAGGGAATCTCAGAGAACTAAGCAGGGGCAGGATAAAACAAAATATATGGGGTCTCCAGGAAGGGAGTTAAGATGCTACAAGTGCGAGGGCAAAGGGCACATGTCACGGGAATGTCCTTCAAAAATCCCTAGGGCTAGGGAAGTAAGGGAAGAGGACAGTGATTCAGACTCGGTATGACTATTCGAGGGAAAATGTGGGACTGATATTAAGGACGATGATGAATTTGAACATGATTTACAGGTAAATGGAAAAATAATAAGGTTTTTGGATGACACAGGTGCTGACATATCTGTACTAACAGTGGGGTCAGAGAAAAGTTTAGGGTTGAGGCTAGAGAATTCAAAGAAGAAGGTGAGGGGAGCAGGAAATAATAGGTTGAAGGTGGTGGGAGAGGTAGAAGTAGAATTGAGAAATGGGGGTAGGGCAGTTAAAACAAAGGTTTACGTTATCGAAGGGGCTACCAGGAACCTAGTCGGAGGAAGGAAATTAGGAAGTTGAATTTGCTAGCAGAAGTGAATAGGATCACACTGAGGGATGTCGAAAAAGGATTCCCATCACTTTTTAAGGGCTTGGGTAAGATGCCGGTAAAATATAAAATTGATTTGAAAGAAGGGGCAAGACCATTTTGTTTGGATGTCCCACGCAAGGTGGCGGCAGGACTAGAGGAACAGGTTAAGGCAGAACTACAGAGAATGGTAAAGGAGGGAGTTATTACTCAAGTAGACAGGCCAACAGATTGGTGTGCAGGGTTAGTTTGCGTTCCAAAAAAAAATGGGAAGGTTAGGTTGTGTGTGGACCTGTCACAGCTAAATAAACATGTGAGAAGATAAGTGTTCCCATTGCCCAACACAGATGTGACATTAGCAAAATTAGCCAAATCAAGGGTTTTTAGTAAAATGGATGCCAATTCAGGGTTCTGGCAAACTGAGTTAGATGGGAGATCGAGGGAACTAACAACATTCATAACACCCTTTGGGAGATATTACTTTAATAGGCTGCTATTTGGGATATCGTCGGCACCAGAGTTTTACCAGCGACAGGTATTGAGGGTATTGGAGGGGTTGCAAGGTGTGATATGTCAGATGGATGACATTTTGGTTCATGGTAAAGATGCTAGGGAACACGATGAAAGGCTTAGGGCAGTACTGAGTAGGCTAAGAGAGGCGGGAATAACACTTAATAAGGAAAAATGTGAGTTTGGGGTGGAGAAAGTGAAATTTCTGGGACACATAATAGATGGGATGGGAATACATGCAGACCCAGAAAAAGTAGAGGCAATACACCGGCTACCACAGCCGAAAAATGTCAAAGAGGTGAAAAGCTTTCTGGGGATGGTAGGGTACTTGGGGAGATTCAGTGATAGGCTGTCAGAATTATCAAAACCACTGAGGGAGTTGTTGAAAAAGAGAAATAGCTTTGTGTGGGGAGAGGCACAACAGAAAGCTTTCCAGGGAATTAAGGAGCATGTGGCAGAGGCCCCAGTATTAGCAAAATTTGACCGAAACAAAAAGACAAAAGTAACAGCTGACGCCAGCTCATTTGGGTTAGGGGGAACATTACTGCAGTGGGAAGATGGTTCATGGAAGCCAATAGCATACACATCAAAGGCGATGTCTGATACGGAGGGTAGATATGCTCAGATAGAGAAAGAGGCTTTAGCATTGGTGTGGGCTTGTGAAAAGTTTGAATATTACCTGGTGGGTAGGGAATTTCTACTTGAAACAGATCATAGGTCATTGGTAGAATTACTAGGGGAAGCTGATCTGGCGCAGCTGCCATTGCGGGTTCAACGGTTCAAACTAAGGATGATGAGGTTCCAATATAGGGTGATACACACACCGGGTAGTGAAATGTACATAGCCGACTGCTTATCTAGAAAACCGGTAGGGGGGCTTTCTGAACGGGACAGAAAACTAGAACTCCGAACCACAGCTCACATTAGGTATTTAGTGGAGGGTACTGCTTTACTAGGTAAGGAACTAGAGGACTTGAGAGTTGAGACACAAAGGGACCAAACATTACAGGAGGTAATGAAGTACATGGGAGAGGGGTGGCCTAAGAGTCACAGTATGAGGGGGGAAGTAAAACAGTTTTTCTTGGTTTGTGAAGCCCTATCACAGTACAATGGGTTAATATTAAAAGGTGATCAGATAGTCATACCCAGGGGAGAGAGGAGTAAAACCTTAGATAAGATACATGAGGGTCACCAAGGGGAGGAAAAGTGCAAGAGGAGGGCCTCAGAGTCAGTGTGGTGGCCAGGGATAATACCAGAGATAAGGGAGAAAGGGAAAAAATGTGAAATATGTGCAAAGAATAGGAAGTTGGTTAACCAACCGCTAAGGGTATCAGGATTACCAGGGGGACCATGGGAGGAATTGGGAGCAGACCTGTTTCAGTTTGAAGGGGTAAACTTTATAGTGGTAGTCGATTATTATTCCAGATGGATTGAGGTAATGGGAATAGGGGGGCAAACTGCGGGAGAGGTAATTGGAAAGTTAAAGATAATGTTTGCTAGGTTTGGGCATCCAATACGGCTAAGGACAGACAATGGCCCCTGTTTTAGCTCTAGGGAGTTTAGGGGTTATACAGAGCAAGTGGGAATTGCGCATGAAACCAGTAGTCCGCTATATCCACAGAGCAATGGGGCAGCGGAAAGGGCGGTGCAAACTGTTAAGGGGCTGTGGAGAAAAAACCAGGACAGGGTAGGAGCATTGGCTGTGTATAGGGACACACCGTTGGAGTCGGGTTATAGTCCAGCCCAATTGCTGTTTGGAAGGTCGATAAGGGTGGGTCTGTCAAGGATAGCCCAGAGGGAAGTCGACCATGAGAAGTTTAGAGCTAAAGATAAAGGACTGAAACTGAGGATGGAGGCAAATTATAATGATAGGAGGAGGGTAAGAAACTTGGGTGATTTGGCAGTAGGTGATAAAGTCTGGGTAAAAACTTCTAATCGGGATTATGGACGGGAGGCTAGGGTAATTGGCAGGGCCGTGGAACCGGACAGTTACTTAGTGCGAGTAGATGGAGCAGTTGTTAGGAGAAATAGAAAACACTTGGGACTAATGTCAGTAAGTGACAGTGAGACAGAAGGTGACTCTGAAACAGAAAGTGATTTAGGAGGAGAGGAAAACCAGGAAAGGGAAGAAGTGAATATAGAACCAGAACAGGATGCTAGGATCAGGGGTATGTCCATAGCAGAAGGACATGAAGTTGCTCAAAGGACAGACAGACAAAATGAACCAAGGGAGCAGAGACAGGCCGGAGTAGTGACAAGATCAGGGAGGGTGAGTAGGCCCAACCCTAAGTACAGAGACTACGTAGTATATAAATAAATGGATACGGTGCTAAGGAAAGAAGAATAAAGAGGCGGGGGTAGGCAAAGGTAGTCACCGGAATGCAAAGCATACATAAGCACTAGGTAACTCGCTGAGACAACAGAAAAGGAAAAAAAAGAAAGGGGAATGTATTGAGAGCTAAGGCTAAGGGGATAGGTAAGATTATTAATAAGGATAGCTTGGAGATAGCTGAGAGATAGCTGGAGACTTAAGAAGGGGACACTTTATGGTTGAGAGTGAATGAGAGAGGTAGAGGAGACAGACTAACAGTACAGAGGAAGGATATATTAAACTTGTGAGTACAGACATTACAGCTAACATGATAGGCTTATTGTACAGAATTATCTACCCATAAAGGACTATCGATAGCACGCGAACAAATCACTGTTCATTTCAAAAAATGAGCGTGGAGCTAGTTGTACTAGTGGCATTCCTGGAACAATAATTATACAATCTGATAATCTCATATAGTTAACATTGGTGTGATTGCAAGAGTGTACTTTGGGATTCTTTGGACTAACAGTGTGGTTAGTAGGAATACAGTACGGTTGTTGTGAGTTGGAACTGGAAAGACAATGAAATAAATTCAATTGTAATGTTATTGTGATGGTACGCTCAGTCGCATCTTACATCTGACACTCATTATTGTGTGCATACATGTATATATCTGCTTGTACTTTACTCCTATATTGTTGTATATGATTATATGATTATATCTAAGTCTTTTAATGCCTTTTATACCCATGTACAGAGGCCCGACCTCTCAGAATCCATTGATATTCATTTTGTACATAAATTGGACCATTATAAGCAACTTTTGTAGAACCTGACCTATTTTGGGTCGGCCGTCGGGCTTCCGGCGGCCATCTTGTTGCGCAACTTCCGGACGACCACACGTCGTCTTTTCCCGACGTCACGTCGGCCGGAAGTCCTTATACTATATAAAGGGCACTGTTTTACTGTTCACTGTCTCAGTCTTCACTTGGCTTTCAATAAAGACACATCTATACTTGATACAGAGACTTTCTCTTCCTTTTACTAGGTCATTCGCTTAGCGAACCGCCTACTAGGTCGAACTACTCTCTTTCATTGTATAGTCTGAAGGTCGGACTTGAGATCAGATGGGTCGTCTTTGGTAGTATTTGGGCTACTGAGACCGCTCGATCTTTCATGTAATGCGAAGTCCTATTACCACTCATAGGCACTTCATTTCTGGGTCGATAGTCGTCCAAGGACGACCGCACCAAATCACAGAAACCATTACATTGGTGGCAGCGGTGGGATTCTAAGGTCGTACTCTTACGATACGAAGCGAAGGAAGGTGACCTCGGCCTCGGGTAACCCGACCGACCTCATTCTTCAATACTTCTACTGCGATTAAGGACTCGGACCCGGGAACCTTGGATACGAGAAGGTGACAAACGCTAAAGTGCACCCATAATTCTCGTGGTTCCGCTGGATGTAGCCCGACCTACGCCGGATCTTCAATCCAAGACCGACCTCGGATCCAAAATAGATTGAAGGTACTCAGTACGTCGACTAGGCCGACACGGCCTAACAAACCAAAGCAGTTTTACTCACTACCCGACACCCTACCGACATGGACCGAATAAGGAACCTGCTTCAGCAGGTGATGTACCAAGCCGAGCAGGACCTCAAAACACTCAGCTACAACGGACAAGAGGACGTAGAACTCTTCATAGAAGACTTCACCGCTATGGCAGAGCGTTGCAACTGGAATGACAGAGCACGCCTCATACGGCTTAGAGCCGCCCTACACGGGCCCGCACAAGAATGCGGCCGACCCCGATCAGTCGAAGAGATATTTTCCCGACTGAGGGAACAGTATGGACTATCTGCCAGAGAAGCCCGATGAAAGCTGTCCACCCTGGAACAGCCAGCCCACACGTCACTCAGAGACTATGCAGCTCTCATCCGTAGACTGATGGCGACAGCCTTTGAAGGAGCACCCCCTGCATCTTTGGACGAATGGACTGTTGAGAAGTTTTGCCTCACAGTCCATAACCACGGCCTACGATGGTACTACACATGGTTACAGCCCGATGATATGGAGGAAGCACTGGAAACCGGAGCGGCCTTCCTACGTAACAAAGATGGCAGGACCAGTCCTCCAAAACAGCAAGAGGAGCTTCCCGCTGACCTCCTACGGAAAGCCCTACACACTCTCCTACAGAAATGTCAAGAAGCGGATGACGGACCGACGGTCACACCGGAACCCGTCCCAGTAGATGACCCCATTCCTACTGTGGCCGACACAGACAACAACCTAGGAGAAGGTGGACTAAACCACAATGGTTGTCCACAGAGGCCGACGGACACATCAAGACCCGTCCCAGTAGATGAACCCATTCCTACTGGAGCCCAACAAGGAGAAGGTGGACCACACCACAATGGTCGTCCACAGAGGCCGACGGACACATCAGAACCCGTCCCAGTAGATGAACCCATTCCTACTGAGGCCAAACCTAAGAAAGGTGGACCACACCACAATGGTTGTCCACAGAGGCCGACGGACACATCAGAACCCGTCCCAGTAGAAGAACCCATTCCTACTGAGGCCAAACCTAAGAAAAGTGGACCAAACCACAATGGTCGTCCACAGAGGCCGACGGACACATCAGAACCCGTCCTAGTGGAAGAACCTATACCCACTAAGCCTAAAGACAAGAGTAGCCACTCCAAGCGGAAAATCCACGTATGACTAGCCCATCACACTCCAGGCCGACGGTGTCACCCACACCCGTCACAGTGGATGAACCTATACCCACTAGGCCAAAACCAGGCAAGAAACGACTCCACTCAAAGCCGGACACAACAGAAGTGACCACAGATCACCCCCCAAGGCTGAAAGGACGACTCACAAGTCCCGCCCAGTCGGACCAGACCTCACAAGGCAAACCCGACCTGTCCTCAACTCAGAAGGACCAACAGGATCTGGCCACGTCCAGACCCGACACTGATCAGCAACTGATTCCCTCCAAAATTCAGTATACCCCGACGGACGACTTATCGTGTGTAGAACTGCCAGACACTACAGTCCAAGTCCGCGGCTTGAGGATCGACACGGAGCAAACCGTGCTGGACCAGACAGAAGAGCTACCTCTGAACCTCTCAAAGAATGTTCAAGTTTCAATAGCCCGACATGATCCAGAGGACGCGAAGTATCGCGTAGCCGACCTCCATGACATAATCCCTACGACGGAGATACAGTCTATACTGCCAGCAGTTCAAATACAAAGAGCGAAAAGTACTCTTACGGAATTCAGTATTGCCGAACAAATTCAGCCGAAGATACAGATTGCCGAACTCTCGAAATCCCATGAAGCGGATAAGAAGCAATCGAAGGCAACTATTGCCGTGTTCCCGCGCTTATTTGACGAGTCGAACAAAGAAAATGTGCCTGAGGCATTGCCTACAATTGAGCCAATTGCTCATCCCTCGGCTAGTATAAATACGACAGCTCACAGACGAGTAGTCCTTTCTCGTCCAGCACTTCACCGAAGCGCATGTATCCCTACATGTGGCAACCTCTGCACTCTTCGTGTCACTGGTGAAGCTAACGATAGCACTCGTATCCTTTCTCATTCTCGTATGGACGAGACGGCTACTCCTTCCAGTATGGATCACTCCAATCAGCCTGTCTTCACAGCTGAAGGTAAGCAAATCTCAGTGTTACCAGTAGGGAACAAATCAGAATTAGAGGAACAACCCACACCTGTGGAACTGTCAGGCATGAATTCTCCCTCCCTCCCCACTCGGCATAGACCAGTCGGGACAGAGGAGGATTCCCCTGCACATTTCCACAGGAGAGAGCATGAGTTAGAAGGCGGAGGATACACATCAAATGAATTGTGTATTGTAGACGCATCTCCTGTACGGAAGACGCTCACTCCAGACGGCACGCCTCCACCTCCTGTCACCTCTACCCTGAAGCAAGCTACAATTAAGCTGAACAAACTCACTGACAAGCTACCCATAGAGTCATCCCAGCATTCCGGAGCCACTAAACCGTGGATTAGCACCTTCACCCAGCAGGCCCGAGACGACTTGGCCAGAAGGAGTCAGCCTAACCTCAAGTGTGCAAAGTGTGGCTTCTCCGGCACCCTCAAGAGACTGAATATACATATTTGGCAACACTTTGCCCGCTTCTACTGTCGCTGCGGACGCAGCTCAGTTAGCCGTGATGCACTAGGCCATCACTTCAGTCGGAGATCCAGTATCTGTGGGAAACGTCTCTTCCTCACAGACGGGCCCAGCTATGCGGCCCTCATGGAATGGTGGGGCGTAAAGGATCCCCCACCATTTCTGCCATGTCGTCCTACCATGGACGGACAGTCGGGAACAAACAAGCCAGTCTACCTGCCTAGCAGCCCTCATGGAATGGTGGGGCGTAAAAGATCCCCCACCATTTCTGCCATGTCGTCCTACCATGGACGGACAGTCGGGAACAAACAAGCCAGTCTACCTGCCTAGCACCTCCTCTGCCCGGAAGCGGCCTCCTAAAAGACGGCACAGTCCCTCTCCATCTCCAGAACGGACACCCGACTCAGCACCCTCTGATGCTACCTCCTCCTCTTCCTCGTCGCCTACCACTCCAGCTGGACCCTCTCCCTGGCGACCCAGTGTTAGTACCTCCGCTGTGAGCGTCACCTCTCCTGGCCGACGCGGACGTCTACCCTCTTGGAAGACCCGGCCTGCTCCAAGGAAGAGTATGCCTGCTGCCCAGCCAGGCACTCTCTATGAAGGCTCTCCACCCAAGGTCTCATGTGCAGCTTCTTGTACAGCTTCTCCGGTTCTGTTGATCGAGCCACTGCAGTCCAGACCAACCCTAGAGGTCTCACCACACTGCTCTCCTTATGCTCCTGCCAGGGACCTACCCCGAGCCTCTCCAGACTCTCCTGTCGTCCAGTTCCCACCTCCTGCATCTCCTGTATTAACTCAGCCGAATGCCACACGTCCTGCATCTCCGGATCCGTCGTTCATGCCACAACTTGCTGAACTCAAGCCACGGATTCACTACCTTGCCAGCCGTCAACAGGTGGGGGACACTCTACGCCAACATCTGGAGCCTCTCTATACTCGAGAAATAGCTCTTCGCGAACTAGCCAACCAGCATCTAAACCACCCCCAACAGCTCCAGCTCGTACAAGCAGACTTGGATATAGTATCCAGAGAATCTACACTGTACCGTACCCTTCTTAACTTGACACTAGAGACACCCATGACCTAGTGTGAGGGGGCTATGTGATGGTACGCTCAGTCGTATCTTACATCTGACACTCATTATTGTGTGCATACATGTATATATCTGCTTGTACTTTACTCCTATATTGTTGTATATGATTATATGATTATATCTAAGTCTTTTAATGCCTTTTATACCCATGTACAGAGGCCCGACCTCTCAGAATCCATTGATATTCATTTTGTACATGAATTGGACCATTATAAGCAACTTTTGTAGAACCTGACCTATTTTGGGTCGGCCGTCGGGCTTCCGGCGGCCATCTTGTTGCGCAACTTCCGGACGACCACACGTCGTCTTTTCCCGACGTCACGTCGGCCGGAAGTCCTTATACTATATAAAGGGCACTGTTTTACTGTTCATTGTCTCAGTCTTCACTTGGCTTTCAATAAAGACACATCTATACTTGATACAGAGACTTTCTCTTCCTTTTACTAGGTCATTCGCTTAGCGAACCGCCTACTAGGTCGAACTACTCTCTTTCATTGTATAGTCTGAAGGTCGGACTTGAGATCAGATGGGTCGTCTTTGGTAGTATTTGGGCTACTGAGACCGCTCGATCTTTCATGTAATGCGAAGTCCTATTACCACTCATAGGCACTTCATTTCTGGGTCGATAGTCGTCCAAGGACGACCGCACCAAATCACAGAAACCATTACATTATTTATTGTAGAATTATTATTTGTTGTAAAATTAAAAATTTACTCAATAGTATATAGTAAAATTAAATAATATAATAATTTTAATTAGCCCAGAAGCTATAGCAAGTATAATATTGTTTAAAATTAATAAGCACATTCATTTATCCAGTAATAGTGGAATCTCTCGGTACTGTTATTGATTGATTGAGGCTGAGTTAAATTAACTTTGCTCACTGTCACTGCTGTACCTATAGTTATTAATAATAGTAATGGTAATAGGCTACTACTACGTTGTAAATACAGTAATACTATCAGGTGAAGTTGTGATCGCGACTCACTAGCAATTTATTACAACAATAGTCACAGATCAAAATCACTCACTCATTAGATCAGTGACTACACTATATCTACTAACTATTATTTTATTAATTCAGGCGATTTCCATAGACTATCTATCAACATGAACATGTTTATCATTGAATTGATTATATTTATGTAATAGACGTTGCCCGTTGTGTGTACATATTATTACATGTTTCCACCACATTTATATAATTATTTTATAATATTAATATTTGTGATTGTAAATTAATTTTTTTGTAATAATAATTATAATTAATATAATAGGCTATAAATATAATAGACCTATAATGATTATAATTATTGTAATTGTGTTGTAGGCCTATAATCATTACTTTGAATGTTAGTATAGGCTAACTTTATATTGCTAGGAAATTTATTTAAGAAATCTATACACTATCAATGACTTTGTTTCATAGATGTGAACTTTCCTTTGTCCATTCCTGTCTAGAGTTTGATTCCGAGGCTTTGTAGTATCTAATTGCCTAGCACAGTTAGTAGCCTAAATACATTATAATCAAAGATCTACACCAGCTTAGCATAATCCTAGAATGGTTTCAAGCTAAACTATAACTGAAAGGAAAGATGATGTGGAAGGAAAAATCTAAATTTATTAGGGCTGTTAATTAGTCATTAAACATTATAATGTAGAACGTTGAATAGTCTTATGCAAGTTTATAGGCCTACGTCATTTATTTAATTTCTTGGCAACAGTTTCTTTAACCAAAACTTTCCTAGCCTTTCTACCTGCAATAGAATAGGTGCAGGTTGAGTTGTAACATTGATTTGTTATTTATAGGTTGGAGATTAAAGTGAAATCTAGATACCACGATGCACATTGCCACAACTCTATGTGCGGTGCTCATCCATCATACCCATCAAGTAGGTTGTTATGTTTATGAACTCTTTTCCTGGGACTCGTGCACACACAAACTGTAGCAACTGCTTCCCAATTAGAAATGGGTTTCATGATTAAAATGAGATGCTTGATTTAATTAAGGCTTGTTGTTTTATATATATGTGTGAGAAGGTACTTGGTAGATTTCTGTCGTCTATTATAGAGCTGTTATGAATTTAATTCATAGGTAACATCCAGAGTGATCAACTATATCAACATATATGTCTTATCGAAATTGTACTTTATTGTACTCTGATATAATGTGATGCCAGTTTGGCGAGAATTATGTAACTACTAATGGCTGTACTATTATGGTAGGACAGTAGGCATTGAACATGTTTCGTTACTGCTTTATTATTTGGATCTAATACCTCTTATATGTCTGTAAACTATTTATCTGTGGTAAGCGTGAAGCATTTATTTATCTGGTATCAATTTCCTAATATAGGTCTACTAGACGGAATGTTGATCTGTGCTGATGCTGTGAATTTTGAAGAGCTGGCTGACCTTGTTCCTACGAATGGCAAGGAGCGACTTCTGAATATTGAATAAGAGTTCTTATGCTATTTTTATTCAGTAAATATTTAAAATAGATTTGGTCAAAATATTTGCATTTATACTCCATGTTATGAATTGGTTTTGTTTGTCTACATAAATGTTTTTATTTGTAATATGCAACTTCTGCAAATCTGTTCTACATATAGAAATACACCTATTAATACTTGTACTCTATCAATCATGTGATACCAGGGTAAACCATAGGATGTAGGACAATTAACAACTACAGTAGCTTTAGCTGTATTGTAATTTGAGGTAAAAGTAAAGTAATCTTGCCTACTGAAAGCCAAAATAACTAGAACTAGGAGCTGGGTGATAATAATTTTGTGATGTACTTATATACTAATATACAATATTTGCAATTACCATGCAGTTACTATCAAAGTTACAAAATATAATAAATACAATAATTATGTTGGTCTCAAATAATTGGAAAATATGTGTGCAACAGAAAATTTCAGATTATTGGTAGCAAAGAACAAATTTTGACTACTAACTAAATGACTAACTAATCATAGCAGCGCATAGGTGACTAATGTAAACAAACGGTAAATACCCCAACACATCATGGCCGCTAGAGATGAAAAGTGGCATCACAAAATTTACGGGAGTTCCTGCTTTAGGGGAGATAACTCTATGCTCTATCCTACCTCTATGGACCATACATCTATGACAGTCGTCTGTGTTGACATCTGGAGCATCGGAACGGAAACCAGCTCTATCGAATGCTGCTAGTGACTAGGGAGCAGACTAGAGAATTGGACGACAGCTTTGTTGCTCTGGCACTTTCTTGACTGAACTCTAGGTGAGCACACGCGCTTCTTATATTTTACATTATTAACTATCGGCCACTACCACATGGCGCAGTTGATTCCGAACCTATGAGAGGTGACAACTAAACAACACATTGTTTTATCATTATTAGCAAATCAATGAAATTTAATTTATTACGTAAGTAGAGTAGGAGTACATGTAGAGTGGAGGTAGAATAAAGGGGAAAATCACAAATTTTGAAGTGATAGTTCGAAGTCTGGCGGTTCCAAACGTAATTTCCACAAATATCAAAATCCGCGTTTTTATCCAAAAAATCGAATTGGTCATGGGCGCATCCTTATTGGTAGTCTAAGATCTGCAAACTTGCACCGATATGCGAGGCGATTGATACATGCCCCGTTAAAACAACTATATTGCTATAGCTGTGCTGTTTCCGGTAAGTTTGCGCATTCACAGTTTAGTGGTTTGCGACGGCCACTTGTGTTTTTTTTTGTAATTTCCAAAGTTTTCTGCTACTTACACTTACTTGTCTTTTATACCGACTAATAGCTCACGGCATATTTTACGATGCATATTCATTCGTCGGTAAGAAATCAAATCAAGTTATGTTATAATAAGTATTTGTTCATTCTTTTCTAATCCTACTAGATTATTTCCCACCGACTCTGACTGACAGTCACTGCAGTTCCACTAAACTATAAAAAACTCTAGTAGTATAGTTACTAATCAGTTATAAGTAAATAACGTTAGATAACTTACTACAATTAATAATTATAATTACAATATAAAGAATGTTCTTTATATTATAATTATATTTATTAATTAATAAACAAATTTGCAATTAGAAATTATATTATTTATAGGATTATTAAAATTTCTAATTTCAATTTGTTTAAAATAATCATTTATCATCAATTATGTTTGTTTTTATTCACTTATACACATAATTAATTAATAACTGTACTACCATTGGTTTCATTGGTAATTCAGCGGAGCTAGCAGTGACTCTCAGTCAGATTCGGAGCTAGCAGTGACTCTCAGTCAGATTCGAGCTAGCAGTGACTCTCAGTCAGATTCGAGCTAGCAGTGACTCTCAGTCAGATTCGAGCTAGCAGTGACTCTCAGTAAGTTTCTGTGGGAAACACAACATGAACTCAAGCTGCAATAAAATCACTTGTATTTCTTTAGCATCAGATTGCTGTTGACTAGACACAAGACAAATGAATCATCAGTTACTGCTTACTTGCCGCTGTAAATAAATGATTCAAAGTTAAACAATCAATTGAAGGCAATGCAAATCAATATAATAATATATCTTTCAATTTAATATTTATTTTTTTTTTAGTGTGTTGCTTTTGCCAAAACATAGGCTAAATATAAATGATGAAAGCTGTTAGTTGGAGATGGTAAAGCAACATTTCCGGAAAAAAAAAACAGTTTCAGCAGGACGTTTCTCAACTGCGTAGATTACATTTAGTAGAAAACAACTCACCGATAATTAAGTTTAATTAAATGAAGAATTATTATTAAAAAGGAAAATTAGTGGGTGGGGTTAGGGGTTCAAACTGTCACGGAGAGGTTTAGTTTTGAACTGTCTTTTTCACATTGTATTGGATTGCAGTACTTCACTTCACCTCCATACTTTCCTGGTGTTCTTTTTCTTTCTTTACTGCCTATTTTAATCTTGCTAATTTTTATTTCATGGCGTGCGTTCAGATAAATAAAATTAAAATAAGCAGTAAGTAAGCCCAATGACTGAAAGAAACAAACAGAGATGCCAGACTTGAGTTAAAGACTCTCACTCTAAAGACTCTCACTCGAGTAAATTCAAGCAACATTGGGCCTACACTGTGGTGACTTGGTGACTACTATATCTAACTACTACTACCTATATAATTGATAATTCAACTTCTGTTGATTCTATTGATACTGTAGCTACTACTGCTACTACTGGACCCCCTGGTACTACTGCGACAACCTACCACTTTTCTACGACTTACTATTATTGTAACCAACTACTACTATTACTACTGCTGATTTTAACTATTTGCATGATTACTACTAATGCAACCATAACTAACTACTGAACTCACCGTAATACTGCTACTACACTGCTATCACTGTAACTTACTGCTAACTACTCCTACTGCTAATACGAACTACAGCTAACACCACAAATGGTTCTTTTATTCTGCTAGTAAACTGCTGCTGTGACTACTAATACTAAAGATAGTGGGCATACTATCAATGTTGAGCTGCTACTAACACATACAGCTTGTTGACTTGTGTTGTAGGATGTTGCAGTGTCTGCTGCAGTTGGGCCACCCGATGCCGATATGCTCTCTTACTTTATTCTATGAATTTGTTGTACTGAAGCACTAATGAGTTTTACCATGCACCAGCCGATGCTTTCAAGAGAATGCAATTTCATATCCATATAGCTCTTCAGGTAGGTAGTTGTATGAATAACTACTCGGAATACTGTATCTTAAACATTGATGCTTTATCGACGAAGAAGATTTAGAATCTAATACTCCTTCAGAGTCTCTAATAATTCTGAATTTGGTTATTATAGTAATTACACCTACATTAATTATTCACTGTTGCACATGAAGACTGTGTGTAGGCAGATCTATGTGCAAATGAAAGTAATACAGGAGACAGTCATTTCATGGTTGCAGATTCTGGTAAGATGTTCCAGACAAAATGTTATAGCCTTGGAATATCGCAAGAAACACCGATGGAGGGTAAACCATCCAGTTCAACAGGAACAACTTTAGGAAGAAACCTCATTCATCATTGCAGTTTGTCTGGTATCCTTGCCGGCAGTCTCCTTGAGGTTAAATATTTGTCCATTGCTTTTGCATGTAGGGGCAGTAGTGGTGAAAGCTAGATAGACATCCTTACTTCTTAGTTGGAGTTATGGAGAAGGGGAATAAATCTAGAGAAAGTGATTTCTGTTTAAGTTTTGCTGAAAAACAGAGGTTACATCAAATTTCTCCACTTCTGCATCTAAACAATTATTGACCTCAATGGCCTGAATCTTGCAACCATTTACTATCAGCCATTATGTTAGCTGTCAACATCATATGGTCAACAAGGTCAGTCTTTAACTGTAGGGCTTGCCAGTGACCTCTGCTTCACCAACTATGCAAGTGTTCAACTGTTGAAACCCAGGCAGTGAAGTTGAAGTTTGATCATAACACAGTCCACTCTGCACTCTGCTGGAGCTTCTTCCACTTGTACACCTCTGCTCCGACTGCTCAATACTCTCTAGCACAATCTGTTGGCTGTGTTATAAAACCATAGTAGCACATATAAGTGCTACATGGTGGGAACCATTAGTGCTTTGCAGTTAAAGCTATCATAGAATCCACAGTAGCCTAACCACCTGCAGACTGCAGTATAATATTTTAATGTGTAATTTTAATAATACTATTACCAATGTTTTTCATGGGTAACAAAGTGTCAGAAATTATTTCCAATGATATTGTGTAAACCTTTTATACATGCATGTATATGTAGATATAATAAAGAATTCGTGATTATATATAATGTTTATACAAATACAGTATGTTATGCCATACGGTACCTTCAGCATACATACACGTTCATTTGTCATACATTATAAGTTTTATAATGATAAAATGTATATTATATTACTGATACATGTACATGTATAAATGCATTTGCATTGTTGACAGACGATGCTAAGGTCTATGTGATTGCACTGCACTGACAACTCAATTAATCCACTCAATTTATAAGTGCAGTCAAGAAATTGAAATGAAAGTAAGGAAAACAAATGCATGTATAATTAGCATAGCATTATCCGGATAATAGTATAAAGTTATCTCCCCAGGATTGGTCGATCGCCGGGAACGTAGTCTCACAAAACAGTATGCCGAAATCTCAAAAAGGAGATAACTCCGAATTTTTCAATTGTTTAAAAGGAGTTTTAATTTCACTAATTGAGGCATAAGAAAGGTCATAAAATACAAATATTTGGTTATTAAGAAGAGAACATATGTTGATTTAGTATACTGTACAATAATTGTTTGAATATCTTGTTTAGAACAGTACAAAAACTAACTTCAAAGTAGGGCACAATTTCTGAATTTCCCCTTTGAAGTAGGAGTAGAATCGAGTAGGAGTAGAGGTAGAGTAGAGGTAGGGTAGGAGTAGAGGGCTCCTTCTGGTGGTTTCTTTGTGAGCATTTCATATACACTAGATCGGCATATGCCACGCTGACAAAGTTCCACAGTTTACAAACCTTCAGCTGTACTGAATGTGAGCCATCTTTGGGATACCACCATAAACTTGTCCAAACAGAACCACAACCCATAGACATTTCTTTCTTTCTTTAGGATAGAGTTCCAAGACCTTTCAGTTGAAAGGAAAAAGGGAACCATCAGTTCGTCATGAGATTGGATGTTAGTCTGCTACTGTGTCCCCCGTCCGAATTTCCCTCGAAGTCCTGAGCAAAAAGCTCTGTAGATAGGCAGTAGTACGACATGCAACAGAGTGGAAAAGTTGCGAACGAGTGGACATAGCGTGTGTTGAAATCATAGAGTCGAGAGTATTAATTAGAGAAGGAAAAAGACTATCGTTAGAAACAATAAGGTTGAACATAGAGAACCTATGGGATTGCCTTCTCTTAGCAAGCGTGGATAATCCAGCCTTTTCTCGTAACTTGGTTATTGAAATTTGTCTGCCTTTGGCATTAAAGATAAAGCGCATTGCTTCATTTTTTACCTGCTCTAGCTGGTACTTAAGGTTTGCTTGGTAGGGGTCCCATACCTCATCTGCATATTCCAGCAATGGCCTACATAAAGCTTTATACGCTACCAATTTAATTTTACTAGGGGCATTGTGCAAAGTGGATTTGAGTAAACCAAGAATTATTTTACTGCTATTAGTAACATAATGAATATGGTCATTCCACCTCATGTCATCAGTAATACAGACACCTAGGTCCTTTACTTGGTTGGAATAGCTCAAAATTTCGTCACCCATCCTGAAAATATAATTGCTGCCCAAAACCCGGGATGCTACTAAACTGCATGATATTGCTTTTTCTGGCATTAAATTTCATGCCATTTAGAGTACTCCAATGCATTAAATTGTCCAAGTCCCGCTGCAGTTTTATCAGGTCCAGTGGGCTGTGTACAGGCACATATAGCAATGTATCGTCTGCAAACAATCTGATGTTACAATGCTTGACAGAATCTACAATATCATTTATGAATATATTGAACAGCTTTGGTCGTAAGACACTGCCTTGAGGAACACCCCAGGTTACCCTATTTAAACTAGAACTAGTTCCATTAGAGACAACCCTCTGAAATCTTCCAGTCAAAAAAGATTTGATCCAGGTAATAATAACCGGATTGACATTATATTGAAGTAGCTTCTTTAACAAAAGATGGTGTGGCACCACATCGAAGGCCTTAGAGAAATCCAAAACCGCAATGTAAATGGCCGAACCATCATCGACATTTTTCAATATGTCATGTAAGACGTTGATTAGCTGTGTGTTACAAGAAAGTATTTTTCTAAAACCGTGTTGATTATCATATATTAGGCCATCAATATCTTTGTATAAGTGGTGCAGGACAATGTGTTCCAGAAGTTTACAGCAGATGCATGTAAGAGAGACTGGCCTATAATTGTTAGGCATTGATCTATTACCCTGTTTAAAAATTGGTGTAACATGGGCAAGTTTCCTATCCCCAGGTACTTTACCCACTTTTAAAGAATAGTTAAAAATCACTGTAAGTAGAGAGGCAGTTGTAGGTAAGTCCACACAAAGATACTGTTTGGTTATTTGGTCAAAGCCTGGAGCTTTCCCGTTATTTAGAGACTAATAGTTTTAATACTCCGTCTGTGGTAACCAATATCTCCTTTGCTCCATTTAAAGGGATCTCTGGCGTTGGACCTTCATTAATAAATAGGGAAGAGCGGAGTAAGTTGGGACGCGGGTAAGTTGGGACAGGGCTGTTTCGGGTATTATGAGACCCATTGCATTTTTATGGTATGGACCAAAGGTTAGACCAACATAAATAAACATAACCCACTATTTTGTCTTTTAAGTTGAATAAATATTTTTTGTGCAATTTACAATAATATAATATTGGCTTGTTTGAGTAAATTTTTTTTTCTTGATGAGTTTCTAAATTTTTTAATGAAAGAATGACTCCATAGTTTTAAAAATTTGCAGATAGAGACTCTATAGCATCTAGTTTGAACAACTAAAGTTATAATTAGCTTGAGGCAAAAATCTTGATAAAAAATTGTGTTTTACAAAAAATTGGGAGTGTGGGGCAAGTTGGGACGCTGAAAGTGGGGCAAGTTGGGACACCATTTGTAATGATAAATTATGTTTGTGAAATGATATGGATCCAAGATGACACTGTAATTTCACCTTAACTCTAACTAAAAGTTGTTTGATGAATCTTGGATAGCATTTGACCCATGACTTCCCTCTATTTAACGCGGTGTGTTGTGTCAGGTTCCCAGTGTAGCTTGACTTCATAGATAATTTCCCTTTAGTCAGCTCAATAACTCTGGCTTCTGATATTTTAAACGAGCGGTTGACCTTTGTAAAACGCTTTACCTCTGTTTTGTACGCATTTGCTGTCCAGTCAGTGTCTTAGATGAGAACGCTGCCATGGTCTGATAGTATTGTTTGGTAGTCATCTGGCAGCATGACGGTATCATGTTTTCTTATGCCATAACTAGAGAAAATATGATAAGAGAATGGCCTGCCAAGTTACAATAATTAAGAGTTTAGAGCTCACCTCACTCCTTCGTGTTACGTCAAGATTTAGGCCTGACCCACTGGCTGTACCTAGACATATTAGAAACCATTGCCCTCACTCTTTATGCTCTGATGAAGGTAGTGTGCCATGGCAGATGAATCATATAAATGAAAGATAGGTTAATGCATCTAGATTTACTTTAGTACTCAGGAATCTACAACTGTCTACATGGGCTAAGATATGCATTAGCGGTCTCTGGTTCGCTGATGTTAAATTCAATGTCAAAAAAGTCATATTTCTTTCCTTGCACAATAACCCTCATTATTTTGTAATTCGTAAAATGTTGAATTGTAAACATTTAGTTTGTGTTTGTAATTCGGGGCATGTGAGAACTTGCTGCAGGTCAAATGTTATAGATAAACAATCTGTACTCTGTTCGTCTTTTTCTTTTCCCGTTCTAGCAATTTTCTTTCTGCGATCATGCTGTACCTTCTGTTGCTGAAGATCATCTGGCACAGTTGTTGGCGGAGTAGCAGAATTGCAGTGCTTTTCTGCTTTGGAATAGAGAGCACAGAAATCACAGATGCCAGCAGAAGGCTGATAAAAACCAAGATTGTACTCTGTGTCAAAGATATTACCTAGAAGCTTTGCTTCAGACTTGCATGACTGAAGTCACTGTTTTTGTACAGTTCATACATCTTTGTCTTATTCAGACCTGCCTCTAAATACTTTCTTTTTGTGGTTTTACGACAGTAGTGAGATTCTACTTTAGGAAAGGTGTCTATATGTTTGCGCACACTGTCAACTACCTCTTCACTGAACTTGTTATGTGGAACAGACGGTGTTGCTTTTAAACGAACACCATTTACAGCCTTAGATAGATTTGTAACATACCATTCTGTCACTTATGCACAGTGTAGAAAGGAAAAACTTTTTGCATAGTTGAATTTCAGAGTTGTCATCAGTTCGCAGGAAGTAGTGTAGGTTGTCACCTCTTTCCTTGTTATGTTCCAAAAGTGCTCGCTTTTTCTTAACCTTTTTTTCACTACGAACAATGTAGTTTTGCCTTAATATGACAGATTTCAATTCCCAAAAACTTTGGCGAATTGCCAGGCGATGCTCTTCAGATATTGTAGCCTACTGCATCTTTGTTTTTTACATCCACATCTCTCTCGACTGATCTTTCTTTTTCAACACCTTCAACTATGTACTTCTGTCCAGAGTTGTATTCCGAAGGCTTCTTTTTACGCTTCCAGCTGTTTTCATCACGTTTGCGTATGCACTTGCGTGAGAGTCTCTTGTTTGTTGTTACTCTTGAATCACTTGATTGCTGCTCATTGAGAGGCGTAGAAGTGACAACTGAAGGAGAAAATGTGCCTGTCTCTTGCAATGATGCATTTGTGTTCACTGACTGGGGTTGAATTTCTTCTGCAGTGGGTGCTTCAGAATCAGAGTTTTCAATTTTTACATCTCTTTCAGCATCATAGTCAGGATCCAGGTATGAACAATCTGGTTCCCAAAATCCCCCCTTCTGATTGGTCGAAAAAAGCATTTGCACACAGTAGTTTGTAAGTAAGGTTTACCCTTCTATCTGCTAGCTAGCACCTACATCGTAGCTGTTAGTAGGTAAGTAATTATTGTAAATATCTTACACCAGCTGGATTTTCTTCTTCTCCTTCTCTGTTTGCATGATTGCATGTGTGCCTCCTATTTTTGAGGACTTGTAAATGGCTGCTTATTTGGTGGGTAGTTATAGCAGCACCAGTTTCTTTTTGGATATATTTGGCAATTAGTTGGTTTCTACCTGCAAACCATTCATAATTGTTAAATACTTTGTATATAATCATTGTATACAATATTATACAATGTATATAATTAGTCTCACATCCAACAAAACAGCTCGTTCTGCCAGTGGAAATCTGTATATCAGGGCTGCCCAAATGTTTTGGTGAAAGGGCCAAAATAATTTTTTTACCTATTTCCAAGGGGCCAAGTGCTCAGCTCAGTATAAAGAAGTGTTCTTATCTCTTTAGTCCACATCATCAAAACCAACTGTTGTATTATGTGAAATACAATAATGTAGTTAATTTACGCTGAATCAAAGGGAAAATAATTATAATTCTGTTCACTACATTATATTTAGTTTGAAATGTTACACAGTAAAATAGATACAAAAGGTCAGTGGGATACATGAAAGACTGATTTTGTCGCCATCACAGCTTGGTACTGTGCTTCAGAAGCACGATTGCTAGCAGTTCTTAACAGCTGAGACAAATGTTCATTTGTAAGAGATGCACGGTAGTCATTTTTGATGAAGTTCATCTTAGAGAACAGAGTTTCACATGAGTATGTAAAGGGGAAGATTGTCAATACAGCTAATGCTAGCAGAGTTAGTGTGGGGTACTTCTTGAAAGCTTCTGGTGAGGTATAAAACAGCACATATGAATCAATTTTAGCTTGCACTTTAATATCGCATAGTTCTAGTTGTAAATTAGGAATAGATACATTAGGAAGCAGTTTGCTTAGTTGTTGTTCCAGAGGGTTATTTGGTGAAGCACTACCACACGGATTCTCAATCAATCTGAGAATATGATCAATGTTCTCTAGTTGCTTAAACCAACTATTGTACTCAAAGATCACAGAGCTCAGAAAACCATTGAACTCTTCAAACAATTCTGGTGGGAGCACGTAAGAGTGTCCAAAAGCTTCAAGATGCGGAAAATGAACCATGTCAGCATTTAGGTCAGTGAGAAATAGCTGTAGCTTCAATTTAAATGACTGCACAGCCTGCCACATGTCCACAATAGTCGACTCATCACCTTGCGGTTTCAGATTGTGGAGGTTCAGGTGGTGGAAAATATCTGTCAGAAAGGCCACTCTTGCCATGAAATCATCACAGTTGAGGTCGTCCAAATGTTTTCGTGCAGCATTGCTGTTTATGGTACTGATGAAACCTTTGATATCGTCCTTCAGTGTCCCAAACCTTCCCAATGCTTTACCTTTGGAAAGCCATCGTACATCGTTATGGGTGAGAAGGTCCTGATATTCTGCATTAGTGTCATTCAGAAAGATCCTCAGCTGTTTGTGTCTTAGGCTGGATTGAGACTTCAAGAAGTTGATGAGTTGCATGATTCTTGTCATAGTATGAATAAATTCTCCTACAATGAAAAATAAGTGTGCACAGAAAATGGCTAAAGTACATGATAACTGCATATCCACTGGCCAGTAATGCACAAAGACAACACTAACATAGGAACATTTTGTACATACCTGAAAGTTTAGCACAGAGCACAGCTTGGTGAATAATGCAGTGAATAAACAGTATCTGTGGATTGTCTTTACCAAGCCTTCCAACTAATCCATTCACAGAGCCAGACATAACAGGGGCACCATCAGTGGCCACAGATATAATGCTTTGTATTGGTAGTTCATACTTGAGCAGGAACTCAGTGAGTTTCATGTATATACTTTCACCAGTAGTATACTCTTCCATGGGAAGGATGGTCAAAAGTTGTTCCACAAATGAATGATTATCCTTATTATAGAATCGTACAAATACAGCTAGCTGTGCTACATCACACTTATCAGTAGACTCATCCAGTGCTAGAGAAAATCCATCTGATGCTTGCACTTGCTTGATAAGATCTTTGAACAACACAGCATCTATGTCTCCTATACGTGAAGCAACAGTATTTCTAGAGAGCTGAAGAGAGTCAATGGCTTGATGCAAGGAAAAGTTTAGAGGCTCAAGAGTTTTGGCTGCTATTTCTATGCACTCTTTGACAACAGTCCCAAACGAATATGGAGCCATTACTTTAGCTAAAACTGCACTGATTTTTAGGCTGGCTTCTGTCGATTTTCTTTGTATTGTAGTGAATTTAGCTATTCCAGTCATTTGCCTGCTTCTGCTTTCCTTTAGTTTAACAATCTTGTCCTTCCTTGCTTGGCTTCCAAGTGGATAGCTATTTATAAACTCAGCATGCTTGGTAACATGATGCCTTTTCACATTAGCTGTTTTATTAACTGCAATGCTGTCTAAGCATATCAGGCATACTGGCTTAGTGCCAGTACTGTCACGATCAAAGACAAAGAGCTCAGTCCACTCAGGGTTAAAAGTTCTATTCTCTCTGTCCACTTTCCTTTGCTTACTTGCAGATGCCATTGTTCTGCCGCGAGTGATGCTCAGTCACGAGATATTAATCAACCTTGACATGCAAGCAGCAAGCCTGAGTGAAAACACCCTAATGTGAGCTCAGTACACTGAGCCTCTTAACTGCTAATACATTGTTATATAGCCGGTGTTACTTCAATGATTGGTTACTTCCCAAAAGCTGGAGTGTGATTTTAAGACTATTAACAGAATATCCTTCGTAGTAGCAATAAGTTATTTAGCAAGTCAAAATAAAAACCGCAGTTTTTATCTTTGAATAAATATTTTTATTGATTTGTGCAACTAAAAATATCTATGAAGAGGATCACTGTCTGCCAAGAGTAATACTTTCTGGTAATAATATTATGTAGCAATTTTTTTTCATGCAGGCATAAGTTTATCAATGCAATCGAGAGTAAGATAGGGTTTTATATTTTTCAATTACCAATTTAGAGAGGCAGGAAGAATAAAAAGCTTGTTCCTACAATGTACATGACTTGTATAATATCTAACTTATATTCTCCAAGTAAATGTAAAATAACTAGAAATTACAAGTAAGTTATCGATTTGCATGTAATAATGATTCAACTTACAAAATGAAGTTACAGTAATAGACTTACATGGATGTAGTAGAAGTTCTGCTAATACAATATGGGAAACTGAATGTCTAGGTGCATTTATACCCATTAGAAAGCTCTATGCTGTGCTTTATAGCTAATATATAAAAAGCTTTGCTCAGCTTGTTGAGGTAGCAATGGGCAGTTTCATACTTATGTAACACTACAGAAAAACACAGCCATTATATTTTTAGAATAATTTTTGCAAAAGTGCTCGCTTTATCTTAACCTTTTTTTCACTACGAACAATGTAGTTTTGCCTTAATATGACAGATTTCAATTCCCAAAAACTTTGGCGAATTGCTAGGTGATGCTCTTCAGATATTGTAGCCTACTGCATCTTTGTTTTTTACATCCACATCCCTCTCCGACTGATCTTTCTTTTTCAACACCTTCAACTATGTACTTCTGTCCAGAGTTGTATTCCGAAGGCTTCTTTTTACGCTTCCAGCTGTTTTCATCACGTTTGCGTATGCACTTGTGTGAGAGTCTCTTGTTTGTTGTTACTCTTGAATCACTTGATTGCTGCTCATTGAGAGGCGTAGAAGTGACAACTGAAGGAGAAAATGTGCCTGTCTGTTGCAATGATGCATTTGTGTTCACTGACTGGGGTTGAATTTCTTCTGCAGTGGATGCTTCAGAATCAGAGTTTTCAATTTTTACATCTCTTTCAGCATCATAGTCAGGATCCAGGTATGAACAATCTGGTTCCCAAAATCCCCCCTTCTGATTGGTCGAAAAAAGCATTTGTACACAGTAGTTTGTAAGTAAGGTTTACCCTTCTATCTGCTAGCTAGCACCTACATTGTAGCTGTTAGTAGGTAAGTAATTATTGTAAATATCTTACACCAGCTGGATTTTCTTCTTCTCCTTCTCTGTTTGCATGATTGCATGTGTGCCTCCTATTTTTGAGGACTTGTAAATGGCTGCTTATTTGGTGGGTAGTTATAGCAGCACCAGTTTCTTTTTGGATATATTTGGCAATTAGTTGGTTTCTACCTGCAAACCATTCATAATTGTTAAATACTTTGTATATAATCATTGTATACAATATTATACAATGTATATAATTAGTCTCACATCCAACAAAACAGCTCGTTCTGCCAGTGGAAATCTGTATATCAGGGCTGCCCAAATGTTTTGGTGAAAGGGCCAAAATAATTTTTTTACCTATTTCCAAGGGGCCAAGTGCTCAGCTCAGTATAAAGAAGTGTTCTTATCTCTTTAGTCCACATCATCAAAACCAACTGTTGTATTATGTGAAATACAACAATGTACTTAATTTACGCTGAATCAAAGGGAAAATAATTATAATTCTGTTCACTACATTATATTTAGTTTGAAATGTTACACAGTAAAATAGATACAAAAGGTCAGTGGGATACATGAAAGACTGATTTTGTCGCCATCACAGCTTGGTACTGTGCTTCAGAAGCACGATTGCTAGCAGTTCTTAACAGCTGAGACAAATGTTCATTTGTAAGAGATGCACGGTAGTCATTTTTGATGAAGTTCATCTTAGAGAACAGAGTTTCACATGAGTATGTAGAGGGGAAGATTGTCAATACAGCTAATGCTAGCAGAGTTAGTGTGGGGTACTTCTTGAAAGCTTCTGGTGAGGTATAAAACAGCACATATGAATCAATTTTAGCTTGCACTTTAATATCGCATAGTTCTAGTTGTAAATTAGGAATAGATACATTAGGAAGCAGTTTGCTTAGTTGTTGTTCCAGAGGGTTATTTGGTGAAGCACTACCACACGGATTCTCAATCAATCTGAGAATATGATCAATGTTCTCTAGTTGCTAAAACCGACTATTGTACTCAAAGATCACAGAGCTCAGAAAACCATTGAACTCTTCAAACAATTCTGGTGGGAGCACGTAAGATTGTCCAAAAGCTTCAAGATACGGAAAATGAACCATGTCAGCATTTAGGTCAGTGAGAAATAGCTGTAGCTTCAATTTAAATGACTGCACAGCTTGCCACATGTCCACAATAGTCGACTCATCACCTTGCAGTTTCAGATTGTGGAGGTTCAGGTGGTGGAAAATATCTGTCAGAAAGGCCACTCTTGCCATGAAATCATCACAGTTGAGGTCGTCCAAATGTTTTCGTGCAGCATTGCTGTTTATGGTACTGATGAAACCTTTGATATCGTCCTTCAGTGTCCCAAACCTTCCCAATGCTTTACCTTTGGAAAGACATCGTACATCGTTATGGGTGAGAAGGTCCTGATATTCTGCATTAGTGTCATTCAGAAAGATCCTCAGCTGTCTGTGTCTTAGGCTGGATTGAGACTTCAAGAAGTTGATGAGTTGCATGATTCTTGTCATAGTATGACTAAATTCTCCTACAATGAAAAATAAGTGTGCACAGAAAATGGCTAAAGTACATGATAACTGCATATTCACTGGCCAGTAATGCACAAAGACAACACTAACATAGGAACATTTTGTACATACCTGAAAGTTTAGCACAGAACACAGCTTGATGAATAATGCAGTGAATAAACAGTATCTGTGGATTGTCTTTACCAAGCCTTCCAACTAATCCATTCACAGAGCCAGACATAACAGGGGCACCATCAGTGGCCACAGATATAATGCTTTGTATTGGTAGTTCATACTTGAGCAGGAACTCAGTGAGTTTCATGTATATACTTTCACCAGTAGTATACTCTTCCATGGGAAGGATGGTCAAAAGTTGTTCCACAAATGAATGATTATCCTTATTATAGAATCGTACAAATACAGCTAGCTGTGCTACATCACACTTATCAGTAGACTCATCCAGTGCTAGAGAAAATCCATCTGATGCTTGCACTTGCTTGATAAGATCTTTGAACAACACAGCATCTATGTCTCCTATACGTGAAGCAACAGTATTTCTAGAGAGCTGAAGAGAGTCAATGGCTTGATGCAAGGAAAAGTTTTGAGGCTCAAGAGTTTTGGCTGCTATTTCTATGCACTCTTTGACAACAGTCCCAAACGAATATGGAGCCATTACTTTAGCTAAAACTGCACTGATTTTTAGGCTGGCTTCTGTCGATTTTCTTTCTATTGTAGTGAATTTAGCTATTCCAGTCATTTGCCTGCTTCTGCTTTCCTTTAGTTTAACAATCTTATCCTTCCTTGCTTGGCTTCCAAGTGGATAGCTATTTATAAACTCAGCATGCTTGGTAACATGATGCCTTTTCACATTAGCTGTTTTATTAACTGCAATGCTGTCTAAGCATATCAGGCATACTGGCTTAGTGCCAGTACTGTCACGATCAAAGACAAAGAGCTCAGTCCACTCAGGGTTAAAAGTTCTATTCTCTCTGTCCACTTTCCTTTGCTTACTTGCAGATGCCATTGTTCTGCCGCGAGTGATGCTCAGTCACGAGATATTAATCAACCTTGACATGCAAGCAGCAAGCCTGAGTGAAAACACCCTAATGTGAGCTCAGTACACTGAGCCTCTTAACTGCTAATACATTGTTATATAGCCGGTGTTACTTCAATGATTGGTTACTTCCCAAAAGCTGGAGTGTGATTTTAAGACTATTTACAGAATATCCTTCGTAGTAGCAATAAGTTATTTAGCAAGTCAAAATAAAAACCGCAGTTTTTATCTTTGAATAAATATTTTTATTGATTTGTGCAACTAAAAATATCTATGAAGAGGATCACTGTCTGCCAAGAGTAATACTTTCTGGTAATAATATTATGTAGCAATTTTTTTTCATGCAGGCATAAGTTTATCAATGCAATCGAGAGTAAGATAGGGTTTTATATTTTTCAATTACCAATTTAGAGAGGCAGGAAGAATAAAAAGCTTGTTCCTACAATGTACATGACTTGTATAATATCTAACTTATATTCTCCAAGTAAATGTAAAATAACTAGAAATTACAAGTAAGTTATCGATTTGCATGTAATAATGATTCAACTTACAAAATGAAGTTACAGTAATAGACTTACATGGATGTAGTAGAAGTTCTGCTAATACAATATGGGAAACTGAATGTCTAGGTGCATTTATACCCATTAGAAAGCTCTATGCTGTGCTTTATAGCTAATATATAAAAAGCTTTGCTCAGCTTGTTGAGGTAGCAATGGGCAGTTTCATACTTATGTAACACTACAGAAAAACACAGCCATTATATTTTTAGAATAATTTTTGCAAAAGTGCTCGCTTTATCTTAACCTTTTTTTCACTACGAACAATGTAGTTTTGCCTTAATATGACAGATTTCAATTCCCAAAAACTTTGGCGAATTGCCAGGTGATGCTCTTCAGATATTGTAGCCTACTGCATCTTTGTTTTTTACATCCACATCCCTCTCCGACTGATCTTTCTTTTTCAACACCTTCAACTATGTACTTCTGTCCAGAGTTGTATTCCGAAGGCTTCTTTTTACTCTTCCAGCTGTTTTCATCACGTTTGCGTATGCACTTGTGTGAGAGTCTCTTGTTTGTTGTTACTCTTGAATCACTTGATTGCTGCTCATTGAGAGGCGTAGAAGTGACAACTGAAGGAGAAAATGTGCCTGTCTGTTGCAATGATGCATTTGTGTTCACTGACTGGGGTTGAATTTCTTCTGCAGTGGATGCTTCAGAATCAGAGTTTTCAATTTTTACATCTCTTTCAGCATCATAGTCAGGATCCAGGTATGAACAATCTGGTTCCCAAAATCCCCCCTTCTGATTGGTCGAAAAAAGCATTTGTACACAGTAGTTTGTAAGTAAGGTTTACCCTTCTATCTGCTAGCTAGCACCTACATTGTAGCTGTTAGTAGGTAAGTAATTATTGTAAATATCTTACACCAGCTGGATTTTCTTCTTCTCCTTCTCTGTTTGCATGATTGCATGTGTGCCTCCTATTTTTGAGGACTTGTAAATGGCTGCTTATTTGGTGGGTAGTTATAGCAGCACCAGTTTCTTTTTGGATATATTTGGCAATTAGTTGGTTTCTACCTGCAAACCATTCATAATTGTTAAATACTTTGTATATAATCATTGTATACAATATTATACAATGTATATAATTAGTCTCACATCCAACAAAACAGCTCGTTCTGCCAGTGGAAATCTGTATATCAGGGCTGCCCAAATGTTTTGGTGAAAGGGCCAAAATAATTTTTTTACCTATTTCCAAGGGGCCAAGTGCTCAGCTCAGTATAAAGAAGTGTTCTTATCTCTTTAGTCCACATCATCAAAACCAACTGTTGTATTATGTGAAATACAATAATGTAGTTAATTTACGCTGAATCAAAGGGAAAATAATTATAATTCTGTTCACTACATTATATTTAGTTTGAAATGTTACACAGTAAAATAGATACAAAAGGTCAGTGGGATACATGAAAGACTGATTTTGTCGCCATCACAGCTTGGTACTGTGCTTCAGAAGCACGATTGCTAGCAGTTCTTAACAGCTGAGACAAATGTTCATTTGTAAGAGATGCACGGTAGTCATTTTTGATGAAGTTCATCTTAGAGAACAGAGTTTCACATGAGTATGTAGAGGGGAAGATTGTCAATACAGCTAATGCTAGCAGAGTTAGTGTGGGGTACTTCTTGAAAGCTTCTGGTGAGGTATAAAACAGCACATATGAATCAATTTTAGCTTGCACTTTAATATCGCATAGTTCTAGTTGTAAATTAGGAATAGATACATTAGGAAGCAGTTTGCTTAGTTGTTGTTCCAGAGGGTTATTTGGTGAAGC
Organism: Bugulina stolonifera; assembly: GCA_935421135.1. Classification (NCBI taxonomy): domain Eukaryota; kingdom Metazoa; phylum Bryozoa; class Gymnolaemata; order Cheilostomatida; family Bugulidae; genus Bugulina; species Bugulina stolonifera. Next base: position 1,116,578 of record OW285195.1, on the reverse strand, counting down.
ACTACCACACGGATTCTCAATCAATCTGAGAATATGATCAATGTTCTCTAGTTGCTAAAACCGACTATTGTACTCAAAGATCACAGAGCTCAGAAAACCATTGAACTCTTCAAACAATTCTGGTGGGAGCACGTAAGATTGTCCAAAAGCTTCAAGATACGGAAAATGAACCATGTCAGCATTTAGGTCAGTGAGAAATAGCTGTAGCTTCAATTTAAATGACTGCACAGCTTGCCACATGTCCACAATAGTCGACTCATCACCTTGCAGTTTCAGATTGTGGAGGTTCAGGTGGTGGAAAATATCTGTCAGAAAGGCCACTCTTGCCATGAAATCATCACAGTTGAGGTCGTCCAAATGTTTTCGTGCAGCATTGCTGTTTATGGTACTGATGAAACCTTTGATATCGTCCTTCAGTGTCCCAAACCTTCCCAATGCTTTACCTTTGGAAAGACATCGTACATCGTTATGGGTGAGAAGGTCCTGATATTCTGCATTAGTGTCATTCAGAAAGATCCTCAGCTGTCTGTGTCTTAGGCTGGATTGAGACTTCAAGAAGTTGATGAGTTGCATGATTCTTGTCATAGTATGACTAAATTCTCCTACAATGAAAAATAAGTGTGCACAGAAAATGGCTAAAGTACATGATAACTGCATATTCACTGGCCAGTAATGCACAAAGACAACACTAACATAGGAACATTTTGTACATACCTGAAAGTTTAGCACAGAACACAGCTTGATGAATAATGCAGTGAATAAACAGTATCTGTGGATTGTCTTTACCAAGCCTTCCAACTAATCCATTCACAGAGCCAGACATAACAGGGGCACCATCAGTGGCCACAGATATAATGCTTTGTATTGGTAGTTCATACTTGAGCAGGAACTCAGTGAGTTTCATGTATATACTTTCACCAGTAGTATACTCTTCCATGGGAAGGATGGTCAAAAGTTGTTCCACAAATGAATGATTATCCTTATTATAGAATCGTACAAATACAGCTAGCTGTGCTACATCACACTTATCAGTAGACTCATCCAGTGCTAGAGAAAATCCATCTGATGCTTGCACTTGCTTGATAAGATCTTTGAACAACACAGCATCTATGTCTCCTATACGTGAAGCAACAGTATTTCTAGAGAGCTGAAGAGAGTCAATGGCTTGATGCAAGGAAAAGTTTTGAGGCTCAAGAGTTTTGGCTGCTATTTCTATGCACTCTTTGACAACAGTCCCAAACGAATATGGAGCCATTACTTTAGCTAAAACTGCACTGATTTTTAGGCTGGCTTCTGTCGATTTTCTTTCTATTGTAGTGAATTTAGCTATTCCAGTCATTTGCCTGCTTCTGCTTTCCTTTAGTTTAACAATCTTATCCTTCCTTGCTTGGCTTCCAAGTGGATAGCTATTTATAAACTCAGCATGCTTGGTAACATGATGCCTTTTCACATTAGCTGTTTTATTAACTGCAATGCTGTCTAAGCATATCAGGCATACTGGCTTAGTGCCAGTACTGTCACGATCAAAGACAAAGAGCTCAGTCCACTCAGGGTTAAAAGTTCTATTCTCTCTGTCCACTTTCCTTTGCTTACTTGCAGATGCCATTGTTCTGCCGCGAGTGATGCTCAGTCACGAGATATTAATCAACCTTGACATGCAAGCAGCAAGCCTGAGTGAAAACACCCTAATGTGAGCTCAGTACACTGAGCCTCTTAACTGCTAATACATTGTTATATAGCCGGTGTTACTTCAATGATTGGTTACTTCCCAAAAGCTGGAGTGTGATTTTAAGACTATTTACAGAATATCCTTCGTAGTAGCAATAAGTTATTTAGCAAGTCAAAATAAAAACCGCAGTTTTTATCTTTGAATAAATATTTTTATTGATTTGTGCAACTAAAAATATCTATGAAGAGGATCACTGTCTGCCAAGAGTAATAAACCTGTCAGCATACTTTCTGGTAATAATATTATGTAGCAATTTTTTTTCATGCAGGCATAAGTTTATCAATGCAATCGAGAGTAAGATAGGGTTTTATATTTTTCAATTACCAATTTAGAGAGGCAGGAAGAATAAAAAGCTTGTTCCTACAATGTACATGACTTGTATAATATCTAACTTATATTCTCCAAGTAAATGTAAAATAACTAGAAATTACAAGTAAGTTATCGATTTGCATGTAATAATGATTCAACTTACAAAATGAAGTTACAGTAATAGACTTACATGGATGTAGTAGAAGTTCTGCTAATACAATATGAGAAACTGAATGTCTAGGTGCATTTATACCCATTAGAAAGCTCTATGCTGTGCTTTATAGCTAATATATAAAAAGCTTTACTCAGCTTGTTGAGGTAGCAATGGGCAGTTTCATACTTATGTAACACTACAGAAAAACACAGCCATTATATTTTTAGAATAATTTTTGCAAAAGTGCTCGCTTTTTCTTAACATTTTTTTCACTACGAACAATGTAGTTTTGCCTTAATATGACAGATTTCAATTCCCAAAAACTTTGGCGAATTGCCAGGCGATGCTCTTCAGATATTGTAGCCTACTGCATCTTTGTTTTTTACATCCACATCCCTCTCCGACTGATCTTTCTTTTTCAACACCTTCAACTATGTACTTCTGTCCAGAGTTGTATTCCGAAGGCTTCTTTTTACGCTTCCAGCTGTTTTCATCACGTTTGCGTATGCACTTGCGTGAGAGTCTCTTGTTTGTTGTTACTCTTGAATCACTTGATTGCTGCTCATTGAGAGGCGTAGAAGTGACAACTGAAGGAGAAAATGTGCCTGTCTCTTGCAATGATGCATTTGTGTTCACTGACTGGGGTTGAATTTCTTCTGCAGTGGATGCTTCAGAATCAGAGTTTTCAATTTTTACATCTCTTTCAGCATCATAGTCAGGATCCAGGTATGAACAATCTGGTTCCCAAAATCCCCCCTTCTGATTGGTCGAAAAAAGCATTTGCACACAGTAGTTTGTAAGTAAGGTTTACCCTTCTATCTGCTAGCTAGCACCTACATCGTAGCTGTTAGTAGGTAAGTAATTATTGTAAATATCTTACACCAGCTGGATTTTCTTCTTCTCCTCTGTTTGCATGATTGCATGTGTGCCTCCTATTTTTAAGGACTTGTAAATGACTGCTTATTTGGTGGGTAGTTATAGCAGCACCAGTTTCTTTTTGGATATATTTGGCAATTAGTTGGTTTCTACCTGCAAACCATTCATAATTGTTAAATACTTTGTATATAATCATTGTATACAATATTATACAATGTATATAATTAGTCTCACATCCAACAAAGCAGCTCGTTCTGCCAGTGGAAATCTGTATATCAGGGCTGCCCAAATGTTTTGGTGAAAGGGCCAAAATAATTTTTTTACCTATTTCCAAGGGGCCAAGTGCTCAGCTCAGTATAAAGAAGTGTTCTTATCTCTTTAGTCCACATCATCAAAACCAACTGTTGTATTATGTGAAATACAATAATGTAGTTAATTTACGCTGAATCAAAGGGAAAATAATTATAATTCTGTTCACTACATTATATTTAGTTTGAAATGTTACACAGTAAAATAGATACAAAAGGTCAGTGGGATACATGAAAGACTGATTTTGTCGCCATCACAGCTTGGTACTGTGCTTCAGAAGCACGATTGCTAGCAGTTCTTAACAGCTGAGACAAATGTTCATTTGTAAGAGATGCACGGTAGTCATTTATGATGAAGTTCATCTTAGAGAACAGAGTTTCACATGAGTATGTAGAGGGGAAGATTGTCAATACAGCTAATGTTAGCAGAGTTAGTGTGGGGTACTTCTTGAAAGCTTCTGGTGAGGTATAAAACAGCACATATGAATCAATTTTAGCTTGCACTTTAATATCGCATAGTTCTAGTTGTAAATTAGGAATAGATACATTAGGAAGCAGTTTGCTTAGTTGTTGTTCCAGAGGGTTATTTGGTGAAGCACTACCACACGGATTCTCAATCAATCTGAGAATATGATCAATGTTCTCTAGTTGCTTAAACCGACTATTGTACTCAAAGATCACAGAGCTCAGAAAACCATTGAACTCTTCAAACAATTCTGGTGGGAGCACGTAAGAGTGTCCAAAAGCTTCAAGATGCGGAAAATGAACCATGTCAGCATTTAGGTCAGTGAGAAATAGCTGTAGCTTCAATTTAAATGACTGCACAGCCTGCCACATGTCCACAATAGTCGACTCATCACCTTGCAGTTTCAGATTGTGGAGGTTCAGGTGGTGGAAAATATCTGTCAGAAAGGCCACTCTTGCCATGAAATCATCACAGTTGAGGTCGTCCAAATGTTTTCGTGCAGCATTGCTGTTTATGGTACTGATGAAACCTTTGATATCGTCCTTCAGTGTCCCAAACCTTTCCAATGCTTTACCTTTGGAAAGCCATCGTACATCGTTATGGGTGAGAAGGTCCTGATATTCTGCATTAGCGTCATTCAGAAAGATCCTCAGCTGTCTGTGTCTTAGGCTGGATTGAGACTTCAAGAAGTTGATGAGTTGCATGATTCTTGTCATAGTATGACTAAATTCTCCTACAATGAAAAATAAGTGTGCACAGAAAATGGCTTAAGTACATGATAACTGCATATCCACTGGCCAGTAATGCACAAAGACAACACTAACATACGAACATTTTGTACATACCTGAAAGTTTAGCACAGAGCACAGCTTGGTGAATAATGCAGTGAATAAACAGTAGCTGTGGATTGTCTTTACCACGCCTTCCAACTAATCCATTCACAGAGCCAGACATAACAGGGGCACCATCAGTGGCCACAGATATAATGCTTTGTATTGGTAGTTCATACTTGAGCAGGAACTCAGTGAGTTTCATGTATATACTTTCACCAGTAGTATACTCTTCCATGGGAAGGATGGTCAAAAGTTGTTCCACAAATGAATGATTATCCTTATTATAGAATCGTACAAATACAGCTAGCTGTGCTACATCACACTTATCAGTAGACTCATCCAGTGCTAGAGAAAATCCATCTGATGCTTGCACTTGCTTGATAAGATCTTTGAACAACACAGCATCTATGTCTCCTATACGTGAAGCAACAGTATTTCTAGAGAGCTGAAGAGAGTCAATGGCTTGATGCAAGGAAAAGTTTTGAAGCTCAAGAGTTTTGGCTGCTATTTCTATGCACTCTTTGACAACAGTCCCAAACGAATATGGAGCCATTACTTTAGCTAAAACTGCACTGATTTTTAGGCTGGCTTCTGTCGATTTTCTTTGTATTGTAGTGAATTTAGCTATTCCAGTCATTTGCCTGCTTCTGCTTTCCTTTAGTTTAACAATCTTATCCTTCCTTGCTTGGCTTCCAAGTGGATAGCTATTTATAAACTCAGCATGCTTGGTAACATGATGCCTTTTCACATTAGCTGTTTTATTAACTGCAATGCTGTCTAAGCATATCAGACATACTGGCTTAGTGCCAGTACTGTCACGATCAAAGACAAAGAGCTCAGTCCACTCAGGGTTAAAAGTTCTATTCTCTCTGTCCACTTTCCTTTGCTTACTTGCAGATGCCATTGTTCTGCCGCGAGTGATGCTCAGTCACGAGATATTAATCAACCTTGACATGCAAGCAGCAAGCCTGAGTGAAAACACCCTAATGTGAGCTCAGTACACTGAGCTCTTAACTGCTAATACATTATTATATAGCCGGTGTTACTTCAATGATTGGTTACTTCTCAAAAGCTGGAGTGTGATTTTAAGACTATTAACAGAATACCCTTCGTAGTAGCAATAAGTTATTTAGCAAGTCAAAATAAAAACCGCAGTTTTTATCTTTGAATAAATATTTTTATTGATTTGTGCAACTAAAAATATCTATGAAGAGGATCACTGTCTGCCAAGAGTAATAAACCTGTCAGCATACTTTCTGGTAATAATATTATGTAGCAATTTTTTTTCATGCAGGCATAAGTTGGAGGGCCTGACAAAAAATGAAGGAGGGCAGTTTCATACTTATGTAACACTACAGAAAAACACAGCCATTATATTTTTAGAATAATTTTTGCTTACACCGACCCATCAAATTGTCTTCAACTTCTGAAACAGAGAAGTGAGAAGTTTTAAAGCGCATAAATGCTCAGAGAATTACAGGGGCCTTTGCTAGGTTAGATCTGACTAGAGAAGAACAGGAAAAAGTATTTTCAGTTAAGACAAGAGCTGAAAGAAATAAGGGGAAAAAACCCTACGGACAATTACAAAATTGTCAAAGGGAAAATAATCAAAGTCCAAAACTAAAAAAATGTGATTACATTAAACTGCTGTACTTAAATGCAAGATCAATAAAGGTTAAATTAACAGAATTGCAGGCACTCTCACTTGAATACAATATAATATACATAACTGAAACTCACATAGACAACAGTTTTTTCAGCTCCCAACTGTTTGCCTCCGATGACAAAATTGTTTATAGGAAAGATAGAAGCAATCATGGAGGTGGGGTTCTCATAGCCATAAATATTGATATTATACATGAACCATTTACTTTTGACAACAATGCTGAAATTGTCTCTATATGTTTCCAACTCAACGATGTTGGCCACAGTTGTAACCTCATATGCTATTATAGACCCCCATCAAATGGCGAAATCTCTGACTTAGTAACATATGTAACCTCAGCCAAAGCCCTGTATCCATCCAACTATACGCTTCTTTTTGGAGACTTCAATATGCCTAGAATAAATTGGTTGGACCCTGAACTATTAATAACCTCTAGACATAATTATAGATTGTTCTTTGACTTACACAATGTCAGCACAATTAGTTACTATTTAATAACCATTTTTTCAAGTAGCTTCATTTCGGTAAAACTTGGCATATGACAACATCCTACCGCCATCTGATGGCTATGCTTGAAAATAGTTTTAAACAGAGTAGCACATAATGATCTTATTCTCCTGAGTTTTCTCTATCATTTGATATATAGTTTCATAGGGTTTCTGATTATTTCTAAGCAACTAAAGCAGTCGTAACCACCTAAGGTGTAAAAACCTTAAAATTACGGGGCGGTCTCATTTCAAAGAACACCACTGTATAAGCAGGAGAGAAAAAGTTAGCCTCCAAAACTATCCAAATTAAGAAGAATTTGGAAGAGCAGCTTTAAAGCTGGGTATTATTCTTCGGTGCAACTGACTTTTTTTATGTAATACTAGTTTAGTAGTGGACAGTTCACTGTGAATAATTTTCACAAATCTGACTCTTCCTTGTGTGTACCCATTTCATGAGTGGTTTCATAACGTCCGGTTTTTTGCTTCTGAAACTTTTGATAGTAATGGCAAGGTTTGCTGGTGCGAAGTTGGCCCATGACTTCCCTCTATTTAACACGGTGTGTTGTGTCAGGTTCCCAGTGTAGCTTGACTTCATAGATAATTTCCCTTCATTCAGCTCAAAAACTCTGGCTTCTGATATTTTAAACGAGCGGTTGACCTTTGTAAAACGCTTTACCTCTGTTTTGTACGCATTTGCTGTCCAGTCAGTGTCTTAGATGAGAACGCTGCCATGGTCTGATAGTATTGTTTGGTAGTCATCTGGCAGCATGACGGTATCATGTTTTCTTATGCCATAACTAGAGAAAATATGATAAGAGAATGGCCTGCCAAGTTACAATAATTAAGAGTTTAGAGCTCACCTCACTCCTTCGTGTTACGTCAAGATTTAGGCCTGACCCACTGGCTGTACCTAGACATATTAGAAACCATTGCCCTCACTCTTTATGCTCTGATGAAGGTAGTGTGCCATGGCAGATGAATCATATAAATGAAAGATAGGTTAATGCATCTAGATTTACTTTAGTACTCAGGAATCTACAACTGTCTACATGGGCTAAGATATGCATTAGCGGTCTCTGGTTCGCTGATGTTAAATTCAATGTCAAAAAAGTCATATTTCTTTCCTTGCCCAATAACTCTCATTATTTTGTAATTCGTAAAATGTTGAATTGTAAAAATTTAGTTTGTGTTTGTAATTTGGGGCATCTGAGAACTTGCTGCAGGTCAAATGTTATAGATAAACAATCTGTGCTCTGTTCGTCTTTTTCTTTTCCCGTTCTAGCAATTTCCTTTCTGCGATCATGCTGTACCTTCTGTTGCTGAAGATCATCTGGCACAGTTGTTGGTGGAGTAGCAGAATTGCAGTGCTTTTCTGCTTTGGAATAGAGAGCACAGAAATCACAGATGTCAGCAGAAGGCTGATAAAAACCAAGATTATACTCTGTGTCAAAGATATTACCGTAGAAGCTTTGCTTCACACTTGCATGACTGAAGTCACTGTTTTTGTACAGTTCATACATCTTTGTCTTATTCAGACCTGCCTCTAAATACTTTCTTTTTGTGGTTTTACGACAGTAGTGAGATTCTACTTTAGGAAAGGAGTCGATATGTTTGCGCACACTGTCAACTACCTCTTCACTGAACTTGTTATGTGGAACAGACGGTGTTGCTTTTAAACGAACACCATTTACAGCCTTAGATAGATTTGTAACATACCATTCTGTCACTTACGCACAGTGTAGAAAGGAAAAACTTTTTGCATAGTTGAATTTCAGAGTTGTCATCAGTTCGCAGGAAGTAGTATAGGTTGTCACCTCTTTCCTTGTTATGTTCCAAAAGTGCTCGCTTTTTCTTAACCTTTTTTTCACTACGAACAATGTAGTTTTGCCTTAATATGACAGATTTCAATTCCCAAAAACTTTGGCGAATTGTCAGGCGATGCTCTTCAGATATTGTAGCCTACTGCATCTTTGTTTTTTACATCCACATCCCTCTCCGACTGATCTTTCTTTTTCAACACCTTCAACTATGTACTTCTGTCCAGAGTTGTATTCCGAAGGCTTCTTTTTACGCTTCCAGCTGTTTTCATCACGTTTGTGTAGTCTCTTGTTTGTTGTTACTCTTGAATCACTTGATTGCTGCTCATTGAGAGGCGTAGAAGTGACAACTGGAGGAGAAAATGTGCCTGTCTCTTGCAATGATGCATTTGTGTTCACTGACTGGGGTTGAATTTCTTCTGCAGTGGATGCTTCAGAATCAGAGTTTTCAATTTTTACATCTCTTTCAGCATCATAGTCAGGATCCAGGTATGAACAATCTGGTTCCCAAAATCCCCCTTCTGATTGGTCGAAAAAAGCATTTGCATACAGTAGTTTGTAAGTAAGGTTTACCCTTCTATCTGCTAGCTAGCACCTACAACGTAGTTAGTAGATAAGTAATTATTGTAAATATCTTACACCAGGTGCACGTTCTTGTTCTCTTTGTCTGTTACACATATGCCTCCTATCGAGGACTTGCAGATGGCTGCTAACTTGCCGTGCAGTTATAGAAGCACCAGTTTCTCTTTCGATGTACCTGGCAATAAGTTGGTTTCTACCTGCAAACCATTCATAAATGTTAAATACTTTGTATATAATCATTGTATACAATATTATACAATGTATATAATTAGTCTCGCATCCAACAAAACAGCTCGTTCTGCCAGTGGAAATCTGTATATTATATATATACTTTGCATGAAAAGTGAAACCTTGACTAAACCTAATGTCAAGACATGTAAATTTATCAAAGTCATGGTTTTATCCAAATTTTATTGCGTAAATAAAAGCAAACTCTGTTGTAGTTAGCTAAAGCTTTATCAATGCAATCGAGAGTAAGATAGGGTTTTATATTTTTCAATTACCAATTTAGAGAGGCAGGAAGAATAAAAAGCTTGTTCCTACAATGTACATGACTTGTATAATATCTAACTTATATTCTCCAAGTAAATGTAAAATAACTAGAAATTACAAGTAAGTTATCGATTTGCATGACTTGTAATAATGATTCAACTTACAAAATGAAGTTACAGTAATAGACTTACATGGATGTAGTAGAAGTTCTGCTAATACAATATGGGAAACTGAATGTCTAGGTGCATTTATACCCATTAGAAAGCTCTATGCTGTGCTTTATAGCTAATATATAAAAAGCTTTACTCAGCTTGTTGAGGTAGCAATGGGCAGTTTCATACTTATGTAACACTACAGAAAAACACAGCCATTATATTTTTAGAATAATTTTTGCTTACACATAATTAAACTTAGTTCTTGGCTCTCAATAGTAACAACACCAGTCACAACATTTTGAATTCTTATTGTTAGATAAAAATCTAACAGATACATATACAGTATCAGCCAGTGTTCGAAGTGGACCAAATGAGGTGGGTACACGGTGCCTACCTGCAATCTTAGGACCTTTCTTAAAGGGTGCATTGGTCACTCAGAAACTGCAGATCATAATTAGAAGTTGTTCTTCCATTACAGCAAGACAAAACAAGGGAGGACAATTTTCAATTATGGTTGATAACAACACTTCACTTAGTAGCTAATTGGTCAATGGTTGACGCAGGTCTTTGTGATGATTTAAACGCCCCGTTAACAGACGTCTGTAATAGCAGTATTCACAGGTCTATGAGTGACGAGTCTGTGGGTGGTGCTCTAGTCATACCTGTATTAACTCTTCCAGCTAACTACACTGTCCCACTATCACCTCCAGATTGGCTATCATATGCTGCTCTAGTGTTCGTTGTCACAAGTATCATATATTAGAGTAGACAAAAATGATATCATACATGTATATTAGAGTAGACAAATGATATCAGACATTACTAATAACAGAGCTGCAAATATCATTTTTATCATTCCACCAATTTTTCCATCATTTTGCATAAAAATTCCCACACCATGAAAACACACCAAAAAACTCCTTTGAAACCCATTAAGATAAAAACAGAAAAAGGAATAAGATCTGTATTTTATCCTGCTGCGAAACTATTTGATGAGCTTGCTTCGGACTTCCGGGACCTCCCCAGTGGAGTTTTCAGGAATGGGCTGGCGGCTCCCCTTTGGGAGCTTGGTGCGCTGTAGGGTGGATTCCCTTGGGGTCCTAGTGGCCTGGCTGGCTGTCGTCGTCTTGTATACCAACCGAGCAGGGTTGTCGCAACTCTAGTTTGAACTATCTGACCTTGTTTTTGTTCGATTTTATATATTTTTATTCATTTTATGAAGATTGGATGACAATAAACAAAATGATAATAATAATAAAATGCATGCCCTGCTACACCTTGGCATAGGTTTTTCATGGATTGGAATGCCTACTAAACGGGAAAGAGTGATGTTTTGGAAAATGTAAAATTTTTTGAAGTTGTCCTCCACTTGAGTTGCATTTCGACATGACTTGAATTGAGACTTGCGTGACAGCTGACTTGACTTGACTTGACTTGCCTCCAGAATTTTAGAAAAGATGTGACTTGTTGACTTGCAAGTCGACTTGGACCCAACTCTGGATATTAGAGTAGACAGATGATGCATACATGTATAGTGGAGTAAACAGATGATATCATATGTAATGGTTTCTGGTATTTCGTGCGGTCGTCCTTGGACGACTACCGACCCAAAACTGAAGTGTCTATGAGTGGTGCTAGGCCTTCTCACTACATGAAAGATCGAGCGGTCTCAGTAGCCCAATAACTACCAGAGACGACCCATCTGGTCCCGAGTCTGACCTTCAGATTATACGTTGAAAGAGAGTGATCCGACCTAGTAGGCGGCTCGCTAAGCGAATGACCTGACAAAAGGAAGTGAAAGTCTCTGTATCAAGTATAGATGTGTCTTTATTGAAAGCCAAGTGAAGACTGAGACAATAAACAGTGAAACAATGCCCTTTATATAGTATAAGGACTTCCGCCCGACTTAGTGTCGGGAAAAGACGACATAGGGTCGTCCAGAAGTTGCGCAACAACATGGCCGCCGGAAGCCCGATGGCCGACCCAAAATGGGTCGGGTTATACAAAAGTTGCTTATAATGATCCAATTCATGTACACAATGAATATCAAGTGATTCTGAGAGGTCGGGCCTCTGTACATGGATATAAAAGGCACTAAAAGACTTAGTAATCAACATACAAGTATATACAATGATATAGGAGTTGCACAAGGTAGAATGCAAGCAGATATATACATGTAAGCACACATAATAATGAGTGTCAGGTGTAGGAGACGACTGTGCGTACCATTACACATATACATGTACATGTATGTTAGAGTAGACAGATGATATTATCATATATTAGAGTAGACAGATGATATAGAATATTAAAGTAGACAGATGATATCATATATTAGAGTAGACAAAGTGATATCGTATAATATTGGAGTAGACCGATAATATTATTATATTGTAGGTTGTGTAACCCAGTTTGAGATGGAGGACATTAGGCAGTGTGATTTGAGAAACAATGCACAGGATTGTAGCATGGGTTTTCCTCTGTAAGTACATTCATATCCCATGTACACTGTACATGTATTTACTTACTGTAAGTACATGCATATTCCATGTATTTACTTACTGTAAGTACATAGATATTTCATATATTATAATGCACTTGCTGTAAATATATACATGATATGTCATATATAATGCACTGTCAGTACACATCATCCTGGTGTGTGTATACATGTACATATTGTCTATCTAATGTGCATACTTACACTTATACATGTATATACATGTACAGATATACACCCATTTAAACTGGTGGAGGGCATCATAATTATATTAAAATATTGTGTATGATTGGCTGAGCAGTATTATGTACATGACTTTCAGGTGGAAAATGTGTGTGAATGAAGACAGTGGTGGTTGTTCTGGACTTTGTACGCCAGAGCTGAAGAGCAGATTTCTCAATACACTAAAGGTAAGTTACGATAAAGTAAGTGCTTTGTTGTGCTAAAGGTAAGTGTGATAGAGTAAGTACATTAATACACTAAAAGCAAGTTATGATAGGGTAAGTACATTTATGACACTAAAAGAAAGTTGAGTCGGGTATATCCGAAAAGTTAGTTGATTTACTTGTTCTAGCTTCATATACCATATACATGTACCTTTGCATACAATAGGCTTCATATACCATATACATGTACCCTTGCATACAATAGGCTTCATATACCATATACATGTACCCTTGCATACAATAGGCTTCATATACCATATAAATGTACCCTTGCATACAATAGGCTTCATATACCATATACATGTACCCTTGCATACAATAGGCTTCATATACCATATACATGTTCCCTTGCATACAATAGGCATACTCAGATATTACAACGTGCAAGCTTTATAAGTAGCAATCTGCAGCAATAACAATTTATTTTATCTAATAACATAACGCTAGGTTAGGCTGCCTGGTAATATAATATTTACTGGTAGCAAGGGAGAGCCCCCTTCAAATCAAGCATTAATCACACCTGAATGGTTAAGCTGTGTTCGGATGTTAAAAGCAGTCTCATATGAACTAGTACAGTTCCGAAAACACCTAATATGTACAACTATCCTAGGTTTTGGTCCATCAGCTGGAATGTGTCAGTCATCAGTAGAGCAGTGCTTTACAAATGTCATCGAAGGATTGTCAGCACCATCAGGTTTTATCTTTCTGAAGAATACAACTAGAGTACAGGATTTGTGCCAGTAGGTCTATTCAACCACAATATATATGTGATATTGTACTGCTGCCTCTACTAGGGAAACACTATAACGTAGTGATTTAGATAAGTAGTAGTATTGTTAAGGGGTATGGCCATTTTTTCATATAATGATGTACTTAGCTGGTGTAGTGGTAGCATGTTCTGTTCACTGTGCTAGGCGATTATGTGCCTTAGAGGCCCTGGGTTCAAACCTCAGTCAGGGACAGGTATTTTCATGTATTTAAAATGAGTCTCTGCTTCCTCAAAAGTAAATTTCTCGCTGAAAAGATACATCATAAGTAGTAGTATATAATGTGATCATTTCAGAGACTGTATACTTATGGTTTTTAGGACACTGGAAGGTCTAGTTAGCTGCCTCAATCAGACAGTCCATGATTCTGTGAGACTTCCAGCATCAGATGACTACGTACTAGCTCCGTGTGAGGGTGCCGCTATGTAAGTTTCATATGTATAGAGAAATTATAGTTATGTAATAGAATAGATTACAATAGCATAGTGCTGTAAAACTCAGGATGGAACTGGCAGTAAATGGAATGTCATGCTAAGCAGATTGTAAGTATAGTCTTATAACCCCTTTTGAGCCTTCATTTACTTGGACAGGACGAGTAGCCTAATCCACAGCAAAATTACTATGGATTTACTGGCTAAGGTAAACTACCCCTAGCTTACCAATGTACAGTCATGGCCAAAAGTTTCAGACCGCCCATTGTTTCATGCATCAAACAGAACAAAGTTGCAGAGAAACAACCATCAAGCGCAAAAGAAATGGTAGATACAATAAAGGCAGTTTGGGTGACAAATATCAGCAAGGAATACTGCCAAAAACTGATAGAAAGCATGCCTCGTCGCTTAGAAGCTGTCATCAAAAACCGTAGAAGCCATACAAAATACTGACTCAGAAATTGCATTTCTTTCTTGCTTTGAGGTTTTGTAAACGTAAACACGCACTGTATAACGCTAATATAGCCTAAATACGTTTAAACAATGAAACATTGTTATTTATTTAGTTATGCACAGTCGGTCTCAAACTTTTGGCCAAGACTGTAGTAGTTGTAGCACTAAGTTTGCAATACTATTTGTTTGTAGTCACATTCAAAACAGTAGGACAGCTTAAAAGAGAGATGGAGGCATTGTCCTGTGCCCAGCCATCTGTTACCTGGCTTGCAGCATGCCCTGGTGAACACAGGCTAACGGAGACCATATATGTGGAGGAGATGGCTCCTACTGGCACTCTCTATGAACAGCTAGCCAATCACATGTATGGTAAGTACTTATCTAAGAACAGCTGGCTAATCACATGTATGGTAACCAATCAAACGGCTAGCCAATCAAATGCATAGTAAGTAGTTGCCTGTGAATATTTAGCCAATGAACATGTCGGCATTTATATAACGATGTTGGAGGCAAAATATTCAATTCCACCTCAAAAACCGTTCTTCACACGTCTATAAATGGTCAACCTACTAGATTAGTCACAATCATTATATAATCTTTCCATTAGTCGATCATCAACCAGCCAGAGTTTTGCACTCTTAAGGTGTGTGTTATTCTGGTGTAAACTCGCTGTTCATTGGTTCAACAGCTGGCTAATTAATTTTCTGTAGACAGAGTCAGAGGCACAATGTATTATCATTGAGTTGGATATGTTCCACTTCCCTGGTTTTGGTATATGCGTGTACATACTATGTACATGTATTTGTTTTCACTCAATCTGCATACAGTGTACTGTTTCGGTGTTTAGCACCTCATCAGTGCAGCTCAGAAATATGCCTGGGAGAACACCTTAGCAATACTGGATATATCCAGCAAACCGTATTTAAAAGTGAAACCAAGGTCTCAAGCTGCCAGAGACAGCGAGAATTGCGTAATGCTATCAGTTCAGTGTATCTCCCAGGTATAAAACTCAAGAATCTGGTATTGCTACCAATTTTGAGCGTAATACTCAATCTGTATACAGTGTACTGTTTCGGTGTCCAACGACTATCCATACATGTATGGATAGTCGTTGAATTCTGCATATTCATATATGTTTGTCCTTGACCTGTAGATTTAAGAGGAGTTATTGATCGGTGCCCATCATGTCGGATGTCATATGTGAATATAGATAAGATAAACTGTGAGGAGATAGACACCTTACTGTCCTGCTTGCAGTTGTGTTCAGTTAGCTCTCTCAGGTAGTCTGCTATGCCACTAACTGTATGATATATATTATACCATATAATATACTATACCACTTACTGTATGATATAATATACATGTATTATACCATATAATATACTATACCACTTACTGTATGATATATATTATACCATATAATATACTATACCACTGACTGTATGATATATATTATACCATATAATATACTATACCACTTACTGTATGATATATATTATACCATATAATATACTATACCACTGACTGTGTGATATATATTACACCATATAATATACTATACCACTGACTGTATGATATATATTATACCATATAATATACTATACCACTGACTGTATGATGTATATTATACCATATAATATACTCTACCACTGACTGTATGATATATATTATACCATATAATATACTATACCACTGACTGTATGATATATATTATACCATATAATATACTATACCACTAACTGTATGATGTATATTATACCATATAATATACTATACCACTGACTGTATGATGTATATTATACCATATAATATACTATACCACTAACTGTATGATATATATTATACCATATAATATACTATACCACTAACTGTATGATGTATATTATACCATATAATATACTATACCACTGACTGTATGATGTATATTATACCATATAATATACTCTACCACTGACTGTATTATGTATATTATACCATATAATATACTATACCACTGACTGTATGATGTATATTATACCATATAATATACTCTACCACTGACTGTATGATATATATTATACCATATAATATACTATACCACTGACTGTATGATATATATTATACCATATAATATACTATACCACTAACTGTATGATGTATATTATACCATATAATATACTATACCACTGACTGTATGATGTATATTATACCATATAATATACTCTACCACTGACTGTATTATGTATATTATACCATATAATATACTATACCACTGACTGTATGATGTATATTATACCATATAATATACTCTACCACTGACTGTATGATATATATTATACCCTATAATATACTATACCACTGACTGTATGATATATATTATACCATATAATATACTATACCACTAACTGTATGATGTATATTATACCATATAATATACTATACCACTGACTGTATGATGTATATTATACCATATAATATACTATACCACTAACTGTATGATATATATTATACCATATCATATACTATACCACTAACTGTATGATGTATATTATACCATATAATATACTATACCACTGACTGTATGATATATATTATACCATATAATATACTATACCATGTATGATGTATATTATACCATATAATATACTATACCACTGACTGTATGATGTATATACATGTACAATACAATTGTATAATTATTATTCATTGACTGTATCCTACATACAATGTATGCAACTAGTACTATACCACTGAACGTGATGTTTTGTAGGTCTATATATGAGTACATGCAGCTAGTGATCTGTTTTGTATTTAATACACAGTCTGCAATATGGTATATGATATGATAAATACATGTTTCATGTATTACCAGTGATATAGAAAGGGTGATAAAGTTGCAGCAAGTAGCCTGTGATCCACAGTGTCTAATGATGATGGCTAAGAATTGTATAAACCAGTACATATATTCTAGTGGACACATACCATGCAGCTCACTACCTCAGTATAGAGCCTGCGTAGTCAGTTCAATGGATTCCTACAATTGTGCTGGAATGTGTGCTCCTGCCCAGTCTTTCTATATGCAGGAGATTTCATTCTCTCATGCAAGTAGTGAGTAGTAGTCTAGCTAAAAGGAATATGAGAGTAGCTTAACTAAAGCATTTCAGGGGTATTCTAACTCTGGCATTGTGATAAAATGAATACACAGTTGTGTGTACGAGCCCTAAACGGCTAGAGGGGATACAGCTTCATACCAAATTATGCGAATATGTTATGCCTATTTTAGGTAATTTGAAATGATCATTCATTGACTTTGTATGTAATTGATCAAGGCAACCAAAGAATGTTGTAGGTATTTGAGTGAGTAAAACGTTGTGGGTAGTACATAAGTGAAGCATTGCGACTAGATTATTGTGATAAGCCATGTGAGTAGTACATCAGATGTGGCTTTGTGGGTATCTGTTGGTAAATAATATTGACCTGTTTCACATTCAGCTGTGAACTCAATGGGAACTGTAGAGATGCTGTTGATGGTCTCTGCTTCAACATGCAGACCAGGGAGCAGTGGTTGGCTATGAACCAGTTTACTACAGCACCATTGTTCTGTGGGTATGTTTACTACAGCACCATTGTTCTGTGTGTATGTTTACTACAGCACCATTGTTCTGTGTGTATGTTTACTACAGCACCATTGTTCTGTGTGTATGTTTACTACAGCACCTTTGTTCTGTGGGTATGTTTACTACAGCACCATTGTTCTGTGGGTATGTTTACTACAGCACCATTGTTCTGTGGGTATGTTTACTACAGCACCATTGTTCTGTGGGTATGTTTACCACAGCACCATTGTTCTGTGGGTATGTTTACTACAGCACCATTGTTCTGTGGGTATGTTTACTACAGCACTTTTGTACTGTGGGTATGTTTACTATAGCGCCATTGTACTGTGGGTATGTTTACTATAGCGCCATTGTTTGTAAGTCGGTCAGTTTGAAGTGTTTAATAATAATTTTCACAAATGGTGTACTCTTACATGTAGTTAAACCATGTCTCCATCAGTTCACCTGTGTAGAACCAGCAGTTGGTCGCATTAAGTGAACATACGTCATTTTGAGCAGACAACTGTTTGAACGTGAGGTGGAACAGTATCGGACTTCATTGGCATCTGCGTTGCTTTTAATACAGGCTGATGGTTGACTTTAGTGCTTGCCTGGCCAATAGTATTCACTCCACTGTGACGCTGCCCAATACTGGACACACCCTTAGCACACCATATTCTGATCAATCAGATGGAGTTAGGGTTGTGGAGCAACATTTACTTGGCTCATTTGACAGTCTGAAGTGTAATGGTCAAAGCCCCAACTGGGCAAACACTTGCAGAGACATTGTCTTAGGTGAGAGCCCAACCACCACAGCCAATAGTTCTGCCAGGTCTTCACCAAGCACAAGGGGGCCAACACCAAAGACCCGTAGAACAACTACTACATCTGCTCCTACACCAAATGCTCCTTCTTCCAGTGCAGGTTAATTCTCCAATAGTTTTTGTTAAATAAAACTCTTCAAATGTATTAATCGCTGCTGCGTTGTTTCTGATGCTAATAATATTGCTTGTGTCTAGTTGTTGTTGTTATAAAATGCCATAGCGATAGTTTTGCTGTAGCTATACACATCATTGTGCTTCTAGGTGAGGAATTCACTGCATCAGTGAAATTATCATTAGACGCCGACTACCAGGCAGTCGTAGGAAGCAGAGAGATGCAAGTTCGGAACCAGATAAAACAGCAAATTGCCCAAACTCTGGGAATTCCTAAAAGTTTACTGAGGAATGTGAAAATCTCAGCAGGTTGATATCAGTTCACTTTGATATGCTTGTCATGGTGTAATAATGTAGTAATTGATGTTCTATATTTACATGTATCAAACCCAACAGGAAGTATTTTAGTGCGTAGTACAACGGGATGGCAGTAACATTTTGGTGGTTACACGTGCATATATATTTTACAGGAAGTATTGTGGTAGAATTTGACCTTGTTGCCTCTGATGAGACAGTGTTCTTCTCAACATCTGCACAACTCACCCAAGGAATCCCTCCTGTAGCCATCAATGGCATCACTTATGAAGCTCGACCAGCCATAGTGAATATAATTACTGAGCCAGCAGCGGTAACAAATAGCAGCAACCTTGGCAGTACATTCTCATCTCGTACGTTTTGTAAGTCTATTATGAATCAAGTCTACTCGAATTCTATATTGAGTCAACACTATATCAAGTCTACTTTATGTTAAGTCCAGCCTCTATCATAGAAAGTTGATATTGGTTTTCAGTTGTAAATTATGATATACATGTACATTGACATATACATGTGCATGTACCTATACATGTACATGTACATCAACATAAATACATGTACATGTACCTACCTGTATTTTAGTTAGTTTTCAGTTATGCATTATGATATACATCAACTTATACCCATTTCAGCTTGTGATGAATGTAGGATGCAACTAGCTCAGATTACAGGCTATGATATACATGCTGGAGAGAAACAGAAGAACATATACAAAGATGAAATATGCTTGTGAGATACTCATACCCATAGCACTAGTACATAATTTAGAGCTGTATCAACAGTTCACTGACATAACTAAAACAAATCTGTTTAAGATAATATTATCTCAAAGACAGGCTCAGTAATGTTTTTACAGTTGCATCAGGACTTTACAGACACTTCCTGTATGTTGTACCCTGTATTTTAGATTCCTATTTTCCCCACATACCTACATGAACTTTGTAAATATTCTCTCTGTTTTTACATAATTCTCATATTTTACATTATTTCCATAGCTTACGTGTTTGAATATTTATTTGTAATTTTAGGACATTTAACTCAGTCATCTCATGTTTCGAGGAGTGCGTAGAAGAGGATAATTTGCCCATGCCTTTAACACACCCTGACTATGTGAAAGCAAATGAGCTGCACTCGCTCTGGTGTCAGACTGGTGGGTGTTCTCTGTATTTCCAGCTTATAGTAGTTGGTTGTTATCTACTAGAATGCTGTAACTGACGTCCTATTGACTGCATCTAGTTTCTATTCTTTTATATATCTGTTCACTTCATGCATTCAGATCTGAATATCACTATAAATGCTCATATGGAGACAGGGCCTACATGATTGTATAATTATGGGGATGTGGCCAAGTCATCCACTATATATTTTCCCTCCTTTAAACACAATAACATATACTTGCTAAGCATTGCTATATGTTAGTGACAGAAACCTCCCTAGAGATAAGGGTAAATCTGACTCCTGAGGTCCCACCTTTCCCTTCACTGTCATTTCTAAAGTCATGCTGTAATGAGCCCTCCAGAGGCCTCTTATGCTAGCTAGTCTTATACAGTTACTGATGCTATAATTCACTTCAATCTTGTAGAATGCGAATTTGCTGCCTTTGCATCCTGCTATGCTACTAAAACAAGGTGTGGACCGCTGGGTACTAACACGTTTGTTGGTTGCTTGCTGGAAGGATACAAACCAGAGTGTAGTGGCGTATGCACTCAGCATTAAAGATATTCCTTAGCTCAGAAAATACAACGTGTCATCGAATGTTTTCCAACCGATGACATCAAGTGTTCCACTCACGTATCAGTACGTATGTAAAGTATATAATAATGTCTTTAAATGATGTCTGACTCGGATGAGATGTACAATGTAGATGTGAAATGAAAGAACATACTGCCTGGTAAACTAGTTATTACCACTATGTTATTATTGGACACGGGTTCCTATTAGAACACACAGTTAACACCACACTCTGCACATTTTCAGGGGTGTTTCGATTCTCTAAGGGAAGGAGACACGTCTGATGCACTTGGTCAGCTTGTCTGGGGTCCCGTGTTAGCTCCTACAAACAATCTCAAGGATATATGCAGGTACTTTGCTCTACAATATAAGAATTACATGTGATATCAACAGTCTAATATTATACATGTGTATAAAGTGTAGTATACCTACATGTATGTGTACATACATGTATATATGGTGTAGTATACCTATGTGTACATACATGTATACATGGTGTAGTATACCTATGTGTACATACATGTATATATAATGTAGTGTACTTATGTGTACATACATGTATATGTAGTGTAGTATACCTATGTGTACATACATGTATATGTAGTGTAGTATACCTATGTGTACATACATGTATATGTAGTGTAGTATACTTATGTGTACATACATGTATATGTAGTGTAGTATACCTATGTGTACATACATGTATATATAGTGTAGTGTAGTATACCTATGTGTACATACATGTATATTATGTAGTGTAGTATACCTATGTGTACATACATGTATATGTAGTGTAGTATACCTATGTGTACATACATGTATACAGTAGTGTAGTATACCTATGTGTACATACATGTATATATGGTGTAGTATACCAATGTGTACATACATGTATATATGGTGTAGTATACCTATGTGTACATACATGTATATTATGTAGTGTAGTATACCTATGTGTACATACATGTATATATAGTGTAGTATACTTATGCGTACATACATGTATACAGTAGTGTAGTATACCTATGTGTACATACATGTATATGTAGTGTAGTATACCTATGTGTACATACATGTATATGTAGTGTAGTATACCTATGTGTACATACATATATATGTAGTGTAGTATACCTATGTATACATACATGTATATATACAGTAGTGTAGCATGCCAACGCATACAAACATGTGTGTTATGCACGTCATTGATTACAGGTATTTAACTACACCAGTAGACTGCCTGGTCAACACAAACTTTGCAACAGTTTGCTCACACAATGAGGCTAACGTTAGAAAACTAGCAGATTAATGGAGACAGAATTTCCATGAAGACGTGTGCTCTGAAGGCGAAGAGGAAATGGTAGAAGTACTAAACACATTACAATAAGCATTACGTTAAACTTCCTTCTGGTATATGGTGTGATAGGATGGTCATACCATACATGCTATAGTATATGGTGTGATAGGATGGTCATACCATACATGCTATAGTATATGGTGTGATAGGATGGTCATACCATACATGCTATAGTTTATGGTGTGCTAGGATGGCCATACCATACATGCTATACTAGTATATTGTGTACTAGGATGGTAATACCATACATGCTACAGTATTGTAATGTTTTTGAGTACTGTTACATACGAGAGCCGAGGGCTACAAGTATGGGAAGGGCTTGGAAGGTGGTAGAGGCCAACCAAGTGTACCTTTTTCTCATTACATAAAAGAGTGAACAGTTATGGGTGCTCTTTGTAGTGTAGACTATATCAGACGTAGGCCGATGCCGAGACTCATTGGAGCTCAGGACCGACGTAGGTCATGTTGTAGAGTTTATACTCCAAGGGAGTGCAGAGAAAGATTGTCTAGCCTTGAGATCCTAAGCTCGACGCTGGGTTCATTAGAACCCGGGATCGGCCTAAGTGGATAGAGATATGCTTAGCGTAGGATGAGGTGAACTCGAGCCGTACTGAATCCAAAGGATTCTCAGGTGGAGTTACCCGCCTAAAGGGTAAGCCTCTGTAGGTTGAGTTAGGAGATGTTTCTTTATTCAAGCGCAATCAACAACTGAATTACCCAAATGCACTGCCTTATATACATAACAAACTTCCGGCCAAAAGAGCCCGACATGGTATCGGCTACTCGACATGGGTCGGTTCCGGAACTGATGCAACAATATGGCTGGTTCCGCCCGACTCGGCCACATAAAATGTCGGCCTTAGCACAAAATGTGCTTACAATAAGGAGAAACATGTCGTATATAATTATGAGCTTAATCTATAAGGTCGGCCATGAAGTTACTATATAAAATGGCCAAAAGACTCTAACAATTTACAATAAAGCAAGAGTAGACAATTACTAAATAGGTAGATAAATGTGGGAAAAACCAAGTTGCAATAGAACGTAATCCCAAAGCTTGATTGCTAGTACACAGTGTTCGAATTGTGGTTATACGGGAGTATACGGCGTGTACCCACCTCAATTTTGGTGGGTACACTGTCAGCAGGCGTGTACCCTCATGGTAATTGACTAGTTTTGCTAAAGACACGGCAGTTTTCGCAATCGAAATAGGTTTACTGGTTGCTGAGTGACTGCTGATCGTAAAATTTCCCTCTAATCTAGCGATCGTTTTATTGATAACGGCGTGTTAAATCAATCCCGAAATGTCAAAGTAAGTTTATAGTAGCTTGGACCAGCAACCTGCACACAAATAAATCCTTCTGCTTTACTAACAAAGTTAGTCATTGTATCAATGGTTTCATAGGACTTGAATATGGGTTCCACTTTCTTTAGTATTTTCAGCTTTCCGAATGCAGAGCCATGAAAACTTTTTGATAAGGACAGTGGCCAAACAGTTGAATCTAAAAGTTTTTTTTAGCTCTAAACCTAAATCTCAAAAGTAAATTGTTGTACTCTATTGGAATTTGACGTTTGACTGAGTGATAAATATCGGAGATAATTGTATTTTTCTTACTTTGCTAATAAAATATAAAATGCAAAAATTAAATATAAATATTAATAAATATAATATTAATTTAATATGATCATCCATGATGTTGTATATAACAATAACATAAATATTCGTATTTGTTAGATTATCACTAGAGAAAGAATCTGTATTCAATAATATAACATATAAATAATAAATCAAACATTATAGGCTATTAATTATATAAAAAAATAAATAATTATATATTATAATTATAGTGATTATTATAAATAATAGAACTAGAAGTGAATCAATAGAATTAGATAATCAAATGGTAATCATATCATAATGATAACCATAATTATTTATATTTTCATTAATTTTTATATGAAATAAATTATTTTGATAATAATTGTTGTAGCAATACGCCTACATCAAGTATAAATAAAAATATTGCTTACTGGATTGTCACAAGAACAAGAGTCGATATTCAATAAATAAGAATTAAAATATAAAATAAAAATAAATCGTTTTTAATAGAACAGGGAATTAGATAATTAACTTATATTTAATGATCATTATTGTATCGAATATTTAATGTAAATAATATAGCAATTGTTGTATTGTTTTATATAAAATATTTTAATCTAACGTTGATATTTTTATTCTAGAATAGGTAGGAATACTATTTGTTTTTGCACATAGTATTGAATTTCAACAGCTATAGGTATTGCGCTACTATTGCAAACTACTTCCAAGTTTAGTAAGTGAGGCAAAGAGTGAGGTTATGACAAATTGAAATTCACAGAGAGCTAAGAAGAATCCTGTCACTGTTTAGTCTAGATGGTACTAGTAGAAACTATGTATTTGGAATGAGCTTGGTTTCACTGGTTGACTGCAATTAAAGTAATCGTTTTGTTTGCATTCTCTATTTTTGTTGTATTGAGGTGATTCATTGCTTTCAGAAGTCCACAAAAGACCACAGGTAATGAAGTTGTATGCTGCCTATTAGTGTACTTGCATGCCGCATATTAGTGTACTTGCATGCTGTCTATTAGTGTACTTGCATGCTGCCTAGTAACCTACATGCATGATAGTTTGTCGAGTATTTTAGGTAGCTGAATAGTCTTTTTAGGCAATACTATATTATTAGTTTACATTGAATTTACTGTCAGTATGATTTGA
This sequence comes from Bugulina stolonifera, assembly GCA_935421135.1. Taxonomy (NCBI): domain Eukaryota; kingdom Metazoa; phylum Bryozoa; class Gymnolaemata; order Cheilostomatida; family Bugulidae; genus Bugulina; species Bugulina stolonifera. The sequence continues at coordinate 1,091,438 of OW285195.1, read as the reverse complement.
TATTTCTTGCTAAGGTTATATTCGGCCATGGATTTAACTATGAGGCCAGTTTTTACTAGTGCTGCCAATTTATAAAACATTAAGCATTTTTGGAAGATGTTGTCACAAGTGGTGAGGATACTTGTAATACAGTGTTTAGTGATCCAAAGGAAGCTGGTGAGGAATTTAATTTTGCAGAAATAATACCCTAATTTATATTTTTCATATCTACTGCTCGCTGGTGAAGCTGTCTTTTTCTAACATTGCTGTACTGGTGTTGTGGCAATGTCTTCTGTTCACTTTTCTAGGCGATTAGGCACTGTAGAGACCATTGGTTCAAACCCCAGTCAGGGCCTGGTGTTTTCATGGATTTGATGCAAGACCTGACAGCTCCCACAGATAAATTCCTTAAATTAACAAAATTATATAATATTAGAGAAATCCCAGTGAGTAGTACATGTATATATCCTAGATAAATTGGTGAAACTCCTTTACACAGGTATGTATGTTTTATAGGCTTCAACCTTTTACCTTTTCCTTATAGCTGTTGTTCAAATAACATTACTGGTGTTATATATTAAAGTCTACAGGTAGGTTGTGACAAGGGAAATACATGTATTTTATTGTATAATACTTTTGTTCATTATAATTTTGTTGATAAACTTCAACTCCTTCCCTTCTCTAATGTTGATGTCAATGTCATAGCTGTTTTGTTGAATTACTATAGTTTTCATACAGTTGCCGTTACATGCTGTTGTTGTTTGTATTTATATACTTTTGACAAAATATACGACTGTAAAATGTTGTAGTTCAGCATTTTGTAATAAATAAAGAAGTTGTTTTCTCTTTGACTACATGTACTTTTATTACAGTGAAAGACAGATAAGGGGAGTTGTCGTGTTTTAAATAGTATAGATCTATTCATTCTTACAATAAATGCAGCAGTAATACAAAATTGAAGGACACAAAGCACAATCAGTAGTTTAAAATATAAGGGATGGTCTACATGGTACCATGTACTCTGTGTAATGAGGTTACTCTTTAACTGTCAAACCATAATTAGGAATTGTCCTCCCTTGTTTTGTCTTGCTGAAATGGGAGAACAACTTCTAATTATGATCTGCAGCTTCTGAGTGACCAATGCACCCTTTAGGAAAGGTCCTAAGATTGCAGGTAGGTACCGTGTACCCACCTCATTTGTTCCACTTCGAACACTGCTAGTACATATATATATATATATATATATATATAAGACATGCAGTGTATAAGATAATAGTGAATGCATGGATGAATATGGATAATAATGTCATGCATGGATAAGATTATGTACTATGGTAATGTAATGTCAGCTATAATAATGTTAAGCACGATAAGAGTGCAGTTCGTGTCCAGGCAGGCTGTTTCACCACAGTATAATATTGTGTACTAGGATGGTCATACCATACATGCTATAGTATATTGTGTACTAGGATGGTCATACCATACATGCTATAGTATATTATGGTCTGCTAGGATGGTCATACCATACATGCTATAGTATATGGTGTGCTAGGATGGTCATACCATACATGCTATAGTATATGGTGTGCTAGGATGGTCATACCATACATGCTATAGTATATTGTGTACTAGGATGGTAATACCATACATGCTACATTGTTCATATTTTAGAACCTACAAGAAAAATGTTCTAACCTGAGAGATAAAAGTGAATCACATATCAAGCCATCAGGCTATGGAAAACACTTAGAACGAGGTGGAGGTAGTGAGACTACTGCATCTGAAAATGCTGCTTGCTCACCTATGTCACACTATAACATATTAGTGTGTTTAGTAGTACTTATGATGTCATCATTATTACATCTCTAGACTCAACACAGTGTATATGATTGTTGTTGTTGCTTACTATTTACTGTGGGTAGATACATAGATGTATGTACATTTGGTGCATGTACAGTAGATATATATGCAGTAGATACATGTTCAATAGCTACATGTACATATGCAGTAGCTACATACACAGTATAAATGTATGTACAAGTATACAGTACATTAATTTGATACGTCATTCAGAATGTACAGTAGCTACATGTAAATCTGACAGATAGTACAGTATATACATACATGTGTGTACATGTATCTACCCGGTTGTGCAGTAGATACTCTGCAGTAGATACATGCACACACATGATATATATTGTTTTAATGAAATGTGCTTACCTCAATTTTACCTAATATTTTATTCATTTCTCTTTTCCTACTAGTCTGTGTTGTTGTTAGTCATTATTTATTGCTATCCTCACTAATATTTTATAACAGTGAATTGTCAAATTGTCTATCAGCTAAGTGAGAGCCATCTCTAGGCTTATAGGAAGTTGAGTGAATCATACACAGTTATATTGTTCGTTTACGAAAATAAATACATTAACCATAATTCATACATGGACATGTAGATGTAAGCATACAGTCATGTACATGAAAATCTGACTTGTTCTTTTAAATTGTAAATTTGCAATACTAAGCGCACTTACAAGTTCAGGAAATTTTTGACTGTTCAAAAAAGACAGTTCAAAGCAGGACGTTTTGAAACTGCATCCCCACATTTGAACCAATTTTAATTTTCATTGTTATATTTTTCTAATTAATTAATTAAAATCAATCATCTGTAAGTATATTGTTCTTCCAAATGTAATCTACACAGTTTCAGACTGTTCGGTTTTGAAACGTCCCGTTTTGAACTCTCATTTTTCGAAAGGCCCCTTACCGAGTACAGTGGAACTCGCTTAATTCGGCCTCGGTTAATTCGAAAACTTGGTTAGTTCAAACTATTAGCCTTGGTCCCTGCTGAGCACTTTATAAATGGCTGCACATAATTCATATTTATTATGTATAATTCAAACGTTACAGCTTGGCTTAGCTGGTTTACCTTAGGCTATACAGTATTGTACAACAAGTATTAGTCACTCCTGATCAGCTTACTCCGCTCAGATTCTCTAATTGGTTGTAAGTCAATAATGCACATACAATGTAACATGCACCAACCAATAGCAATTTCTCCTTAATCAGGGAACCCCAACTGACTGGTTTCTGCTGGTGACTGTTCCATAGCTAACTCCTCCCAGCTGTTCTGATTGGTTGTAAGCTGATAATGCGATTAATACCACTAACCTATAATAATTTCTCTGCAAGCAGAGAAACCTAACTGACTTGTTTTCCTTGTTGACCTTTTAAATAGTGTCGTTTATAATTAGAATCACTGAACTATTTTTAAGCTACCTACATGTACAGCTGTGTTATTGTGATGGTTACGCACAGTCTGCCAACCACCTGACAATAACTATATGTGTATCCATGTATATATCTCTGCTTGTATTCATTACTACTTAGTCGTTTGATAGAAAACACACCGAAAACTTGCTTTTTTGCAATATTGAGCATCTTCGACGAGTTTGCAAGCTTAGAACTTAATGACATTGAGGTGCATCGGAGGGGGAGCATCTGATTGACGTGGGGGGCATCGAATTGACATCGGGGTGCATCAGGGGGCATCGGTATGCATGGGGGGGGGGGGGAGGGCATCGGATTGACATCAGTATGCATCGGATGTACATCAGGGGGGGGGCATCGGATTGATGTCCGTATGCATGGGGATGTATTGGAAAGGGAGGGGAAATGGCTAGACTACGGCTACTGAATACTACTATTTAAGGTAGGAGTTTTTCACTCTAGCAGTATGTACAATCAGCCTCTAGTCAGCAGAGTGAGACTAAACAGAGACACCTACCTATTAGTCAGCATTTGATCAGAAATGTCAACAAGTAGAACATAAGGTTAGTGCTAAATAGGATAATTGGCAGCAATTGTGATGTGTTTATTGTATATAATGGTATCAAGCAAAAAAATTACACCCTGCTACTTTATATTTTTATACAAAGACTAAACAGAGACACCTACCTACTAGTCAGCACCTGATCACAGATGTTAACAAGTAGAAAAGAATGTTAGTGCCAAATGAAGTAGTTGGCAGCAATTGTGGACTGTTCACTGTCTATAGCAGTATGAGGTAGAGGGATAACTTACATCCTACTATTTTGTATTTTTATAGGGGGAGAGAGCTCTCGTCAGGGTGAGCACACCTGTCAATCATGTGGTCTGGTTCTCAGAACAGCGTTTTCTCTAGACGGCCACACGAAGAGATTGCATGCACAAGCTCACCCACACAAGGGCCCGGTTTGTGGGGAATGTCTCGATGGGAGGAGAAAGCTAGGTCATCACATGAAGTGATTTCAAAGCAAGGTCAAGGCGGAGAAAGATGAGAGAGGTGTAGAGAAGTTTGATGATGTTTTCTGGTTCAAACCTCCAACAACTGAAGAGGGGGATGAGATGGGGTGCTACTAGCCCGCTATTGGAGTTCTATCAGGTCCACAATACACTCTCGTCTTGTAGACGACATTCTCAACATTCAAGTGTGAAGAGGAGAAGGTGAAGGGAATGAAGAGGTGTGGTCTAAATTGAGCACGATGTGAAAAAGAGTGCCTTGTACTGTGAAGATTAACTGTAGCGCTAGAGTCATCCTCAAGCATAAGACCAGTGGACCAAGCCAAGACTGATCAGAACAGAGAATGAGATGAGAGAGTTTTGCGAATCTGTGCAGGAGCTCAACTTGAGAGAGAGGTCAGCACAAAGGAGATCGAACACCGCTTGGACTTTGCGTCACATCACAAATCTGACCTTCTACGTCTATAAACTCTTGGAGATTGGCAAGGTGGGTGGTGTAGTGAGCAAACTCCCAGACTACATACTTAACAATCGACATGTGCCAGCACTAGATGTGGACTATTGGGCTAGAGGAGGTGCACATCCCTACTCGGACAACTTGCGTTTCTTTGGATGTCTGGCCATGATGTATGACTGTAACTGTGGCCCAAAGAAGGGATGCTGCTGTCGTTGCCCCTCTCACACCACAATACATCACTTATTTAATCAATACATGATGCATTGTAAATCTTCTTCCCCACCCTCATCAACTTTGTCAGACTTTCGCGGGGTGGACACGAGTGATCTACTGGCCTTGAAAAATCATTTCGACGTATCTATAATAGTCTTCCGCCTAACTGATGAGAGAGTAGCTCCGATAGTACGAAAAACACTTCAGCTGGATACAAAATGTTGACTTGTTTGCCAGATGTTTCACCTGCAAGCTGTGCGATGGCGCGTTCACACACTTGTCCATCATACGACGATATAAGTACTCGCCAGAGGAGGCATCGGTGTTTGTTTTCCCTGGTAGAACGTGGACCTCCACCAACCATATTCACAAAACTCAAGCTGTTGTATTATTAATGTATTCAGTTGTCTTCCCTTGTACAGCTAGAAAACTTGCTCTTTGAAAGCTATTTACATGTAAGATTAAGTTTTGAGATAGAGCTAGAATGTGAAGGCTGCAAATATAGAAGTCTTTCTAAATGATATAAATATACAACACAAGCGAGTGTTGGGAATAGAGGTGGTGAACCCCGACCTCTTGTACTACTCCTACTATATCACCTATGATGTTGTATGTTTCATGCCAAAAGACAACCTACCAACTAACACCTCCACGATGATTTTTAGTGCAAGACGCGAGTTACTGAGCATATCTGTATGTTCTAACGTCTCAGGGTTTCAGCAGGCCAGGTGTTTTGTGAGGAGCGTCGACAGCAAGGATGGGACGAAGTGCATTCGTCAATTTGTCCAATACATAGCAAAGATCGCTTATGTGGCAGGAGATTTGTTCGGAGAAAGATTCTGGGATGTATGCAAGCGACCCTCTACCTTCCATGCGGATCGGGCGGATAGAGAAGAAGCTTTTGCTGACGACAAGTTCTTTAACGTCTCGACTTACAGGGTGAAGTCCGGTCTCTTCAGACAGGAAGGAGAGTTAGAACAGCACATTTCCAGCGTTCCGGTGGTTGGCTTCAACTCACAAAAGTATGACCTAAATAATACTAAAGGGTCCTTTGCTACGCTCCCTACAAGAGGAAGAGAGAGAAAATTTCGTCTTCATCGTGAAGTGTGTTAACAGTATGTCCTGCGTGGAGATTAGGCGTTTTAGGTTCCTTGACATATGCAACTTTATCGCACTATGCTTCAACTACTCCAAATACTTGAAAACGTTTGGCGTGTCAGAGAGTAAGGGATTCTCTCCTTACGACTGGGTAGATTCCCTGAGAAGGTTGGATCATTATGGACTCACTCCTCGATAGAGTTTTTTCAACTTGCTGACTCAGCAAGAATTGAGCAAGCAAGATTATCACCACCGCCAGTTCGTGTGGGAAAGAGAGAACATGCAAATGTTCAGGAATTTTCACATCTGGTACAAAAACCTTGATGTGGCCCCATCCATCGAGGCCATTGCACACCACAGCTCTATTTATTGACAAAAGGGTATTGACATGTTGAAATCTGCAATCTCGCTTCCAGGCTTGGCTATCAAATGGTTGTTTACGGAGGTGGAGGCCCGACCTTACGGCTACTCTCCTCCACAAGCCGCTCCCCCGCTGCATAGGCTAATGTCTCTCTGAGACGAACTTTGCAACTCGCAACTCATTTGCCTGTTCGATGAGGAGAGCAAAAGTCTGTACCATACTCTTCGCGATAACCTCGTGGGAGGGTCAAGCATTATCTTTCACAGACATCATGAGGTTGGAGTGACCTCTCTTCGAGAGAAGATGTATAGCACATCCGCGAAACCCTGCAGGTCCATTCTGGGAGTTGATGCCAATGTTCTTTACCTATACTGTATGATGGGGGATATGCCTACAGTGTCACAAATTCAGTCAATATTATACTATCAATGTTTTAGTGGTGCAGTGTTTTATATATGTATGTTTTAATGGTCATGCATTTTATTTCATATCTTTTTATCATTGTACTCTAATATTTTACTAGTGGTGTTTTATGGGACAGTAATATTACATAGATACATGTGTAGTGTCTATGTATACAGTAGTAGACTAAGCTGCTACTATAATGTTATTAGTGATCATATGTTTATGAATCAGAGGTGTAAACAACCTATAATTAGTAATGTCCCAAATTCTTATCTCAAGCAATTTATGTGACTAAATTTTTCTAAGCCATGATTTTATGCATGATTTATTTTTGAAGTGTCAGGTTCTCTGAGGTATAAAAGCAAAAATCCAAGTTTTACAATTTCAGTACAGTGACAGCAGTGACAGTTCAGTTAGAAGTTCAGTTCAGTGTAGTTTTAGTAAGTCCAGTAATAAACCATCTTATCAATCCAATATTCATGACTGATTTGTAAAGAATTTGAAATCACAAGTAGGGAAATTGTGACATACAGGCTATCCCAGGCGGAGACTAGAGAGTCAAGGATTTGCTCTAGAACCTGAGCAAAGTGGCGCATGGTTGGTTAGAGTTCCAATCGTGGAAGAGAGGAGAGGTCATCCTTCACCAACAGAATGGAGGAGAAATGAGGATAGGCTGTCACAATCTACCAGTGGATAGTTACAGCGAACAGAGTTAGACGGCGTGCCAATTCCACGGTTGCTACTGGCATGGACATGAGTGCGAGCTGGGAGGGAAAGAAAAAGGTGTCAGAAACATGACAAATGAAGAGCTCCGGGTAGACACTGTGAGGAAAGAAGAATAAATCAAGGCTCTAGGCTATAAGCTCATCACCATCCGGGAGTGTGAGTGGGATGCGCGAGTTCGTTCGGATGAAGAGGTTAGGATAGTTCTCTCCATCTTCTTTTCTTCCCTCTTCCCGGAAAGGGTTGCATCAACCCGATAAGATAATCAATAACATTCGTAGAGGAGAGTACTACAGTTTAGTGGAGTGTGACATTTCCGTACCCAAAGAGCTAAAGGCAAAGTTCTCTGAAATGGCACCTATTTTCAAGAATATAAACGTGGGAAGAGAACACCTTAGCAAACACATGCATGCTTTTGCCGAACAGTACAGATTCTTGAAGAGACCTCAACAAATGGTCGTGGGGAGTCTTTTTGGCGAGCGAATCACACTACTCACTGATCTAACTACATGGTATCTACGTCAAGGTTTGATAATTACCAGGATCTACAAAGACTTTGGTTCTTCGGTCTCAGACGCTAGAAGAGGGAGGATCTGGACCCCGACCTGGCCCTCTTGGCCAGCACCAGCAAGCTCGTTGGGAATTCAGCCTACGGAAAAACCGTAACAAATAAAGAGAAACATAAGAATGTCAAGTATGTAGAGACGGTAGAGGGGCCGGGTGTCAAAGTGAAGAGTAGGCACTTTCCTAGTCTCAACGAAGTTGATGAAAACTACTTTGAGATAGAGCTTCACAAGAAAAAGGCAAGTGTTGACAATAGTCTTTACTTTGACTCTTGATTTGGTGAAACTTTTTTCGAGTGGTAGGGTGAACTCTCTCTCCCACTCTCTCTGCTCTCTCAATGTGCTCTCTCTGTGCTCTCAAAAAGCTCTCCTTATATACCCTTCTCCGGGGTTTTCCATGTCAGCAGCAATCGATATTATAGGAGGATGTATACTATTTCTTAAGCCTTACATCATATTTTTGGATTTTTGATTTCCCATCTTAGTCAGCAAACAAGTTGTAATCCATGAGTCACTCATATCTATGTTTCGTACAGCATTCCTTGGATCGCTTCATGTTTGTGTTATGTATGTCATCATCTCCTATAAACTCGAATCATTAGTCAAGTGTGTTTATCTTTCAGCTTGGCAGTTATCCATTCCGGGAATTCCATTAGTTCTGTGACCTCATCCTTCAAACGTATGCCAACTAACGCTGTAAAGAGAAAGAGTTTCTGCATACTAACCATAATGTGTATATGAATGTTCTAGAAGTTTGTGCACTTATTGCCACATAGTGTTCTTACAAGAGTTTCAAAAATTATGACACTAATTACTAGTTCACCTACCAACATGTTGACTACCATGTTATGTTATTATATCCTTACTGCTTTACTACTCCAAGCAGTATTCTATGAAACTAAACTTTATGCTGTTATTCTCTAATATATAATTATAATGTATCACACTAAGCCCTGCTTTCCTAATAATATATTACTATGATAGCCGAGTGTCTTGCTCAAAATATATAAAATTTGTGTATTTAACCTACTAGTCTCCTACTCTCTTTACTATATCTATATCTTCTTCTGCTAATTTAATATGTGTAATGTGGCCTTTCAACTACCTAGCTTGGGCCTGGGTTCCAAACTTATATAATGTACCTGTTAATTAGGCTATTTACATGTATAAAAATGGTGTTGAGCAAAATTTAATCTCATATACATATACACGTACATGATCACTTTATACATGTATTTCCATCTGTGTATGTGTCCCATAATAACCAGGCAGTGACCTTGTGGGTGATCATGTTGTGTCTGTATTCTAATTAATATTCCATTTATTTATTGTGTATCTGTGTTATTTTTGGAAATATCATAAGGAAAGATTAGTATTAATTTTATTCAATGTCTATCTGCTAATAATTTGCTATGAGTAAGTTATCCTGGTATCCATAAGTTTGTGTATGGGTTCCAACTTCTATCAATATGTATAATATATAGAGTATAGCAATACAAATGTTATGGCTGGATCTGTTGTTATTATGATAGTCAAGATTTAAGTCTATTTGTATAGTAGAAACCCTACTAAATAATGGGTATGCTTTGCTGTGATTGGCTGATACTCTATGTAGTGTGTTATATTGTCATTTGGCAATAGCAATAAAAATGTTATTGATGTCATATCTGACAGTATGCTGCTTGCTTGTGTCAATATAGATGTATTATACAGTAAATACATGTACATGTACATGCATGTACAGTGCATATGGTCAAGCAAAATGAACTGTTAAAATCAATGAATAAAATTTCTTTGCAAAGAGATTTCTAATTGTTTTTGATATAGTTATTAATTTTGATCTTGGAGACAAAGCTGTTAATTGTGAACCCAAAAGACCAACTACTGTCATCTGCTGTCCATACACCACAGCCCTATGGGGCTAATACACCAATATATTGCATATTCTACAAAATCAAAGTTTAAAAATAAACTGAGAATGTTATGTTCTACTAGTGTGGATAGGAGACAAGCATCACGTATTTACATTGTAGTACATTGGCATCAAGTTGTCCTCTCTCATTTCATTTCATTCTGCTTAAAGGGAAGACAGCTTCATATGTTACATTCAACTGGTAACGAGCACGCACAGCCATTTTACATCAACATGTATCCCACTCTGTCATGGGCACTAATAAGTTATTGATCGTAATTAGAAGTTGTCCTCTCCCAAATTACCTTCCTCTTTTTTCTCCAGAACAAAGAGAAAGATAAATTGGGAAAAGACAACTTCTAATTATGATCAATAGCTTATTAGTGCCCATGCACTATGTCTATAGGATAGACATCAGATCAGTAACATTACCGTGGAGTACAATCTATTTGGGGAGACAACTCTGTTACCAGCATCTCTACCTGAACACCCATAGAATAAAGTAACTTTCTCACTTAAAATAAAATATCTTGGTGTTATTCTTGACAGCCGGTTAAATTTTAAGTCTCACACTAGCAAGATTAAACAAAAGCTTTATCCAATAGTTACCAATTTCCAGCGCAATCGAAAGTTTTTATCGCCCAAATTAGCTGCTCTATGGTATGTAGGTCTTATAAGAGCTAACTTAGAATACTGTGCCCCACTGTTATACACCACAACTGATTACGTTAAAAATGAGTTTTTGAAAATTGAAAACCGGTGTCTAAAAATTATAGACATTAACAACTCTAAAAAAAGCACCCGCCGAGCATTCAACATTACAAAATTAACTTTTCGATTTGAATATCTATATATGTTGTCTTTTTATAAACTCGTTAACCACCTAATTCCAGTCATCGATTATAACCTTTTACCTGTGAAATTAACTAGTGAAACGCGCTTAGCAAAGAGCCAAGGTTTTAGACTCTCCAGGGAGAATTTCAGATTTGCCATTGCCGGTTTTGGTGCCGGGAGGTTTAACGTTCTCCCCAACCACATAAAGATGAGTCAATCTTTGCAATCTTTCAAAAATGCCATCAAAAACCATATTCTTGTGCTTCCTGATTAGAGCTCATTTTATCAACACTCTGTCTTGTACTTTATTAGTTTTATTCTACTAAATGCTCAAAATTTTATATGTACTTCTTTTAGTTTATTTACTCATCTTTTACTCTACTGGTTTTATTTACTACATGCTAGCAATTTTTATATGTATTACTATAACTAATTTACCGGTAGTTGTTTGCCTTTGTAAAATCCAAACTTTAGCTTTTTTTTTCTCTACTTTTCTCTTTTTTTCTTCTCACACTGTAATCTTATTTACTTAGTGTACTTAAACTTCTTGTTTTCTGGACAAAAGTCCATTGGACTTATTCTCTGCCAGAATAAAAATGGAATATATATACTTCACATTTATTTGTTCAAAGTCCACACACAAGCAATAATAGATTCAATAATAGAAATTCTTAATATTTAGAGATGAGTGAAAAAACTATAAAACTTTTATTCAACATTTTGAAGTGAGCAGCTGCTCCAATATAATAATAATTATGTTACTCCGGTGCCACTGGGGAGTGATTATTCAGTGTCCACCATATTAGAATACAGGGTAAAGTGTAGTATATATACATGTACAGTGCATATAGTATACCCTGCATCACTACATGCAGTAGTCAGGCATACGCTGACGAGGTGCTGACTTTACTATGTTATCTGCCTGCTGGATCATTTCTATTGCTTCAGGATCATTTCTATTGCCTCAGTCGTTGACATTAGTACCTGCCTCTTCACCTGGAAGGACTCTGTGATACCCAAGTCTACCATGTCCGCTATCTCACCATTATTCATATCTGTATGACAGAGAGATAGACACATGTACTACAGTATGTTATACCTGGCAGATGGACAGCTTGTAGATAATGTGAACAAAGAGGATGGATGTGGAAATGTGAAACCACTGTCAACAGAAGTACTGGCTCAGTCATATCTCTATAACTGTATGATACTAGTTCGGAGGTTTCATGAAGCGATTAGCCACAGCGTAGCAATGAATTGTTAGGGACAGGGGAGCAGGTGTACTGAGGCTATTATTAGAGTAGATATACAGTATATTATGCATACTGTACATACATACTGTACATACATACACATGTACCATGCATATACATAGTACAGTGAGAGAATAACCTACCTAAACCGTATGTATCCTGGCCTTGGTTGTGTACAGCTCTGAGTTGAGATATGAGATTCGCACTGTCATACCCAGCATCGTCTGCTATGGTAGTGGGAATCTACAGTAAGTACATTTGTATATACAGTAAGTACACGTATATACAATAAGTACATGTATGTACAGTAAGTACATGTATATACAGTAAGTACATGTATATACAGTAAGTACATGTGTATACAGTAAGTACATGTGTATACAGTAAGTAAATGTATATACAATAAGTACATGTATATACAGTAAGTACATGTGCATAGAGTAAGTACATGTATATACAGCAAGTACATGTATATACAGCAAGTACATGTATATACAGCAAGTACATGTATATACAGCAAGTACATGTATATACAGTAGGTACATGTATATACAGTAGGTACATGTATATACAGTAAGTACATGTATATGCAGTAAGTACATGTATATGCAGTCATAGGTACACGTATATTGTATGTGGATTGATAGTGCATAGTCTATACACATACCTGTCTGAGAGCTCTAGCAAAGGCCTCCATGGCTACAGCCTCTTTACCTGCTGTAGTCTCTGCTAGTTTAGATACTGCATTCAGTGGTCAAAGTTGGGGGGGTCGTGGGGGGACGGAGTCCCCCCACCATAAATTTCAGGGGATCCCTTAGACTGATAGACCCCCTACAGATTACTGTTATAATAAGTCAAATGCAGTGCCATTAATTTTCCTTCTTTCATAGCAACGAAGTTTTATCTTAAAATCTTAAGATCTTGGACCATATTTTAACCTGAAGTTCTTGGATTTTGCACCATTTCGGTGTCTAATTTTGATCAAGTTTCAGGCGCCCCTCCTAGCCAGCGCACCATTTGGACGGCTGCGCCCTTAAGCGATTATGTTTGCTACCCTAGAGACTCCCCACCTCTTTTCTTAGACTTTGACCACTGACTGCATTACCCATAACCATCTCAGAGCAGCCACCTCCTGTACAACAATGTGCTTGGTGTGTATGAGGAGTTGAATTCCAAAATGAGACATAGACCATTTTAAAAAAAAATGGGGTTGACATCCCACGGTGCTCTTCGCAGTACAGAGTTTCATATGGACCAAAATATTTTTTTCAAAATGCTGCATATCCACAGTAATAACATTGCCAATACCAGTATACGGTTCCAAAATGAGATATATCCATGATTGTTGAATTTCAAAATGAGACAAATCCTTTCGTCCAATGACAATGTGTGCTCTTTAGCTAATCAGCCAATCAGTATCAACCTAGTATTCCATGCAGAACTCGATAATGGCTTCAATGTACAACCCTGCTGGTTTTGATTCCTTGGAAGAAGATGTTCAACTAACCTCTCCTAATAGTAGCAGCAGAAAATACCAAACAAAGAGGCTCACCAACAAACTATTAGAAAAAAGCTCTTCATAGTGGAGAAGTGACAATGTCAGAATAACATAATATAGTCAATTTAATTCATGTCTTAATGTTTGAGGAATATATGCATGCACATAACAATGTTTAGATTGCTGTCAAAGATTGTGACGAGGGCTTCATTGTTTACTTTGAATTATTGACTAATTTAGTACAAGATGTTATATGACAATAATAACATTAAACTATTTGATTCAGTTGTATAATTATATGAATCAGTGTCAAAAGTGCGAAATATCCGAGGATATGTCTCACTTTGGAACGTGATGTGAAATCCAAAGGACTGTAGTGCTGCTACATTGCTCATATGATTTTCATAGAACATCCCGATGATTGGGCCTAAGTCTAACATGTTGAAATGCGGCAAGTTTTGTAGCCTGTTGCACAAAGGTTTGCTGTGAAAATTGTTTCTCAAATATCTGAAATTTGAAAAAATGGATATGTCTCATCTTAGTACAGAGTACAGAGTACAAAGTAGCAATTGCAGCTATTGGAGTTCTAACTAGAGGTGGAACGAGACAGCATTTTTGGATTCGAGACGAGATTCGAGACACTATTTCCAAAAAATTCGAGACGAGACTGGGTTTTAGGATTCAAGGGAATTTTACTAAAAAGTTTGCCAAATTTTGTATATCTGCATGTTAGAACTCCAACAGTTTCAATTGCAACTCTGTAAACTACTCTGTGAAATATATTGCACATGTATTCCATATACATTATACATTTATGCATGTAATTTGACAAGTTAGTATGGAGTTATGTTTTCTTTAATGAAATAATCTCACGAGTAGACAACTTTTGGCAAGAACATAACATTGCATTATGAGAGTGGTGATTGACAGTCGCTAGTAACTCTGTATGACTCGTAGTGATTCACTAGTAGCTCAGTGTTAGCTGCAATGCTATTACTAGGAAATCAGTGCTGGGAATGTACATGTAGGTAGCATTACTAAATAATTTGAGTGATAATTTTCTATTTGATAGATTTATTGTTGAGTAGTAATTAATTGCATTATAATTATTGATTTATTACATATAAAAATTATTAGCTGCTATTTGTTTCTCAGTCTCGAATACCAATTGCCATCTCGAGACGACCTTCGAGACAAGTCTCATTCCACCTCTAATTACCACTCAATAGCTGGAAACCATCAGATTAAAACTCGAATATTGAAATTGACATTGTCTTAAAGGGGTTATGACATGTGGTTTATGTGTATATTCAAAGCAGCATCTCTTACTTAGGTTTATTGCATTTGTGCTACTATAAGCAGAGTTGTGTCCTCTTGCCCATGCTTGACTCATTAGCACTATTCGATGCTGATCCAAACGCAACTTTGTTATGAAGACGCAACTGCGTGCTTTATGTCATATAGAGAAAATTGTTGAATTCAAGCTGTTTGCATAGAAAGAGTACAGTAGTGAACAAATGATTTCACAGGATTTACTAATATAGCAGTAGAATAACTTGTGCAAGTTTTTGAATTTTTCTTGGCTTTACTTTTGCTGGCAATAACTAGCTGCCTTTATTGGTAGGTCCGGTATTTCATTTGGCCACACTGTATATAGCGGCTATCATTGCGTTATTCTACATGCCTATACATTGCGTTGTGGTCTAGTTGTTCTAAATATAGCCCGGAAGCCGCAAGCATAGGATAACTAACAGTACTAGAATAGTAAATATCTAGGCACTCAATATATTGTGCCACTAGAAAGCTGAGTGCGTCTTAATGCTACCTCAAAACACGTGGCATAACCCCTTTGAGGATCTCAGTTTTGGAATTGTCGAATTTGACACCTAGCTTGATTATTGAATTCCTGATTACTAGATTGAATAGCCCTCCTGATGGATGGACCTTCAACTTTTGATTTCATTACCGATTATTAACATTATCACTGAACACAAAACTTCTAATAAATACTCAACAGTGGGCTAACAAATGATAATACTAACAATTTATTGCTGCACAAGTATTGGATCTCTACAGATGTTCCCCTTCAGAAGAAGGTAACTACAGAGGACAGATGATCGTAAAGCACTGAATGTAGTTGAAGTGATCCCATAAGACCAGCACATATTTTCAAGTATCTATCAAATGGTATCTAGTCACATGATCATGAGTAACCATGGTGATGTGTGTTACTCGTTCCTGTAAATGGTGTGTACGACATACGACTGCCATGTGCTGCAATACTAACTAATGCTGACTGTACGACACAGATGTAGATGTATGTTTAGTGGAACAGACCTGAAAATTTGAGTGGTTTATCCTTTCCTATGATAACTTCCTCTATGAGGTCACAAGTACCCAGTTTAACTGAGCCAGGGGGGTCAAAACTAGAGCAGATTTCACCACCTGAAAAACATCAGAGTAACGTTGTGTATTACTAGTTACGGTATATTATAATACTGTATAGTAACATAGTCTACTACTAGTCACTGTATATTATACTGTATAGACTAGCAACATACATGTCGTGTGGAGAGAGGGAGCCTAAGTGGGGTACAAGGAGAGGAGGAAGTTGCAAATACCTGTGACTAGTGCCAGACGTTCCACACCCTTGAAGTCAGCGTGTTCTATCGCCATCACTCCTTTGTCAGCAAACAGTGGCTTAGAGTAGTTGTATATTAGTTGTCTACGAATAGAATCACAGTATATGGGGAACACCATAGTCCATAGCATAGCATGGATACAGTGGCCGTCAGGTAACCTATCAACTAATACAACATGGCACTGGCATGTTTAGAACAGTATCGGCACCTGAACTCACCTGTTTATAAATACTGTGGGATTATGTGACAGAAGGAGGTCAACCTTCTCCTTCATATTTTCCTTCTCTACCAACTCTAGTTCTGGTACCTTGGCAACGCCGTCCACACGTACTCTGGACCCAAACACCTGTGTGTGTAGTAATGCAGCTATCCACATTAACACACAATCCAGATGCTGTGTAGGTCTGCGCATTATTTATGCCAGTCATAATACATCAGTTGATTCATCCATGGCAGACAATCAATGAGAGTAAACCTACACACTTACCTTCATCTTATCTGTATCTATTATAGGAGTATTAGCTATAAGTATCTTGGCATTCTCTACTCTCTTTGGCTGATCCACTCCGACTTTTTTATCAAACAAGAAACCTGATCACAAAAAACAAAATGAAGCATGTGTAGAAACTGAAGCTAGACAATCTACTATAAGTTATAGCCTTACTTCTCGTGTCCAATTTGAACTGAAGAAATGACTACGATATTATGTAGTACATGAAACATACCTTCATCCAGGTAACTGTCGCGAAGGAATCCACCGGGTTTCTTTACCATTTGTATAGCATCGAGATTACCACTCCCCTTTAGCCTGAGGACTGCATCTACTGCCAGGTTTGCGAAGCAGTCTTTATGTCCAGTAAGGATCTTAGAGGAGAGTGTAGTACGGGCTATATTCATCAGATCTTCCTTGAACTTGACTGGATTATCTCTACAAGTCAATTGATATAATACAATACTACAAGTACATGTCTAGTGTGCTACTAGTGGGTCATGCTATGCTACTATCTACTGAGTGCTCTGAGTAGAGGTGACCATAACCGAGTCTACTCCATACCACATGGATACAGCGTTACACAAGTACTAGGTAAGTAGGAGAGACATTATATCAGCACGCAGGTGCTCCATGCCTGCCTACTGATCCTTAGACATATTTACCCATGATTCCTTGCGATATTTACTCATGATTACTAGCAAATGATTCTAGAGCGGCCCTGTACACGTCCACCGACTTCCTCCACCCAGAGATAATAGTCTGAGGATGCATCTTCTGAGAGATGAGCTGTTTTGCCTCCTGCACAAGAGAGTAAGATGTGTAATATTGCTGTGAGACATGTACTCGATGTACCCGTGACTGAAGATGAAACAGCCCCAAACTCCAAACATGGTAACACGGAACACAGCAAACCACCAACCTTGAGAAGTTCACTGGCTAACACGATGGCACTGGTAGTACCGTCCCCTACTTCATCATCTTCTACTTTATTAATGTCCACCAGAACTTTCGCTGCTGGATTGTCAACTCCAACATTCTTCTTGATTGTAGCGCCGTCATTGGTCACAGTAACAGTGTCTGTGTTAGGGCCAATACTCTGCAAGATAACAGAATAGTAGCTTATGGGCAGGATCAAATGTCAGAAAACACAACAAAACAAACAAATAATTCACAGCTCTACTAGCAGCACAAACTCTTAGTGGGTACAGTATAACTATAAGCTGCCCATGTAGCCTATATGGTGTACAATTTACACATTAATTCTGTTTCCCATGCACTCCCAAGCGTTTCTACAACATCTAGGATGTCACAGGTGGTTGCAATATTCATTTGAACAGAAATTTGGAAATGCCTGAGAGGTGCCTGGGAGATGCCTGGGTCCTCACACACAAGTTGAATGTTAAATTTCATGTCATGTGCCTGCCTTAATGTAATACATATAAATAGTACAATAATAACTCATTACATAGCATAATCTAATTGCCTTCAACTAATTGCCTAACTACATGTGCAATGTAGCTTATGTGATTGGCATGTAGCTAGATACAACCATGTTGTGGAAAAGTTGTTATGTGGTTATGTGAACAAATGGACTGTGGGCAAGTCAGGGAAGCTTTGCTATGATGAAATACACTATTAACTATCAAGTGCTTGTCGTTAGCTGTACCTACATTGGCACTGTATGTCAAATACACTAAAAAAATTACAATAGACATGGAACTACAAAGAATAAATAGAAGAGAAAGGTGTTCCGATGAAGTAAGAGACCATAAAGAAGGTGTGACAGAGAATGATGCTAATTACAGACCGAAATTGGGCAAAATCATCCCTTAACCGGAAAAGATAAAAGAGAAAGAAGGAGAAGAATGTTATAACAAGCGAGTATCAGTCGGTCACTCAGACTTATGATGGGTGCGGCAGAGCAGGGTCCAAGTTATAGATTTGACTTTAAGTCAATTCCAAGTCAACTTGACTTGGAATTGCCAATGTGTTGATAATTACAAGTGAAATACAAATAACAATCTGTGCTGATGTAATTTATACATATTTTGTTAGCATTACAATCATATTTAGTAATCTATTGGCTGAAATTGTATTAGTGCAGTAGTGTAGGTGGCTAGCAGGCAGAAAGTAAGGTTTACCCTTCTATCTGCTAGCTAGCACCTACAACGTAGCTGTTAGTAGGTAAGTAATTGTTGTAAATATCTTACACCAGCTGGATCTTCTTCTTCTCCTTCTCTGTTTGCATGATTGCATGTGTGCCTCCTATTTTTGAGGACTTGTAAATGGCTGCTTATTTGGTGGGTAGTTTATAGCAGCACCAGTTTTTTTTTGGATATATTTGGCACAGTTCTTTGTTGGGATTTTTTAAGGACCTGGAGATGACTGCTAGCCTGCCCTGCAGTCATTGGCACGCCAGTTCCAAGTCGAACATGTCTAGCTATTAGCTGGTTTCTACCTGCAAACCATCCATAAATGATAAATACATTGTATGCGATATATACATGTACATGTACATGTACAATGTATATAATTATTGTATATATTGTATACAATATATTATGCAATGCATATAATAAGTGCATATTATATTGTATACGTTGTATACTTTGACCTAGTTCCCTGTACTCTAAACACACCTTTAAAGTACAGCTAATGACATGGTCATGGGTGAAAACATTAAATTACATCGTATATACATTCTATAATTAACACGATGAGATCAAAGCTAGAGACCTACATGTATATTATACTACATATACACATACTTTAATACTTGTTATACAAAATTATTATCTACATGTATCCATGAAACAACACTTGAAAACAGCTATAAGCAGGAGAGAAAAAGCTAGCCTCCAAAACTATCCAAATTAAATAGGCTTGCTGAGAAAGTTTACAAGGGGATGTTAATGAAATTAGTCCAATACGGTCATCATTAATCTATTTTTATCTGGGATTAAATCATTCTAGAGTGTCTGTTGTTTGAGAAGGGATAGTGGTAGCACTTACCATACATTTTGCCGTCCTCTGACAGAACGGTCCTTTTTTTACCACATGGTGGGTATATGACGAGTGCGTTCTCCAAACTTTGTTGCATTTCCTGCGACCATAAAGGTCTACTCGTCTCGCCGGTGCTAGATATTAAATTTCCCACACCAGCACCATTTGACCCAGAAACAATTCCAGACATATCTACATGTACACTGTAGTGCTTTGAGATACTGCTGCAGAAAAGTTGAGATGACACGTCCATTTATGACAATCAAGGAAAATGAAATAAAACACTGAGATAAAACTGGGTATGAGTTTTACAATGGGGTGATCTATTCAATATGTACAATGTCAATACTAGCGCAACTTTGTCTGAAAATACCTTTGTTGCTCATAACTTACTAAATTCACATGTCCATGGATAGGCTTCGGAAACATTATTATAAAGTACACTGGCCTATACTCTATAACCTTATAAATGGTATCAGTAGACATGTTGTGACGTTAGTAATACCCTAGACTTTTTTCATATCACAGGCTGTACCAGTGTTGCGGGCTGCCAAATAATGTACTACGTATACTCTAAAATAATGATGACTAAATTGTCTCGTTAACAGTTAGTCACTCAAGTCTCACATCCAACAAAATAGCCAGTAGATATACATGTCTATATACAGTGTATAATACTTTACAACAGGGTTTGCCTTTATTTAAGCATAAATCTTGGATAAAACCATGTGTTTGAAACATTTACATGTCCCCGACATTTGATTAAGTTGCGACTTCGTTTTTCATGCATTTAGGTAAAACTTAATCAATGCAACAAAGAGTAAGATAGGGTTTTATATTTTCCAATTACCAATTTAGAGAGGCAATAATTATATTTTATATTGTAAGAGAATAACAAGGTTGTTCATACAATGTACATGTATATCTAGTTTATACTCTCCAAATAAATGTAAAATAATTAGAAATTACGAGCAAGTTATGAAATTACATGTAATAATGATTCAACTTACAAGATGAAGCTGCAGTAATAAACTTACATGGATGTAGTAGAAGTTCTGCTAATACAATATGGGAAACTGAATGTCTAGGTGCATTTATACCCATTAGAAAGCTCTATGCTGTGCTTTATAGCTAATATATAAAAAGCTTTACTCAGCTTGTTGAGTTAGCAATGAGCAGTTTCATACTTATGTAATGGGGCAGGTAGTTTTTCTAATATATTTACATATGTACATGCATTTCCATATAATTTATTTCTAATACATGACACTTGTCAATTATTAAGAAACTCAATCAAGCATCAAATAATAACTCCCAGCTTTTTTTTCACAACGTAAAGAAGATATTCATACAGGGGGGTAACTTTCCTGAAAAAGTTGAGGCGGCCAAAATTGGACTGGCTAACAGTAGCGGTGTGGGGAGGGTGTGTGCGGGATGAGGCAGAAGGAGGGTGGGGCACCTCCCACAAGAAAGTTTTTGAAAATTCACACAAAAACAGCCATTTTTATGCATATTTGAGCTATATGTGATGGTACAAAAGTACAAAAATGTTGCATAGTAATCTGCAAACAGTAAACTTCAAATTAGCATACTGCAAAATAGTGCTTCTGTGTTTGGCTTGGCCATGACGTACCATTGTAGTCCTTTACATCACTACATGACTTAGGCCCAAAAATGTGCACACATTAGTAAGAGAGGAAATAGTGCAAATTTAGTTGATAGATAGAGATGGAGAGTGGTATTCTAGGGTTCGAAAACCCTCAAGAACAGTATTTGAAGTGGAACAAATGAGGTGGGTAGGCACACTGCGCATGCAATCTTAGGGAATTTCCTATTGTTGAATACAGAATTACACATGCAGTGATTCTATCTAACAGATGAGATTAGTACTGTGTACAGCTAACAAATTGAGTGAATTACTAAAATGAAAAAAGATGTCCCTTAGTGGGACTCGAACACGTGTCCCTGTGCATGAAGACCAAGCACTCTTCCAATTACGCTATCAGATCGTCAGTGGCTTCACGCAAAAATTAGCCATCAATATAATGATCCACATAATAGCATCATTTTTCATTGGAGTATGTTTATATCATGTGGGCCACGGTAACTATGCCTTCCGATATTAGCTTAATTTTTTCTTCCTTTAACCAAAAGTTCAGGCGGCTACGGCCACCTGAGCTGCCTAGATAGTGACGGCCATGTCATACATGTATAATGTGTAATTAGTAAATATTATATATTGATCATGCAATGTAGGCCTATTCATAATGATGTAGTAAATGTTTGTTACATAGTGCTCATGTACAGCACAATAACATCTACGTTAACCTATCCGATAAAAAAAGATGTAAGCTGGCCATATATGTGTGTCTACAATTTAATGCATGTACTGTAGGGTACCTGTGCCTGCATATTTTTGAAAGACTTAGAGGATTTGTAAAAGATGAGGAGATCAGGGCATCTTGCAAGTATTGTAGCATAACAGAGTGCAAGTTTATGAAATAATATACATGCACAGTGGTGTGCCTTGTGATAAAAGTATGACCCTGTACAAGTGTATCATTACAATCATCATTATGAGACCAAATTAAATGAAGAATGTTTTTTGTAAGCTAGAATAGAGAGGGTTTGACACCCCCTCCCCTCTTTCAAGCTACATTCGAGTACTGGCAAATAGCAAAAGCACTTTATGAAGCGGTTCTAATCATTAGGGCTGTGCAATGGTCCAATATTTTAATCAAGACTAATTTGTTTGACCACAATTTTAATCTCAATTAATCTCTAAATTTCTCAATAATTTTTCTCAACAAAACAATGACATTTCTAGTTTAGCCTAGGTCTCAGATCTTTTCTTTGAAAATGGGAATTGTCTGAACATTAGAAAGAACAGAGATAGTAAGCAAAATAGTAATAAACTGGAACTCCTGCAGTTGTGTTCTCAATGTGCAAACAACTTCTATTGTACTATTGTAGTAGATAGATAGACTGGTTTCTTGGTATGATTCACATCGCTAATGCAGTATGACTATAATTGATTATGATGCAATCAAGCAATACAAGGCTATCGTAAGTTTGTGTAGCCTAGCTTCCTTGTGTTATAAGTAAAATTGGGGGTTTGGTATTGTCAGTTATAACCTTTAATTGGAGCCAAAGTACTTAGGACTCACCAGCTGTACGTAGTATGTAGTAGTAGTACGCGGTCTGTAGGTCCTTTTGTCAGCACCTTGATCTCCAATGTAGCAAGCTGTGTGGCATAGGTTCTGGTTCGGTGGTCTAAGATGTGGCGGTGTCGACTCTATTCCAAGGACTACAACGAGATAGTTGTTCCGCATATATCCTTACTCCTTAGTACGCATTGATATGAGTTACTGGGAGCCTACGATCCACCTACACTCCACACGCTCCACACTATTGTAGTTTAGTTTAGTTTTTAGTGTTTTTGTTTTAGTTTTTTATTGGTTTTTATTTGGTTTTTATTTGGTTTTCTATTTTGTAGTTTTTCTTCCATTTTCGTGTTTTCTACTAGCTTATACATTTGTATAATATGTATGTGTAACGTCTATGTAGTCGTCCACTCTTGTCACTGTGTGACTTATCTACAGGTATGTCGACAGTAAATACTGCTGTCTCTCCATGCCTCATTTTCACAGTCTACTCTAGGTATCTGTGGGATTATGATCTAGAGATCAATGGTGTATAACAGTGCCGCTTATTAGATCCTGAGATAAGCATTAGCCAATAGGATTAGTATACGAGACTGAGGCATAGAATACAGGAGCGAACACACGGCACTTCTATTCTTATCATAGGTGAGTCTAGTTGTACTGATAAATTCTATCCTGTACAGACTATACCTTGACTTGACAGTATCGGTCTATCTATCTCTCTACTGAGACTACTCTACTGTGTAGGTACTCCTCTCCTATATATACCTGTCCTATCTACAGTCAGCCAATCAATTTTAGTGAGGAGTTACATTCTCTCAAGTGCGCAAGAGTGGACAACTCTTAAATATACTAGTTGTCACTATTTATATGCAACACTTGTGTGTTTAAGAAGCTACTATAGCTAGCAGTGTTGAATAAGGTTATCAAAGCACTGATTTTGGCACGTGGTCTACATTTAGTACAATAAGGCAATATGGCACCGCAGATTCAGCCAAATTGTGTACAAAACAAATTGTTTGTTTTTTTCATTAGTTTTTTTAATATACACTTACATGCAGAAATTGATTGTCAACTCACACACTACTTAGATTGGCTATGAGAAAAGACACGGGGATTTTGGAATAATACTTTTGAATCAATATAAATCAAAAAAATTAATTCAATTAACCTTATGACACAACTAGGCATGTTAATAGTCTAATTAACGCGATCAACTCGCAGCCCTACTGATCATAATGATTGTGCAATCTGTATGTGCACTATTGTTATATTAATTACATAGAGTCACTCAACAAACACTGTAAATGAATTTTACATAAATGTTGAGGTGTCTTAAGAACTGGACTACTTCTATTTAGGTTTGCCAGCTTTAAAACTTCTAAGTAAGCTAGTTTATTTTATTATCTAACTGAACAAAAGCAAAATTTCTTTCCTAGGGATTTTGTTGGCTATAAGTGGATAGCTATAAAACACACCATGTATTAAGATGTATTGTAATGGTTTCTGGTATTTCGTGCGGTCGTCCTTGGACGACTACAGACCCAAAACTGAAGTGCCTAAGAGTGGTGCTAGGCCTTCTCATTACATGAAAGATCGAGTGGTCTCAGTAGCCCAATAACTACCAGAGGCGACCCATCTGGTCTCGAGTCTGACCTTCAGACTATACTTTGAAAGAGAGTGATCCGACCTAGTAGGCGGTTCGCTAAGCGAATAACCTGACAAAAGGAAGTGAAAGTCTCTGTATCAAGTATAGATGTGTCTTTATTGAAAGCCAAGTGAAGACTGAGATAATGAACATATAAAACAGTGTACTTTGTATAGTATTGGAACTTCCGGAGGGAGTTCCGGTGGAAGGTTCTAGAATAGTATTTCACAATCAAAACAAGTCTGACGCAATGTCTATTAACAAGCATTAACCTTCATTGAAGGACACTAGGATACAAGTAAAAGCCAGACATATACGTCATGGAAAAGTACAGTAAAGCGTACAATAACAATGCCTAACTTATTATAAACACTTAGACTAACAGTCGGTCGGCTTATGGCCTAATAATGTAATTAAGACTACTGTTTATCCAGGGAGCCATATAGGAATTAGAGTCCTGGTTTCTGCTGTTCTAGCAAGTAGTCTAGACACAGCACCATAATGTTAGTGTTCCTAGGTGGCCGGCCTCGGCCATCGCGGTCGGGCCTCGGCCATCGGGGTCGGCCCTTAGGAGTTGTCCAGATCATCACAGTATTACTAAACAATATAGTCTATTATAATTATATAAATACCCCAAACATACAATTTGTATTTGATATTCCACACAATTAGAAGGGTATGCTTCTGGAATCTACTCATTCTTAAGCTACTAGTTTTGGTGATTCTAAACATGGAATTATCAGCTCAATTACTACAACTGACAGTGTTCTAAAAACTGTTGCGAAGAACTACTACAACGTAAATGGCGTCAGGGTAAATGATTCAAATAAATAGCAACATTGATAGTTGTGCTCATTGTCCTTATTCACTGCTTGCTTGGGGTTACAGTAACACACTTGCCTATTGTTGTACACATACAATGTATAATTACATGTATAATTATTTCAGTCAAATTATTAGATGCTGTTATTTGGTCTAATTGACTTCACTAGTGTATTGTATGTTAATTTTTCGCAATGAAGTATCAAATTGAAAAAATCGAAAAAGTTAATTGGCAGAATAAAAGAAAATCAAAACAGTATTTTGTGAATCGTTGCAGGCCTAATTATCATACAATAATGTTAAATATGCATGAATGTTATGCTGTTATGATGAAATAAATTAAAATAATGACCTTCTAGAATTTTTTCTTATGCTGGCTTTTTGGATGTAAAACCTTAAATGCAAGCTATGTCTTATTTGTACAATAAATTATTTTTCATATGGTAAACTAGCATGTGCAAGCATTTCCATAAGTGTTTTGGAACAGGTAGGATAGTATTAGACTGCAGAGCATGTATATCATGTGAAGTTATCCTCTCTTGATTTTGGTCCTATCACATTGCGTTATTCACATTACTTTGGGTCAACTATCTCACTTCATTTTGCAGTAGTAGCGTGTTCATTAATAGTTTTAGCTCAATTAAAGCATGGTGGTCGGGTTCAACAAAAGTTGTTTAAGTTATCTAAATCATGAATAAAATCAATACCAGGTAATTCTGAGAGGTCAGGCCTCTTTACATGGGTATAGAAAGAACATAATTGGTCAGTAATGCGCATTACAGATCTATTAGTGACAATTAGTGACAAATGTTCTCCCGCTCTTGGAAGTCTTCTGTCCCTTGTACACCATCACGGAGGGGAGGAGCTCTTTCATCGAAACTGCCAGACGTCCCGGAAAGAAGACCTCTCCTTTTCTTTCTTCGTTTCCAATCCGACACTCGTAGGTGGCAATGGAGGGATATTCCTCGATAGTTACCACATTCTTTCCGGTCTCCTTTCTTGAAAAAAGGGACTATACTAGCATCCTTCCAATCCTGTGGTACCGCCTGATTTTTTCAAACACACTGTATCAAGTCATATCAACAATCAATCATCTTCTGTCCACCATTTTTTCATACCTCAGCTGGAATACCATCTCTACCAGGGGCTTTACCATCCTGCATCGAGGTGATTGCCAACATGAGTTCATCCATGCTGGGCATGTCATCCAATAAGGAGATAATTGGCCTCTGTGCTATTACTTCTTTGGCTTCCTCATCAAGTTCTCCTGGTATGTTCAACAATTGATCAAAGTGTTCAGAAAACCTTTCTTATCCTTCTCTTGTAGAATGGTTGTTCCATCGCGATCTTGCAGTTGAATCAACCCTCTAGGTTTAGATCCATAGGCCTCCTTTAGTCCTGCATAGAATGCAGTTCTTTAGCTTTCTCCTCCTACCACTGTGTTTTCATCTGTCTCGTGTACCTCTGAACGCTGCTCTGTGCTTTTGAATAAGCTTTTCTCTTAGATCTTGTATTGCACTGAAGGGTAGCTACCCTTGCCTTGTTTCTTTCTTCCATCAGCTGCTTCAAATGCTCATCATGTTCATCAAACCAGTCCTGGTCTTTACGCTTACGCTTGCCAAGAACATTGAAGGCAGTTGAATATACCGTTTCTTTCAGCTTTGTCCATTTACCTTCCAAATCACCATCTTCTGCATCCCAGTGCTCCAGATTTTTTCTCATCTCTGCCTCGAGATTTTCTTTTACCTCCTGGACTTTCAGCGCACCTGTGTCTAGCTTGCGAGGGGGTTTCGATCCTGACTTGCTGTGCTTTGATCTCTTTTTAATCATCAGTCTAGATCTCAGCATTACATGGTCTGTTCCACAGTCAGCCCCTCTCATTGCACGGGTATCCTTAACCTCTCTTACATCTCTCTCTCTGACAATAATGTAATCTAACAAGTGCCAGTGTTTGGACCTTGGGTACATCCATGTATTCTTGTGTGCCTCCTTTTGCTTAAAGATAGAATTGGTTACCACAAGGCTGTACTCCGAACAGAGAGCTAGCAGTAACTCTCCGTTGCTGTTGCATTTCCCTACTCCATGATTGCCAAGTACTCTTTTCCAGTTCGCAGTGTCTGATCCTATTCTCGCATTGACGTCACCAACCAGTATTATCTAATCACCAGATGGCACTCGCTTTAACGTTTCCCTCAGATCACTGTAAAACTGTTCTTTGACCTGCTCACTATTTGTCATAGTTGGGGCATAGGCACTTATGAGGGTCACACATAGCTTCTTCTGTAAAGGAAGTCTCATGGTCATGATCCTGTCATTAACGGGTGTAGGCTCTTCATCCAAGATGGCAGCGATCTCCTTTTTTATGACAAATCCTACTCCGGCTTCTCTCCTATCCAGAGCTGACTTACCACTCCAGAAGAAGACATACCCGCGATCCTCCAAGCTATCATATCCTGGCAGTCTTGTTTCGCTAAGCGCAGCTACATCTATACCATACCTGTCCATCTCCATAGCTACAAGTGCAGTCTGCCTCTCGGGCGCTGCGACACAGCCCTATCCATGAGTGTGCGCACATTCCACTCTGCTACATTAAACGCCACATCTCTTCTCTCCTTCCTTCCTTTTCCTAGCATACTTTTTGCTGACTGCCGGAGTGAGAACAGATCAGCGCGGACCTTGTTTGACCGGTCGACGTCCGAGCCGGCATGAGTGTTCTTTCTATAAACCATTTCATAAAGATTGCTTGCAAAAGTGGTTTAAGGCGCCACTAGCTTTTGCATGACTAGTGACACACACTTGGCAGCATGAGGGATCATTAGTGGCAAGGACGGGCCAAGACAGACTGAGTCCCTCACCTGTTGCAGTGACTGACCAGAAGATGGGTATATTCATCCCTGCTCTTGCGGGAGTGCATGTCAAAAGGCACCGACTGGCATGGGCCTCCACGGACCTGTGACCGGAGTCAGGATGTCCAGTCTCACCCTTTAGGCCAGTGGCCTGTTAGCCAGTTTAGTCGCTGGCTGCTCGACCCATGAGACAGGTTGTACCGGTTTTCATGGTTATCCGGTAGCAGGTATATGCACCTGACCTGACATATACATGTAGCTATATTGATATAATGACCCTATTGTTGCAGTGACACATATTTTGTGTTACCTACGTGTATAATGAATGGCTTGATATCATGTTAACAAGCCTGGGTCCCTATCCACAGCCTAATAGTTACATGTATGTACACGTATAACTGCATGTATACTGATGATGACACCACTGTTGCAGTATGTTCTGTTGCTTATGGATGGCTTGATATTATATTGTGTTCAAGCCCGTGGTCCTATGAATAAGCACAGTCTAAGAAATATTGATAATGATCTGTCTGTTGCAGTAACACAACATGACTGTGTTGTTTATAATGGCTTGGTGTTATATGAACAAGCCTTGGCTTCCATGGTTGCTTTATCTGGCAACAGTATATTACTGATGTGGCCCACTGTCAAGCAACACATTGTGTCATTTACTGGGTGGCTTTATATTATATTATGAAAAAGCCTCAGTTCTGAAGCACAGTTTAATGGTTATAGTAAAGATGGTAAGAGTGTGAGAGCAACCAACCTCTCTTGTGGATTGCTAGATGTTTCATATAATATTTATATGGTGTTAACTAAGACTATGCTACACCATGAAGCATTACATGGCCTAGTTTGTGCTTATAGCATGAACAGGATAGTTGAATAAAATATTGTAGCTGCAGCCGGCCTGGCTATATAGCCATTGCATCTGATTATTTTGCAATGTTGAATTAGGCATAGCCTTAACAGATGATAACCAGTAATGAATCTAAGGCTATAATTGGCAAAGATGACTGGTTTCATCAATACAGACAGGCTGGGCAGGTAAAATGTAGATTGTTCTACGCAGGACTCTACATGTATGTGAGGATGATAGAATTTTATAGATGTCACATCAAGGATCACGGAGTCCCATAATATCAATGTCTTCTAAGTAAGGATTCATATTACTGTCGTAGTCAGTGTTGAGTACATCCTTGCTCTCTAACTGATGATAGTGTTTGCCAACCTATATTGGTTTGTACAGGAACAAGATTTGGCTGCTATAAAAAATAAATAATCACCTCCAAATGATCAAAGTGATTGGTGACAAATTCTTATATAGGAATTTGACAATTAAGTGATGAAAAATAAGAAAGCTATTAGCTTGAAGGGATCATTCTCAGAAACAGTTGGTGACACTGCAAAACACAATGGAAGTGACCTGTGTTAAACTATTTATATATATATTTTTATACATTGTATAAGGAGGATGGAGACAACTCCACAGAATATAATGATAAAACAATAATTCGCCTTGTACTGTAATTGGTTGAATTTCTAGAAATATTGACGAATGACAGGTGTATGATACATTCTGTGTTGTAATAAACCTTCTACGCTTCCAGATCAATTTTACATGTATGTAAATTACATTACATGTATGTAATAAACCTTCTACGCTTCCAGAAACATGTATGTTTCTATTGAGATTTTTTGGAATTAGTAGTGACCTAATTCATATGATGAATGCCTTACCGATTCTACTGTTTGTATATGATGTTTATGCACATGTAGATACCTTCGTGTCAGGCTGGCCAAAGTTTGATACTAATCACAATGTATGCCCCTCTGTTAAGTGTTTGGGGAAAAATGTGCATAACTAGTATTGAAGTGTCACTAGCTACATTGTACATGTAGCAGATTGTGGCCATAGACAGGCTGGGAAAATTTCATGACTCACTTTCAAGAGTTAGGATTGCACCAGCAGAAAGTTGCAAGGTGTATGTGGTTGCTGGAGACACTATTATATCAAGTTGATAATGGCTTCAACCCAGGAACCGTGTATATATACATGTAAGTAAAATTATACACTTTTATTAATCAAGTTGACCAACTAAATAGCTCATTTGTAAATGTACATATTATCATCTAAGCCTAGATGATGTTGCTGAATTTATTGCTGCACACGTTTGCAGTTGCTGTTTGTTTATACCTGTGAATAAGGTTTAACAAAGTAATGGTTGTTTTGTACCTCCTCTGTCTTTGTGACATGAAATTTGCCATCAAGGCTATTAGAGACAACTAACAGAGAGGTGTTGTTTATGCAAGACTAACTTTGCCTCGCTATGTAGACACTTGAGATTCACGGATGGTTCTGGACGAACTTTCAAATTTCTTGGGAAGTCTGAAGACTCTTTGAAATTTCAGTCTTGAAAGTTGTAAAACAGGCTACCTACAATGCATCCTGTATCTATTAAGATGTACAGTTGTATTATATGATGTCATTTACATCTGCGCTATGTGCATGTACATGTACATGTAAGTGTATTTATTCATAATGAATATCACACAATTGCCTAACTAAGGTGGTCAAGTTTACACCAGAGTGGTGTTGTGCAAAATTCCGGTACATTTTCTATTATGTGCCTTGTGGTGTAAGCTGTAGGTCAGTATTTGCATACTACACAAGAATGCTGCTAGCTTCTGGTTAACTACTGTACTTACTAGTTTGCAGAAATACATTGAGAGCTAGAAATGCAATGCACATTACGGCGGAGGTTCTTAGTGCTAATGTAAAAATAAAAAGTTGTGGTACATGTACCAGGACTAATGCCACTACAGGCTATATATTATACTACTACTCTATCAACATTTTATAATCAAAGATATGGCGTTACATCATTATTAATAATGCATGACTGTATGATATACAGTGGCTGAGTGTTTACATCACACAGAATAGGGCTCCTCTGAAGTCTCATTGTCTAGCTTTTGAAGCTATGAGTGAAGCAGAATTATAAATCAAACGAGACTTACATATAAGGTGAAGTTTGATAGTAATTCTGCGAACTAATTGCGAAGAAGGTAAACAATCCCGCCCTTGGGTTAGAGTTTCCCACCCATATTTTACTCTTCGCTATCATTTTGTTATTGTAAATGCATGCTACCAATTGTATGTTATTGTTTTGATCATCTTTTTCGAAAAACTTTAGCCCTAATCTGTGTGCTCTTCTGAACAAGTGACCAACTTCCTGCATATCCACTAAAGCTATCTCATTGTTTACCTTCTTCGCTATTCGTTCGCAGACTTACTATCAAACTTCACCTTACAGGTAAGTCTCGTTTGATTTATAATTATTCAAGTACATGTACATGTATAAATTTTATGATCAAATCATCGCTTTTTTGTATATTTTATTTTGTGTTTGCTTTTAGACTGCCATTAGCTGCTGCTAAACATACCAACAGAACTATCTGCCCTTATTCTTTTTTAAATATTTGAATATACATGTAAGTATTGTGATGGTACGCCAAGTCGTATCTTCCATCTGACACTCATTATTGTGTGCACATACATGTATATATCTGCTTGTACTTTACTATATGTTATTGTATATAGTTACATGATTGTTACTAAGTCTTTTAATGCCTTTTATACCCATGTACAGAGGCCCGACCTCTCAGAATCCATTGATATTCATTTTGTACATGAATTTGACTATTTTAAGCAACTTTTGTAGAACCCGACCTATTTGGGGTCGGCCGTCGGGCTTTCGGCGGCCATCTTGTTGCGCAACTTCCGGACGACCACACGTCGTCTTTTCCTGACGTCACGTCGGCCGGAAGTCCTTATACTATATAAAGGGCATTGTTTTACTGTTCATTGTCTCAGTCTTCACTTGGCTTTCAATAAAGACACATCTATACTTGACACAGAGACTTTCACTTCCTTTTGCCAGGTCATTCGCATAGCGAACTGCCTACTAGGTCGGATCACTCTCTTTCATTGTATAGTCTGAAGGTCGGACTTGAGATCAGATGGGTCGTCTTTGGTAGTATTTGGGCTACTGAGACCGCTTGATCTTTCATGTAATGCGAAGTCCTATTACCACTCATAGGCACTTCATTTCTGGGTCGATAGTCGTCCAAGGACGACCGCACCAAAACATAGAAACCATTACATTGGTGGCAGCGGTGGGATTCTAAGGTCGTACTCTTACGATACGAAGCGAAGGAAGGTGACCTCGGCCTCGGGTAACCGACCGACCTCATTCTTCAATACTTCAATGGCGATTAAGGACTCGGACCCGGGAACCCTTTTACGAGAAGGTGACAAACGCTAAAGTGCACCCATAATTCTCGTGGTTCCGCTGGATGTAGCCCGACCTACGCCGGATCTTCAATCAAAGACCGACCTCGGATCCAGAATAGATTGACGGTACTCAGTACATCGACTAGGCCGACACGGCCTCACAAACCAAAGCAGTTTAACTCACTACCCGACACCCTACCGACATGGACCGAATAAGGAACCTGCTTCAGCAGGTAATGTACCAAGCCGAGCAGGATCTCAAAACACTCAGCTACAACGAACAAGAGGACGTAGAACTCTTCATAGAAGACTTCACCGCTATGGCAGAGCGTTGCAACTGGAATGACAGAGCACGCCTCATATGGCTTAGAGCCGCCCTACACAGGCCCGCACAAGAATGCGGACGACCCCGATCAGTCGAAGAGATATTTTCCCGACTGAGGGAACAGTATGGACTATCTGCCAGAGAAGCCCGATGGGAGCTGTTCACCCTGGAACAGCCAGCCCACACGTCACTCAGAGACTATGCAGCTCTCATCCGTAGACTGATGGCAACAGCCTTTGAAGGAGCACCCCCTGCATCTTTGGAAGAGTGGACTGTAAAGAAGTTCTGCCTCACAGTCCACAACCACGGCCTACGCTGGTACTACACATGGTTACAGCCCGATGATATGGAGGAAGCACTGGAAACCGGAGCAGCCTTCCTACGTAACAAAGATGGCAGGACCAGTCCTCCAAAACAACAAGAGGAGCTTCCCGCCGACCTCCTACGGAAAGCCCTACATACCCTCCTACAGAAATGTCAAGACGCGGATGACGGACCAACGGTCACACCGGAACCCGTCCCAGTAGATGACCCCATTCCTACTGCAGCCGACACAGACAACAACCCAGGAGAAGGTGGACTAAACCACAATGGTCGTCCACAGAGGCCGACGGACACACCAGAACCCGTCCCAGTAGATGAGCCCATTCCTACTGGAGCCCAGCAAGGAGAAGGTGTACCACACCACACTGGTCGTCCACAAAGGCCGACGGACACATCAGAACCCGTCCCAGTAGATGAACCCATTCCTACTGAGGCCAAACCTAAGAAAAGTGGACCAAACCACAATGGTCGTCCACAAAGGCCGACGAACACATCAGAACCCGTCCCAGTAGATGAACCCATTCCTACTGAGGCCAAAACCAAGAAGAGTGGACCAAACCGCAATGGTCGTCCACAGAGGCCGACGGACACATCATAACCCGTCCCATTGGAAGAACCTATACCCACTAGGCCTAAAGACAAGGGTAGCCACTCCAAACAGAAAACCCCACGGGTAACTAGCCCATCACACTCCAGGCCGACGGCGTCACCCACACCCGTCACAGTGGATGAACCTATACCCACTAGGCCGAAATCAGGCAAGAAACGACTCCACTCAAAGCCGGACACATCCGAAGTGACCACAGATCACCCCCCAAGGCTGAAAGGACGACTCATATGTCCCGCCCCGTCGGACCAGACCTCACAAAGTAACCCCGACCTGTCCTCAACTCAGAAGGATCAACAGGATCTGACCACGTCCAGACCCGACACTAATCAGCAATTGATTCCCGCCAAAATTCAGTATACCCCGACGGACGATTTATCGTGTGTAGAACTGCCAGACACTACAGTCCAAGTCCGCGGCCTGAGGATCGACACGGAACAAACCGTGCTGGACCAAACAGGAGAGCTACCTTTGAACCTCTCGAAGAATGTTCAAGTTTCAACAGCCCGACCTGATCCAGAGGACGCGAAGCATCGCGTAGCCGATCTCCAAGACATAATCCCAACGAGGGAGATACAGTCTATACTGCCAGCAGTTCAAGTACAAAGAGCGAAATGTTCTTGTACGGAATCCAGCATTGCTGAACAATTTCAGCCGAAGATACAGATTGCCGAACTCTCGAAATCCCCTAAAGCGGATAAGAAGCAATCGAAGGCAACTATTGCCGTGTTCCCGCGCTTATTTGACGAGTCAAACAAAGAAAATGTGCCTAAGGCATTGCCTACAATTGAGCCAATAGCTCATCCCTCGGCTAGTATAAATACGACAGCTCACAGACGAGTAGTCCTTTCTCGTCCAGCACTTCACCGAAGCACATGTATCCCTACATGTGACAACCTCTGCACTCTTACTAGTGCCACTGGTGAAGCTAATAACAGCAGTCGTATCCTTTCTCCTTCTCGTATGGACGAGACGGCTACTCCTTCCAACACGGATCACTCCAATCAGCCTGTCTTCACAGCTGAAGGTAAGCAAATCTCAGTGTTACCAGTAGGGGACAAATCAGAATTAGAGGAACAACCCACACCTGTGGAACTGTCAGGCATGAATTCTCTCTCCCTCCCCACTCGGCATAGACCAGTCGGGACAGAGGAGGATTCCCCTGCACATTTCCACAGGAAAGAGCATGAGTTAGAAGGCGGAGGATACACATCAAATGAATTGTGTATTGTAGACGCATCTCCTGTACGGAAGACGCTCACACCAGACGGCACGCCTCCACTTACTCCACCTCCTGTCACCTCTACCCTGAAACAAGCTACAATTAAGCTGCAAAAACTCACTGACAAGCTACCCATAGAGTCATCCCAGCATTCCGGAGCCACTAAGCCGTGGATTAGCACCTTCACCCAGCAAGCCCGAGACGACTTGGCCAGAAGGAGTCAGCCTAACCTCAAGTGTGCAAAGTGTGGCTTCTCCGGAACCCTCAAGAGGCTAAACATACACATCTGGCAACACTTCGCACGCTTCTACTGCCGTTGCGGACGCAGCTCTGTTAGCCGTGATGCACTAAGCCATCACTTCAGTCGGAGATCCAGTATCTGTGGGAAACGTCTCTTCCTCACAGATGGGCCCAGCTACGTGGCCCTCATGGAATGGTGGGGGGTAAAGGATCCCCCACCATTTCTGCCATTTCGTCCTACCATGGATGGACAGTCGGGAACAAACAAGCCAGTCTACCTGCCTAGCACCTCCTCTGCCCGGAAGTGGCCTTCTAAAAGACGGCACAGTCCCTCTCCATCTCCAGAACGGACACCCGACTCTGCACCCTCTGATGCTACCTCCTCCTCTTCCTCGTTGCCTACCACTCCTGCTGGACCTTCTCCCTGGCGACCCAGTGCTAGTACCTCCGCTGTAAGCGTCACCTCCCCTGGCCGACGCGGACGTCTACCCTCTTGGAAGACCCGGCCTGCTCCAAGGAAGAGTATGCCTGCTGCTCAGCCAGGCACTCTCTATGAAGGCTCTCCACTCAAGGTCTCATGTGCAGCTTCTTGTACAGCTTCTCCGGTTCTACTAATTGAACCACTGCAGTCTAGGCCAACACTAGAAGTCTCGCCACACTGCTCTCCTCACGTACCTGTCCGGGACCCACTCCGAGCCTCTCCAGACTCTCCTGCCGTCCAGCTCCCACCTCCTGCATCTCCTGTACTAACTCAGCCGAATGCCACGCGTCCTGCATCTCCGGATCCGTCGCTCATGCAACAACTTGCTGAACTCAAGCCACGGATTCACTACCTTGCCAGTCGTCAACAGGTGGGGGACACTCTACGCCAGCACCTGGAACCTCTCTATGCTCGAGAAATAGCTCTTCACGAACTAGCTAACCAGCATCTAAACCACCCCCAACAGCTCCAGCTCGTACAAGCAGACTTGGATATAGTACCCAGAGAATCTACACTGTACTGTACCC
Organism: Bugulina stolonifera; assembly: GCA_935421135.1. Lineage (NCBI taxonomy): Eukaryota > Metazoa > Bryozoa > Gymnolaemata > Cheilostomatida > Bugulidae > Bugulina > Bugulina stolonifera. Next base: position 1,055,223 of record OW285195.1, on the reverse strand, counting down.
TTCTTAACTTGACACTAGAGACACCCATGACCTAGTGTGAGGGGGCTATGTGATGGTACGCCAAGTCGTATCTTCCATCTGACACTCATTATTGTGTGCACATACATGTATATATCTGCTTGTACTTTACTATATGTTATTGTATATAGTTACATGATTGTTACTAAGTCTTTTAATGCCTTTTATACCCATGTACAGAGGCCCGACCTCTCAGGATCCATTGATATTCATTTTGTACATGAATTGAACCATTTTAAGCAACTTTTGTAGAACCCGACCTATTTTGGGTCGGCCGTCGGGCTTTCGGCGGCGATCTTGTTGCGCAACTTCCGCACGACCACACGTCGTCTTTTCCCGATGTCACGTCGGCCGGAAGTCCTTATACTATATAAAGAGCATTGTTTTACTGTTCATTGTCTCAGTCTTCACTTGGCTTTCAATAAAGACACATCTATACTTGATACAGAGACTTTCACTTCCTTTTGCCAGGTCATTCGCATAGCGAACTGCCTACTAGGTCGGATCACTCTCTTTCATTGTATAGTCTGAAGGTCGGACTTGAGATCAGATGGGTCGTCTTTGGTAGTATTTGGGCTACTGAGACCGCTCGATCTTTCATGTAATGCGAAGTCCTATTACCACTCATAGGCACTTCATTTCTGGGTCGATAGTCGTCCAAGGACGACCGCACCAAAACACAGAAACCATTACAGTATTTCATAAGAGTATTGATACACCATGCATATGTTTTGCATAGGGTATTACATGTATACAAAAACAAAAAAAAACTTGTTAAAATATGCATTATATGCTAGACATACACCGTGTAGTACTACTTCAATGAGATTGGTTATTCTTCTGCATCTGCAACTTTGTGTTATACCTTTAAAACATACACAGTAGTTCTCTGTCTAGCCATTTCATTCATAAAATTGGAGCTGTAGTAAATGGTCTCCAAAATTACTATGGGCCAGAACTTAAAAAATGGGGAGGTTGCACGGGGCGATTATCAATTCAATTAAACTCATTCAATAAAAGTACATAGGTAATCTCTGCAAATTTTAGGTCAAGCTATAAAATCTCCAGACAGCTGCATTCACACTAGGCGATTTATTCTGGCTATAAATCGTTTGGATGGATCAGGGACCCATTCAGGTGATTTATAGCTGAAGATTTATATGTGAATAGTGTAATGTTTTTAGTGCTTGTTTACATACGAGTGCCGATGGCACAAGTATGCGAAGGGCTTGGAAGTTGGTAGAGGATGACCAGGTGACCTTCCACACATTACCTAAAAAGTGAACAGCTATTTGGTGCTCTTGTAATTATGCACCTTGACGTAGGCGATGCTGAGACTCATTTAAGAGTCCAGGTTTGTAGGTTTGTAGAGTTTATACTGGAAAGGAGTGTAGAAAGAAAGGTCTGATATTCTAGGAACTTAGGCCGACGCGGCATTCATATACATGTAGAATCTGGGATTGACCTAAGCCGTATAAGTGGTGTAGAGATATGCTTAAACGAGGATGGGGATGAACTCGAGCCGTATAGATCTATGGATCCGCTGGTGGAGTTACCCACCTACAAAGGTGAGCCTCTAGGTTTGAGTTAGGAGATGTTGCTTTATTCAAGCGCAATCAACAACTGATTCAACACAGAAAATGTGCTATCTTATATACTAAATATACTTCCTGTAAAAGGTATCAGTTCCGGAACTGATGCAACAAAATGGATGGTTCTACCCGACGTCAGCCACCAAAAAGGGTCGGCTTTGGCACAAAAGGTGCTTACAATGGTCCGAAATGGAAATTATATAAAAATGGGGGTATTCCAAAATTTCGGTCTTTAAAAGTGCATGGAAAAAGACTTAGTCTTCTACAATCAGATAAGAGAAGATGATTGGTTATGCAATGTGGGAAAATCCAAGTGTAGTTACAATAATCTAATTGGCGGATAACAAGTAGAGCACACAATAAGTAGTTGATTATAACAATAAGATGGTAACCATCCATGTATAATAAATAAGTGCACAAGGTGAGACAATAATGCCTGAATGAGTAAATATGGATAAGTGTCCAATGCATGTATGAATGAATAATCGTGTAAACAATGTCAATACATACAGCATGAAGACAAGAACACGCACAGTCTATGCCTTGGCAAGCTGTTTCATCACAATAGTACTACAAGACACATTTTTATATAGATTCATTTCCTAACATTTTGTTATTTGTCCAAGTAACATCATCAGAGGGCATAGATGCTACAATAAATATAATAATATTGTAATGGAGGACCCCATTGTTATTATAATACTATGGGGCATACACGTTTACCTTTTAATCTGTAAACTACACCTTGGAATCTCACTTTGGTAGTTTGGTGTGCATCTGTGTTCACCAAACCCATGTGATTTCATATTTTTGCAGCTGATGGGTGTTAAGGCTACATGTTAGGATCCATGGAGGTGGGTGCTGTTGACATGTATAGATTTTCAAACAGTACCTTGTTTTTCATGCATATACATGTAGAAACATCACACATTAGTTCTATCTCATAACATAACAGTTAGGGTTCTGTACTACATATAATTTTGTTTGATGACGGTACCAGCAGTGTACTGCCTATATCTGAGAAAACAATATTATATTGATTGATTTCTAAATTTTACAGGAGAGCAGAAACCGTGTTTGATTTCAGCCAACATGCTTCAAAGTACATCGTTGAAAATATCACTGCGATCAGAAGAATGAGATCTGTCTTCTGCTGCAAGAAGTTTTTAGATTCATTCATTTTTAAAAAAAGGTTAAACTTGATATATTGCTCTGTCAATTATTATAGCTTGACACAACCACTTGCCTGGTTTAGCACAACCAAATTGGTGACCAAATACAGCACAGCAAATATGGTCGCTCACTTCTGCTTTTCAGGTTGTAGCTCCGCCTCCTAGATGTCAGCACCCCTACTGCTATAACCCACCAAACTTTCATGATATAGTGAGTCTAATTTAAAGCAATACTGTTATTGATAATAATGACCAACGGACATACAGATGACACACTTATATTTATGGTAATTATTACAATTATGTCATCTTGTGCTAGAGAGTGATGGTAATTATGAATACTAGTACAAGATGCATTTTTCATATGTAGATATTTATTTCCTGATATTTCGCCACTTATTCAAGTAACATCATCAGAGGATAAGATATCCTCTGATGATGTTACTTGAATCAGTGACGAAATATCAGGAAAAATATCTCTATATATAAAAAATGCATCTTGTACTACTATTCACCATTATATCAATACCATATTATTTTTCACTTCTAATACTGGTCTAATTCTGTTGTCATGCCTACCAACTTTTGAACTGGGCCAAGAACACAGACCATGTAGTATATGTAGGTAGGCCAATGCAATATTTTCAACAAGTTGGCAATGTTTGACAACTTGAAATGGTAAGCTGAAAAACATTGAGGGTGAGACTGAATGATTTCTCATACTTGGGCATAAAATTTCTGAAGAATATAGGAGGAACTAGCCTGCAGGCTGGAGATAGGTAATGGTGCCATTATCAGTCATCAATTTTGTAGTGTTCTAGGGTCAAACATGTTTATACTCCACACATATGTGTTAGAAGATTCGGTTAAATTATTGTGCTTCATATTAGCAGCTAAAATGGTCAAATCTCCCTGACCCAGCCTAATAAGAATTTACTTTAGTGGCAATGATGCTATGAGAATGAACAATATACCAAAGCATAGCTTTTCTACCAATGTGTTCCTATTTATGGGTACATTGTTCTGACCAAGAATCATAAACAAATCTGCATAATATTTCAATGTAGTGTCAGCATTGTCTTTGCAAAGTATCTCTAAATGTTACACGTAATAGGCTAATAATCCATACATGCCTACAGGGAACATGAGGCAGCTATGAAAGAATGCTATCAGTTTCAATATACAAATGTACATGTACATGGAAATACTGTGTGTTAATAAGCTGTCCATATCTTCTCAAATTTATCTTCATGATTGTGCCAATAAATTCAAATATAACTTCTCATTTTACATTACACGGATTTCACCTGAAAGTTGAAACCTTTGTTTCTATTGACTGTTATACATGTACATGTATTTAGGCTACTCCAAACTGGGGAGCCTTTTCCTTTTACTTACCTGGATAATTTTATGGATACAATAGGCGTACATCTTTAAATTTCTTTAGACAAAATTTATATCAACGTTATGATTTCAGAAATAATTTTGTTACATTATGCAAGGTGTCTTTAGGAAACATTAAACTAGTTTTAAATCTAATAAATACATTGTAGTACAATTGGTATTTTACAGTGCCTCATTGCCAACTAATGTAAAGCATCATTGTGAGTTGAAATTTAAAATTAATTGGATTCCACGGTTTGAAAAATAGATTAATGAGGGATAAATTATCATTGTACCCAAGAGTAATATGAGTGTAAGTTCCAAGCCAAATAAGGTTCCAACTTTCACAATCACCAACACTACAATTTAAGTAGGAGGCAGCAACCTCATTGGTGACTGAATGTGGTTGATGCATGGGCATCTGCAGCAGCAGCAGCTATAATATAGTGGTAGCATTGCAGACTTTCACATGTAGTAAAAACTGTACCCCTGTAACAGTTTATAGAGAGTTGGTATCTCGGTGCATTAAATAGGGTCTTAGTTTAGACCGACACTGTAACCTGGACTCATATTCTCAAAACTTCCTGGAACCCAGACTGGTCCTAGAAATAGTAATGGGCTATGGAGCTATTATTTTGCCTGTTTACCTATATTATGTATCAGCTTACTCACTTGGCCATAAACAATAATAACGCCATGATGGCTATGCTCATGGCAAATTATACATGCCCAGTGCACATGGTAAACAATGTGCATTCTAATCATTGATGCATACATAAAATAGATTTTTTGCAAACATACATTCAGGCTATAAAAATGTAGGTGGACATTACAGCCAGAAGTAGTTGACAGTCTACACAGAGAGCATACTTTTACCATCTTTGGTCTACTTGAGGCATAAATAGTCCAGACAACGTGCTCAGTAGGATGGCTCAAACTTTTTTGGGCATTTTTCCCCTATTTAAGTTCCTCTAAATGCTTGCCTCTTCTATCATTGATGCTATCGGTATAAGCATTATGTATCCTGATAAAAATGGGCTAGCATCACAGGTACTTCTAGCCAATCTGAGGATAATTTTTTCGCCAATCTTAAGAAAACTCCATTGTTTTATTGGTAATTTTTCGTTGCCGCCCAACTGCTTTGGACTAGGCTGTTTATTGGGTCAGGTTTCGCACGATCCTATTGGTGCAGAAACCTGTGGGACAACTTATTATTTCTATAAACTTTGATCATACTAAAAAACTTAATGGATCAAGTCCACCTACAGCCTGTATTTTTACTTTTTTGGCTAAATTCTAGGTCTTTTCAGCAGCAATTTAATTTAGTGATGATAACAAAAACAATTCTTTCAATTGATGGATAAACATGCATGCTATTAATAATATTGTTTATTCCAATGTTGGAAATTCAAGAGAGAATGAAACAGCAGGCATTATTCTGAGGTACACTAGTGTTGCAGCAGGGTTGAAATTGTATCCAAATGGCTTGCAGCCAACAATAACATTTATAAAGGTGCCTGGTATACTATTTTGACCAATGGCAGATTTACAAAGAAACAACATGATCTGTAATTCCACTAGCTAGATACTACTATGGGTATGATAATAACAAAATTGATAAGCCCACAAGCATGGAAATGTCTAGTCAACAATAGCAATATAGATGGTTCATATGAAGTAAAATGTTCTATTTTGAAGGCATTCCAAAGAAAAAAATAATATCAATAGGATTCAATGCTGATCCATATTAGCAGACAATGATATTGTGATGGTACAGGACATTTGTATACGACCCGAACTCCTGGACGAAGCTCCATCGCACCTCAAGTGCCTAGTAGTTGTTACAGCGCTACTCATCTGACACTAACACTCTCATAATTAGTGTTCGTATACTCATCTTTAACTGCATTGCATGTTCAAAGTACTTAATTACCGTCTATATACATGTCTCCATGTGTTTATGCTCATTTCTTATTCATGTATTTTACTATATATGTTATTGTACATAGTTACATGAATGTTACTAAGTCTTTTAATGCCTTTTATACCCATGTACAGAGGCTCGACTTCTCAGAATCCATTGATATTCATTTTGTACATGAATTGGACCATTATAAGCAACTTTTGTAGAACCCGACCTATTTTGGGTCGGCCGTCGAGCTTCGGGCGGCCATCTTGTTGCGCAACTTCCGGACGACCACACGTCGTCTTTTCCCGACATCACGTCGGCCGGAAGTCCTTATACTATATAAAGGGCATTGTTTTACTGTTCATTGTCTCAGTCTTCACTTGGCTTTCAATAAAGACACATCTATACTTGATACAGAGATCTTCACTTCCTTTTGCCAGGTCATTCGCTTAGCGAACTGCCTACTAGGTCGGATCACTCTCTTTCATTGTATAGTCTGAAGGTCGGACTTGAGATCAGATGGGTCGTCTTTGGTAGTATTTGGGCTACTGAGACCGCTCGATCTTTCATGTAATGCGAAGTCCTATTACCACTCATAGGCACTTCATTTCTGGGTCGATAGTCGTCCAAGGACGACCGCACCAAAACACAGAAACCATTACAATATTTTTACCACCAAAGTACATAGTGCATAATATAATGTACATATAATGGTGTTTGAATAAACTTTCTGGCATTATCAAAACTGTTTTCAAGTTAAATTTGTTTATGTGGGAAGCTGGAGTAAAACTCTCGGGCAATGCCTCTTAAACAAAATTTTCAACTAACACTGTCATGAATATATTCTTTTATTATTAGCACCCTACTCGCAGCGCCATGTCATGAATTTGTTCTAATATGGCAATATTTTAAGAGACATATATCCTGAAGTTTATTTGTACTACTCAGGTTGTAAAACAATTATAATAAACTGGTTAGAAAACATTATGCATCAGATTATATAGTTGATAAAGTTATGATTGCAAAACAGCAGCCTCAAAATGTAAAACAATGTAAACAAAACAAAGCTTGCTATGTAGGCTTGCAGTTCATAACATAGCAAAGTGAACACCACTAATTACAAAACAGCTTTGTTGTCTGAGAACAGTAATATTATAAAAAGTGGGCAAATCACATATTTATGACACACACATTAGAGATGGTGTCTACGTTACATTTATGACAACAGATAATTGATATCACTGGTGCCTTATAGGGCCCTTAGGCCTACATGTAACCTGGACTCCAAGTCTCAGACTCTTAAATCCTCATGGTAATGGACTGTGGGACTAAATACTTTGCCCCCTTGTCTATAATATGTATTAGTTTATTCACTTGCCCATAGGCATAGACAATCACCTGCATGACTGCTATGCTCTTGCACTCTGGAGTACACATGGTAAATAACACGCATTGTAATTTTTAGAATACAAGTAGTTGTCTATTGAAATCTTGAGATTTTATGACAATAGCATAGTGTAGTACTATAACAGACATCGTTCACAATGTCCTCATTAAGTAAGACACGAAGTCAAGCGTGAACTTGAGCCGTGAGCATAGGGCTGACCTCAGTTATCTGCTTGAGTAGTTACCATGTAGAATGTACTCATCCAATACGTACATGTATTGGATACATGTATTATGCTGCCTGTAGCCTAGACCATCGGATGAACTAAAGTGTTAAACCTACAATATTTTCTATGCATTAAGCATTAGTGCAGCACTGAACTACTTTGACACAAATGTGAAACTGAAAACACTTATAATAACAATATTGTTTTAAATAATCCAAACTGTTGTTTTCACAATCCATTGGGTAGAAATAGCCTACATTATGCACTGGATGTGATCAGGATGAGTTGCTCGAAATAATATTCTCTACTATTGGGTCAAGCTATTATACACAAGCATATTCCTTGTAGATGTATGTGGTCAGCTCGAAAATTGACTAAATGTCCAATTGAAACAGCATCTTTATAAACAGTGCGCCTACACTGCATTATACATGTAAGGCCTCACATTATCAGGTCTTCCTGAAACCCAGGCTTCTCCCACAGTGAGCCTGTGTTACAATAATGTTAAAAAGTTTCATCCAGGCTACTCTTTACCAGCAGTCTGCTTGCCTACATGTAACAGAAGAGGTTTTTTCACTTGGCCATAAATAATGACCCATGCTGCATGACTGCTATGCTCATGTTCAATCTACAGAGCACAATCATGTAAACAACATGCAGTGTAATCCTATTGTTATATAGTCATTACGGCTATTCTAAGCGTCTCGTAAGAGACTACGCTAAAGGTCCGAGCTGATTGGCCAACCGGACAACGAAAGACTACGCTACAAGCCGAGAGAATTAGGAAGACTATTCAACCTTATCTTCATGAACTTCGGTGAGTGAAGACGTACCTGAGAACGCTAAGTATATTACGAACCTGACTATTTAACACCTATTGATACATACGTGTACATAATAAGGTTGTTTACACACATTGAAATCCTAACAAAGAGTGCATCGCTAAACAGCGACTCTACTAACTGAGCTGTGGCTGCTCAACTGATGGTTATTAGTACTATAAATAATTAGTATGACTAATAGCACACAAAGGTGTATGCGCCCCAGTGATCACAATTTAGCACTGCTCTGTTCATTTTATCAGTGTATCATCAATTACTGTATTACTGTAATTATTAGTTGATTGGAACATTACTACATTAGATGCATAGCACACCAGATCTCAGAATACTACTAATTGTACTTGGCTTTCACTTCTGCAAATGAAACATAACTTATTGGAAGAGTGTATGGTTGTACAAAGTGCCCAATGCATGGCCTCTGAGTAACATTGTTTTCCAGACATCTTGCTGAATAATAAAAACTTACTATTGGGCAATTGCACACCCACATATCTGATACCTAGAGCTACCAGAGTAGGCCTCCCACTACTACTACTACTACTACTACTACTACTACTACCGCTACCGCTACCGCTGCCGCTGCCGCTGCCGCTGCCGCTGCCGCTGCCGCTGCCGCTGCCGCTGCCGCTGCCGCTGCCGCTGCCGCTGCCGCTGCCGCTGCCGCTGCCGCTGCCGCTGCCGCTGCCGCTGCCGCTGCCGCTGCCGCTACTGCCGCTGCCGCTACTGCCGCTACTACTACTACTACTACTACTACTACTACTACTACTACTACTGCTACTACCGCTACTACCGCTACTACCGCTACTACCGCTACTACTACCGCTACTACCGCTACTACCGCTACTACCGCTACTACCGCTACTACCGCTACTACCGCTACTACCACTACTACCACTACTACTACTACTACTACTACTACTACTACTACTACTACTACTACTACTACTACTACTACTACTACTACTACTACTACTACTACTACTACTACTACTACTACTACTACTACTACTACTACTACTACTACTACTACTACTACTACTACTACTACTACTACTACTACTACTACTACTACTACTACTACTACTACTACTACTACTACTACTACTACTACTACTACTACTACTACTACTACTACTACTACTACTACTACTACTACTACTACTACTACTACTACTACTACTACTACTACTACTACTACTACTACTACTACTACTACTACTACTACTACTACTACTACTACTACTACTACTACTACTACTACTACTACTACTACTACTACTACTACTACTACTACTACTACTACTACTACTACTACTACTACTACTACTACTACTACTACTACTACTACTACTACTACTACTACTACTACTACTACTACTACTACTACTACTACTACTACTACTACTACTACTACTACTACTACTACTACTACTACTACTACTACTACTACTACTACTACTACTACTACTACTACTACTACTACTACTACTACTACTACTACTACTACTACTACTACTACTACTACTACTACTACTACTACTACTACTACTACTACTACTACTACTACTACTACTACTACTACTACTACTACTACTACTACTACTACTACTACTACTACTACTACTACTACTACTACTACTACTACTACTACTACTACTACTACTACTACTACTACTACTACTACTACTACTACTACTACTACTACTACTACTACTACTACTACTACTACTACTACTACTACTACTACTACTACTACTACTACTACTACTACTACTACTACTACTACTACTACTACTACTACTACTACTACTACTACTACTACTACTACTACTACTACTACTACTACTACTACTACTACTACTACTACTACTACTACTACTACTACTACTACTACTACTACTACTACTACTACTACTACTACTACTACTACTACTACTACTACTACTACTACTACTACTACTACTACTACTACTACTACTACTACTACTACTACTACTACTACTACTACTACTACTACTACTACTACTCAGACATGGGCACTCGAGTCATTTTACTCGACTCAAGTTAACTCGAGCAACAGCTTTTCATTACTTTTAATTGACTTGTGCTTTTGTATTGTGTGAAAGCTAGGAATTGACTTTTACTTCTACTCTCCTACAAAGCATGATGCTTGACTCTTACTTTACTCTAATCTCTCAGCTATCAATGATAATTCTATTGGTTTGGTGTAATTATGTAATAAGTCTTGTCCACCATAGAGAAGCTGAGAGGCTTATAGATAAACAGACCTACCATTATAACAAGTGCAAATTTGAAGTAGCCTTTGTTCCTCAGAACTACTATAACTGACAGAAAATCGGATCTAACACTAAGTGTGTGTTGTCACACTTGTATACATCAGAAATTTGTGTTATACAAACTTCCCATTGGTATTCTCTTTGACATACCACTGTACTTTTGACTCTACTCTGACCCTAGCATTTTGGCACTAGTTGCTTGACTCTTACTTTACTTTTCAAAATGGCTGTTTATTTACTCTTACTCTACTTTTGACTTGCTTCATCCGATGAGTTGACTCTAAATTACTTTTTATCAATTGGGAATATATACTCTTACTTGACTCTTGACTTGAGTATTTGTCTGCTTGGCACATGTCTGCTACTACTACTACTACTACTACCACTACCACTACTACTACCGCTACTACTACCGCTACTGCTACTACTACCGCTACTGCTACTGCTACAGAATGTGCAGCTGGTTGTCTGGGGATGAGCTAAACTAGACCAGACGACCCTAGAAAACACATTGTTCGAAACATTCAATTGGTATTTACTATTTAGCAAAGCAAGGCATTTTATACAATTTTATTTACAAGTACATAAGAGAGTACTTGTGTGGAAGTACCAATTCATCATTATTATACGAAGCAAATTTTGAAGCATGGAATATCACTGATTACAAGCAAGCTGAGAACTAGTATACAGTACATCCCAACCTAATCGCTCAAGCTTGACAGCTATGGTTGATGACCTTTTACATATATGTAGGTGCTAATTTGTATGGCACAGCTCAGTAATTAATGAGGCATGCAGTGTGCATGCTCTGCTCCACCATGACGTAACAGTTAGGCGCAACTTCATAGATTTTGAAAATTTTCAGTCTATATGACTTCAACCTGTAGAGATCTTCAGTTCTACAGTTTGAAGTGTGAAACCTATAGAATCCGTACTTATTATTACTGTACTTACTATTTCTGCCCTGGTAAATATTTTTAACTACACTTCACCCAAACTTGAGATACACTAAAATAATAAGCCTCAAAAACACATACACAGATGCAGCAAGACAAGCTCTAAAGATCACTGGTGTTTTGTGGAAACAGTATAATTTGGTGCAGAGCAGGTTGATCTTGTGAACAATGGCCAGGCTTTGTATTGACTGTTGAAACATCAACCCTGGCTTGCATTCAATATCACGTACATATTACAGGCGTAGCCTACTATTTGTGGCATTCAGCCAACATAATAACCTACTGTGATTGGCTAGTTGTCCCAGTTACTTCCATTGGGGCGAAGCTTCAATGAATGAATGAATGAATGAATGGATGGATGGGTGGATGGGTGGATGGGTGGATGGGTGGATGGGTGGATGGGTGGATGGGTGGATGGGTGGATGGGTGGATGGGTGGATGGGTGGATGGGTGGATGGGTGGATGGGTGGATGGGTGGATGGGTGGATGGGTGGATGGGTGGATGGGTGGATGGGTGGATGGGTGGATGGGTGGATGGGTGGATGGGTGGATGGGTGGATGGGTGGATGGGTGGATGGGTGGATGGGTGGATGGGTGGATGGGTGGATGGGTGGACGGGTGGATGGATGAATGAATGAATGAATGAATGAAGTTAGCCATTAGCCTGTGTATGTTATACATTGTATAAGAAACATTTATTGTAGATCCAGTGCACTTCCAACCAAAATTTCAACCCGAGTTACTGCAGTGTTCTGGCAATGTAAATCTGCAGAATAATGATAAATGATAATATGGATATCAGGATATGGTATAAGCATTGTATAGACACCCTTGATAAGATTATTATCCGATGCTCATGCTTCATGAAAATATTATAGTTTAGTATTATAACCTCACAATGGTACTCCAGTAGTAGAATGGCACTAATCTTCTAACTATAACATCTAGCTGGGTTAGCTTAGCACATTATTACCTATAAAAATATATTAGGCATAATTTTGTAGAGCACAAAATTCTGCACCTGTTGATAATTACACATTGATAACATAGCCGAAAATTGAAGCTGCAAGCCACTGTAAAAGCCACAAGCAGAATGAAGGGCAGTCATTATTTCACACACACCACGTACTTTGCACACACATAGCTGTAAATGCAATGCAGAATGTACAATGTATAGCCTACTGACACCAGCACTGTACATGTAGTACACCGGCACTGTACGTGTAGTGCACCGGTACTGTACGTGTAGTGCACTGGCACTGTACATGTAGTACTGTACTACTTCATATAATATGTTTGGTGCTGGGCCAGAAGTAGAGCTTTATGTTATTGTTGCTTTATTACATGTACATGTAGCTGCATAGTTTAGTGCAGAACAAGTGTTGCCCTCTGATGGCTATAATCAATGGTCTGTGGCTATGTATTGACTGTTACAAGATCACCCATGCTTGCATGTACATCCACAAACCTTATGAGCCATGGCAATAACATAACAATGCAGACTGTAAAATGGTGACACATACTCGTATAAGTGGTTAAAAATTCTGTATTGTACTTTAATCTTCTTTTATATCTATCTATATCTACATGTTGTGTATATATTAGGTTATGCCATGGTACTTGGCATTTGCATCATACACAATCCATATAAAAAGCCTTCTGATATACATGTAACAAAAGTAAACCTATATTGCAAAGTAACAAAATGTGTCATTCTTGCTATTGCTATTCAGTTCTCAGAAAGTACTGTCTACTTTCCAGTGATAGAGAGAAGAACATCATAACCATTGTTTTTACTTGGAAGCCCAGAACAATTAAGTCTATGTGCAGACTTGGCCCAGTTTGACAGATTGCTGCTGGCTGGCAGAAAGGGATCTACATATGAGATACTATTGCAGTAAATAGGTAGACAAGTTCAAAGAGTGTTATTAGACTGTATGATTTATTGCCACATAAGAATACAAAGTAGTACAACAGTATACCATAGACATTTACATGGAAAATTACAATACTAGTTTCTTATTCTAGGTCTTTTCATTGATCGAGAGAGGGGAATAGAATACACTGAGGATTTTAGTGTGAGCGAATTCAGTTGGCCAGTCCACCAGTCATCAGTTCATTCTAACTTTACCCACACGTGTGTGAGGCAAAGGGGTATATAAACAAAGTGGCGACAACGGGCGATTTGAACGCCATATTGAGTCAAACAACTAACAGTCGCTATTGACAACTGTTATACTTATTGGAATTTTTAATCTACTTTTCGTTAATTTTTAATGTTCCTAAGATTGTCTTTCTACATCCCATCTATGGAAACGCAATTCCCATTGTATTAGTTGATTCAAGAACCAAAATACAGCCTAGAATCAAGCTGAAATGGTATTTATAGCACAAATAACTTTATTTGCAGCAACCACTCAAACATAGAGCACATGAAAGCAGGCAGGCAAACAGCTAAGTGTGGGTATGAGCTACAGTTGCAAAATTCAGAAATTCCTAAAATTCATGCATTGAAACAAACAAGTAAAAGTTATTGTACAAATGCTTGCCATTAGAGCATCAAAATAGGATTTCAGACAAAACTAGTTACATACAACTTCTAACTAAAATATGTGCATTAATACAAAAAACTGAGTAAATGAAAATTGTACTTTACTGTAAAATTTTTGCTCTTACACACCTGTTCTACATAACAGTGATAAATTCTATTTACTTTGACATTTAGTCACACACAACTCATGAAATACATATATATGCACTTAAAACCACTGTAAATAAAGATATTGCACAACTAAATAGCTTTATGAGATTATCATACAGAGCAGCAATTATGTTACTACAACAATGTTCAAACAACATGTGCCAGTTCATCAAAAGTTACCAGGCCCAGAGAAATAATAAGCCACCGTCTGTCTGCTTTCGTCGTACTGTTAGACCTGTTGAAAAATGATAACACTGCCACTTGAAAGATCATAATCAATGCTAGGTCTTAGTGCCATCTCATCCAGTAGCAAGCAACATTATGATTCTTGATCGTTCATGGCGTTAACCTATATTTACAATAGAAAAATATAACATACGCACAACTCTAATTTTCTAATATAACTCACATGACTGCTCTAGCTACGTGTTCATTTACATTTTTGAAATGATTTAATATATGGATCTGTGCTCAGCATACCTTTTGAAGTTCTTTTTTACAGAAGACAGTTTTAGGGAAAGTTCACTGACACTGCGAGCTGTCATCTCATTATTCATCGTTATGGTATCAATCACCACGTCTTCTGAATATACACATCCACATTTTGCACATACTAAAAGATTGCACGGTGTTAGATGTCGACCATTACATTTTGTGAATACGGTGTCAAAAAAATTGTTAAACATTTGACATTAGATATACCTGTTAACATGTCAGTTTGGACAAAGCATGGTTGTGGTCTGAAGCAGAGGATATGATAGATTGTTGACTGGCTGCTCCGGAAGCACTCTCACAGTGTTTTAGTCGTTTAGACCGCTCCTTGCATTGATTCAATAGCCGATGAGTAAAGATAGATGGAATGATGTTGCTCATAGTCATCGTGTAAGAAGTGAGCCTATGAAAGATTGCACATGAATATAAAATAAATTAATTTCTAGCACAGTTAACTTTTGTTTGTATTGTATTAAACACTACATCTCAATCAAAGGAAAAAACTGAGAACACTAGCTGAACTATAGACTTCTTGTGCTAAGTTTCTGTTTCAAGCTTAGATCAATTTTGTATGCACTGTTCATGCTGATACAATAAATAAAGCTCTCTTCATACCCAAATTCCATCAAAGAACTTAAGCTTTAAAGAATATTTAAAGCTAAAACAATGTCAACAACTATCACTGCATGTAGTTGCCAGTAATTAATTACTTGTAACAAAAAGAAAACTAAAAAGGGAAACTTTGCAATGCGGCAGCAACAACAAACTGACTTGAACTTACTACTACTTGGCCTACTTACTTACATTTGTTGAATAAACAAGTTTCGAATTCCAAATATATTATTCAGTTATAATAATAATTATTATTATAAATAATTTATATATTTTATATTCATTATTATAAATTATTATAATGATTTATAATATAATAAATAAATAAATAAGATCAGATGCAAGTAGTAGCACTAGTAGTAGTAATAGCAGTAGTAATAGCAGTAGTAACAGTAGCAGCAGTAGTAGTAGCAGTATATAACATACATGCAATGCACTTGCAAGACTAATAATTTTAAATTTAGTAGTAGTACTAGTTCAGTAGTTGTGATTATCATAGTGATAGTCATAGTGGAAGTTTGTTAAGTACTAACACTGCATAAAACACTGCTGTTAGTAGGCTCCCATCCTTTCCGTGACACTCTATGGGCCCAGGCTGCTCGTCGCTTAGGATCTAGTAGAAATTTGTGCATTAAAAGCCATTTTTGCTGTTATTAGAACAGCCATAAAGCACCGCACAGCTAGCTATCGTCTGGAAAACTGACCTAAGATGGCGTCCACAAGGTGAAGGTCAACATTGCCGTTGTCGCCACTTTCTCTATATACCACTTTGGTGTGAGGCTGCCTGCCGTTGAAGCTGAACTCTGTAAATGTGTGCATGAAAAATTATGATTTGTTAATGTTTTCAACCTTGACTGGCAAAAGAAATGGACAGAATATCTGAAATGACATTTTAATCAAAATCAAAGAAAGTAGGGAAAGCATGTTAAATATAGAAAAATATAATTTCTCAGAAGCTGGCTGGCAGATCGTATATTCCAGGAAAGCAATGAGACAGCCAAAACTGGATTTTATTGAATTAGGATCAAAACTATTTTCCCCGTGAAGCATACATGTACATGTATGCAATATATAATCATATAACAAGTCTTTTGTACCAAACCCATACATGCACAGATACAAATCATATACTTAGGCTATAAAATCTACTAAATTGCAGGCAGCAAACTGCTGAAATATTATTGTAAATGTTACTGCACTGCATATTATAAAAAGCACTAGTGCTGCTACACAAAAAGTACCGGTCTAAAGACACAGCAACAGTCCTTATCTAGCATTGGTTTAAAAGCATTATTTTATCTTCAGGATACATTCTTGGGGGCTACACGTCAAAGACCACTGAGTAAACCAAGCAGAGCAATTACCTGAATTGATGCACACGACTTCCAGTTAGTGTATAGACAGCCCATCCCTGGCCAAAAACAACTACAGTACGCATTGCAAAAATATGTCAATACGCTATGTTGTCATTTCAGGGGGGTCCCCTGAAATGACAACGCGGTGCATTAATTTAAAAGAATTACCACTGTAGGCATTGGGTTAATAATCATTGAAGCATGATTCATCAATGATGAAGGCCACAATGTGTGACTTTTTCATTGGCTAATTGTGATGTTTTCCAAGAGTCAGCCTTTATTGCTGTGATTGTCTTCTCTTGATCATTTTAACAGTGCAATTGGAGTTGTCTTCTCTTGTGCCCAGCAAAGTGAAACTCATAATGTTTTCATTGCATAGAAATTATTTTAGACTGATGTTTAGGATGCTTTGTGATAGCATCTAGATATGTGAACAAAACTTGCATCAGCTACCTAATTTAGAGATTGATATTTTAGCTGGCAAGAAATCAAAGCTAGCGAGTATTGTTATTTGCAATGCAATAGCGTTCCTGTTGGTTAAAGTGAATCCAACATGCATCATTAGAAAATACTTCTCTACTCATGACCTACTCTCTAAAATGAAGGAAAAGCGTAGTACAATTTAATTAATTTTAATTTAGGATTTCGAAATCAAGCGATCAGAATATCAGGTAGAAATCAGTTGAATCACTAAAAGTAGGCCTAATAGGATAATATAAAATATGTAATATTTAATTAATAATAAATTATATATTATAATTATTAATATTTTAAAAATATTATTAATTTAAATTTCAACTTCACTGGTTAAAATATCATAGTATGATAATTATTATTTACATTTCATTAGTATATCTATAGTAGTTATAGTGTTATGGATTTCTCAACTGTTCATTCAACTGTCATTCCATAACCTTTTCCGGGATCTGTCTAGACACTTGCAGATCTAACTTTTATTAACACTTCAACTTCTCTTCCACTTTCTCTCTACTTACTCTACTCCTTTTCTCCTCTGTATATAAAAATCCCTTATATATATGTATGTAAAATAGCTACATGCAGCTAGAGCTACATGTAGCTAACTACTATTATATACATAAAAAAGCAACAGCTTCCCTAGCCTTACAATACCAGCTTGCAAAAACACTTCTAGAATCTACCACATTCTCCCCTCCTAGATGAGGTGTGGGTATTACCTACACCTACATCGATAAACACAATGGATAACCTGATCATGAAAAGTAGAAGAAAGTTTTAGTATATGTCCATTAGTTTTAAAACTTAGTTTCTACACAATTGTCTTGTCTGGTCTTTAGCATCAGCGGTAGCAGATACAAAGATATTCCTTTGCCTCCTCAATATTATGGACATCACACTTGTGCTCACTCCGATGTTAGTAGTATACGTCCCACAAATAGAAGGTTAGAGGCTCCTATAGGTTGCATTATACCATTCTACAGTAGACACTGGATACACCATCTGAACATCACACCAGTGCTCTCTTCAATGCAAGCAGTATCAGTCCAACCAAGCAGAGGTTTAGAGGCTCCTATAGGTTGCATTAAACCGTGTTAAGCTACAGTAGACTTTGGATATGCCAGCTGAACATCAATATATAGTAGGCAACAGACAAGTACTCCTTAGTTAGAAATCTCCGTTTTTATACCATTGTCCTGTTTTGTCTTTAGCACCATTAGTAGATACAAGTGATTCTCGTGTCTCCTCCATATGTTTGAACATCACACCTGTGCTCATTTCGATGTTAGTAGTATACGTCCCACAAATAGAAGGTTAGAGGCTCCTATAGGTTGCATTATACCATTCTACAGTAGACACTGGATACACCATCTGAACATCACACCTGTCCTCACTTCAATGTTAGTAGCATCGATTCCACAAATAGAAGGTTAGAGGCTCCTATAGGTTGCATTATACCATTCTACCGTAGATTCTGGATGCACCATCTGAACGACGAGATATAACAGACACCAACAAACAGTACTCATGAAATTAAAATAATTACAAAAACTAAAATAAATACATAACACAATAATTTCTATCTAATTGTCATTAGAGAGAAAGTATCCTCCAGCTTCCTGGCTCACTACTCTTAGGTGTAGATCCTGATGAGCTATACACAGCTTGATAGGCTATGGCATAAACACCATGCTCATGCTGGACTCTTACAAGATAGTCTACCCTATCCATCTTAGCATGACTTTCTGAGTCAGTCGGTGTAATACGAGTTGTAAGTGTGTAGAGAGAAAGTATCCTCCAGCTTCCTGGCTCACTACTCCTAGGTGTAGATCCTGATGAGCTATACACAGCATGATAGGCTATGGCATAAACACCATGCTCACGCTGGACTCTTACAAGATAGTCTACCCTATCCATCTAAGCATGACTGTCCGTTGTAAGTGTTGAGCAGTTAGAGTGTTTAGACCGAAATCCCACTGCTGCCACCAATGTTATGGATTGTACTGTTCATTCAACTGTCATTCCATAACCTTTTCCGGGATCTGTCTAGACACTTGCAGATCTAACTTTTATTAACACTTCAACTTCTCTTCCACTTTCTCTCTACTTACTCTACTCCTTTTCTCCTCTGTATATAAAAATCCCTTATATATATGTATGTAAAATAGCTACATGCAGCTAGAGCTACATGTAGCTAACTACTATTATATACATAAAAAAGCAACAGCTTCCCTAGCCTTACAATACCAGCTTGCAAAAACACTTCTAGAATCTACCACAATAGTACTTAAGGCCTAAATAGTCATAGTGTACATGTATGTATTGAACAAATATTTATTAAATTCAAAATTGGAAGTTTCGCCATCATCACATGTATTAAATTATTAATATTAATTATAATTATCATGTCTTTATGCTTTCTTCATGTTGTTATTGATTGGTAGGCTATTAAATTTAGTGAACTTACTTATTAACTATTGCTTCCAACTAATGCTTGCTGTAAATCCGATAACTAATGCTAATGATCAATGAATGATCAATCAGGTCACTGGAGAATACCCATTGCCATGTTTGGAACCATGGGAATTATTATTATACCTGCCCTGTTGCAGTCCTGCAGCCCTCATTCTTTTGCCAAGTGCCTGTTAATTCTGCCTATAAAGGTTTTTATGGTAGCAGAGGATTGATTAGTAGCTACTGAATCGGGAGCAAGAAGAAATCTGGTTCCATATCAACCAAAAAGAGCAAATATATATAGCCTATGCTACTACTTCATCAGTTTCTGACTGCAAACTATAGGCCTAGTTGGTGAAATGTACAACACAGTGATAAATCATGAACAGCAATTTACAGCAACAAGATTGTAGACCTAGTTGGCAATATGGAAACCATAGGCTTCATTACGGATTTTATTACAATTGCTGTGGAAGCTCTAGCTCAACTGAAATGAATACATCGAGGCCCTAGGGCTGTCACAGCACATTTCCATATCAATTGACTATGATCAACACATTTGAATACCACAGACCAAGACAGCGCAGCACTCTACTGTACTGTACTGAATGCCGCCAAACAGATCTGGAGGTATCTTCAGATTGCTATAACAGACTTTAATAATGTGGTCATAAACCACAATAGAATCCTGCTGCTCTTCTGGAACTCAGCTATTCTTCTCGAAACAAAGCAAGAGTGGGCTTTCAGGGCTCATCCTTTATAGATACACAACAGAGACCTCTAGAGTATTGTTGGCACCAGAAACAACTGTAGAGCTCATTGTGGTTGTAATAATATGTTAATTCTACTTCAACTCAATCTTGGCTGACTCAGTCATAGAGTTGTAAAAGTTTATGATCAAATGTTTGAAATGGGTAGCCTTCGTCAGACTGGACTTGCTCTGAGACCCTGTCATTGGATACAGATCAGCAGCGATGGCTTGCAGGCACCAAGATTACAACCTGTAGGCGGATGTCAGCCTGAAGCCAGTGCTGTACTCTGACTCCGTCCTTTTAAGTCTCATTAACATTTAGTGCACCTTGATCTTCTGCATCCTGATCAGTCATCCGGACCCTCACCATTGCTGAATGAAATTTAAAACTGAAGAGATGTACATATACCATTATTGTCTGGTTCTACCGATGATGTGGTATTCAATTTATTTTAATGTGACTCCCATTAGCACTAGTAGAAGTAGCAGGGGTAGTAGCAGTAGCGGCGGTAGCTTCAGGGTTATAGCATCAACAGTAGTAGTAGTAGTGGTAGCAGTGGCAGTAGTGGTAGCAGTGGCAGTAGTGGTAGCAGTTGTAGTAGCGGCACTGGTAGCTGCAGTGGTAGTAGTAGTAGAAGTAGTAGAAGCAGCAGCAGTGGCCATAGTAGGAGCAGTGACAGCAGCACTAGTAGGAAGAGCAATAGTAATAGTAGGAGGAACGGTAGAGGCAATAAAAGCAACAGTAGCTGTTGTAGTAGCTGTAGCAGTAGCTCTAGCAGTAGCCCTAGTAGCAGCTATAGTAGCAGCTGTGGTAGTCGCTGTAGTAGCTTTAGTAGTGGTTATAGTAGTGGCTCTGGTAGTTATAGCTGTAGTAGTAACTCTAGTAGTACCTGGTGTAGTGGCTGTAGTAGTATGTGTAGCAGTGACAATTGCAGTAGCTCTAGGAACAGCTCTAGTAGTAGCTGTAGTAGTAGTAGTAGCAGCTGTAGTAGTAGTAGCAGCAGTAGCAGTAGTAGTAGTAGTAGTAGCAGCAGTAGTAGTAGTAGCAGCAGCAGCAGCAGTAGTAGTAGTAATAGCAGCAGCAGTAGTTGCAGTAGTAGCAGCAGCAGTAGTAGCAGCAGCAGTAGCAGCTGCAATAGTGCCAGTAGTAGTAGCAGCAGTAGTAGTAGCAGCAGCAGTAGTAGTAGTAGTAGTATCAGCTGTAGTAGTAGTAGCAGCAGTAGCAGTAGTAGTAGTAGTAGTAGTAGCAGCAGTAGTAGTAGCAGCAGCAGTAGTAGTAGTAGCAGCAGCAGTAGTAGTAGTAGTAGTAGCAGCTGTAGTAGTAGTAGCAGCAGTAGCAGTAGTAGTAGTAGTAGTAGTAGTAGTAGCAGCAGTAGTAGTAGCAGCAGCAGTAGTAGTAGCAGCAGCAGTAGTAGTAGTAGTAGTAGTAGTAGTAGTAGTGCCAGCAGTAATTGCAGTAGTAGTTGTAGTAGTAGTAGTACTAGTAGTAGTAGTGGTAGTAGTAGCAGTAGTAGTAGTGGTGGTAGTGGTAGTAGTAGTAATGGTAGTGGTGGTGGTAGTATTAGTAGTAGCAGCAGCAGCAATAGTGGCAGTAGTAGTTGTAGCAGTAGTACTGGTGGTGATAGTAGTCCTATGTAGTCGGAAGAGAGATGAGGCGGAATAATGGTAGTAGTCTTCATAGTAGGAAGTAGAAGTGAGGCAGAGCTGCAGCACCAGCAGCAGCAGCAGTTAGTGGTAGCACCTACAGTAGTATTCATCGCAGTATTAGTGCTAGTAGTTGTTGCAGGGGTGATAGCAATAAGTAACACAGCCACTGCTACCAGATTTCACTGAATCTTTAGCTCATTAGGCCTACTCTAGCATAGAGCCATCCCACTTACATCTACATGTACATTGTACTTCTTCCGCAGCTGAAACCACTGCTTCTGGTGTCATGCAATTTGTTTGCTGTTAGTCTTTTATGTTCTACCCTTGTCTGTTGTCAACCCTTTACATTACCGGTCCGAGATCTTCTAATCTTCTTCAGCTCTCTTTGCTTAACCTAGATTGCATGATCTGTAGACTGTTAGTTGTGCAAGTTACTGAGAATTTGCTTAGTCACTTCCTAGCTTTTGCTTTTTTTGCTTCAATTCATCACGTGATAAAGCTCAGTCTGGTTAGTAGGGAAATTGATAGAAGCTTTAAATATTATGTAAGAACCTGCTTTTCTAGTTGTTATTGGCCTATTCATGTAGGAAATATATTGGAGTTAATACAGGTCCATGGTTATCTTTCAAAACATTTCATTTTTTTGGTTGCTGCGGTAATATGGTAAATGTTTACACCACTTGACCATCAGTCTAAAGATTTAGTGCATAGGAAGAATTAATACACAATGTAATAATGATATTTTTCATGTTAACATAGGCATGGACATGGATATTCTGAATGATCTGGTTTGCTGAGGTGGGCCGTCCAAGTATGCCTAATATTGGTATGTATTAAACTAGTAAACATTTGTCGCAGTTGGATTTGTCTCCAGTGGGGAATTTCCAACAGTATTGAAAAAGATATTGTCTTGAAGGATGGTAAACCGAGGCTTGTAAATGAGTTATGTATAACCTGAGTAAGAGTGTATCTTCCATGGAATAATATGTTTGAATTATGTAAACTTTTTTCAGTAAATGTCGCCCGTTAAAGCTACCCTTCCAGATATTCTCAGGCATTAGGTGTCAGGTGAATTTGCTATGTCTCAAGTTATTAAATGTACATATAACTTGCTGCTTTGTAGCAGCTGGAGAGAAGGTGTTGAAGAAACTTATATGAGGGCAATACCGCATCCAGGGATCTAAAATACATTGTGCAGTAAGAAATGTGTGTAGCTCTATCCTTAATAATATTAGACTATGCAGTGGCTATAAGGTTCACTTTTTGTTAAGCTATTTAACGTCCTTTACGATTATATACATTTTAGGAGATATTAAAGCATAAAGTGTACCAATACCACTAATACAAGAGTAACTGCATCCATCTTGCCGTTTCAAATATTTGTTTCAATTTCTTCCAAGTAATGTGCTACCATTACAGGGCATAGGCCTACACACTTACTATAGTAAAACTGCGTATTCTTGGGTTTAGCATGAATCTTCACTGGTATCTTTATTTACCAAGTTTTATTATTCTTATTGGCAAAATGACACCGTCAAGACTGGAAACAAAAAAGGAACAACAATAAAACATCATGTATGTTATAACAAAAAAAAGTATTACTATAATCAAATAATGTTAGCTTCCTTTTAGCTTCTTACCTATTAGCTTCCTTTCAATCTTTAAATACATGTTTTACTAGATTAAGATACAAAAATAAACTCAACTGTCTACGCCAAGAGTCAAACACAAACTGTGCAGCAGACGAATCTGCCCACACATCGCGCCGCGCCCGGCGCAAAGTCAAGGGTCAAAGAGCGCAACGGTACAACTGCACTCAGCCAGATAGCCAGGCGCATTGCGTCAAAGAGCACCTGTTATAGTTTCACTACACACCCCCCAGAAATCGCTCCGATTTCTCAAGCAACTAAGGAACAGCCAACAAAGTGAATATTTGAGGACTAATGATATGAGACATGTATAACGGGAGGTTTTCATAAGAATGTACCATAATTGCATAAAAAATTATTACTGACTCATACATGTATGTGGTATGTATACACATAAAAACTAGAAAACCATCAGATTCAATGATTATGCATCAAAACAGCAGATATATATCACCTAACGACATAACAATGTAGCAAAAACAGACAGTAAGATTTATATGTACATATCTTAGAACAAAAAAAAAATTGAAACTTGGATGTTGCTGTACATGCAATAAAATAACACCACATGTGAACACCAAATCGGTTAACAAAATATACACAGAATACAAAGAAATAACACCTACATGTATATACAATTAGGAATCTTACATATCTTAAACGTCTGTAGAGTTTTCCATCAACAGAACCACCTTTTGTATTGGTCTCTCTAGCAGCTGGTAGTCACCAACTCGTTTTCCCTTGGAGTCTAGTGTGGCACTAAGAGCTATCATTACTCTCCTCACTAGCCCATCAGCTCCGGAACATACACTGTCAACCACTCCTACAGGCCAATTACCACGGAGCTCATTATCCTCCTTTATCATGACCAGGTCTCCTTTCTTCAGGTTGCGCCGGGGTGAGTGCCACTTCTGACGTGCCTGTAGTTGAGTGAGATACTCTTCCCTCCATCGTTTCCAGAACATACCACATAGACTCTGAACGTAACGCCATCTCTTCTTTGGGTAGCTATCATCAAATTTTCCAGGTAATGGAACCATCACAGATGTCTTCATGATCAGGATATCATTAGGAGTCAGTGGTCTCTGTGAGGTTGGGTCATTCAAAGTGTGGTTGGATAGTGGTCGGCTGTTTACAATAGCCATTGCTTCATAGAGAAATACACGCATAGTTGTGCTATCTGGTGGGTGCGTTAGCCTAGTCAACATGGTGTTGAGAATACTCCTGATTGTCCGTATCTGTCGTTCCCACACTCCTCCGGCATGTGATGCTGAAGGTGGGTTAAATCTGTAGTCAATCATGTTCTGGGAAACAAAGTCTTTGAGTTTACCATCATCCATTTCTTCAAGAGCCTTCTTCAGTTCAGTACAAGCTCCTTTGAAGTTTGTGCCCTGGTCAGACACAAGTGTTGACACTTGTCCCCGAAGAGATATTAGCGATCGCAGAGCATTTATGAATGAATCTGAGCTAAGGTCATCGAGCATCTCAAGATGAACTGCTCTTGATGCAAGACAAGTGAATACTACTCCATAGACTTTGCAGTAACGTCTTCCATTCTTCACCTGAAACGGCCCAAAACAGTCCATGCCTGTATGTGTGAAGGGACCTGTCGCTTCAGTTCTGATTTGAGGAAGGTCACCCATCTTCTGTTGGAGAGGGTTGTGCCGCAATTTTCTACAGATCACACAGTGGTAGATGAAGGATTTCACTGCAGCAGTACACCCAACTATCCAGTATCCCTTGTTGCGTATGGAAGACATTGTTATTCCTCGTCCTTGATGATGTGAGTTGTGGCAATCACCAATCACCAACATAGCAAGGTGACTCTGTCTAGGAACAATGACTGGGTGTTTTGTAGAATCTGTGAGTCCAACAGCCTGAGACAGCCTTCCACCAACTCTAAGCACACCATCATTGTCTAGGAATGGATTCAACTTGTTGAGATGATTCTTCCTTGGTAGGGGATTGCCATCTGCTAAAATATCTATTTCTTCACTGTAGACTTCTCTCTGAAACACTCTGATGACGATTGTACTAGCTTTGCTGTAATTTCTTGTCAGCTGACATATTTTGGAGGTATCACCATTTTGCTGAAATCGTCTGGCCAGTCTCCTTAGCACTTCAACTGCACGTACTGCTGAATGCAATGATGAAAATCTTTTTAACCGGTCTACAAGTGTTGCTCTTGCTGGTCCTTGTGACTGTGTGGTGTGAGCAGTTGCTGATTTCACTTCTGGATCTCCCGCTGTCAGTGTAAAGTCAATAGAACACCTTGTCGGAGAAAATTCAACTCCAGAGTGAAGAAATGCTGGTCCATGAAACCAGATCGATTGGAGTAGTCCCTCTACTGTTGTCCCGCGCGAAGCTAAGTCTGCAGGATTGTCATTGGTTGGGACATGCTTCCATTGAGACCCATTGGTTTGGTTCTTTATCTGCTGGACGCGATTGGCAACATATGTGTGAAACCTTTTAGCCTCGTTTGTCAAGTATCCTAATACTATCTCAGAGTCGCTGTAAAAGAACTCCTGTGTTGCAGGTATCTTCTCCTGTTTCAATAATTTGCTCAGACGAGTGGATACAGTTGCTGCTTGTAACTCCAAGCGTGGGATAGTGGTGATCTTGGAAGGTGCTACACGTGCTTTGGCCATCAGCAGTCGGCATGAAACATCACCTTTCTTGTTCAGCTGACGCAAGTACGAAGTGCATCCATAGCCAGACTGACTTGCATCTGCAAAATGATGTAGCTCTTGAACAGTAGCTTCACCAAATCCCTTAGGTTTTGTGCATCTCGGGAATTTTACTTGTTCGAGAGTAATAATACCGGTTCTCCAGTTTTGCCACCGAGCTCTGATTTCATCTGGTAGTTCATCATCCCATCCTTTTCCTAATTCACAAATTTCCTTTAGAATTTGTTTGCCCTGAAGGAGTATAGGGGATATCAGTCCTAGTGGGTCGTATATCGAGCTGACAGTCGAGAGAATCCCTCTCCTGCTAAGCGGTGTGTCTTTGAGTTCAAGTCTGAAGCTAAACTCGTCATTGTCGATCTGCCAGGTAACTCCTAGAGCAGAGCTAATCTGTGGTAGTAGTTCTTGAGTTGAGGCCTCTGGAGTGCGCTCAGAAGCAGGTATTTGATCTAATACAGCTTGACTGGTGCTAGTGAATTTACAAAGACGAATATTGGCTTCTTTACACATTTCTATCGACTGTTGTGCTATCTTAATAGCCTCGTCTGTGGAGTCCGTTGATACCAGTCCATCATCCACATAGAAGTTGTTTTCTATGAACGCCCGTGCTTTGGGATACTTGGATCCATAGTCGATGGCTAGCCTCTTGAGTCCATATATTGCACATGACGGTGAGCTGACAGCTCCAAAGAGGTGAACTTTCATTCTGTACTCAGTTACATTTCCTTCATCATCGAACCACAAGAATCTCAGAAGATCTCTATGTTCCGGAGGTACTCTAAACTGAAAGAACATCTTCTCTATATCGCAAGAAATAGCAATCTCTCCTAGCCGAAATCGAAGCAAAACACCCAGTAGTGTGTTGTTCATGTCTGGTCCCTGTAATAATATATCATTGAGAGACAGACCGTTGCATCGTGCGCTGCAGTCCCATACAACGCGCACCTTACCAGGTTTTTTCGGATGGGTGACACCGTGATGAGGCAGGTACCATACAAGATTAGAGTCATGCTGTTTAACAAGCTCGGCTTCTCCTCTGTTAATGAGTCCATGCATGAATTCTCTGTATGTCTTGTCGTACTCTGGATCCTTTTCTAGGCGTCTTGTTAGGCTGTTGAATCTCTTTTCGGAAACCCAGCGATTATCAGGTAGTACGAAGTTGGCCTTTAATGGCAATGGCATCGTATAGTAACCAGTTTCATCTTGTTTGATATTGTTACCCACAATGTCCATAAACTTCATGTCATTCTGTGACAATTTATCAACGAGTCCAGAAGCTGTTGAGAGTTGATCGTCTGTATCTCTGAAGTCCTGGTCCAGAATCTGTAGAATATCCTGAGCCGCAATCACTTCCTTAGCTGAAGATTTTACTCTAAAGCAAACGGCATTGTTTATGGTTGTCTTTATAGAGTTTGTCTCAGCCCTATGGCAGTCGGTGTATTGGGGGTGAGTGCTGCTGGTTCCAACTACACTCCAGCCTAAGTCTGTCTTAATGGCATATGGCTCATCATCTCTTCCACTTTCAACCTGTCTAGGTAGCAGCGCTTGGGAGCAATCATAACCTATAAGTAGGCCAAATCCACAATCTAGCTTGGGAGGAATGAAAGGGGATATGTGTTTGAGATGTTCTATCTGCTTTACATTTTCATAAGTTGGTATGTGCGATTCTGTAATAGGTATGTAATCGCGAGAATAAATCGGAGGTAGGTCAAGTGTCTTCTTTCCTGTGTAGCCTCTAATTTGTAAGTCACTATAAACACGGCTGGTTACGAGTTCCTCTCTGGACGTCATGGTACTGAGTTTCAGCTGTGTTTCATGAGATTTTCCATTAAGTCTGTCCAGTATCTCTGAAACACCAAATGTTGTGTCTGACTGCGTGTCTAACAAAGCATATGTCAGAACTTCCTTGGAGGGGTTACTTTTGCTTGACAGAAACACCGGCACTATCATAGACCAGTATTGGTCTGTGGAGTTCGTTAGCTCCACCCTTCGAGATTCTGTATTGTGAGTGTTTGCCTTGTCCTTGGTTAACTCAGTAGTGACTTTTGATTTCTTTGGTCTATCCTCTCTGTGCAACACTGTCGGATGCCTTTTCGAACAAACTGCACATGATTCACGTTTCTTGCACTCACTAGAACGATGCTTTTCAACGAGGCATCCATAACACCATCTGTTGGTCTGGATGAATTTTTGTCGTTCAGTCATAGGAATTCTAGTGAAGTCAGTGCAGTCAGGAAGATGGTGTCCCACAGTTTTGCAGTATAAACAGCCATCCCCTTTTTCTTTCAGAAGTGGTGTGAAGCTCTGCTTGTCTGTTGTGTTCCTCTTCACAGTTGACTTCTTCTCTGCCTTGTAATTAAAATAGCTGTCACCTTTTGTGTTAGAGTCAACAGTCTTCTTCAGTGCAGCCATAGAGTATACAGAGTCGCAAGCTTTGTCAGACTCTTTTTGCAGGAACTTGACAAACCACTCAAATCCAGGGTGCTCTTTGCATTTCTCCCTGTAATCATAGGCCTTGTCATTCCACTTGTTAGATACCCAATCTGGCAGTTTCTGGGTCAAATCCAGTATTTCTGACAGATTGTCTAAATAATTTAGTGACTGAACTTCTTCTTTCAGCGTTAAGCACTTGGCTAAGAAGTCCGAGAAGTCACGCAGCCCTTCATTGTCACGGTTCGTTATCCTCGGCCACGCTTTCAACTTACCTTGGATCTCTCTGCATAGTAAATACGGATCGCCAAATCTGTCCTCCAGTAGTTTCCTTGCTTTGATGTAAGCTTTCTCCGTGTTTGTTAAGAAGAAACTGCTTACGGCGTTGAGTGCTTTCCCGCTCAAATACTGTTTGAGGTAATAAAACTTCTGAGTTGGTTGTAGAGGGAGATGTCCGATCAGTCCATCAAATGCTACCTTCCAGTTGTTGTATTCCAGTACATTTCCACTGAATACAGGTGGGGTTGGTGCGGGTAACCTTTCGAACATCATATAGCTCTCGTGAACTTGAGCTGCTCTTCGAGACTTCTGGGGTTCCTCGTCGCTTGATGAGTCTTCGTCCCTAGAGCTGTCAATTTCCCTCAGCATCTTCTGTAACTCGGCTTTGCGTTTTTTCTTAGCAGCCTTCTCATGGTTACGGGAGTCGGTGTATGCAGGCTGACGAGAGAGTTTACTTTCTGAATAGGAGAACCCTTCATGTAAAGAGCCTAGTACTGTCTCTTTGGTAGGATTTGTCTCCACTTTAGATTTCAACTCAACGCAGCCATCATTCTGTGCTTGGCGGTGCTCAAACATCTCAAGTAGGCGGTGTTTTAGCTCCTCCTTCTTGCCATTGGCCGGCATCCCATAGTGGACCAGCCTGCTGCGGAGTTGCTTCACAGTCATGCATTCCAATGTCTCCAAATAGAGGTCGTTCATCTTGCCGTGGTTGTTTGATAAAACCAACGATGACAAAATACTACGCGGTGATAATAGAACAAACCAACAAATACGATATTACTTGTTGCCAAAATGTATTGCAATGCGTTACAATATCATAAACCAGGAATAGTGTTCAATGGCTAGAGCTGTTTACACAAAATGTTCAAATGTTATCCAATTTGACACAAAAAACCTACAATGTTAAGCACAATGTTGGAAAACTATGTATCAATATACAAAATGTAGTAGCTGATACCAATGTAAACCTTCAAATACGGAGAGGATAATACAAGCAATTCAATCTACACTGTTGGAGATAACATAAACTCTGTTACATATACAAGTATCAATGTCATTCAAAACAAAAGCTGCAGTCTACAAAATGACAATCTATAATCTTTGTTGATGGTTAATATACAACAATTTTGAATCACGGTGTCAAATGAACTAATATCAAAGTGACCAATGTGTGTTCAACCAATAATATATATTACCACAAGATTAGATGTCAACAACTAAGACAAAAATGCAGGTTAATGACAATGAAACAAGTTAATGCTGCTCACATGTATACTTGAGAGCTGGGAGTTTACTGCAGGGCATACGCAGCACCGACTTATCTAAAAACGCCAGAGCTCACAAAAGTGCAGTTGCACCGTCGCGCAGATCCCCACCCGACTCAACGCCAGCAAGACCGGCAAGACTTGCGAACAAAATCCTTCTACAGCACAGTTTGTGTCTTCAACTTGGTTGTCTACTTGCCACAAGTTGAACAAAAAAACTAATTTTTGTACTCAAAAATAATAATACAGTTTGTAATGAAATAGCCACAATAATAATATACTATGTGGTGTGTGACTTCTACTGTTCTTCAAGACAGCTGTTTATATACATACACAGCTGAGCTGTTCTATTTATGTGACTACTTTCGATACTATTTATGTTAATAGAAGTTGTATACACTGCTTATGTTTGTTGACAGACGTAAACTATTTAATGTGACAGTTTGAGTTTGTAGTAGAGACTGATATCAAACACACTTCGTTATTATTTTAGTGTGCAGCAGTGATACATAATACTAGTATACTTAATTGTCGAGAATGTTAGATCTATATTTTATGATGTCGCAAACTTCAGATTATTATGACGAGTAAGTTTTATCTCACTACTAATCGTCATGGAACAAGTCATTTACTCAATGTTCTTTATTTGACTTAGCTGGTAGGCGAGTGGCTTTTGCTCTACGAGTAGGTCAGCGTCGTCGCTCTCTTTACAGGGTGGGTATATCGTTGTCGGTATATCTTGCTTGACTGACGATATACATGTACATCTGCTTCAGCTTAGTCTTGACTATAGTAAAACTGCGTATTCTTGGGTTTAGCATGAATCTTCACTGGTATCTTTATTTACCAAGTTTTATTATTCTTATTGGCAAAATGACACCGTCAAGACTGGAAACAAAAAAGGAACAACAATAAAACATCATGTATGTTATAACAAAAAAAAGTATTACTATAATCAAATAATGTTAGCTTCCTTTTAGCTTCTTACCTATTAGCTTCCTTTCAATCTTTAAATACATGTTTTACTAGATTAAGATACAAAAATAAACTCAACTGTCTACGCCAAGAGTCAAACACAAACTGTGCAGCAGACGAATCTGCCCACACATCGCGCCACGCCCGGCGCAAAGTCAAGGGTCAAAGAGCGCAACGGTACAACTGCACTCAGCCAGATAGCCAGGCGCATTGCGTCAAAGAGCACCTGTTATAGTTTCACTACACTTACATTGCTCTGCCTCCACCTACCAAAATTAAGAAAAATCATGATATTCAAGAATAATCTGTGGCACACAAATAATTTCTCTTGTTTAGTTATCTACATGTATGTCTGAATAATCTGTGTTTTTGTAGGTCTTAGGCAACTGTAGTTGACTTAACCTCCATGTGTGTCAAGAAAGAATTGTAGCCAGCATCAGTGAGTATCATTGTAGTGTTTAAATTCAACTTCGTACTCTATCTCAGTACCCACTACCATTATGCGCCATGGTCTCCATTAATGGAGCAGTATGTTCTTATTATGTTCCAAAACTGAAACTTCTAATTTGGGTTGCGTTTGCTAGTCTGTTGTATAGTACAACCATATTATAATGTTTCTATCGGTATACATGTAAATGGTATTTGCAGGAAACTTACTCTCTGTAGACTTTCTATTGTAGAATGTTTTCTTAATGAAGGGCAGCTTCAATAATTGATGAGTGAGCGGACAGTGCAGGATCTAAGCAACTATTTGTCTATTACTGAAAATAGAAGTTTATTCAGGATAAGCCACATGCACTACATATACAGATACAAATGAGTTGAAAGGTTAGTTGGAGAAAGTACCTTGATACACTTAGAGACCAATCATATGATGCAAGCCAGCATTTAACAAGTACATTGTGTACATTATTCTGATGTGAAAATCAGCTAATTAATTAATTAATATTATAGTTTTCCACAGCAAGTACAACAGCCCTTATTTGAGACTAAATGCGCTAACAGAGTAACAAGAAATAATCTATGCTCTTCAATTTGCATTGCTTTGTAGCATATGCTTAGCATCTTGTCCTAATACTGCAATTTTACAGCAATCTAAATCTTGCACTATACAATAATTTTATACCGCTACTAACATTATACTGCTTGAAAACTGTAGGTTGTTACATGGATTTTTACCCCTTATTTACATGTACATGTGCATGTAGATTAGCATTCATGTTGAGATGGAACCCTTAGCGCTTTCTGTACTTTCACAGGTCTAATAAGTTGATACTAATTTGTAATGTACATGTATTACATAACAGATAGCTGAAGAGGTGAATGAACTGTAGGGGGAGCAGACAAATTCATAGGCCTAGACTTGGTTCAACTGCTATAGACATAACAGCTGGAAGCACGTTGTACAATGTAAGTTCAATCCCTTGCATAATTTTCAACAATCTCACAGTTTACCCAGCTATGGTAACTTTTTCACTCTTGACAGCATTTTATGAAGGTTTAAGGAGTGTCGCTAATCTCCCATAGAGATGCTATTTGGACAACTTTATGGAAAAATGTTGCTGCAGCAAAAGACAAGTGAAATGTTCTGTATTTTAGATATATGAAAAGGAAATTCGCTCTGCTCAAGAGAACCGCCACCAGTGATGAAAAAGATGCGGAGGCCATGGGTGAAAGAAATCCAAAACTATGTAATTGTACATTGACTTGGTTATCAAAGCTTTTAACTGGTATTACAAGACAGTGCCTTAAAACTGTTTTAATAAACTGTATAATGTGGTGACCGGCTGCCCTTGATACTGAGGCCGCCCTTGACACTGAGGCCGCCTTTGACACTAACGCCTTTGACACTAACGCTGCCCTTGACACTGACCGCAGTAGGACCTACCAGACAGCTCTATGTTAATCTGTGTCTGTGACAGGACACTAAGCAGGCCAGGCCAAGTGGTTAGATGGCTATCATCCATATTAATCTATTATGTAATTGTTATGCAATAATCACCCATTATCTTATCTGTGATATTTATATTATTATACTTACTTGTGTATTCTCGTCTCAGTACTACAGAGTATATAAGAGGACAATTTCATTGTACGGAGGATTCATTGTTATACCTAGATAGTGTTTTTCACACAATACACTATTCTACTTAAACTACTAAATACCACTGAATAGTTGATCTGGGAGCACATAGGATAGCAGCAAACCCAGTACCTACTTAGGGTGGCTTGAACCAATAAGAAGTTATCATCTCTCTACTCTTACAAGTTAGCAGTGGCTGGCCTGTGGCGCACAGCCATTACAATAATGTTTTATTATTTCACTTTATGATAATTACATCACCCAATGATGCAATGTTTCCCAACTACAGGTTATAGGGTGCCCAACACTACAACATTAACTAATGCAACAGTATCACTAAAATGCACAATAATTAACATTGCCAAACAGAGTGAATTTTGCTCTTGAACGTAGGCACAATCTCATTCGCTAGCTGTTCATTGTTAGTAGGAAATAGCAGTTCATGTAGTTAGACCTTGGTGTATTAGTAGTTGTCCTCTCTTCACACACTGACCATCAGCAGTACAGAAAACACCCAGCCTTGCATGTGCATTGTCTACTGGGCACTCATTAGCTATTTATTGTAATTATAAATTAGCCTTTCTCAGCCAGTTATGTTCAACTTCTACCAGCAAAACACAAATGGTGAGAGAGAGGACAACTTCTATTTACAACAATTCTCTGATGAATGAACAAAATCTAGGAGTATCAACTTGATATACATGTTGCAATTCTAACTAAATTTGTAATCTAAATAATAATTATTCTTCAGGAGCAAGGGCCTTCATTCAATAATGATCATAGAGAGAAGTTATCCTCTCACTTTCCATCTGTCTCCTACTGGTAGAAATGAAACAAAATAGATTGAGAGAGGACGACTTCCAACTGCAATCAATAGTTTTGTGCCTATGAATTGTATTTCTCCAAAATACATTCAATATTAATAAAGAATCTTCCTGAGAAAGGGTTAAGTTATGATTTCATATTTTTATGTGTAGCCTATTCACAATTCACTGTATTATAAATTATATTCTATAAGTCTGTGTGCATCTAGTATGTACATGTAGGATGAAGCTCCCTGTCTGTATTCTTCAACCAAAACAAGAGCAGCAACATCACAGCAAAACAGGTTAAAATGACAGCTCAAGAACTCTCTGTTTAGGTTTTGGGGCACCACTGTTCATGCTGGGTTTAATGGGCAGTGACTGAAGAGCAGTAGTGAAAATGTGGTGAAATCATACACCACCATTAATAGATGAGAAACAGCTAAGCATGTGATACATGTACATTGTACATCTACCATGTACGTAAATGTACATGTACAATGTATATGAAATGACACAGACTTATTCTGTCCCATCCTTACATTGCACTTGCACTGTATTGAGAATATTAAGATTATGTGATGTGCATGTAGACAGGTGTACAATTATACATGTCATATGAAAGTTAATAATATTAAATATTTTAGCTTCTCAATTTGAAGTGTATTGTACCAAATTGCAATACTTGCTTGAAAGGGCTGCAGTTGCACTAACACATTTACCTACGTGGTACTATTAGTTAGAGTAGGCTAAGGCATGAAAGTACATGTCATTCCTTTCTCTTGCACTACCTGTTGCCTTGCTTGCAAATAATTGAGAACGAGGAAGTACTAACAGCAGTTGGTCTATCAATATTATTACATGTAGTTCAACAAAGGTGGCCAGGGCTGATCCCTGCTCCTCTTTGATATACAGTATATCTACAATTTATTAGCCACAGGGGCCCTTGTGACATGTGTTCTGCACTTTTTCTCTCTGCCTTAGAGATCTTTGTTGTTGTTGAGACAATGAGTTGAAGAATTACATACCTACATGTTGGATTATAATACTCTTAAACATTAAATAACAACACCAGATCTCTCAAAATGTTTTAAATAATATACAATGTAGTGTACATGTACATGTTGTATAACATGTACATGTACATCACATATTGTTCATAATAAGAGTCATGTACTAGCAGTGTACATGCATAATATAAAACATACTGTGTACAATTATCTAACAATCTAACAGACTATCCAAACTTATGTTCCCTGCAGAACCGAAGCAATTAGGGTAGTTAGAATAGACAGACAGAGCCGAATCTATCACACAGATCATAACCATGTAAATGTGAGAGACATACGTACATTGTATATCGGACATAATAATTATTCTAGTGAGACCAGTAGCAGGAGGTCATACATAAACAAAAGATTGAAGGTTCTCTCAGTGTTTATTTTAGCATATTGTATAGCTTCAGGTTGTGTACTACCCATGAACGCAATTTTTAGTACATTCTTCCAGCAGACAACGACTAAAGTAAGCCTAATCTACCAAGAACACCTACATGTACATGTTGATCAATCCATTAAAACAACAGAAAAATAAAATTATAGATGTCACATACATGTAAAGAGAATACAACTTCGGTTCAGAATATACAAATGTACATGTGCATGTATCTTGCTAGCAGCTCTAAGAGGAAGACCATGGATGCATGAACGCAATACCATACATGTACATGTATATTATGTAAGTTACAAAAATGTGGTAGGAGATGCACTGTTTTTGTAGCAACTGTGTTTACTCAGCTGTGTAAAAGAGAGGGCAACCATTAGTGTAGATGGGACATACTGAAAACCAGCATCTAATATTATACTTGCTTTCTGTAGGAGGCTTTCAATTATTTCATGTATATATTTAGTAGTTGTCCTCCCTCCTCCACAGCTGAACAATTGCAGTATACATACACGTAGCTGCTGACACGTGCATTGTAAATGATATTCGTACTAATAGTAGTTGGAGCACTTTTGTACTTGGTCAAATATGCATGTTAAATCCACATAATTTAACACTTGGATGTTTTATTCCTTGCATAACATTTGAGAGAGGGGAGACAACCCAGAAACATTGTGAAAAATAGCACATGCATTAGCCCAGAAGCCTATAGCATTGTCACTTGTATCATAGTACTGCTGTGTCATGATATTTAACAACATTATCAACTATGGCTTGGCTTCTGGAGTCTTGTTATGCTCCTACTGTAGAATGAACTTGGTAGAAATACTTTACTTACATGTACATTCAGAAAGACTGATTCTAGAAGCAATTCAAATTTAAATTGGTTACGAACTCATGATCATGACTTGTGAAGAAGTCACTAGTGGTTTGGGCTAGGATTGGCATTGTTTGTACACCATAGTAGCGTGAAAAAATAAACTCAGCTATCCTTAATGCTCTTTCACAGAAGGCAACTGTTTTGTACATATTTTCGACACCTGCCTAGTAGTTCCAGCTGTAGTATAAGTCTAACATACATGTACATGTAAATAAACAGAGAAACATAATTTGTATTGAA
This sequence comes from Bugulina stolonifera, assembly GCA_935421135.1. Taxonomy (NCBI): domain Eukaryota; kingdom Metazoa; phylum Bryozoa; class Gymnolaemata; order Cheilostomatida; family Bugulidae; genus Bugulina; species Bugulina stolonifera. Next base: position 1,018,221 of record OW285195.1, on the reverse strand, counting down.
TACTTGTTTTATTACAACCTGTTTATTACAATAATTACATAGATATAATTGAATTATTATACTTCTTTCCTTTTCCCTTCCTCTGTAATCTCTTCTTATTCTGCAAATGAAAATCAGAATTTTATTACTGCAATTTGCAGAAGAAAATCACAACTTTGTAGAGGCTATGTTGATGAATGTTGGTGCAACATTGGCAGAATGACTACTGCTTACCAGCAGAACCCTTTTACTGACACTAAATAATACTAACTAATTACATGACTAATTCTACCAGCTTCTTAGTGATTGCAATTACATGGGTTGAGGATCAAACAGGTGACTGGGCCCCCAAGCTAGAGGCCAGGTACATAGCGGCCAGGTACATTGCCAGGTACTAGCGATATTACATGTACATATAATATGGCTGTGTGTTCACATGCATTTCAGTTTGTAAAACTGCATGAAATGTGGTTGAATACGACATTAATGCAGCACAAATGCAGGCATCAGTCGCTGAAATTTTCAGATTGCTGGCCAAGACTATGAATAACAATAAAACACAATAAATGATTGCTAAGCCAGGGACTTGCACATGCATGTACCAAACATACATGTACATTTATTAAAATTTGAATTGAATACCACTGATTTAGGACCTACATTGTACAAATATATCATTTATTTTAATTGTGACATACAGTACCTGTAGTTGAATCCATTAGTAGGAAAGGGAGCATAGGAGTGAAGTATCTTTCTTCTTCGTAAGCCCATCATTACTGAAACATAAAACAACAAAAGGTTGATCATCATTACTTATGCAGACAGTTCACCTGGCCACTAGGATTAAATGTAGAAACAGTAGAAATAAAATTATACAATATGGCTAGTGCTACCCTCTATCATTACATTAATTAACCCATGCCAATATCTTATAATAAAACTAGGGGTTCTATCAAAATATCTATTTTTAAACTCTGCGGCATCATGGAGCATGGTATCTCATAATTTTGTAGAAAGATACAATATTAATGACTGAACTGACATAAATACTCGATCAGAAATATGTTACACGGGACTGCTTGATTGTTAGAGACTATTTGTACGTGTCAACAGAGATCTATATTATTGTGAATACATGAGAAAGGCAATCATCTAAGTATGTGTATAAGCTAAGTTGCAACTGTGAGAGGTTGTTGTGCAAACAAGGTGTAGTTGACTTGCAATCTAAACTAATTTTGTGCACCCATAACTATGACAAGAATGGTAAAACAACCGGCTACCATTTTTCTATTAAGTTCATTAGCCAAATTTTCACTTACTAACAAACAACCCTGCGAGGAGCATGATATACATAGTTAGCTTTTCTCTAAAGTCATTAGAAGATCTCCCATGTATCTAAATAGAATCAGAGTAGTCTCTCCCCCACATGCTTGTGTTACCTAGAAATACATATTATACAAAGACATGTTTACTATGATAGCAGGTTTGACTATTTGATACAATGTACAGCGTGAAAAAGTTGAGAAAATCGGATACAATTTATGCGAATTGACATTATTAGTAAGGGTGGGTAACTCTCACTGCAAACATTATCATGGCAATTTTAACCATTTTTGACTACTTTTCGTGCAGTTTAGCATGAGATAGTTACTCCACTAACAGTTTATAAAGATTATAAAGCTATGACAGCCATGGTGCTAAATAGTGGGTTTGCAAAGAAGGTCAACTTTAACAATCAACTTAATAATCTTAATTTAATTGAGACTGTACACCCCATGACATTGAAAAATCCACTGAAATCAATTAAAGTTAATTCGGAACTGGGAAAGAGGTCTATTTATTTTACTGCCGCTAATCTATTTGGTGAGCATACGTGGGACCTACGAGGCCTCCGCGGTGGGGTCTATGCGGGACACCTGGCTGCTCATCTCTGGGAGCTTGATGCATAGTGGGTGGGCGCAGCGTGTGTCCCTGGTTGCATGTGTCAGCCTTCTGTGGCTGGCGAACCTCTGGAATGGGGCTGTCACAACTCTAGTTTCGAACTATCTGATTAGCCCCATGTTCTATTACCTTATTTTAATATCACTACTATTTGAATAATGATGACATAAACTAATATAAATAAATGAAAAAAAAACATGACTCTGTCAGAAGTGCCATGATGTTCAATCACAACCCAAAGTAGTTTGACAGCATGCATGTTTTTTACAAATATATACTACTAGGTGTAAATTTATACACTTTGTAATACATGTTGGTTAGGGCATTGCATGGCTGAAATGCAGGTCAAGTAGGCCTATCCTGTATGTTTACCTTAAACAATTTTAGTCATATGTGATACATTTAGCCTACTATTATAGGTTTAATCTAGTTTTGACCAACCAGGCAGGCATCCTAAGTACAATAATACACTAGGGAATTTTTGCTTACAGCTTCATAGGATTTGCTCCCACATAAGTCTGACTCTTCCTTTGATGTTGGAACCACACTTTCTGGTAGCTGCCAAGTGTCTGCATCTTTCTGTCTTTTCCTTGCATCAAATAAAAATCCTGAAAATGATATGGAATATAATATTATAACTACTAGTTAATGCAATAATGGTTTGAGCAGATGAAGTTTTGATCAATCATTTACATAAATATAAATAATGTTATTTAGGCCTATATCTACATGACTGTATAATAAGCACCGGTCTGAATTGATTGTAAGAAATTTACTGGGCTGCATTTGGTCTTGTAGTTGGTTGTAGTAAAGCACTGCAGCCTACATGATTTTGACAGTTGGTTCAGTTTTGGAGTTCAAACAACCTAGGAAAGTTTAAGTTTTTTCTTCATCCCTTCACCTTTTCACCTTATTCTTAGCTAACCTACAGCAACAAGCAACCGGGTACAAAGAAACCCTTGTCTTCACTCACCAAAGTTTATGAAGATAAGGGTTGCAGTCTTCTACAAGTCGGCTAGCTACCGTAAATTCGTTTATCCTGCTAGCCAATAGGTGCACAGCTCCTTGGCACAGTCTCCTATGGGATGCGTAGGATAGTTGTAGTTCACTACATAACAAAGCTAAATTTAAACTTCTTATTTCAGTCTCTATCCAACAGAGCTGGATCTAAGTCAACAGGTCGACTCATTGTAAACTTTTGGAGGCAAGCCAAGTTGAAGTCAAGTCAGAGCTGCTTCAAGTCAGTGTACAATGCAAGTCTCAAGTCAAGTGGGAGACAACTTCAAAAAACATTGACAGGTTTTTTTACAAAACATCGCCTTTTTAATAGACATTGCAATCTATTGCATACCAGAGCTGGGTCCAAGTCATAGATTGACTTGCTAAGTCAAGTCATACGTCGACTTGACTTGGACTTGTCATCACGCTGACTTGATTTGAATTTGACTTGCATATCAATGTGACTTGACTTGGACGCAGCAATGACTTGTGATTTTGACTTGGGTTCTGTCAAGTCAATGTGGAGAATAAAGTAGTGCAAGTAGTATGGTGTAAGTAGTGAATACAATGCACAATGCACAATGCAATAATTAGTCAATTAAACTACAATACGTAGACTGGAATTGCAGGACTGGCCAGTGGACACTCTGTACTGTCCCATGTTCTGTTTATATGCCATGTAACACAGTATCACCGTCACCAATACTGTATATAATACTACATGACCAGTCTCAACTGTAGTGCCAAAATTGCTACATACATAGACTAGTTGCCATAATTAATGTCTAGCATACATGCCCATCCAACTACATTTTGGCATGGTTTTTCATGCATTGGAATGTCTACTAAAAGAAAAAAAGTGATGTTTGGAAAGATGTACAATAATCTTGAAGTTGTCTCCCACTTGACTTGCATTTCAACTTGCAAGTAGACAAGCGGCCTTGAACTTGACTTGTGACTTGCATGACAGCTGACTTGACTTAAGGTAGCACTGACTCGACATGGACTTGACTTGCCTCCAAAGTTTTAAAAAATAGCTTTACTTGTTGACTTGCAAGTCGACTGGGACACAACTCTGTTTCAAACCATGCAAAAGTTTAGCCGGGTATGCATGCCATTCAACTATGATAAAGAACCAGTCTATAGATGATGTAATGAATGATATTGGCACTGATATCTAGACTGGTCATGTGGTATTGTACATTAGTAATGGTGATACAGTGTTTAATCGGACGTAAGCAGCACACGATAAGGGGGTGTCAACTAGCTACCCTGTAATTCCAAACTAGTTCATATTGTAGTGCATAGTCTCAAACCCCTAACCCTGATATACTCTGAGGAAAGTGATATGTGGGTAGACTTGTTTTTTTATGTTGGCTAAACAGTGTACACACTTTTATCCGTCACATTGACTTGGTATACCCCAATTCAAAGTCCTAAGTCACAAGTAATTCAGATTTTCAAACTAAGTCAAGTGAAGTCACATTGATGTGCAAGTCAAAGTCAAGTCACCAAGTTGGCAAGTCCAAATCAAGTCGACTAGTGAATTAAATTCTTGTCAAGTCAAACCTATGACTTGGACCCAGCTCTGCTGCCTTACATGATAAAACTTAGGCCTACTACAACTTGGAAACTTTCAAAAAATTGATTTGCACGATTGGGAGGGATTTTGTGACTGTTTGAAAAGGACAGTTCAAAACAGGACCTTTCGAAACTGGACAGTTCAACACCAGGCAGTTTGAAACCTCTAAACCCTAGACTTCAAATAATTTCTATTTTCAAAATTATCTTTTATTTATTTGAAATTAATTGTATGTAAGTTGTGCTCCTCTAAAAATAACCAAAACAGTTTCGAACAGTCCGGTAGTAAAATGTCCTGTTTTATCTGTCTTTTTGAAATGCCCCTTTACCACTGTAAGGATAGGGCTTACACAGTAAAAGGCCTTATTAAATACTCAATTAATATTACCTTTAAAGTTAGTTTTCAGCATTTATTTTATTAACAGGGTAAACAATTTAATAAAAAATTAAAATTTAATCACATTTTATTATTTACTATAATTTGTTTTTATATAACTATGCTGTAATTAGGCCTATTACCAATAACAATTTAATTTAATTATTTGTTCATACGAGTATTACATTATTAAATTTTATAATACTAATAGTACGCATAGGGACCTATACCATATGCTAGTATAAGAATTTAAATTAGTAATTAAATATAATTTCCGCATTCATATGGAGATTATTGTGTCTGCTTACTTCTTTTCAGTTTTTAGCCATTTACGATGTTGGCAAATGAAAACAATAATAAATTCTAATTCAAAAATAAAATTGGTAGACATTTAGGCCTAAAATATGATTGTTATAATTATACTTATTTTACACTATTTTATATTAATTTAAACAATATCAATATGAATAATTGTTAAAATCATTTAAACTATTGACTATTTATTTAATTATATTATAATGATTATTATTATTATTATATTATTATAAATTTAGTTTATATTGAAATTCACGCATTGGATTGATTATCTTAAAGTTATGTAATAATATTGCATAAATTATTCATATGTCATACCACATCATATGGCTTCTATAGCATAATTATATATGATAATGACTATGGGGAATTAAAATCATATGTGGTTTAGTAAAAGTATAGTAATAGTGTAAGTATCGAGTAGGTCTAAAATAAAAATAAAAATACTCAACAGAATGAGAATAGAATATCAATATTACTGAATATTATATATAATTATCATTATAAATGATTGCAATTTGCACTAAAAAAATACTACACAGTGATAGTCAGAGTTTGAGAAGTAAGTGATTTGTGAAGCTAATGCTGAACTTCTCCCTTTTCAGCCAACAGCTGGTTCCATTCTAAAGTTCAAGCAGTAGGACAAAGAAACAAACTGAAACTGAAGCAGTCTGCATAATATGCAAGATGGAGGTTGGAAAACTCATTTCAAGAGAAGACAATTACATTATTAATAATAAATAGCCTTTAGGTCCTTTCCACTTATTTATAATGGGCCTCATGGTTGATGCCCTAGTCAAAAGAGCATTGCTTCTAAGAAACCTGAGCTAAAGCATGCTTGCTGTTGGGGGTAACATTGACAAAATTAGAAGTTACTGCATAGACTATGGTCAACATACCAAAGGTACTGCAAATGTGAATAAGAAGTAGAAGAACATCAAAACTACTTGTACAAGAAAAATATGAATTAAATTTAGCCATATTATCATTTGAGACCAAATAATCAGTTGTCCACCCCCACTCAAAGCTGATCCAACTGGCCTGCAATCAATAGACCGTTCATTCATGACGCAATGTACTTGTAGCTATATAATAATATAACAGCCACAGATGTCATTTTACAAAAATGTATTGACACTGTGGTTGTTCTAGGGTACCCCCCTAGAACAACCATATTTTGCATCGCCTTTCAATCCTTCGATAACCTATATGGTAATTTTCCTGAGGGATGTACTGGTATAGAACATGTCATGCGGGTAGTTTTGCAACATTGCCCATTACCTGCGAGCAGCATGTAGGTAAGCGTAGCGGTGGTGGGTCCAAGGCCAAGGCCGTGGGTCCAAGTTCGAGGTCCATGGGTAGGCTCCATTTGTTCCTCAGATATGATACATTGGCTTCCGTATTGATTTGCACCTTCAGCAAGAAAGATATGCCATTGCATCAGCATGTAGCATTGGTAAAAAATAATGACATGCAATGTACCCAAACGACATACTTATGAACTTTCTATAATTACACATAGTCATGTACATAGCATAATGCATAATTGTTACATGTACATGTATATGTCAGCATAGAACCAACATTGTGACTCAAGAAAAATGGAAGGAAAAACCTAGCGATGAATTAACCTGTTAACATACAGAAATAGTTGGAAAAAATCTAGTACTTTCATCACTCCATCTAATACAAAAACCCATAATGTGTCAATAGGTAGCTACACTAACTGTGTGGACATCAGTATTTATTTAATTTGCTCAGTTATTATTACTGGCCTCGGGTAGATACTAGGTATATGAACATTGTAGGGTACGAACGTAGTAGGTGCACACCTAGTTTACAAAAAAAGTTGAATCACCTTGAATATGAGCTGGTCGTTGGTCAACAATGCCACCAGACAGAGGAAAGGAAACTCGTTGAAGTTATGGAGGATTCTTACTGCAGCTGTAGAAAGCACATGTAAGTTACAGTTAGTATTGAAGAATCTTCCCAGTCACAGTCAGTAAATGCCTCGATATCTTAGGAAGTCAAGCAAAATTACACATGTCAGGTTAGATGTACGAGAACAGCAACTTTGAGGATGTTGCCGATTTTGAAATAGTTCAAAGATCTGTCAGTGAAAATTAACATGCTAGAAATTAAATATTTGATCATGACAAGTCAGTTAAAATTTTACAGCACACTATAATCGCTATCAACTCACTATATTGTTCTGTTTGTAGAGCGGACTCAATTGTCTTCCATTACTCTCAATATGCACCAAAAGACTGCCACCAAGTTCAACAGGACAACTCCTAATATATCCAATAAGCTGAATAAATTGCATCAGCATCGACATAATGTAGAGCCGCTCTTCAGTGAATCAAATCCCAGGCCAGGTCAAGGTAAATCTACACACATCTACAACATGATGAATGACAAAATAGCAACATTTGTAATTTAGAATTACAATTCAATGTAAATGGGCCAAGTTTATCATTAACACCGTTCACTAACTTTCTCTTGTTGAGTGTTGCTGGTAATGACATAGTACTTCAACATAGAATAACATGTGTCTAGATAGAGTGAGATCATTGACAAGAGATGTGGCTCCCAGAGTTGACAGCGATCGTAGCCATTTAGTTGGAAAACTGTAAGCATAAAATATTCGATTTGCAGAAGTCAGTTAGATATTCACTATGAGTACTCACTATGACTACAATTATATTTGTAGAAGAGAGCATAGCTTCTAGATGCACCTGCAGACTGCAAGCAAGTTCCATGGGACAACTCTAATATACTGCAATGTGTCTTTTAAGTTGTGATTACATACATGTACATGTAACTTTTGGGTGTGAGTACACAACCTTGGCCAAGGTTGAAGGAGTTATGCTCTCTCTCTGTCTTCTCTTGATGCTTGAAACGACCCATATCGATGGCAATAAATCTATGTGTACAATGAAAAATTTGAAATTTAATGTAGTAGTTTACAAAGGAAAAAATGTACTTGTACATATTGAATCTGTGGAGGTTCAATAATCAATCTGTATCAAAAAGAATGAAAGGGATACTGCAGCATCTGCAACAGCCTTAGACTTGGTGTATATGAGCTAGCTAGTGGGTAGCTACAGAAGCTATATTAGAGAAAGCAATTAGCAAGATATTTGTCCACCACAATTCATTTACTTTATTCAGTTACCTGTGTAGAGTTGAACAGTTGGGAGGCACTGATCATTTAACTTTGCACTATCTTACCTGCCAAGAAGAGCAAACAGATTTAAGGAAGTGTGCCGGGGTGCACATGTAGAGAAGAGCATAGTGTAGCTTGGACAGGAAAGGTAACGTCTGTTTCAGGGTCATTGCATGTCTGAAAATATCACATGGTTATGTAAAATTATTTTCAAATGGTATCCCAACATTCTGTTGAAAAACAAGCTGACAATATATTAAGTCTGTACATGTATTAGTCCCATAGCTAGTAAACTTGCAAACTTGCATGTCAGAAGCAATGGGTGTTATTCTGCATGCAAATTACAGCAAATTATTTAAGATCCTTGGCTATGAATATTTTCTCATGCATTTTGTACATACATGTACGTATAACATATAAATACTATTTCTATTTACCTCACATTGTAGCAGTGTTGAGAGAACTTCTTTCACCATAACTGAGTGGTAGAATTATGCCTGTCAGCAGGAGTTAAAAGCCAGTCTACAAAGGTAACAACAATAAGGTACATCAAATAACATAATGGTGATGATTATTTTAATTGGTAGTGGTAAAAGACGTGGGTGTGACGTGAGGATTAAATGGGGTGAGAGTAGAAGAAGACAACTCCAACCAAAGTGACTGCCGTTGGAATGCTTAGAGTAGGGCGGAAAGAACATGTAACCCCGATCTCCCTAACCAAAAGCTATGTTTCAATCTTTAACTCTTCCTAGTAAAAACAGACATTCTAACATCAGTTGCAGTTGTCTTCACGCTGTCACAACATTTATTTCTAACGTCACATCTTTTACTACTACCACATTTTAATTAACCAGATAGGCAGGTACAACTATCTCACATGTGGTTAAGGTGCTAATTTAAAATTTCGCAGCATCAAAAGTTTTATTTTGAAAATAAGATTGTTTAAACTTATACAAAGCTTCCAAATAGTGCTGAGTAAGAAGTAGAAAAATTGGAGATGGCCTCCGCTCTTCTCTAAAACTTGAGCAGATATGTTACCTTCGGTTTTATTCACTACCACTGTGATCCCTACTACGGCCATCTAACTTTTCAACTGCTGTACTTAACAGTTTTCAAATTGATTGGTGAATATACATGTAGGCTGCTTGTGTGGCAAATGTAGAACATGCCTACTCAGTTCCTGGCGCATTGAGCCTGTTGCATGTGGCCAATATCTAGTTTACTAAAGGAACACTTGACATAGCCTAAATATTTAATATTTGCAATGAAAGCAGTTGTGACTACTTAATATTACTCTTTTTGTGTGACCGAGTTGAGCTAATGGGCAAAAAGTAACAAAAATTGGCATTAGAATAAGGGTGGGCGACTCCCACTTGTAAAACAATTGTAGACATTTTAAACATGGTGGCTAACTTTTTGCAACCTACAGCATTTATTTGGTGAGTTTGCACAAAATCTCAAAATTTCAATAAATAATTTAAAACTATTTCAGGACAACTACAGATTCCATGTTCCCCATTAGTCCACATGTCTGTATAACATGGCTCCATGCAAATATGAAAACACTCATTGTTTATGTTGTAGGAAAGACCTCCAGCAAATTCCACAAGGCCAGTCCCAATATGTACCTACATAATATACTTCTTTCCTATAAACCAGCAATCTCTTCAATAGACAGGAAACACTCTCAAATGAATCTAATCCAAGGCAGAATCAAAGCTATTTTACATGTTCATATATCACTGTGAATCACAGCACATATTAGCCCTACATTGCAAAGCTGAAATGCTAACATAACCATTTACAAAAAGGAGTTAAGTAAAATATGCCAAGCCAAATTGAATGTAGGGTGCTGGTGGTAGTTCCTAGTAGACTGGATCCAAGCATATTTAGGATAAGTGACAGTAGTATAGTCAGTGCACTTCTAGACAGACACGCACTCATTGACCCCTGTTTTCAACCAATCACAAGCCGGTATTTCCGATTTCAACCAATCACAGAAGAGCACAAAAATTTTGCACACGACCTTGCCAAGGTCACCCCAAAATCCCCCCTTCTGATTGGTCGAAAAAACATTTGCACACTTGACCCCAAACCCGGCCACGACCCCTTCCCTTCCTCCTTCCCACCCTCCTCCCCTCCCCCTCCCCCACCTCCCACTCCTCCCTCCTCCCCGCCACCGCCCTCGTCTCGTCTGCACCACCGCCACCGCCGCCGCCGCCACCACCGCCCTCACCACCGCCACCGCCGCCGCCACCACCACCGCCCTCACCACCGCCGCCGCCACCGCCGCCACCGCCACCACCGCCACCACCACCACCGCCGCCACCACCACCACCACCACCGCCGCCGCCACCACCACCACCACCACCACCACCGCCGCCGGCGCCATCACCGTCATCACCGCCACCCCTCCTCCACCACCGCCCACCCTCCCCCCGCAACCCCCACTCACCCGAACGACCGATCGTTTGAGGCGGTCAAGCCGCGTCCGCCCACGTTGCGTGCGGCGCTGACCGTACACGTGGAGGCGACGCCGGTGCCCCGTATCCACCGGGCCAAGCGACTAGGCAGCGGCCCGCCGCTTCTCCTGCGCCCTCCACTCGAAAAGCTTGTGATCTAAACGAGCGAATTCGGCTGCGCTTCGCCTATAGCTCTCATTAGCGATAAGAAGAAGTACTACGGAAGGCTTGGTTTATGATGTGCATTGCAACATTAATAAAGAAACATGGAAAGACTGGGCTACAAATATACTGATGGAGTGAAAACCTCCACCTATATAGTAGAGCTTAGTAGGAGGGGTCTGACTAATTCCCCACCCATTATAGTTCAACCCGATGTGCCCCGATGTTGCCCCGATGTTGCCCCGATGTGTCCCGATGTTGCCCCGATGTGCCCCAATGTTGCCCCGATGTGTCCCGACGTGTCCCGATGTTGCCCCGATGTGCCCCGATGTTGCCCCGATGTGTCCCGATGTTGCCCCGATGTTGCCCCGATGTGTCCCGATGTTGCCCCGATGTATCCCGATGTTGCCCCAATGTGCCCCGATGTTGCCCCGATGTTGCCCCGATGTGTCCCGATGTTGCCCCGATGTGCCCCGATGTGTCCCGATGTTGCCCCGATGTGCCCCGATGTTGCCCCGATGTGCCCCGATGTTGCCCCGAGGTTGCCCCGATGTGCCCCGATGTGTCCCGATGTTGCCCCGATGTGCCCCGATGTTGCCCCGATGTGCCCCGATGTTGCCCCGATGTGCCCCGATGTTGCCCCGATGTGCCCCGATGTGCCCCGATGTTGCCCCGATGTGCCCCGATGTGCCCCGATGTTGCCCCGATGTTGCCCCGATGTGCCCCGATGTCAATCCAAAGCATACAAAGGGGTCTTTTCTTATTGGATGATATATTAGAAAGTTTAGTATATAAGGAAGGTTTCTACAGTAGTAGAGCAGCTTGAGTTGGATGAGTATTATTCCAAGATAGAAAAGATGCAGCTTTCTTCAGTAGTATTGTTTTATTACGAAGATAAATCGAGAAAAAATAAAAGAATCCAGAATCAAGCAGAAATCTAAAAAGCAAAGAAAAAAAAGAATGCAGGTAAGATAAAAACTATTGGTCTCTTTTTTTAGTTATAGTATTGTGTACACATGTTAAAATACCTTTATATAATAATTTAAACACATATGAAAGAAAAGGCTGTGTGCATGTGTTAAGTCAGCATATATAATAGATTAAATAAGCTTTTCAATAGTAGGTAGGTGTCACTGTTTTAGTCTCCCTATAATAAATATAAAGTAGCAGGGTGTAAGTAATTTTTTAGCTTGATAGCATTATATACAATAAACACTTCACAATTGCTGCCAATTACCCTATTTAGCACTAACCTTATGTTCTACTTGTTGAAATCTCTGATCAGGTGCTGACTAGTAGGTAGCTGTCTCTGTTTTAGTCTCACTCTGTTGACTAGAGGCTGATTGTACATACTGCTAGAGTGAAAAACTCATACCTTAAATAGTAGTATTCAGTAGGCGGAGTCTAACCATTTCCCCACCCTTTGCAATACCACCCCGATGCGTCCCGATGTCAATCCGAAGCCTCCCGATGCACCCCGATGTCAATCCGAAGCCTCCCGATGCATCCCGATGCACCCCTATGTGAATCCGAAGCCTCCCGATGCACCCCGATGTGAATCCGAAGCCTCCCAATGCATCCCGATGTGAATCCGAAGCCTCCCGATGCATCCCGATGCACCCCGATGTCAATCCGAAGCCTCCCGATGCATCCCGATGCACCCCGATGTCAATCCGAAGCCTCCCGATGCATCCCGATGTGAATCCGAAGCCTCCCGATGCATCCCGATGTGAATCCGAAGCCTCCCGATGCATCCCGATGTGAATCCGAAGCCGCCCGATGCATCCCGATGCACCCCGATGTGAATTGACACATCGGGAGGCTTCGGATTCACATCGGGGTGCATCGGGAGGCTTCGGATTCACATCGGGGTGCATCGGGAGGCTTCGGATTCACATCGGGGTGCATCGTGAGGCTTCGGATTCACATCGGGGTGCATCGGGATGCATCGGGAGGCTTCGGATTGGCATCGGGAGGCTTCGGATTGACATCGGGGTGCATCGGGAAGCTTCGGATTGACATCGGGACGCATCGGGGTGGTATTGCAAAGGGTGGGGAAATGGTTAGACTCCGCCTACTGAATACTACTATTTAAGGTATGAGTTTTTCACTCTAGCAGTATGTACAATCAGCCTCTGGTCAACAGAGTGAGACTAAAACAGAGACAGCTACCTACTAGTCAGCACCTGATCAGAGATTTCAACAAGTAGAACATAAGGTTAGTGCTAAATAGGGTAATTGGCAGCAATTGTGAAGTGTTTATTGTATATAATGCTATCAAGTTAAAAAATTACTTACACCCTGCTACTTTATATTTATTATAGGGAGACTAAAACAGTGACACCTACCTACTATTGAAAAGCTTATTTAATCTATTATATATGCTGACTTAACACATGCACACAGCCTTTTCTTTCAATTGTGTTTAAATTATTATACAAAGGTATTTTAACATCTGTACACAATCTTTTATTTATTCTATTGCTACTATTGTGAAAAGTTTATTTAATGAATTACATAATGCTGATTTAACACATGCACACAACCTTTTATTTATTCTATTGCTACTATTGTGAAAAGCTTATTTAATCTATTATATATGCTGACTTAACACATGCACACAGCCTTTTCTTGCTAATAATAGGTATGTGAAAAGCTTATTTAATCTATTATATAAAGGTATTTCAACATGTGTACACAATCTTTTATTTATTCTATTGCTACTATTGTGAAAAGTTTATTTGATGAATTACATAATGCTGACTTAACACATGCACACAACCTTTTATTTATTCTATTGCTACTATTGTGAAAAGCTTATTTAATCTATTATATATGCTGACTTAACACATGCACACAGCCTTTTCTTGCTAATAATAGGTATGTGAAAAGCTTCTTTAATCTATTATATATGCTGACTTAACACATGCACACAGCCTATTCTATCAATTGTGTTTAAATTATCATATAAAGGTATTTTAACATGTGTACACAATCTTTTATTTATTCTATTGCTACTATTGTGAAAAGTTTATTTAATAAATTACATAATGCTGACTTAACACATGCACACAACCTTTTGTTTATTCTATTGCTACTATTGTGAAAAGTTTATTTAATGTATTATATCTTATGCTGACTTTGTGAAAAGTTTATTTAATGTATTATATATGCTGACTTAACACATGCAGACAGCCTTTTCTTGCTAATAATAGGTATGTCATACTCCTTTACATATGTGCCTTTTATTCATTCAATTGTGTTTAAATTATTATATGATGGTATTTTAACATGTGTACACAATCTTTTATTTATTCTATTGCTACTATTGTGAAAAGTTTATTTAATGAATTACATAATGCTGACTTAACACATGCACACAACCTTTTATTTATTCTATTGCTACTATTGTGAAAAGTTTATTTAATGTATTATATATTATGCTGACTTTGTGAAAAGTTTATTTAATGTATTATATATGCTGACTTAACACATGCACACAGCCTTTTCTTGCTAATAATAGGTATGTCGTACTCCTTTACATATATGTGCGTTTTATTCATTCAATTGTGTTTAAATTATTATATAATGGTATTTTACCATGTGTACACATTTATTCATTCTATTGCTAGTATTGTAAAAAGTTTTAGCAAAGTGCAGCCGAATTCGCTCGTTTAGATCACAAGCTTTTCGAGTGGAGGGCGCAGGAGAAGCGGCGGGCCGCTGCCTAGTCGCTTGGCCCGGTGGATACGGGGCACCGGCGTCGCCTCCACGTGTACGGTCGGCGCCGCACGCAACGTGGGCGGACGCGGCTTGACCGCCTCAAATGATCGGTCGTTCGGGTGAGTGGGGGTTGCGGGGGGGGGGGGGGGGGGAGGGAGGGTGGGCGGCGGTGGAGGAGGGGTGGCGGTGATGACGGTGATGGCGGCGGCGGTGGTGGTGGTGGTGGTGGCGGCGGCGGTGGTGGTGGTGGCGGCGGTGGTGGTGGTGGCGGTGGTGGCGGTGGCGGCGGTGGCGGCGGCGGTGGTGAGGGCGGTGGTGGTGGCGGCGGCGGTGGCGGTGGTGAGAGCGGTGGTGGCGGCGGCGGTGGCGGTGGTGCGGACGGGACGAGGGCGGTGGCGGGGAGGAGGGAGGAGTGGGAGGTGGGGGAGGGGGAGGGGAGGAGGGTGGGAAGGAGGAAGGGAAGGGGTCGTGGCCGGGTTTGGGGTCAAGTGTGCAAATGTTTTTTCGACCAATCAGAAGGGGGGATTTTGGGGTGACCTTGGCAAGGTCGTGTGCAAAATTTTTGTGCTCTTCTGTGATTGGTTGAAATCGGAAATACCGGCTTGTGATTGGTTGAAAACAGGGGTCAATGAGTGCGTGTCTGTCTAGAAGTGCACTGACTATACTACTAGTGACATCATTGATGTGGGATATTGTGATCATTTTAAAAGAGTTATAAGCAATTTAGCTCAGTAAAAATCACTGCAAATCTAATCATTTAATTTTTCAGAGCTTTAGAAGAAGTTTTAGACAACAAATGAAATTGACTCACTATTTCTCATGTATATCTATATGTTTTGTCGCAGTAAGGAGATTCCGGTTCCTTGGAGAGCTGGAGTATATCAAGTAATAATCTGACCTCTACTGCAACTAACTTCCACAAAAAGATCTCTCAAGGTAGCACAGACTCTCTCTAATAGCCCCTCTTTACTTTGACCTTCAATAGTGCCAAGTTTGTTGTTCATCACACTACAAAAAAATGGTGACTGACAAAAATTTAAGTGGGTAACTGGTGTTGACAACTCCTCTTTTTTCATGCAGTCACCGGGTCAGTATCAGTCACTTAGGGCAAAGTAAATTTCAAGTTGAAGAACAAGCTGCTAACAAAATGCAAACATAAATCAGGCATAAAATTATCATTTAACAGCACCACATGTTTGAGTAGACACAATAATTGAAAATTCAAATTATATTATTATCTACGCTGTTAAGTAGTCAGGTTCGTAATATACTTAGCGTAGTTAGGTACGTCTTCACTCACCGAAGTTCATGAAGATAAGGTTGAATAGTCTTCTTAATCCTCTCGGCTTGTAGCGTAGTCTTTCGTTGTCCGGTTGGCCAATCAGCTCCGACCTTTAGCGTAGTCTCTTACGAGACGCTTAGAATAGCCGTAATGACTATATAACATGCCCTCTTCTCTCGGGCTTCCTCTGAGCTTTACCAACAACCTAGTAATGAAACTAAACTGGTATTGGATACGGTACAATGGTCAACATATACATAAAGCTTTAAAAGCTGCTATACAATATGCCCCCTCTTGGTGTAAACATTACAATCACAATAATGTTCAAGAAGTACATTGAGCATATGCATTTAGTCACACATTGTACATGTGCACACCGAAGGGTACAGGTCTTTCTAAGCCCTTTCAGTATTGTACACAGGGCTACTGAAGAAGTCCTTCTAGACATCAAGTCACCATTACCTTGGCTTACCTCTTTGTAGAGATTCACCTGAAAAGAGTATCACTCTATCTTCTTCCACTGTAGGATGGACTTGCGTTCTCTCCCACTCTTACGTCCTATGACACACTGCCAAAGGTAGAGATGGCTATGCCAGTCTACTTGAGATTCAGAAATCAACAAGAGGAACTGTAAAGATTCCTCCTCAGAAATCATTTCTGCTTTAGAAATGACTACGCATTTTGCAACTTCTCTATGAAGAGTTAGTCGCACCATACATACTTCCTCTCCAGGAGAGTCAGTACGTCAGTAGCTGTTGCCAAAGCAAGAGCTCAGTGTAGTGCACAACCACTACTACCACTGTACATCTGATAATACTCAGGTGTCACTATTCACCATGCTCTCTGCAGAAACAGTGAATCAACCAACGCATTGTTGACGCACTCATATCTCTCCCAGAGAAATTCCATCCCTGCCATATTGTCCTTGACAACTTTTTCCTTTTCGCTGGCAGGAGTTCCGCCACTGGCCCACTCCTCTACTGAAGAAGAGCTACCACCCTGTGCACCCCGCACAGTACTCGCTGGTGTCTCACTAGAAAGCACCATTCTCTGCTGGGCCTGGGGCCCCCTCTCCTCTGCTGGGGCAGAGTCGCTAGCCTGTGCACCCTGCACAGTCCTTGCTGAAAACACCACAGGTGTCGCGCTGGGAGACACCTCTTCTTGCACTACTGTGGTGGCTGCAGTGTTGGGCACCACAGTGGGTGTTGTCTCATGGGGAGACACCACCTTACTCTGAGAGCTAGAGGGGTTCAAGGACCCTGAACTAGCACTGGGACGCACTGGTGTTACAGGAGCAGTAGTAACACCAGACCCGGAACCTTGGGCAAACTGATTAGCAGCCAGTTCAAGGTTCCTGATGGCTTCCCTGACCGGTTCACCATCATCGTACTCTCTCTGCATTGAATACATAGAATGCATTCTATGCATTCCATGCATTATATGCATAGAATGCATTACATGCACAGATAGCATAGAATGCATTCTATGCGTTGAATGCATAGAATTCATAGGATGCATAGAGCGCATTCTATGCATTATATGTATTCTATGCATTCGAGGCATAGAATACATTTTATGCATAGAGTGCATAGAATACACTGATCACATAGAATGCATTCTATGCACTCTATGCATTCCATGTAGTCTATGCGTTCTATGCATAGAATACATAGATTGCATTCTATGCATTCTATGCATAGAATACATAGAATACAAAGAAGACATAGAAGCCATAGAATGCATAGAATGCATTCCATGTAATCTATGCACTCTATGCATAGAATACATAGATTGCATTCTATGCATTCTATGCATACATGAAGAATACGTAGAATTCTATGTCTTCTATGTATTCTATGCATAAAATACATAGAATACATAGATTGCATTCTATGCACTCTATGCATTCCATGTAATCTATGCATTCTATGTATTCTATGCATTCGATGTATAGAATACATTTTATGCATAGAATGCATAGATTACATGGATCACATAGAATGCATTCTATGCACTCTATGCATCCCATGTAATCTATGCATTCTATGCATAGAATACATAGATTGCATTCTATGCACTCTATGCATTCCATGTAATCTATGCATTCTATGTATTCTATGCATTCGAGGCATAGAATACATTTTATGCATAGAACGCATAAAATACATTCATCACATAGAATGCATTCTATGCATAGAATACGTAGAATACATAGATTGCATTCTATGCACTCTATGCATTCCATGTAATCTATGCATTCTATGTATTCTATGTAGTCTATGCGTTCTATGCATAGAATACATAGATTGCATTCTATGCATTCTATGCATAGAATACATAGAATACATAGAACACATAGAAGACAAAGAATGCATAGAATGTATTTCATGTAATCTATGCACTCTATGCATAGAACACATATATTGCATTCTATGCATTCTATGCATACATGAAGAATACATAGAATTCTATGTCTTCTATGCACTCTATGCATCCCATGTAATCTATGCATTCTATGCATAGAATACATAGATTGCATTCTATGCACTCTATGCATTCCATGTAATCTATGCATTCTATGTATTCTATGCATTCGAGGCATAGAATACATTTTATGCATAGAATGCATAGAATACATTGATCACATAGAATGCATTCTATGCACTCTATGCATACCATGTAATCTATGCGTTCTATGCATAGAATACATAGGTCGCATTCTATGCATTCTATGCATAAAATAATTAGAAGACATAGAAGACATAGAATGCATAGAATGCATAGAATACATTCATCACATAGAATGCATTCTATGCATAGAATACATAGATTGCATTCTATGCACTCTATGCATTCCATGTAATCTATGCATTCTATGTATTCTATGTAGTCTATGCGTTCTATGCATAGAATACATAGATTGCATTCTATGCATAGAATACATAGAATACATAGAAGACATAGAAGACATAGAATGCATAGAATGCATTCCTTGTAATCTATGCACTCTATGCATAGAATACATAGATTGCATTCTATGCATTCTATGCATACATGAAGAATACATAGAATTCTATGTCTTCTATGTATTCTATGCATAGAAAACATAGAATACATGGAATGCATAGAATGAATAGATTGTATTCTATGCATTCTATGGAAAGATTACACAGATTGCATTCTATGCATTCCATGCATAGAATACATTGAATACATGGAACGCGTTCTATGCATTCCATGCATAATATGCATAGGATGCATTCCATGCATTCTATGCACTCTATGCATTCCATGTAATCTAAGCATTCTATGTATTCTATGCATTCGATGCATAGAATACATTTTATGCATAGAATGAATAGAATACATTGCTCACATAGAATGCATTCTATGCACTCTATGCATCCCATGTAATCTATGTATTCTATGCATAGAATACATAGATTGCATTCTATGCACTCTATGCATAGAATACATAGAATACATAGAAGACATAGAATGCGTAGAATGCATTCCATGTAATCTATGCACTCTATGCATAGAATACATAGATTGCATTCTATGCATTCAATGCATATAATGCAAAGAATGCATCCTATGTATTCAATGTATTCTATGCATAGAATGCAATCTATGTATTCTATGCATAGAATGCATAAAATACATAGAATGCATATATCACATGGAACGCATAGAGTGCATAGAATGCAATCTATGTATTCTATGCAATGCATAGACTACATAGAACGCATAGAGTGCATAGAATGCAATCTATGGTGTATTCTATGCAATGCATAGACTACATAGAATGCGTAGAATGCATAGAATACATAAAATGCGCTTTATGCATCCTATGCATTCTATGCATTCAGTGCATAGAATGCGTTCTATGCCTTCTATGTATGTAATGCACTCTATGCATATAATGCATGGAATGCATCCTATGCATATCATGCATGGAATGCATAGAATGCATTCCATGTATTCCATGCATAGAATGCATCGAATGCAATCTATGTGATCAATGTATTCTATGCATTCTATGCATAAAATGTATTCTATGCCTCGAATGCATAGAATACATGGAATCCATAGATTACATGGAATGCATAGAGTGGATAGATTGCAATCTATGTATTCTATGCATAGAATGGATAGATTACATGGGATGCATAGAGTGCATAGAATGCACTCTATGTGATCAATGTATTTTATGCATTCTATGCATAAAATGTATTCTATGCCTCGAATGCATAGAATACATATAATGCATAGAATGCGCTCTATGCATCCTATGAATTCTATGCATTCAACGCATAGAATGCATTCTATGCTATCTGTGCATGTAATGCATTCTATGCATATAATGCATGGAATGCATAGAATGCATTCTATGTATTCAATGCATCGAATGCATAGAATGCATAGATTACATGGAATGCACGGAGTGCATAGAATACATAGAAGACATAGAATTCTATGTATTCTATGCATAGAATGCATAGAATGCAATCTATGTATTCTATGCATCGAGTGCATAGACTACATAGAACGCATAGAATACTTAGAATACATAGAATGCGCCCTATGCATCCTATGCACTTTATGCATTCAATGCATATAATGTAAAGAATGCATCCTATGTATTCAATGTATTCTATGCATAGAATGCAATCTATGTATTCTATGCATAGAACGCATAGATTAAATGGAATGCATAAAGTGCATAGAATGCATTCTATGTGATCAATGTATTCTATGCATTCTATGCATAAAATGTATTCAATGCCTCGAATGCATAGAATACACAGAATGCATGGATTACATGGAATGCATAGAGTGCATACGATGCAATCTATGTATTCTATGCATCGAATGCATAGACTAGATAGAATGCATAGAATACATATAATGCATAGAATGTGCTCTATGCATCCTATGCATTCTATGTCTTCTATATATGTAATGCACTCTATGCATATAATGCATGGAATGTATCCTATGCATATTATGCATGGAATGCATAGAATGCATTCCATGTATTTTATGCATTCTATGCATAGAGTGCATAGTATGCAATCTATGTATCCTATGCATAGAACGCATAGATTACATAGAATGCATTCTATGCACTCTATGCATTCCATGTAATCTATGCGTTCTATGCATAGGATACATAGATTGCATACTATGCATTCTATGCATAGAATACATATAATTCTATGTCTTCTATGTATTCTATGCATTCCATGCATAGAATACATAGAATACATGGATTGCACTCTATGCACTCTATGCATTCCATGTAATCTATGCATTCTATGTATTCTATGCATTCGGTGCATAGAATACATTTTATGCATAGAATGAATAGAATACATTGATCACATAGAATGCATTCTATGCACTGAATGCATTGGATGCATAGGATGCATAGAGTGCATTCTATGCGTTTTATGAGTTCTATGCATTCTAAGTTGTCTATGCATTGCATAGAACACATAGATTGCATTCTATGCACTCTATGCATTCCATGTGATCTATGCATTCTATGTATTCTATGCATTCGATGCATATAATACATTTTATGCATAGAATGCATAGAATACATTGATTACATATAATGCATTCTATGCACTGAATGCATTGAATGCATAGGATGCATAGAGTGCATTCTATGTGTTTTATGAGTTCTATGCATTCTAAGTAGTCTATGCATTGCATAGAACACAGATTGCATTCTATGCACTCTATGCATTCCATGTAATCTATGCATTCTATGTATTCTATGCATTCGATGCATATAATACATTTTATGCATAGAATGCATAGAATACATTGATCACATAGAATGCATTCTATGCACTCTATGCATTCCATGTAATCTATGCGTTCTATGCATAGAATACATAGATTGCATTATATGCATTCTATGCATAAAATACATAGAAGACATAGAATGCATTCCGTACAATCTATGCACTCTATGCATATAATACATAGATTGCACTCTGTGCCTCTATGCATTCCATGTAATCTATGCATTCTATGCATAGAATACATAGATTGCATTCTATGCATAGAATAATTTGAATATATAGAAGACATAGAAGACATAGAATGCATAGAATGCATTCCATGTAACCTATGCACTCTATGCATAGAATACATAGATTGCTTTCTATGCATTCGATGCATAGAATACATCGAATACATTGAATACATAGAAGGCATTGTATGTAATCAATGTATTTTATGCATTCTATGCATAGAATACATTGATCACATAGAATGCATTCTATGCACTCTATGCATTCCATGTAATCTATGCGTTCTATGCATAGGATACATAGATTGCATACTATGCATTCTATGCATAGAATACTTATAATTCTATGTCTTCCATGTATTCTATGCATTCCATACATAGAATACATAGATAGCACTCTATGCACTCTATGCATTCCATGTAATCTATGCATTCTATGTATTCTATGCATTCGGTGCATAGAATACATTTTATGCATAGAATGAATAGAATACATTGATCACATAGAATGCATTCTATGCACTGAATGCATTGAATGCATAGGATGCATAGAGTGCATTCTATGCGTTTTATGAGTTCTATGCATTCTATGTAGTCTATGCATTGCATAGAACAAATAGATCGCATTCTATGCACTCTATGCATTCCATGTAATCTATGCATTCTATGTATTCTATGCATTTGATGCATATAATACATTTTATGCATAGAATGCATAGAATACATTGATCACATAGAATGCATTCTATGCACTCTATGCATTCCATATAATCTATGTGTTCTATGCATAGAATACATAGAAGACATAGAATGCATTCCGTGCAATCTATGCAATCTATGCATAGAATACATAGATTGCACTCTATGCACTCTATGCATTCCATGTAATCTATGCATTCTATGTATTCTATGCATTCGATGCATAGAATACATTTACGCATAGAATGCAAAGAATACATTTATCACATAGAATGCATTCTATGCACTCTATGCATTCCATGTAGTCTATGCATTCTTTGCATAGAATACATAGATTGCATTCTATGCATAGAATACTTTGAATATATAGAAGACATAGAAGACATAGAATGCATAGAATGCATTCCACGTAATCTATGCACTCTATGCATAGAATACATAGATTGCATTCTATGCATTCGATGCATAGAATACATCGAATACATTGGATACATAGAAGGCATTGTATGTAATCAATGTATTTTATGCATTCTATGCATAGAATACATTGATCACATAGAATGCATTCTATGCACTCTATGCATTCCATGTAATCTATGCCTTCTATGTATTCTATGCATTCGATGCATAGAATACATTTATGCATAGAATGCAAAGAATACATTTATCACATAGAATGCATTCTATGCACTCTATGCATTCCATGTAATCTATGCATTCTTTGCATAGAATACATAGATTGCATTCTATGCATAGAATACTTTGAATATATAGAAGACATAGAAGACATAGAATGCATAGAATGCATTCCACGTAATCTATGCACTCTATGCATAGAATACATAGATTGCATTCTATGCATTCGATGCATAGAATACATCGAATACATTGGATACATAGAAGGCATTGTATGTAATCAATGTATTTTATGCATTCTATGCATAGAATACATTGATCACATAGAATGCATTCTATGCACTCTATGCATTCCATGTAATCTATGCCTTCTATGCATAGGATACATAGATTGCATACTATGCATTCTATGCATAGAATACATATAATTCTATGTCTTCTATGTATTCTATGCATTCCATACATAGAATACATAGAATACATAGATTGCACTCTATGCACTCTATGCATTTCATGTAATCTATGCATTCTATGTATTCTATGCATTTGGTGCATAGAATACATTTTATGCATATAATGAATAGAATACATTGATCACATAGAATGCATCCTATGCACTGAATGTGTAATAGTATAACGGACGTGACGTCAGACTAGCAGGGCGAGAGAGTGAGATTGCAGTTTCGATCAGGAGCCTGAAGGAGATAGACCCGCTTGAGGAGACGACTGATAACTTGAAAGACATAAGGTAACTAATATACCATTACAAGGTGTCAGAATAGTGCACCTACGCCGTAAAGACAGTACCTGAGTTAAAACCATATGAGTTTTGGTGGGGAGTCGGTTCATTGAAAGAAAAGTTACCTAGCTTGTGTGACGTTGCTGATAGTGATTGATTATATCATATCAGTAGTCGGATTATTCATCGATTGAATTGAAATTAAAATTAAGTTAGGTCGTTTCTAGTTTGATTGAACTAGAGCATCAAGAACAATAGGAAGTGATTCTTTTTTTCATACGTCATCGTGGTTGCTGAGTATAAAGTGTGACTGCACTTGACATTATTATTTTGTGTGTCTCCATTGTTAACATCGGCGATATGGCGGAGGGCTCCTCGACCAGAGACGACCGGTTCGTGAAAAAAATTGATTTTTCAAGTGAATCACTAGCACTTGATTGGAAAACATTCAAGGCACAGTTTGACATTTTCAAAGTAGCAAGAAAATGGGGAGATTGGGAAGAGGAAGAAAGAATCGCAAACTTGCTTGTCCTAATGGGCCCGGAAAGTGTGCCAATATATACACAGTTTCAATTCGACGAGGATGTGCCCGAAAGAGCAAAAACTCTGGCAAATACTATTAAAATGTTTGACGCTCATTTCGAGCCAGTAAAGAATGTCATCTACGAGCGGGTGAAATTCAACAACATAAGACAGGGTAGTAGTACAATACATAAATTCATTACCGAGCTGCAATCCCAAGCAGATAACTGTGAATATGGTGTTGTGAGAGATGAGCTGATTCGGGATAGAATTGTAGTGGGGGTAACAGACAATAAATTAAGAGAGTACCTTATTGACACTGATGACTTAACATCGCAAAAAGCTATCCAGAGGGCGAAGCAATACATAAGCCATCATGAACAGGCGGCCATAATGAGTAATAGTGTCGCAGAAGATAATCTGGACACTGTGGGGGGTCGTCGTGGGCCACAAAGAAACAACACATCTAGGCAGCCTGCTAGTGAGGGGTCTCAGACAGCAGATGAAAAGAAATACCCATATTGCGCATGGAGGAGACATGCTAGAGACCAGTGCCCGGCGCGAAATGCAACATGTTATAAATGTAAAGGAACCGGCCATTGGGCAAAGGCGTGCAAAGGTAAGAGAGAGTTTGGCCGCGGATCGGAGACCAGAACTGAGGAAGTTGATTGCCAGGAGGAAATGGACGGATTGTTCTTGGGGGATCCGACGTTATGACTAGGGACGTGCGAGTCGGTAGAAACCACAGCCAGGTCATGGTTAATTAATGTGAAGGTAAATGGGGCGTCAGTAAAATTTAAAGTTGATACAGGGGCTGCGGTCACAGCAATGCCGGCGCACATGGAACGATACTGCAAAGGTCTGCTCGGTCCATCTAGAAAAGTATTAAAAGGAGCAGGAAACAATAGACTACTGGCAACGGGAGAGGCAGAGGCCACTCTGGAACTGAATGGTAAGAAGGCCAAGGAGACTGTTTACTTTATAAAGGGGCTAGTTATGCCGCTTTTGGGGAAGCCTTCTATTGAGCACCTCGAGATAATCCGGTTCATGGATAGTGTAGGTCTGGGTGGGTGCCCTGACTGGAAAGCAATGTATCCCAAACTATTTAGAGGTCTTGGAACAATGGAAAATGAGGTCAACATCCAGCTGAAGGAGGACATGATGCCCTTTGTGCAGACTGCCCCTAGACGAGTAGCTGCAGCACGCAAGAAGCCGCTACTGGAGGAGCTACGTAGAATGGAGAAGCTCGGAGTGATTGAGAAAGTGGAGACTCCGACAGATTGGTGCTCTCCTTGTTTAGTTGTACCTAAGAAAAACGGGAAACTTAGGGTGTGTATTGACTTCACACAATTAAATAAAGCCGTGAAAAGGGAGTACCATCCACTACCAACATTGGAAGAGACGTTGGGTGCGTTGGGAAATTCACGAATATTTAGCAAACTGGACGCCAACTGCGGATATTGGCAAATGAGGTTGAGTAAAGGGTCACATTTGCTAACCACATTTATAACTCCTTTTGGCAGGTACTGTTGCAAACGGCTTCCATTTGGAATTAATTCAGCCCCAGAGATTTTTCAACGAGAAATGCAGAAAGTATTAATGGGCCTGAATGGAGTTGTATGTCAAATGGACGACATATTAGTCTACGCAGAGACTCGACAAGAGCATGATGCCATTCTAAAGCAAGTTTTTGATAGGCTGAGAGCAAGCGGTGTCACTCTTAATGCGGACAAGTGTGAGTTCAACAAGGCAGAGGTAAAATTTCTGGGTCACATAATTGGGTCAGAGGGTATTAAGGCTGACCCCAAAAAAACTAAAGCGATAGAAGGATTTCCCACACCTAGCTGCCGAAAAGAGTTGAGGAGATTTTTCGGTATCGTAAATTACTTGGGGAAATTTTCTGCGGCCATTGCAGAGAGTACAGTGAATTTAAGACAGTTACTAGGTAAAGACTGTGATTGGCACTGGTCCACTGAACATGATAGGGAATTAAAGAAGGTAAAATCTCTGATGATGTCTGCGCCAACATTGGTGCCGTACAAGTTGGAGAATAAAACAATGGTTAGTGCGGATTCCTCATCATTCGGTCTCGGTGCAGCGTTGCTGCAGCTAAGTGACGGGCAGTGGAAGCCAGTGGCTTATGCATCACGGTCCTTAAATGATGCCGAGAAGCGGTATGCTCAGATCGAAAAAGAGGCATTAGCTATCTGCTGGGCGTGTGAGAAGTTTAGTTATTATTTGTCTGGGCGTGAGTTTACTGTCGAGACAGACCACAAGCCACTGGTAGCAGTTCTGGGTGATAAGGAGTTGGCAAAGTTACCAATCCGCGTGCAGAGGTTTAGGCTGCGGATGATGTCATTCAGTTATAATATAGTATATACACCAGGAGTCAAGTTGGTACTAGCCGACGCACTTTCTAGAGCTCCGCTGTTGGAGACGGCCAGAGAAGGCGACCGGGACTCTCTACTCATTCAGCAATTGATAGCGTCGCTACCGATATCACCGGCGCGTCTCCAGAAAATCAAGGCCGCCATGCTCACAGAAGAGGAAGGTAGACTTCTCTTGATGTATGCGATGAATGGCTGGCCCCCTTCGGCTAGAACCGACGCTCATACTCGACAGTTCTACAGCTTTAGAGACCACTTGACAGCTATCGAAGGCATCGTGTACTTTGACAATAGGATATATATACCTGTCATAGAACGAGACAGAGTCCTCGAAGAAATACACTCGGGACACCAGGGTGAAACAAAATGCATTCGTAGAGCCACTGATCTGGTATAGTGGCCAGGAATGACAGCAGATATCCGGGACATGGTTAAAGCTTGTTCTCGCTGTGAGGAGTTTTGGTTGAAACCAAGTGAGCCACTGAGTAGTACCCCGTTGCCCGAGCGGCCGTGGTGGCGACTAGCAGTCGACCTATGCGAGAAGGAAGGGAAAACCTTCCTGGTAGTGGTGGATTACTTCAGCAGATTCATTACAGCTAGCGAATTGACAACGACCTCAGAAGCGGGAGTAATCGTGGCTAAGTTGGAGGCATTGTTCTGCCTGTTGGGGGTCCCAAATACGATAGTCAGTGACAATGGCCCACAGTTCGGGTCAGAGAAGTTCAAACATTTTATGACGAAATGGGACATTAAGCATGTTACTAGTTCTCCTAAATACCCCCAGTCTAATGGAGAAGCTGAGCGAGCAGTAAGAACTGTCAAGCAGTTGTTGAATAAAAACTTAAACCTGCAAGCGGCACTATGCGCATACCGAGACACTCCCTTAGCTAATGGTTACTCACCGGCAGAGTTGATGTTTGGGCGTTCGTTGAACTCCATGGGAATGATGCCGAGTAAGACAATTGACGTCAAGCGACTCCAGAGGTTTGAAGCTTCAATGAGAAGTAAACAAGGAAGGTACTACGACTCGAGACACAGAGCCAGAGCAAGAAGCCCCATTGAGCTGGGTCAGCGGGTTGTAATACATGGCGGTGACCAGCAAAAGTCCACGGGCATTGTAGTCGCCACAAAGGAAAGAGAGGTGGTGGCCTCCAAGGACTCGGGGACACTGTTGCGCAGAAACCGTGCGCATGTAAGTAGAGCTGAGAGCAAAAGTCCACAGGAAGCAGCAACCCCATGGAGAAGATCACCTGGCATAACACCTCAAATTCAGTCGCCAGCTGTGGAAGCAGCGGAATACCCTCGGACACACAACGAACTGCCAGAATCCAGGCAAACGACAGTTAGCCGATCGCCAGCGTCGCCGGTCAGGGAGCCCCCACCAGTCGTCCGAACGACTCGTTATGGTCGTACCATTAGGCCGCCAAAGCGCCTAAATTTATAAAACTCTTTTTTCATGTTGTAGCATGCAGACCTTTCTCATCGGTAATTCTTTAGTTAAACATATTACATCTAGCTCTTGGACAACAATGTGTATTCCAGGGGCCAACTGGGAAATGGTGGTCTTGCATGTGTTAAAGGATCCTGTTCTATTCGCTAACTCATTTATATATATTCTGATCGGACCCGTTAGATTCACTAGGCTACACCGCACCTTGGGGCGGAAAGAGTGTGTACTAAATGACTTTGCGGTAGGAACCCCAAAATCCATATTCAGTCAATGGATGACAGAATTAAAGTCACTAAACATTGTTCCCATCATCTGCACCATATATCCGATCAACTTCGACCTCTACAATCAGCACATAAAGAAACGCCGACTCATTTGTCAGGGGTTTTATAATGAATGGTCTGATAAAATTAGAGGCATGGCTGTGGTGGAGAACTGACTAATAGTCAACTTTAACGCGTCACACAGAATGGCGACGCCATTCATCCACAAGAGAATCTTCCACAGATATAGAGGGAGATACCGGTTTAGGGAGCAATTCCTTCGGGATGGACTTCACCCAATAGACCGGATAATCCGAGACTGGGTTCGAGAAATCAAGCGGGTGGATGTACTAAACCGCCAGGCTTGGAGTCAGTCTCGATAAGAAAGTACATTATGTTGTGACGGCGCGATAAAAAGTTTTTTTTTGCGTCCTTCTGTTTTGCCATATTTCATGTTTTGCACCAAAGTGCATGTTTTGTACCAATGTGCATGTTTTGTACCAATGTGCATGTTTGCACACTAATGTTGGGGACTTATAACGTTATTTGTGTTTATGTAGTCATGTTGTAATTACCAATTATAACTTTTCGTTTATGGACTTATTGTGAGACACATAGTATAGCCGTTTAGTACTTTTGCGCTAAGGTTGAGGGGAAGGTGGTGAATAGCTAACGTGACATTTCTTACTAAAGACAGAACTGTAATTAGATTGTACGCTGCATTGGAGTTACCATGTATGTTATAGTGTTGATGTGTGGTTGCACTCAATAAGTGACTGGTCGGAGAGTGGTATCTTGGAAGGAAGGTGTAATAGTATAACGGACGTGACGTCAGACTAGCAGGGCGAGAGAGTGAGATTGCAGTTTCGATCAGGAGCCTGAAGGAGATAGACCCGCTTGAGGAGACGACTGATAACTTGAAAGACATAAGGTAACTAATATACTATTACAGAATGCATAGAATGCATAGGATGCATAGAGTGCATTCTATGCGTTTTATGAGTTCTATGCATTCTATGTAGTCTACGCATTGCATAGAACACATAGACTGCATTCTATGCACTCTATGCACTCCATGTAACCTATGCATTCTATGTATTCTATGCATTCGATGCCTATAATACATTGATCACATAGAATGCATTCTATGCACTCTCTGCATTCCATGTAATCTATGTGTTCTATGCATGGGATACATAGATTGCATTCTACGCATTCTATGCATAGAATATATGTACATATAATTCTATGTCTTCTATGTATTCTATGCATTCCATGCATAGAATACATAGATTACATATATTGCACTCTATGCATTCCATGTAATCTATGCGTTCTATGCATAGAATACATAGATTGCATTCTATGCATTCTATGCATAGAATACATTGAATACATAGAAGACATAGAATGCATATAATGCATTCCATGTAATCTATGCACTCTATGCATAGATTACATATATTGCATTCTACGCAGAGAATACATTGATCACATAGAATGCATTCTATGCACTCTATGCATTCGATGTAATCTATGCATTCTATGCATCGAATACATAGATTGCATTCTATGCACTCTATGCATAGAATACATAGATTGCACTCTATGCACTCTATGCATTCCATGGAGCCTATGCATTCTATGCATAGAATACATAGATTGCATTGTATGCATTCTATGCATAGAATACATAGATTGCATTCTATGCACTCTATGCATTCCATGTAATCTATGCGTTCTATGCATAGGATACATAGATTGCATACTATGCATTCTATGCATAGAATACATATAATTCTATGTCTTCCATGTATTCTATGCATTCCATGCATAGAATACATAGAATACATAGATAGCACTCTATGCACTCTATGCATTCCATGTAATCTATGCGTTCTATGCATAGAATACATAGATTGCATTATATGCATTCTATGCATAGAATACATAGAATGCATTCCGTGCAATCTGTGCACTCTATGCATAGAATACATAGATTGCACTCTATGCACTCTATGCATTCCATGTAACCTATTCATTCTGTGCATAGAATACATAGATTGCATTCTATGCATTCTTTGCATAGAATACATTGAATACATAGAAGACATAGAATGCATATAATGCATTCCATGTAATCTATGACCTCTATGCATAGATTACATAGCTTGCATTCTATGCAGAGAATACATTGATCACATAGAATGCATTCTATGCACTCTATGCATTCCATGTAATCTATGCATTCTATGTATTCTATGCATTCGATGCATATAATACATTTTATGCATAGAATGCATAGAATACATTGATCACATCGAATGCATTCTATGCACTCTATGCATTCCATGTAATCTATGCGTTCTATGCATAGAATACATAGATTGCATTATATGCATTCTATGCATAGAATACATAGAGGACATAGAATGCATAGAATGCATTCTGTGCAATCTATGCACTCTATGCATAGAACACATAGATTGCACTCTATGCATAGAACACATAGATTGCACTCTATGCACTTTATGCATTCCATGTAATCTATGCATTCTATGCATAGAATACATAGATTGCATTATATGCATTCTATGCATAGAATACATAGAAGACATAGAATGCATTCCGTACAATCTATGCACTCTATGCATACAATACATAGATAGCACTCTATGCACTCTATGCATTCCATGTAATCTATGCATTCTATGTATTCTATGCATTCGGTGCATAGAATACATTTTATGCATAGAATGAATAGAATACATTGATCACAAAGAAGGCATTCTATGCACTCTATGCATTCCATGTAATCTATGCATTCTATGCATAGAATACATAGATTGCATTCTATGCATTCTATGCATATAATACTTTGAATATATAGAAGACATAGAAGACATAGAATGCATAGAATACATTCCATGTAACCTATGCACTCTATGCATAAAATACATAGATTGCATTCTATGCATTCGATGCATAGAATACATCGAATACATTGAATACATAGAAGGCATTGTATGTAATCAATGTATTTTATGCATTCTATGCATAGAATACATTGATCACATAGAATGCATTCTATGCACTCTATGCATTCCATGTAATCTATGCGTTCTACGCATAGGATACATGGATTGCATACTATGCATTCTATGCATAGAATACATATAATTCTATGTCTTCTACGTATTCTATGCATTCCATGCATAGAATACATAGATTGAACTCTATGCACTCTATGCATTCCATGTAATCTATGCATTCTATGTATTCTATGCATTCGGTGCATAGAATACATTTTATGCATAGATTGAACAGAATACATTGATCAGATAGAATGCATTCTATGCACTGAATGCATAGAATGCGTAGGATGCATAGAGGGCATTCTATGCGATTTATGAGTTCTATGCATTCTATGTAGTCTATGCATTGCATAGAGCACATAGATTGCATTCTATGCACTCTATGCATTTCATTTAATCTATGCATTCTATGTATTCTATGCATTCGATGCATATAATACATTTTATGCATAGAATGCATAGAATACATTGATCACATAGAATGCATTCTATGCACTCTCTGCATTCCATGTAATCTATGTGTTCTATGCATAGGATACATAGATTGCATTCTATGCATTCTATGCATAGAATATATGTACATATAATTCTATGTCTTCTATGTATTCTATGCATTCCATGCATAGAATACATAGATTACATAGATTGCACTCTATGCACTCTATGCATTCCATGTAATCTATGCATTCTATGTATCCTATACATTCGATGCATTCGATGCATAGAACACATTTTATGCATAGAATGCATAGAATACATTGATCGCATAGAATGCATTCTATGCACTCTAAGCATTCCATGGTATCTATGCGTTCTATGCATAGAATACCTAGATTGCATTCCATGCGTTCTACGCATAGAATACATAGAAGACATAGAATGCACAAAATGCATTCCGTGCAATCTACGCACTCTATGCATAGAATACATAGATTGCACTCTATGCACTCTATGCATTCAATGTAACCTATTCATTCTATGCATAGAATACATAGATTGCATTCTATGCATTCTATGCATAGAATACATTGAATACATAGAAGACATAGAAGACATAGAATGCATATAAGGCATTCCATGTAATCTATGCACTCTATGCATAGATTACATAGATTGCATTCTATGCATTCGATGCATAGAATACATAGAATACATTGAATACATAGAAGGCATTGTACGTAATCAATGTATTTTATGCATTCTATGCATAGAATACATAGATTGCATTCTATGCAGAGAATACATTGATCACATAGAATGCATTCTATGCACTCTATGCATTCCATGTAATCTATGCATTCTATGTATTCTATGCATTCAGTGCATAGAATACATTTTATGCATAGAATGAATAGAATACATTGATCACAAAGAAGGCATTCTATGCACTCTATGCATTCCATGTAATCTATGCATTCTATGCATAGAATACATAGATTGCATTCTATGCATTCTATGCATAGAATACTTTGAATATATAGAAGACATAGAAGACATAGAATGCATAGAATACATTCCATGTAACCTATGCACTCTATGCATAAAATACATAGATTGCATTCTATGCATTCGATGCATAGAATACATCGAATACATTGAATACATAGAAGGCATTGTATGTAATTAATGTATTTTATGCATTCTATGCATAGAATACATTGATCACATAGAATGCATTCTATGCACTCTATGCATTCCATGTAATCTATGCGTTCTACGCATAGGATACATGGATTGCATACTATGCATTCTATGCATAGAATACATATAATTCTATGTCTTCTACGTATTCTATGCATTCCATGCATAGAATACATAGATTGAACTCTATGCACTCTATGCATTCCATGTAATCTATGCATTCTATGTATTCTATGCATTCGGTGCATAGAATACATTTTATGCATAGATTGAACAGAATACATTGATCAGATAGAATGCATTCTATGCACTGAATGCATAGAATGCGTAGGATGCATAGAGTGCATTCTATGCGATTTATGAGTTCTATGCATTCTATGTAGTCTATGCATTGCATAGAGCACATAGATTGCATTCTATGCACTCTATGCATTTCATTTAATCTATGCATTCTATGTATTCTATGCATTCGATGCATATAATACATTTTATGCATAGAATGCATAGAATACATTGATCACATAGAATGCATTCTATGCACTCTCTGCATTCCATGTAATCTATGTGTTCTATGCATAGGATACATAGATTGCATTCTATGCATTCTATGCATAGAATATATGTACATATAATTCTATGTCTTCTATGTATTCTATGCATGGAATGCATAGAATACATAGAATACATAGATTGCACTCTATGCACTCTATGCATTCCATGTAATCTATGCATTCTATGTATCCTATACATTCGATGCATTCGATGCATAGAACACATTTTATGCATAGAATGCATAGAATACATTGATCGCATAGAATGCATTCTATGCACTCTAAGCATTCCATGGTATCTATGCGTTCTATGCATAGAATACCTAGATTGCATTCCATGCGTTCTACGCATAGAATACATAGAATACATAGATTGCACTCTATGCACTCTATGCATTCAATGTAACCTATTCATTCTATGCATAGAATACATAGATTGCATTCTATGCATTCTATGCATAGAATACATTGAATACATAGAAGACATAGAAGACATAGAATGCATATAAGGCACTCCATGTAATCTATGCACTCTATGCATAGATTACATAGATTGCATTCTATGCATTCGATGCATAGAATACATAGAATACATTGAATACATAGAAGGCATTGTACGTAATCAATGTATTTTATGGATTCTGTGCATAGAATACATAGATTGCATTCTATGTATAGAATACATTGATCACATAGAATGCATTCTATGCACTCTATGCATTCCATGTAATCTATGCATTCTATGTATTCTATGCATTCGGTGCATAGAATACATTTTATGCATAGAATGAATAGAATACATTGATCACAAAGAAGGCATTCTATGCACTCTATGCATTCCATGTAATCTATGCATTCTATGCATAGAATACATAGATTGCATTCTATGCATTCTATGCATAGAATACTTTGAATATATAGAAGACATAGAAGACATAGAATGCATAGAATACATTCCATGTAACCTATGCACTCTATGCATAAAATACATAGATTGCATTCTATGCATTCGATGCATAGAATACATCGAATACATTGAATACATAGAAGGCATTGTATGTAATCAATGTATTTTATGCATTCTATGCATAGAATACATTGATCACATAGAATGCATTCTATGCACTCTATGCATTCCATGTAATCTATGCGTTCTACGCATAGGATACATGGATTGCATACTATGCATTCTATGCATAGAATACATATAATTCTATGTCTTCTACGTATTCTATGCATTCCATGCATAGAATACATAGATTGAACTCTATGCACTCTATGCATTCCATGTAATCTATGCATTCTATGTATTCTATGCATTCGGTGCATAGAATACATTTTATGCATAGATTGAACAGAATACATTGATCAGATAGAATGCATTCTATGCACTGAATGCATAGAATGCGTAGGATGCATAGAGTGCATTCTATGCGATTTATGAGTTCTATGCATTCTATGTAGTCTATGCATTGCATAGAGCACATAGATTGCATTCTATGCACTCTATGCATTTCATTTAATCTATGCATTCTATGTATTCTATGCATTCGATGCATATAATACATTTTATGCATAGAATGCATAGAATACATTGATCACATAGAATGCGTTCTATGCACTCTCTGCATTCCATGTAATCTATGTGTTCTATGCATAGGATACATAGATTGCATTCTATGCATTCTATGCATAGAATATATGTACATATAATTCTATGTCTTCTATGTATTCTATGCATTCCATGCATAGAATACATAGATTACATAGATTGCACTCTATGCACTCTATGCATTCCATGTAATCTATGCATTCTATGTATCCTATACATTCGATGCTTTCGATGCATAGAACACATTTTATGCATAGAATGCATAGAATACATTGATCGCATAGAATGCATTCTATGCACTCTAAGCATTCCATGGTATCTATGCGTTCTATGCATAGAATACCTAGATTGCATTCCATGCGTTCTACGCATAGAATACATAGAAGACATAGAATGCACAAAATGCATTCCGTGCAATCTACGCACTCTATGCATAGAATACATAGATTGCACTCTATGCACTCTATGCATTCAATGTAACCTATTCATTCTATGCATAGAATACATAGATTGCATTCTATGCATTCTATGCATAGAATACATTGAATACATAGAAGACATAGAAGACATAGAATGCATATAAGGCATTCCATGTAATCTATGCACTCTATGCATAGATTACATAGATTGCATTCTATGCATTCGATGCATAGAATACATAGAATACATTGAATACATAGAAGGCATTGTACGTAATCAATGTATTTTATGCATTCTATGCATAGAATACATAGATTGCATTCTATGCAGAGAATACATTGATCACATAGAATGCATTCTATGCACTCTATGCATTCCATGTAATCTATGCATTCTATGTATTCTATGCATTCGGTGCATAGAATACATTTTATGCATAGAATGAATAGAATACATTGATCACAAAGAAGGCATTCTATGCACTCTATGCATTCCATGTAATCTATGCATTCTATGCATAGAATACATAGATTGCATTCTATGCATTCTATGCATAGAATACTTTGAATATATAGAAGACATAGAAGACATAGAATGCATAGAATACATTCCATGTAACCTATGCACTCTATGCATAAAATACATAGATTGCATTCTATGCATTCGATGCATAGAATACATCGAATACATTGAATACATAGAAGGCATTGTATGTAATTAATGTATTTTATGCATTCTATGCATAGAATACATTGATCACATAGAATGCATTCTATGCACTCTATGCATTCCATGTAATCTATGCGTTCTACGCATAGGATACATGGATTGCATACTATGCATTCTATGCATAGAATACATATAATTCTATGTCTTCTACGTATTCTATGCATTCCATGCATAGAATACATAGATTGAACTCTATGCACTCTATGCATTCCATGTAATCTATGCATTCTATGTATTCTATGCATTCGGTGCATAGAATACATTTTATGCATAGATTGAACAGAATACATTGATCAGATAGAATGCATTCTATGCACTGAATGCATAGAATGCGTAGGATGCATAGAGTGCATTCTATGCGATTTATGAGTTCTATGCATTCTATGTAGTCTATGCATTGCATAGAGCACATAGATTGCATTCTATGCACTCTATGCATTTCATTTAATCTATGCATTCTATGTATTCTATGCATTCGATGCATATAATACATTTTATGCATAGAATGCATAGAATACATTGATCACATAGAATGCATTCTATGCACTCTCTGCATTCCATGTAATCTATGTGTTCTATGCATAGGATACATAGATTGCATTCTATGCATTCTATGCATAGAATATATGTACATATAATTCTATGTCTTCTATGTATTCTATGCATTCCATGCATAGAATACATAGATTACATAGATTGCACTCTATGCACTCTATGCATTCCATGTAATCTATGCATTCTATGTATCCTATACATTCGATGCATTCGATGCATAGAACACATTTTATGCATAGAATGCATAGAATACATTGATCGCATAGAATGCATTCTATGCACTCTAAGCATTCCATGGTATCTATGCGTTCTATGCATAGAATACCTAGATTGCATTCCATGCGTTCTACGCATAGAATACATAGAATACATAGATTGCACTCTATGCACTCTATGCATTCAATGTAACCTATTCATTCTATGCATAGAATACATAGATTGCAATCTATGCATTCTATGCATAGAATACATTGAATACATAGAAGACATAGAAGACATAGAATGCATATAAGGCACTCCATGTAATCTATGCACTCTATGCATAGATTACATAGATTGCATTCTATGCATTCGATGCATAGAATACATAGAATACATTGAATACATAGAAGGCATTGTACGTAATCAATGTATTTTATGCATTCTATGCATAGAATACATAGATTGCATTCTATGCAGAGAATACATTGATCACATAGAATGCATTCTATGCACTCTATGCATTCCATGTAATCTATGCATTCTATGTATTCTATGCATTCGGTGCATAGAATACATTTTATGCATAGAATGAATAGAATACATTGATCACAAAGAAGGCATTCTATGCACTCTATGCATTCCATGTAATCTATGCATTCTATGCATAGAATACATAGATTGCATTCTATGCATTCTATGCATAGAATACTTTGAATATATAGAAGACATAGAAGACATAGAATGCATAGAATACATTCCATGTAACCTATGCACTCTATGCATAAAATACATAGATTGCATTCTATGCATTCGATGCATAGAATACATCGAATACATTGAATACATAGAAGGCATTGTATGTAATCAATGTATTTTATGCATTCTATGCATAAATTACATTGATCACATAGAATGCATTCTATGCACTCTATGCATTCCATGTAATCTATGCGTTCTACGCATAGGATACATGGATTGCATACTATGCATTCTATGCATAGAATACATATAATTCTATGTCTTCTACGTATTCTATGCATTCCATGCATAGAATACATAGATTGAACTCTATGCACTCTATGCATTCCATGTAATCTATGCATTCTATGTATTCTATGCATTCGGTGCATAGAATACATTTTATGCATAGATTGAACAGAATACATTGATCAGATAGAATGCATTCTATGCACTGAATGCATAGAATGCGTAGGATGCATAGAGTGCATTCTATGCGATTTATGAGTTCTATGCATTCTATGTAGTCTATGCATTGCATAGAGCACATAGATTGCATTCTATGCACTCTATGCATTTCATTTAATCTATGCATTCTATGTATTCTATGCATTCGATGCATATAATACATTTTATGCATCGAATGCATAGAATACATTGATCACATAGAATGCGTTCTATGCACTCTCTGCATTCCATGTAATCTATGTGTTCTATGCATAGGATACATAGATTGCATTCTATGCATTCTATGCATAGAATATATGTACATATAATTCTATGTCTTCTATGTATTCTATGCATTCCATGCATAGAATACATAGATTACATAGATTGCACTCTATGCACTCTATGCATTCCATGTAATCTATGTGTTCTATGCATAGGATACATAGATTGCATTCTATGCATTCTATGCATAGAATATATGTACATATAATTCTATGTCTTCTATGTATTCTATGCATTCCATGCATAGAATACATAGATTACATAGATTGCACTCTATGCACTCTATGCATTCCATGTAATCTATGCATTCTATGTATCCTATACATTCGATGCATTCGATGCATAGAACACATTTTATGCATAGAATGCATAGAATACATTGATCGCATAGAATGCATTCTATGCACTCTAAGCATTCCATGGTATCTATGCGTTCTATGCATAGAATACCTAGATTGCATTCCATGCGTTCTACGCATAGAATACATAGAAGACATAGAATGCATTCCGTACAATCTATGCACTCTATGCATACAATACATAGATAGCACTCTATGCACTCTATGCATTCCATGTAATCTATGCATTCTATGTATTCTATGCATTCGGTGCATAGAATACATTTTATGCATAGAATGAATAGAATACATTGATCACAAAGAAGGCATTCTATGCACTCTATGCATTCCATGTAATCTATGCATTCTATGCATAGAATACATAGATTGCATTCTATGCATTCTATGCATATAATACTTTGAATATATAGAAGACATAGAAGACATAGAATGCATAGAATACATTCCATGTAACCTATGCACTCTATGCATAAAATACATAGATTGCATTCTATGCATTCGATGCATAGAATACATCGAATACATTGAATACATAGAAGGCATTGTATGTAATCAATGTATTTTATGCATTCTATGCATAGAATACATTGATCACATAGAATGCATTCTATGCACTCTATGCATTCCATGTAATCTATGCGTTCTACGCATAGGATACATGGATTGCATACTATGCATTCTATGCATAGAATACATATAATTCTATGTCTTCTACGTATTCTATGCATTCCATGCATAGAATACATAGATTGAACTCTATGCACTCTATGCATTCCATGTAATCTATGCATTCTATGTATTCTATGCATTC
Organism: Bugulina stolonifera; assembly: GCA_935421135.1. Classification (NCBI taxonomy): domain Eukaryota; kingdom Metazoa; phylum Bryozoa; class Gymnolaemata; order Cheilostomatida; family Bugulidae; genus Bugulina; species Bugulina stolonifera. The sequence goes on along the minus strand of OW285195.1, from coordinate 978,043 downwards.
GGTGCATAGAATACATTTTATGCATAGATTGAACAGAATACATTGATCAGATAGAATGCATTCTATGCACTGAATGCATAGAATGCGTAGGATGCATAGAGGGCATTCTATGCGATTTATGAGTTCTATGCATTCTATGTAGTCTATGCATTGCATAGAGCACATAGATTGCATTCTATGCACTCTATGCATTTCATTTAATCTATGCATTCTATGTATTCTATGCATTCGATGCATATAATACATTTTATGCATAGAATGCATAGAATACATTGATCACATAGAATGCATTCTATGCACTCTCTGCATTCCATGTAATCTATGTGTTCTATGCATAGGATACATAGATTGCATTCTATGCATTCTATGCATAGAATATATGTACATATAATTCTATGTCTTCTATGTATTCTATGCATTCCATGCATAGAATACATAGATTACATAGATTGCACTCTATGCACTCTATGCATTCCATGTAATCTATGCATTCTATGTATCCTATACATTCGATGCATTCGATGCATAGAACACATTTTATGCATAGAATGCATAGAATACATTGATCGCATAGAATGCATTCTATGCACTCTAAGCATTCCATGGTATCTATGCGTTCTATGCATAGAATACCTAGATTGCATTCCATGCGTTCTACGCATAGAATACATAGAAGACATAGAATGCACAAAATGCATTCCGTGCAATCTACGCACTCTATGCATAGAATACATAGATTGCACTCTATGCACTCTATGCATTCAATGTAACCTATTCATTCTATGCATAGAATACATAGATTGCATTCTATGCATTCTATGCATAGAATACATTGAATACATAGAAGACATAGAAGACATAGAATGCATATAAGGCATTCCATGTAATCTATGCACTCTATGCATAGATTACATAGATTGCATTCTATGCATTCGATGCATAGAATACATAGAATACATTGAATACATAGAAGGCATTGTATGTAATCAATGTATTTTATGCATTCTATGCATAGAATACATAGATTGCATTCTATGCAGAGAATACATTGATCACATAGAATGCATTCTATGCACTCTATGCATTCCATGTAATCTATGCATTCTATGTATTCTATGCATTCAGTGCATAGAATACATTTTATGCATAGAATGAATAGAATACATTGATCACAAAGAAGGCATTCTATGCACTCTATGCATTCCATGTAATCTATGCATTCTATGCATAGAATACATAGATTGCATTCTATGCATTCTATGCATAGAATACTTTGAATATATAGAAGACATAGAAGACATAGAATGCATAGAATACATTCCATGTAACCTATGCACTCTATGCATAAAATACATAGATTGCATTCTATGCATTCGATGCATAGAATACATCGAATACATTGAATACATAGAAGGCATTGTATGTAATTAATGTATTTTATGCATTCTATGCATAGAATACATTGATCACATAGAATGCATTCTATGCACTCTATGCATTCCATGTAATCTATGCGTTCTACGCATAGGATACATGGATTGCATACTATGCATTCTATGCATAGAATACATATAATTCTATGTCTTCTACGTATTCTATGCATTCCATGCATAGAATACATAGATTGAACTCTATGCACTCTATGCATTCCATGTAATCTATGCATTCTATGTATTCTATGCATTCGGTGCATAGAATACATTTTATGCATAGATTGAACAGAATACATTGATCAGATAGAATGCATTCTATGCACTGAATGCATAGAATGCGTAGGATGCATAGAGTGCATTCTATGCGATTTATGAGTTCTATGCATTCTATGTAGTCTATGCATTGCATAGAGCACATAGATTGCATTCTATGCACTCTATGCATTTCATTTAATCTATGCATTCTATGTATTCTATGCATTCGATGCATATAATACATTTTATGCATAGAATGCATAGAATACATTGATCACATAGAATGCATTCTATGCACTCTCTGCATTCCATGTAATCTATGTGTTCTATGCATAGGATACATAGATTGCATTCTATGCATTCTATGCATAGAATATATGTACATATAATTCTATGTCTTCTATGTATTCTATGCATTCCATGCATAGAATACATAGATTACATAGATTGCACTCTATGCACTCTATGCATTCCATGTAATCTATGCATTCTATGTATCCTATACATTCGATGCATTCGATGCATAGAACACATTTTATGCATAGAATGCATAGAATACATTGATCGCATAGAATGCATTCTATGCACTCTAAGCATTCCATGGTATCTATGCGTTCTATGCATAGAATACCTAGATTGCATTCCATGCGTTCTACGCATAGAATACATAGAATACATAGATTGCACTCTATGCACTCTATGCATTCAATGTAACCTATTCATTCTATGCATAGAATACATAGATTGCATTCTATGCATTCTATGCATAGAATACATTGAATACATAGAAGACATAGAAGACATAGAATGCATATAAGGCACTCCATGTAATCTATGCACTCTATGCATAGATTACATAGATTGCATTCTATGCATTCGATGCATAGAATACATAGAATACATTGAATACATAGAAGGCATTGTACGTAATCAATGTATTTTATGCATTCTATGCATAGAATACATAGATTGCATTCTATGCAGAGAATACATTGATCACATAGAATGCATTCTATGCACTCTATGCATTCCATGTAATCTATGCATTCTATGTATTCTATGCATTCGGTGCATAGAATACATTTTATGCATAGAATGAATAGAATACATTGATCACAAAGAAGGCATTCTATGCACTCTATGCATTCCATGTAATCTATGCATTCTATGCATAGAATACATAGATTGCATTCTATGCATTCTATGCATAGAATACTTTGAATATATAGAAGACATAGAAGACATAGAATGCATAGAATACATTCCATGTAACCTATGCACTCTATGCATAAAATACATAGATTGCATTCTATGCATTCGATGCATAGAATACATCGAATACATTGAATACATAGAAGGCATTGTATGTAATCAATGTATTTTATGCATTCTATGCATAGAATACATTGATCACATAGAATGCATTCTATGCACTCTATGCATTCCATGTAATCTATGCGTTCTACGCATAGGATACATGGATTGCATACTATGCATTCTATGCATAGAATACATATAATTCTATGTCTTCTACGTATTCTATGCATTCCATGCATAGAATACATAGATTGAACTCTATGCACTCTATGCATTCCATGTAATCTATGCATTCTATGTATTCTATGCATTCGGTGCATAGAATACATTTTATGCATAGATTGAACAGAATACATTGATCAGATAGAATGCATTCTATGCACTGAATGCATAGAATGCGTAGGATGCATAGAGTGCATTCTATGCGATTTATGAGTTCTATGCATTCTATGTAGTCTATGCATTGCATAGAGCACATAGATTGCATTCTATGCACTCTATGCATTTCATTTAATCTATGCATTCTATGTATTCTATGCATTCGATGCATATAATACATTTTATGCATAGAATGCATAGAATACATTGATCACATAGAATGCGTTCTATGCACTCTCTGCATTCCATGTAATCTATGTGTTCTATGCATAGGATACATAGATTGCATTCTATGCATTCTATGCATAGAATATATGTACATATAATTCTATGTCTTCTATGTATTCTATGCATTCCATGCATAGAATACATAGATTACATAGATTGCACTCTATGCACTCTATGCATTCCATGTAATCTATGCATTCTATGTATCCTATACATTCGATGCTTTCGATGCATAGAACACATTTTATGCATAGAATGCATAGAATACATTGATCGCATAGAATGCATTCTATGCACTCTAAGCATTCCATGGTATCTATGCGTTCTATGCATAGAATACCTAGATTGCATTCCATGCGTTCTACGCATAGAATACATAGAATACATAGATTGCACTCTATGCACTCTATGCATTCAATGTAACCTATTCATTCTATGCATAGAATACATAGATTGCATTCTATGCATTCTATGCATAGAATACATTGAATACATAGAAGACATAGAAGACATAGAATGCATATAAGGCACTCCATGTAATCTATGCACTCTATGCATAGATTACATAGATTGCATTCTATGCATTCGATGCATAGAATACATAGAATACATTGAATACATAGAAGGCATTGTACGTAATCAATGTATTTTATGCATTCTATGCATAGAATACATAGATTGCATTCTATGCAGAGAATACATTGATCACATAGAATGCATTCTATGCACTCTATGCATTCCATGTAATCTATGCATTCTATGTATTCTATGCATTCGGTGCATAGAATACATTTTATGCATAGAATGAATAGAATACATTGATCACAAAGAAGGCATTCTATGCACTCTATGCATTCCATGTAATCTATGCATTCTATGCATAGAATACATAGATTGCATTCTATGCATTCTATGCATAGAATACTTTGAATATATAGAAGACATAGAAGACATAGAATGCATAGAATACATTCCATGTAACCTATGCACTCTATGCATAAAATACATAGATTGCATTCTATGCATTCGATGCATAGAATACATCGAATACATTGAATACATAGAAGGCATTGTATGTAATCAATGTATTTTATGCATTCTATGCATAGAATACATTGATCACATAGAATGCATTCTATGCACTCTATGCATTCCATGTAATCTATGCGTTCTACGCATAGGATACATGGATTGCATACTATGCATTCTATGCATAGAATACATATAATTCTATGTCTTCTACGTATTCTATGCATTCCATGCATAGAATACATAGATTGAACTCTATGCACTCTATGCATTCCATGTAATCTATGCATTCTATGTATTCTATGCATTCGGTGCATAGAATACATTTTATGCATAGATTGAACAGAATACATTGATCAGATAGAATGCATTCTATGCACTGAATGCATAGAATGCGTAGGATGCATAGAGTGCATTCTATGCGATTTATGAGTTCTATGCATTCTATGTAGTCTATGCATTGCATAGAGCACATAGATTGCATTCTATGCACTCTATGCATTTCATTTAATCTATGCATTCTATGTATTCTATGCATTCGATGCATATAATACATTTTATGCATAGAATGCATAGAATACATTGATCACATAGAATGCGTTCTATGCACTCTCTGCATTCCATGTAATCTATGTGTTCTATGCATAGGATACATAGATTGCATTCTATGCATTCTATGCATAGAATATATGTACATATAATTCTATGTCTTCTATGTATTCTATGCATTCCATGCATAGAATACATAGATTACATAGATTGCACTCTATGCACTCTATGCATTCCATGTAATCTATGCATTCTATGTATCCTATACATTCGATGCTTTCGATGCATAGAACACATTTTATGCATAGAATGCATAGAATACATTGATCGCATAGAATGCATTCTATGCACTCTAAGCATTCCATGGTATCTATGCGTTCTATGCATAGAATACCTAGATTGCATTCCATGCGTTCTACGCATAGAATACATAGAAGACATAGAATGCACAAAATGCATTCCGTGCAATCTACGCACTCTATGCATAGAATACATAGATTGCACTCTATGCACTCTATGCATTCAATGTAACCTATTCATTCTATGCATAGAATACATAGATTGCATTCTATGCATTCTATGCATAGAATACATTGAATACATAGAAGACATAGAAGACATAGAATGCATATAAGGCATTCCATGTAATCTATGCACTCTATGCATAGATTCCATAGATTGCATTCTATGCATTCGATGCATAGAATACATAGAATACATTGAATACATAGAAGGCATTGTACGTAATCAATGTATTTTATGCATTCTATGCATAGAATACATAGATTGCATTCTATGTATAGAATACATTGATCACATAGAATGCATTCTATGCACTCTATGCATTCCATGTAATCTATGCATTCTATGTATTCTATGCATTCGGTGCATAGAATACATTTTATGCATAGAATGCATAGAATACATTGATCACAAAGAAGGCATTCTATGCACTCTATGCATTCCATGTAATCTATGCATTCTATGCATAGAATACATAGATTGCATTCTATGCATTCTATGCATAGAATACTTTGAATATATAGAAGACATAGAAGACATAGAATGCATAGAATACATTCCATGTAACCTATGCACTCTATGCATAAAATACATAGATTGCATTCTATGCATTCGATGCATAGAATACATCGAATACATTGAATACATAGAAGGCATTGTATGTAATTAATGTATTTTATGCATTCTATGCATAGAATACATTGATCACATAGAATGCATTCTATGCACTCTATGCATTCCATGTAATCTATGCGTTCTACGCATAGGATACATGGATTGCATACTATGCATTCTATGCATAGAATACATATAATTCTATGTCTTCTACGTATTCTATGCATTCCATGCATAGAATACATAGATTGAACTCTATGCACTCTATGCATTCCATGTAATCTATGCATTCTATGTATTCTATGCATTCGGTGCATAGAATACATTTTATGCATAGATTGAACAGAATACATTGATCAGATAGAATGCATTCTATGCACTGAATGCATAGAATGCGTAGGATGCATAGAGTGCATTCTATGCGATTTATGAGTTCTATGCATTCTATGTAGTCTATGCATTGCATAGAGCACATAGATTGCATTCTATGCACTCTATGCATTTCATTTAATCTATGCATTCTATGTATTCTATGCATTCGATGCATATAATACATTTTATGCATAGAATGCATAGAATACATTGATCACATAGAATGCATTCTATGCACTCTCTGCATTCCATGTAATCTATGTGTTCTATGCATAGGATACATAGATTGCATTCTATGCATTCTATGCATAGAATATATGTACATATAATTCTATGTCTTCTATGTATTCTATGCATTCCATGCATAGAATACATAGATTACATAGATTGCACTCTATGCACTCTATGCATTCCATGTAATCTATGCATTCTATGTATCCTATACATTCGATGCATTCGATGCATAGAACACATTTTATGCATAGAATGCATAGAATACATTGATCGCATAGAATGCATTCTATGCACTCTAAGCATTCCATGGTATCTATGCGTTCTATGCATAGAATACCTAGATTGCATTCCATGCGTTCTACGCATAGAATACATAGAATACATAGATTGCACTCTATGCACTCTATGCATTCAATGTAACCTATTCATTCTATGCATAGAATACATAGATTGCATTCTATGCATTCTATGCATAGAATACATTGAATACATAGAAGACATAGAAGACATAGAATGCATATAAGGCACTCCATGTAATCTATGCACTCTATGCATAGATTACATAGATTGCATTCTATGCATTCGATGCATAGAATACATAGAATACATTGAATACATAGAAGGCATTGTACGTAATCAATGTATTTTATGCATTCTATGCATAGAATACATAGATTGCATTCTATGCAGAGAATACATTGATCACATAGAATGCATTCTATGCACTCTATGCATTCCATGTAATCTATGCATTCTATGTATTCTATGCATTCGGTGCATAGAATACATTTTATGCATAGAATGCATAGAATACATTGATCACAAAGAAGGCATTCTATGCACTCTATGCATTCCATGTAATCTATGCATTCTATGCATAGAATACATAGATTGCATTCTATGCATTCTATGCATAGAATACTTTGAATATATAGAAGACATAGAAGACATAGAATGCATAGAATACATTCCATGTAACCTATGCACTCTATGCATAAAATACATAGATTGCATTCTATGCATTCGATGCATAGAATACATCGAATACATTGAATACATAGAAGGCATTGTATGTAATCAATGTATTTTATGCATTCTATGCATAAATTACATTGATCACATAGAATGCATTCTATGCACTCTATGCATTCCATGTAATCTATGCGTTCTACGCATAGGATACATGGATTGCATACTATGCATTCTATGCATAGAATACATATAATTCTATGTCTTCTACGTATTCTATGCATTCCATGCATAGAATACATAGATTGAACTCTATGCACTCTATGCATTCCATGTAATCTATGCATTCTATGTATTCTATGCATTCGGTGCATAGAATACATTTTATGCATAGATTGAACAGAATACATTGATCAGATAGAATGCATTCTATGCACTGAATGCATAGAATGCGTAGGATGCATAGAGTGCATTCTATGCGATTTATGAGTTCTATGCATTCTATGTAGTCTATGCATTGCATAGAGCACATAGATTGCATTCTATGCACTCTATGCATTTCATTTAATCTATGCATTCTATGTATTCTATGCATTCGATGCATATAATACATTTTATGCATCGAATGCATAGAATACATTGATCACATAGAATGCGTTCTATGCACTCTCTGCATTCCATGTAATCTATGTGTTCTATGCATAGGATACATAGATTGCATTCTATGCATTCTATGCATAGAATATATGTACATATAATTCTATGTCTTCTATGTATTCTATGCATTCCATGCATAGAATACATAGATTACATAGATTGCACTCTATGCACTCTATGCATTCCATGTAATCTATGTGTTCTATGCATAGGATACATAGATTGCATTCTATGCATTCTATGCATAGAATATATGTACATATAATTCTATGTCTTCTATGTATTCTATGCATTCCATGCATAGAATACATAGATTACATAGATTGCACTCTATGCACTCTATGCATTCCATGTAATCTATGCATTCTATGTATCCTATACATTCGATGCATTCGATGCATAGAACACATTTTATGCATAGAATGCATAGAATACATTGATCGCATAGAATGCATTCTATGCACTCTAAGCATTCCATGGTATCTATGCGTTCTATGCATAGAATACCTAGATTGCATTCCATGCGTTCTACGCATAGAATACATAGAAGACATAGAATGCACAAAATGCATTCCGTGCAATCTACGCACTCTATGCATAGAATACATAGATTGCACTCTATGCACTCTATGCATTCAATGTAACCTATTCATTCTATGCATAGAATACATAGATTGCATTCTATGCATTCTATGCATAGAATACATTGAATACATAGAAGACATAGAAGACATAGAATGCATATAAGGCACTCCATGTAATCTATGCACTCTATGCATAGATTACATAGATTGCATTCTATGCATTCGATGCATAGAATACATAGAATACATTGAATACATAGAAGGCATTGTACGTAATCAATGTATTTTATGCATTCTATGCATAGAATACATAGATTGCATTCTATGCAGAGAATACATTGATCACATAGAATGCATTCTATGCACTCTATGCATTCCATGTAATCTATGCATTCTATGTATTCTATGCATTCGGTGCATAGAATACATTTTATGCATAGAATGAATAGAATACATTGATCACAAAGAAGGCATTCTATGCACTCTATGCATTCCATGTAATCTATGCATTCTATGCATAGAATACATAGATTGCATTCTATGCATTCTATGCATAGAATACTTTGAATATATAGAAGACATAGAAGACATAGAATGCATAGAATACATTCCATGTAACCTATGCACTCTATGCATAAAATACATAGATTGCATTCTATGCATTCGATGCATAGAATACATCGAATACATTGAATACATAGAAGGCATTGTATGTAATCAATGTATTTTATGCATTCTATGCATAGAATACATTGATCACATAGAATGCATTCTATGCACTCTATGCATTCCATGTAATCTATGCGTTCTACGCATAGGATACATGGATTGCATACTATGCATTCTATGCATAGAATACATATAATTCTATGTCTTCTACGTATTCTATGCATTCCATGCATAGAATACATAGATTGAACTCTATGCACTCTATGCATTCCATGTAATCTATGCATTCTATGTATTCTATGCATTCGGTGCATAGAATACATTTTATGCATAGATTGAACAGAATACATTGATCAGATAGAATGCATTCTATGCACTGAATGCATAGAATGCGTAGGATGCATAGAGTGCATTCTATGCGATTTATGAGTTCTATGCATTCTATGTAGTCTATGCATTGCATAGAGCACATAGATTGCATTCTATGCACTCTATGCATTTCATTTAATCTATGCATTCTATGTATTCTATGCATTCGATGCATATAATACATTTTATGCATAGAATGCATAGAATACATTGATCACATAGAATGCGTTCTATGCACTCTCTGCATTCCATGTAATCTATGTGTTCTATGCATAGGATACATAGATTGCATTCTATGCATTCTATGCATAGAATATATGTACATATAATTCTATGTCTTCTATGTATTCTATGCATTCCATGCATAGAATACATAGATTACATAGATTGCACTCTATGCACTCTATGCATTCCATGTAATCTATGCATTCTATGTATCCTATACATTCGATGCATTCGATGCATAGAACACATTTTATGCATAGAATGCATAGAATACATTGATCGCATAGAATGCATTCTATGCACTCTAAGCATTCCATGGTATCTATGCGTTCTATGCATAGAATACCTAGATTGCATTCCATGCGTTCTACGCATAGAATACATAGAAGACATAGAATGCACAAAATGCATTCCGTGCAATCTACGCACTCTATGCATAGAATACATAGATTGCACTCTATGCACTCTATGCATTCAATGTAACCTATTCATTCTATGCATAGAATACATAGATTGCATTCTATGCATTCTATGCATAGAATACATTGAATACATAGAAGACATAGAAGACATAGAATGCATATAAGGCATTCCATGTAATCTATGCACTCTATGCATAGATTACATAGATTGCATTCTATGCATTCGATGCATAGAATACATAGAATACATTGAATACATAGAAGGCATTGTATGTAATCAATGTATTTTATGGTGCATTCTATGCATAGAATACATAGATTGCATTCTATGCAGAGAATACATTGATCACATAGAATGCATTCTATGCACTCTATGCATTCCATTTAGTCTATGCATTCTATGTATTCTATGCATTCGATGCATATAATACATTTTATGCATAGAATGCATAGAATACATTGATCACATAGAATGCATTCTATGCAATCTATGCGTTCCATGTAATCTATGCGTTCTATGCATAGAATACATAGATTGCATTATATGCATTCTATGCATAGAATACATAGAAGACATAGAATGCATTCCGTGCAATCTATGCACTCTATGCATAGAATACATAGATTGCACTCTATGCACTCTATGCATTCCATTTAATCTATGCATTCTATGTGTTCTATGCATACGATGCATAGAATACATTTTATGCATACATATATTGCATTCAATACATTCTATGCATAGAATATATGTACATATAATTCGATGTCTTCTATGTATTCTATGTATTCTATGCATAGAATACATAGATTGCATTCTATGCACTCTATGCATTCCATGTAAACTATGCATTCTATGTATCCTATACATTCGATGCATTCGATGCATAGAACACATCTTATGCATAGAATGCATAGAATACGTTGATCGCATAGAATGCATTCTATGCACTCTATGCATTCCATAGAATCTATGCATTCTATGCATAGAATACCTAGATTGCATTTCATGCATTCTATGCATAGAATACATTGAAAACATAGAAGACATAGAAGACATAGAATGGATATAATGCATTCCATGTAATCTATGCACTCTATGCATAGATTACATAGATTGCATTCCATGCATTCGATGCATAGAATACATAGAATACATTGAATACATAGAAGGCATTGTATGTAATCAATGTATTTTATGCATTCTATGCATAGAATACATAGATTGCATTCTATGCAGAGAATACATTGATCACATAGAATGCATTCTATGCACTCTATGCATTACATGTAATCTATGCATTCTATGTAGTCTATGCATTGCATAGAACACATAGATTGCAATCTATGCACTCTATGCATTCCATGTAATCTATGCATTCTATGTATTCTATGCATTTGATGCATATAATACATTTTATGCATAGAATGCATAGAATACATTGATCACACAGAATGCATTCTATGCACTCTATGCATTCCATGTAATCTATGCGTTCTATGCATAGAATACATAGATTGCATTATATGCATTCTATGCATAGAATACATAGAAGACATAGAATGCATTCCGTGCAATCTATGCACTCCATGCATAAAATACATAGATTGCACTCTATGCACTCTATGCATTCCATGTAATCTATGCATTCTACGTATTCTATGCATTCGATGCATATATTACATTTTATGCAAAGAATGCATAGAATACATTGATCACATAGAATGCATTCTATGCACTCTATGCATTCCTTGTAATCTATGCATTCGATGCATATAATACATTTCATGCATAGAATGCATAGAATACATTTATCACATAGAATGCATTCTATGCACTCTATGCATTCCATGTAATCTATGCATTCTATGTATTCTATGCATTCGATGCATATAATACATTTTATGCATAGAATGCAGAGAATACATTGATCACATAGAATGCATTCTATGCACTCTATGCATTCCATGTAGTCTATGCATTCTATGTATTCTATGCATTCGATGCATATAATACATTTTATGCATAGCATGCATAGAACACATTGATCACATAGAATGCATTCCATGCACTCTATGCATTCCATGTAATCTATGCGTTCTATGCATAGAATACATAGGTTGCATTATATGCATTCTATGCATAGAATACATAGAAGACATAGAATGCATGGAATGCATTCTGTGCAATCTATGCACTCTATGCATAGAATACATAGATTGCACTCTATGCACTCTATGTATTCCGTGTAATCTATGCATTCTATGTATTCTATGCATTCGATGCATAGAATACATAGAATACATTGAATACATAGAAGGCATTGTATGTAATCAATGTATTTTATGTGTTCTATGCAAAGAGTACATTGATCACTTAGAATGCATTCTATGCACTCTATGCATTCCATGTAATCTATGCGTTCTATGCATAGAATACATAGATTGCATTCTATGCACTCTATGCATTCCATGAAATCTATGCATTCTATGTATTCTATGCATTCGATGCATATTATAATACATTTTATGCATAGAATGCATAGAATACATTGATCACATAGAATGCATTCTATGCACTCTATGCATTCCATGTAATCTATGCGTTCTATGTATAGAATACATAGATTGCATTATATGCGTTCTATGCATAGAATACATAGAAGACATAGAATGCATTCCGTGCAATCTATGCACTCTATGCATAGAATACATAGAGTGCACTCTATGCACTCTATGCATTTCATGTAATCTATCCATTCTATGCATAGAATACATAGATTGCATTCAATGCATTCTATGCATGGAACACATTGAATACATCGAATACATAGAAGACATAGAATGCATAGAATGCATTCCATGTAACCTATGCACTCTATGCATAGAATACATAGATTGCATTCTATGCATTCGATGCATAGAATACATAGAAGACATAGAATGCATAGAATGCATTCTGTGCGATCTATGCACTCTATGCATAGAATACATAGATTGCACTCTATGCACTCTATGCATTCAATGTAACCTATTCATTCTATGCATAGAATACATAGATTGCATTCTATGCATTCTATGCATAGAATACATTGAATACATAGAAGACATAGAAGACATAGAATGCATATAAGGCATTCCATGTAATCTATGCACTCTATGCATAGATTACATAGATTGCATTCTATGCATTCGATGCATAGAATACATAGAATACATTGAATACATAGAAGGCATTGTACGTAATCAATGTATTTTATGCATTCTATGCATAGAATACATAGATTGCATTCTATGCAGAGAATACATTGATCACATAGAATGCATTCTATGCACTCTATGCATTCCATGTAATCTATGCATTCTATGTATTCTATGCATTCGGTGCATAGAATACATTTTATGCATAGAATGAATAGAATACATTGATCACAAAGAAGGCATTCTATGCACTCTATGCATTCCATGTAATCTATGCATTCTATGCATAGAATACATAGATTGCATTCTATGCATTCTATGCATAGAATACTTTGAATATATAGAAGACATAGAAGACATAGAATGCATAGAATACATTCCATGTAACCTATGCACTCTATGCATAAAATACATAGATTGCATTCTATGCATTCGATGCATAGAATACATCGAATACATTGAATACATAGAAGGCATTGTATGTAATCAATGTATTTTATGCATTCTATGCATAGAATACATTGATCACATAGAATGCATTCTATGCACTCTATGCATTCCATGTAATCTATGCGTTCTACGCATAGGATACATGGATTGCATACTATGCATTCTATGCATAGAATACATATAATTCTATGTGTTCTACGTATTCTATGCATTCCATGCATAGAATACATAGATTGAACTCTATGCACTCTATGCATTCCATGTAATCTATGCATTCTATGTATTCTATGCATTCGGTGCATAGAATACATTTTATGCATAGATTGAACAGAATACATTGATCAGATAGAATGCATTCTATGCACTGAATGCATAGAATGCGTAGGATGCATAGAGTGCATTCTATGCGATTTATGAGTTCTATGCATTCTATGTAGTCTATGCATTGCATAGAGCACATAGATTGCATTCTATGCACTCTATGCATTTCATTTAATCTATGCATTCTATGTATTCTATGCATTCGATGCATATAATACATTTTATGCATAGAATGCATAGAATACATTGATCACATAGAATGCGTTCTATGCACTCTCTGCATTCCATGTAATCTATGTGTTCTATGCATAGGATACATAGATTGCATTCTATGCATTCTATGCATAGAATATATGTACATATAATTCTATGTCTTCTATGTATTCTATGCATTCCATGCATAGAATACATTAATCACATAGAATGCATTCCTATGCACTCTATGCACTCCATGTAATCTATGCATTCTATGTATCCTATACATTCGATGCATTCGATGCATAGAACACATTTTATGCATAGAATGCATAGAATACATTGATCGCATAGAATGCATTCTATGCACTCTAAGCATTCCATGGTATCTATGCGTTCTATGCATAGAATACCTAGATTGCATTCCATGCGTTCTACGCATAGAATACATAGAAGACATAGAATGCACAAAATGCATTCCGTGCAATCTACGCACTCTATGCATAGAATACATAGATTGCACTCTATGCACTCTATGCATTCAATGTAACCTATTCATTCTATGCATAGAATACATAGATTGCATTCTATGCATTCTATGCATAGAATACATTGAATACATAGAAGACATAGAAGACATAGAATGCATATAAGGCATTCCATGTAATCTATGCACTCTATGCATAGATTACATAGATTGCATTCTATGCATTCGATGCATAGAATACATAGAATACATTGAATACATAGAAGGCATTGTATGTAATCAATGTATTTTATGGTGCATTCTATGCATAGAATACATAGATTGCATTCTATGCAGAGAATACATTGATCACATAGAAGGCATTCTATGCACTCTATGCATTCCATTTAGTCTATGCATTCTATGTATTCTATGCATTCGATGCATATAATACATTTTATGCATTGAATGCATAGAATACATTGATCACATAGAATGCATTCTATGCAATCTATGCGTTCCATGTAATCTATGCGTTCTATGCATAGAATACATAGATTGCATTATATGCATTCTATGCATAGAATACATAGAAGACATAGAATGCATTCCGTGCAATCTATGCACTCTATGCATAGAATACATAGATTGCACTCTATGCACTCTATGCATTCCATTTAATCTATGCATTCTATGTGTTCTATGCATACGATGCATAGAATACATTTTATGCATACATATATTGCATTCAATACATTCTATGCATAGAATATATGTACATATAATTCGATGTCTTCTATGTATTCTATGTATTCTATGCATAGAATACATAGATTGCATTCTATGCACTCTATGCATTCCATGTAAACTATGCATTCTATGTATCCTATACATTCGATGCATTCGATGCATAGAACACATCTTATGCATAGAATGCATAGAATACATTGATCGCATAGAATGCATTCTATGCACTCTATGCATTCCATAGAATCTATGCATTCTATGCATAGAATACCTAGATTGCATTTCATGCATTCTATGCATAGAATACATTGAAAACATAGAAGACATAGAAGACATAGAATGGATATAATGCATTCCATGTAATCTATGCACTCTATGCATAGATTACATAGATTGCATTCCATGCATTCGATGCATAGAATACATAGAATACATTGAATACATAGAAGGCATTGTATGTAATCAATGTATTTTATGCATTCTATGCATAGAATACATAGATTGCATTCTATGCAGAGAATACATTGATCACATAGAATGCATTCTATGCACTCTATGCATTACATGTAATCTATGCATTCTATGTAGTCTATGCATTGCATAGAACACATAGATTGCAATCTATGCACTCTATGCATTCCATGTAATCTATGCATTCTATGTATTCTATGCATTTGATGCATATAATACATTTTATGCATAGAATGCATAGAATACATTGATCACACAGAATGCATTCTATGCACTCTATGCATTCCATGTAATCTATGCGTTCTATGCATAGAATACATAGATTGCATTATATGCATTCTATGCATAGAATACATAGAAGACATAGAATGCATTCCGTGCAATCTATGCACTCCATGCATAAAATACATAGATTGCACTCTATGCACTCTATGCATTCCATGTAATCTATGCATTCTACGTATTCTATGCATTCGATGCATATATTACATTTTATGCAAATAATGCATAGAATACATTGATCACATAGAATGCATTCTATGCACTCTATGCATTCCTTGTAATCTATGCATTCGATGCATATAATACATTTCATGCATAGAATGCATAGAATACATTTATCACATAGAATGCATTCTATGCACTCTATGCATTCCATGTAATCTATGCATTCTATGTATTCTATGCATTCGATGCATATAATACATTTTATGCATAGAATGCAGAGAATACATTGATCACATAGAATGCATTCTATGCACTCTATGCATTCCATGTAGTCTATGCATTCTATGTATTCTATGCATTCGATGCATATAATACATTTTATGCATAGCATGCATAGAACACATTGATCACATAGAATGCATTCCATGCACTCTATGCATTCCATGTAATCTATGCGTTCTATGCATAGAATACATAGGTTGCATTATATGCATTCTATGCATAGAATACATAGAAGACATAGAATGCATGGAATGCATTCTGTGCAATCTATGCACTCTATGCATAGAATACATAGATTGCACTCTATGCACTCTATGTATTCCGTGTAATCTATGCATTCTATGTATTCTATGCATTCGATGCATAGAATACATAGAATACATTGAATACATAGAAGGCATTGTATGTAATCAATGTATTTTATGTGTTCTATGCAAAGAGTACATTGATCACTTAGAATGCATTCTATGCACTCTATGCATTCCATGTAATCTATGCGTTCTATGCATAGAATACATAGATTGCATTCTATGCACTCTATGCATTCCATGAAATCTATGCATTCTATGTATTCTATGCATTCGATGCATATTATAATACATTTTATGCATAGAATGCATAGAATACATTGATCACATAGAATGCATTCTATGCACTCTATGCATTCCATGTAATCTATGCGTTCTATGTATAGAATACATAGATTGCATTATATGCGTTCTATGCATAGAATACATAGAAGACATAGAATGCATTCCGTGCAATCTATGCACTCTATGCATAGAATACATAGAGTGCACTCTATGCACTCTATGCATTTCATGTAATCTATCCATTCTATGCATAGAATACATAGATTGCATTCAATGCATTCTATGCATGGAACACATTGAATACATCGAATACATAGAAGACATAGAATGCATAGAATGCATTCTGTGCGATCTATGCACTCTATGCATAGAATACATAGATTGCACTCTATGCACTCTATGCATTACATGTAATCTATGCATTCTATGTAGTCTATGCATTGCATAGAACACATAGATTGCAATCTATGCACTCTATGCATTCCATGTAATCTATGCATTTTATGTATTCTATGCATTTGATGCATATAATACATTTTATGCATAGAATGCATAGAATACATTGATCACACAGAATGCATTCTATGCACTCTATGCATTCCATGTAATCTATGCGTTCTATGCATAGAATACATAGATTGCATTATATGCATTCTATGCATAGAATACATGCACTCCATGCATAAAATACATAGATTGCACTCTATGCACTCTATGCATTCCATGTAATCTATGCATTCTACGTATTCCATGCATTCGATGCATATATTACATTTTATGCAAAGAATGCATAGAATACATTGATCACATAGAATGCATTCTATGCACTCTATGCATTCCTTGTAATCTATGCATTCTATGTATTCTATGCATTCGATGCATATAATACATTTTGTGCATAGAATGCATAGAATACATTGATCACATAGAATGCATTCTATGCACTCTATGCATTCTATGTAATCTATGCGTTCTATGCATAGAATACATATATTTCTATGTCTTCTATGTATTCTATGCATTCCATGCATAGAATACATAGAATACATAGATTGAACTCTATGCACTCTATGCATTCCATGTAATCTATGCATTCTATGTATTCTATGCATTCGGTGCATACAATACATTTCATGCATAGAATGAATAGAATACACTGATCACATAAAATGCAATCTATGCACTGAATGCATAGAATGCATAGGATGCATAGAGTGCATTCCATGCGTTTTATGAGTTCTATGCATTCTATGTAGTCTATGCATTGCATAGAACACATAGATTGCATTCTATGCACTCTATGCATTCCATGTAATCTATGCATTCTATTTATTCTATGCATTCGATGCATATAATACATTTTATGCATAGAATGCGTAGAATACATTGATCACATAGAATGCATTCTATGCACTCTATGCATTCCATGTAATCTATGCGTTCTATGCATAGAATACACAGATTGCATTCTATGCATTCTATGCATAGAATACATAGAAGACATAGAATGCATAGAATGCATTCCGTGCAACCTATGCATAGAATACATAGATTGCACCCTATGCACTCTATGCATTCCATGTAATCTATGCATTCTATGTATTCTATGCATTCGATGCATAGAATACATTTTATGCATAGAATGCATAGAATACATTTATCACATAGAATGCATTCTATGCACTCTATGCATTCCATGTATTCTATGCATTCTACGCATAGAATACATAGATTGCATTCTATGCACTCTATGCATAGAATACATAGATTGCACTCTATGCACTCTATGCATTCCATGAAACCTATGCGTTCTATGCATAGAATACATCGATTGCATTCTATGCATTCTATGCATAGAATACATAGATTGCATTCTATGAACTCTATGCATTCCATGTAATCTATGCATTCTATGTATCCTATACATTCGATGCATTCGATGCATAGAACACATTTTATGCATAGAATGCATAGAATACATTGATCGTATAGAATGCATTCTATGCACTCTATGCATTCCATAAAATCTATGCGTTCTATGCATAGAATACCTAGATTGCATTTTATGCATTCTATGCATAGATTACATAGATGACATAGAATGCACAGAATGCATTCCGTGCAATCTATGCACTCTATGCATAGAATACATAGATTGCACTCTATGCACTCTATGCATTCAATGTAACCTATTCATTCTATGCATAGAATACATAGATTGCATTCTATGCATTCTATGCATAGAATACATTGAATACATAGAAGACATAGAATGCATATAAGGCATTCCATGTAATCTATGCACTCTATGCATAGATTACATAGATTGCATTCTATGCATTCGATGCATAGAATACATAGAATACATTGAATACATAGAAGGCATTGTATGTAATCAATGTATTTTATGCATTCTATTCATAGAATACATTGATCACATAGAATGCATTCTATGCACTCTATGCATTCCATGTAATCTATGCGTTCTATGCATAGGATACATAGATTGCATACTATGCATTCTATGCATAGAATACATAGATTGCATTCTATGCACTCTATGCACTCCATGTAATCTATGCATTCTATGTATCCTATACATTCGATGCATTCGATGCATAGAACACATTTTATGCATAGAATGCATAGAATACATTGATCGCATAGAATGCATTCTATGCACTCTATGCATTCCATAGAATCTATGCGTTCTATGCATAGAATACCTAGATTACATTCTATGCACTCTATGCATAAAATACATAGATTGCACTCTATGCACTCTATGCATTCCATGTAACCTATGCGTTCTATGCATAGAATACATCGATTGCATTCTATGCATTCTATGCATAGAATACATAGATTGCCTTCTATGCACTCTATGCATTCCATGTAATCTATGCATTCTATGTATCCTATACATTCGATGCATTCGATGCATAGAACACATTTTATGCATAGAATGCATAGAATACATTAATCACATAGAATGCATTCTATTCACTCTATGCATTCCATGTAATCTATGCGTGCTATGCATAGAATACATATATTGCATTATATGTATTCTATGCATAGAATACATATAATTCTATGTCTTCTATGTATTCTATGCATTCCATGCATAGAATACATAGAATACATAGATTGCACTCTATGCACTCTATGCATTCCATGTAATCTATGCATTCTATGTATTCTATGCATTCGATGCATAGAATACATTTTATGCATAGAATGCATAGAATACATTTATCACATAGAATGCATTCTATGCACTCTATGCATTCCATGTATTCTATGCATTCTACGCATAGAATACATAGATTGCATTCTATGCACTCTATGCATAGAATACATAGATTGCACTCTATGCATTCCATGAAACCTATGCGTTCTATGCATAGAATACATCGATTGCATTCTATGCATTCTATGCATAGAATACATAGATTGCATTCTATGAACTCTATGCATTCCATGTAATCTATGCATTCTATGTATCCTATACATTCGATGCATTCGATGCATAGAACACATTTTATGCATAGAATGCATAGAATACATTGATCGTATAGAATGCATTCTATGCACTCTATGCATTCCATAGAATCTATGCGTTCTATGCATAGAATACCTAGATTGCATTTTATGCATTCTATGCATAGATTACATAGATGACATAGAATGCACAGAATGCATTCCGTGCAATCTATGCACTCTATGCATAGAATACATAGATTGCACTCTATGCACTCTATGCATTCAATGTAACCTATTCATTCTATGCATAGAATACATAGATTGCATTCTATGCATTCTATGCATAGAATACATTGAATACATAGAATACATAGAATACATTGAATACATAGAAGGCATTGTATGTAATCAATGTATTTTATGCATTCTATGCATAGAATACATAGATTGCATTCTATGCAGAGAATACATTGATCACATAGAATGCATTCTATGCACTCTATGCATTCCATGTAATCTATGCATTCTATGTATTCTATGCATTCGATGCATATAGTACATTTTATGCATAGAATGCATAGAATACATTGATCACATAGAATGCATTCTATGCACTCTATGCATTCCATGTAATCTATGCATTCTATGTATTCTATGCATTCGATGCATATAATACATTTTATGCATAGAATGCATAGAATACATTGATCACATAAAAGGCATTCTATGCACTCTATGCATTCCATGTAATCTATGCGTTCTATGCATAGAATACATAGATTGCACTCGATGCACTCTATGCATTCCATGTAATCTATGCATTCTATGCATAGAATGCATAGAATACATTGATCACATAAAATGCATTCTATGCACTCTATGCATTCCATGTAATCTATGCGTTCTATGCATAGGATACATAGATTGCATACTATGCATTCTATGCATAGAATACATAGATTGCATTCTATGCACTCTATGCACTCCATGTAATCTATGCATTCTATGTATCCTATACATTCGATGCATTCGATGCATAGAACACATTTTATGCATAGAATGCATAGAAAACATTGATCGCATAGAATGCATTCTATGCACTCTATGCATTCCATAGAATCTATGCGTTCTATGCATAGAATACCTAGATTACATTCTATGCACTCTATGCATAAAATACATAGATTGCACTCTATGCACTCTATGCATTCCATGTAACCTATGCGTTCTATGCATAGAATACATCGATTGCATTCTATGCATTCTATGCATAGAATACATAGATTGCCTTCTATGCACTCTATGCATTCCATGTAATCTATGCATTCTATGTATCCTATACATTCGATGCATTCGATGCATAGAACACATTTTATGCATAGAATGCATAGAATACATTAATCACATAGAATGCATTCTATTCACTCTATGCATTCCATGTAATCTATGCGTGCTATGCATAGAATACATATATTGCATTATATGTATTCTATGCATAGAATACATATAATTCTATGTATTCTATGTATTCTATGCATTCCATGCATAGAATACATAGAATACATAGATTGCACTCTATGCACTCTATGCATTCCATGTAATCTATGCATTCTATGTATTCTATGCATTCGATGCATAGAATACATTTTATGCATAGAATGCATAGAATACATTTATCACATAGAATGCATTCTATGCACTCTATGCATTCCATGTATTCTATGCATTCTACGCATAGAATACATAGATTGCATTCTATGCACTCTATGCATAGAATACATAGATTGCACTCTATGCACTCTATGCATTCCATGAAACCTATGCGTTCCATGCATAGAATACATCGATTGCATTCTATGCATTCTATGCATAGAATACATAGATTGCATTCTATGAACTCTATGCATTCCATGTAATCTATGCATTCTATGTATCCTATACATTCGATGCATTCGATGCATAGAACACATTTTATGCATAGAATGCATAGAATACATTGATCGTATAGAATGCATTCTATGCACTCTATGCATTCCATAGAATCTATGCGTTCTATGCATAGAATACCTAGATTGCATTTTATGCATTCTATGCATAGATTACATAGATGACATAGAATGCACAGAATGCATTCCGTGCAATCTATGCACTCTATGCATAGAATACATAGATTGCACTCTGTGCACTCTATGCATTCAATGTAACCTATTCATTCTATGCATAGAATACATAGATTGCATTCTATGCATTCTATGCATAGAATACATTGAATACATAGAAGACATAGAAGACATAGAATGCATATCAGGCATTCCATGTAATCTATGCACTCTATGCATAGATTACATAGATTGCATTCTATGCATTCGATGCATAGAATACATAGAATACATTGAAGGCATTGTATGTAATCAATGTATTCTATGCATTCAATGCATATAATACATTTTATGCATAGAATGCATAGAATACATTGATCACAGAGAATGCATTCTATGCACTCTATGCATTCGATGTAATCTATGCATTTTATGCATAGAATACATAGATTGCATTCCATGCACTCTATGCATAGAATACATAGATTGCACTCTATGCACTCTATGCATTCCATGTAACCTATGCATGCTATGCATGGAATACATACATTAGATTGCATTCTATGCATTCTATGCATAGAATACATAGATTGCATTCTTTGCACTCTATGCGTTCCATGTAATCTATGCATTCTATGTATCCTATACATTCGATGCATTCGATGCATAGAACACATTTCATGCATAGAATGCATAGAATACATTGATCGCATAGAATGCATTCTATGCACTCTATGCATTCCGTAGAATCTATGCGTTCTATGCATAGAATACCTAGATTGCATTCTATGCATAGAATACATAGAAGACATAGAATGCACAGAATGCATTCCGTGCAATCTATGCACTCTATGCATAGAATACATAGATTGCCCTCTATGCACTCTATTCATTCCATGTAACCTGTTCATTCTATGCATAGAACACATAGATTGCATTCTATGCATTCTATGCATAGAATACATGGAATACATAGAAGACATAGAAGACATAGCATGCATATAATGCATTCCATGTAATCTATGCATTCTATGTATTCTATGCATTCGATGCATAGAGTACATTTTATGTATAGAATGCATAGAATACATTTATCACATAGAATGCATTCTATGCATTCTATGCATTCCATGTAATCTATGCATTCTATGCATAGAATACATAGATTGCATTCTATGCATAGAATAATTTGAATATATAGAAGACATAGAAGACATAGAATGCATAGAATTCATTCCATGTAACCTACGCACTCTATGCATAGAATACATAGATTGCATTCTATGCATTCGATGCATAGAATACATCAAATACATTGAATACATAGAAGAGATTGTATGTAATCAATGTATTTTATGCATTCTATTCATAGAATACATTGATCACATAGAATGCATTCTATGCACTCTATGCATTCCATGTAATCTATGCGTTCTATGCATAGGATACATAGATTGCATACTATGCATTCTATGCATAGAATACATAGATTGCATTCTATGCACTCTATGCACTCCATGTAATCTATGCATTCTATGTATCCTATACATTCGATGCATTCGATGCATAGAACACATTTTATGCATAGAATGCATAGAATACATTGATCGCATAGAATGCATTCTATGCACTCTATGCATTCCATAGAATCTATGCGTTCTATGCATAGAATACCTAGATTACATTCTATGCACTCTATGCATAAAATACATAGATTGCACTCTATGCACTCTATGCATTCCATGTAACCTATGCGTTCTATGCATAGAATACATCGATTGCATTCTATGCATTCTATGCATAGAATACATAGATTGCCTTCTATGCACTCTATGCATTCCATGTAATCTATGCATTCTATGTATCCTATACATTCGATGCATTCGATGCATAGAACACATTTTATGCATAGAATGCATAGAATACATTAATCACATAGAATGCATTCTATTCACTCTATGCATTCCATGTAATCTATGCGTGCTATGCATAGAATACATATATTGCATTATATGCATTCTATGCATAGAATACATATAATTCTATGTCTTCTATGTATTCTATGCATTCCATGCATAGAATACATAGAATACATAGATTGCACTCTATGCACTCTATGCATTCCATGTAATCTATGCATTCTATGTATTCTATGCATTCGATGCATAGAATACATTTTATGCATAGAATGCATAGAATACATTTATCACATAGAATGCATTCTATGCACTCTATGCATTCCATGTATTCTATGCATTCTACGCATAGAATACATAGATTGCATTCTATGCACTCTATGCATAGAATACATAGATTGCACTCTATGCACTCTATGCATTCCATGAAACCTATGCGTTCTATGCATAGAATACATCGATTGCATTCTATGCATTCTATGCATAGAATACATAGATTGCATTCTATGAACTCTATGCATTCCATGTAATCTATGCATTCTATGTATCCTATACATTCGATGCATTCGATGCATAGAACACATTTCATGCATAGAATGCATAGAATACATTGATCGTATAGAATGCATTCTATGCACTCTATGCATTCCATAGAATCTATGCGTTCTATGCATAGAATACCTAGATTGCATTTTATGCATTCTATGCATAGATTACATAGATGACATAGAATGCACAGAATGCATTCCGTGCAATCTATGCACTCTATGCATAGAATACATAGATTGCACTCTATGCACTCTATGCATTCAATGTAACCTATTCATTCTATGCATAGAATACATAGATTGCATTCTATGCATTCTATGCATAGAATACATTGAATACATAGAATACATAGAATACATTGAATACATAGAAGGCATTGTATGTAATCAATGTATTTTATGCATTCTATGCATAGAATACATAGATTGCATTCTATGCAGAGAATACATTGATCACATAGAATGCATTCTATGCACTCTATGCATTCCATGTAATCTATGCATTCTATGTATTCTATGCATTCGATGCATATAGTACATTTTATGCATAGAATGCATAGAATACATTGATCACATAGAATGCATTCTATGCACTCTATGCATTCCATGTAATCTATGCATTCTATGTATTCTATGCATTCGATGCATATAATACATTTTATGCATAGAATGCATAGAATACATTGATCACATAGAAGGCATTCTATGCACTCTATGCATTCCATGTAATCTATGCGTTCTATGCATAGAATACATAGATTGCACTCGATGCACTCTATGCATTCCATGTAATCTATGCATTCTATGCATAGAATGCATAGAATACATTGATCACATAGAATGCATTCTATGCACTCTATGCATTCCATGTAATCTATGCGTTCTATGCATAGGATACATAGATTGCATACTATGCATTCTATGCATAGAATACATAGATTGCATTCTATGCACTCTATGCACTCCATGTAATCTATGCATTCTATGTATCCTATACATTCGATGCATTCGATGCATAGAACACATTTTATGCATAGAATGCATAGAAAACATTGATCGCATAGAATGCATTCTATGCACTCTATGCATTCCATAGAATCTATGCGTTCTATGCATAGAATACCTAGATTACATTCTATGCACTCTATGCATAAAATACATAGATTGCACTCTATGCACTCTATGCATTCCATGTAACCTATGCGTTCTATGCATAGAATACATCGATTGCATTCTATGCATTCTATGCATAGAATACATAGATTGCCTTCTATGCACTCTATGCATTCCATGTAATCTATGCATTCTATGTATCCTATACATTCGATGCATTCGATGCATAGAACACATTTTATGCATAGAATGCATAGAATACATTAATCACATAGAATGCATTCTATTCACTCTATGCATTCCATGTAATCTATGCGTGCTATGCATAGAATACATATATTGCATTATATGCATTCTATGCATAGAATACATATAATTCTATGTCTTCTATGTATTCTATGCATTCCATGCATAGAATACATAGAATACATAGATTGCATTCTATGCACTCTATGCATTCCATGTAATCTATGCATTCTATGTATTCTATGCATTCGATGCATAGAATACATTTTATGTGTAGAATGCATAGAATACATTTATCACATAGAATGCATTCTATGCACTCTATGCATTCCATGTATTCTATGCATTCTACGCATAGAATACATAGATTGCATTCTATGCACTCTATGCATAGAATACATAGATTGCACTCTATGCACTCTATGCATTCCATGAAACCTATGCGTTCCATGCATAGAATACATCGATTGCATTCTATGCATTCTATGCATAGAATACATAGATTGCATTCTATGAACTCTATGCATTCCATGTAATCTATGCATTCTATGTATCCTATACATTCGATGCATTCGATGCATAGAACACATTTTATGCATAGAATGCATAGAATACATTGATCGTATAGAATGCATTCTATGCACTCTATGCATTCCATAGAATCTATGCGTTCTATGCATAGAATACCTAGATTGCATTTTATGCATTCTATGCATAGATTACATAGATGACATAGAATGCACAGAATGCATTCCGTGCAATCTATGCACTCTATGCATAGAATACATAGATTGCACTCTATGCACTCTATGCATTCAATGTAACCTATTCATTCTATGCATAGAATACATAGATTGCATTCTATGCATTCTATGCATAGAATACATTGAATACATAGAAGACATAGAAGACATAGAATGCATATCAGGCATTCCATGTAATCTATGCACTCTATGCATAGATTACATAGATTGCATTCTATGCATTCGATGCATAGAATACATAGAATACATTGAAGGCATTGTATGTAATCAATGTATTTTATGCATTCTATGCATAGAATACATAGATTGCATTCTATGCAGAGAATACATTGATCACATAGAATGCATTCTATGCACTCTATGCATTCCATGTAATCTATGCATTCTATGTATTCTATGCATTCGATGCATATAATACATTTTATGCATAGAATGCATAGAATACATTGATCACATAGAATGCATTCTATGCACTCTATGCATTCCATGTAATCTATGCATTCTATGTATTCTATGCATTCGATGCATATAATACATTTTATGCATAGAATGCATAGAATACATTGATCACATAGAAGGCATTCTATGCACTCTATGCATTCCATGTAATCTATGCGTTCTATGCATAGAATACATAGATTGCACTCGATGCACTCTATGCATTCCATGTAATCTATGCATTCTATGCATAGAATGCATAGAATACATTGATCACATAGAATGCATTCTATGCACTCTATGCATTCGATGTAATCTATGCATTTTATGCATAGAATACATAGATTGCATTCTATGCACTCTATGCATAGAATACATAGATTGCACTCTATGCACTCTACGCATTCCATGTAACCTATGCATTCTATGCATGGAATACATACATTAGATTGCATTCTATGCATTCTATGCATAGAATACATAGATTGCATTCTTTGCACTCTATGCGTTCCATGTAATCTATGCATTCTATGTATCCTATACATTCGATGCATTCGATGCATAGAACACATTTTATGCATAGAATGCATAGAATACATTGATCGCATGGAATGCATTCTATTCACTCTATGCATTCCATGTAATCTATGCGTTCTATGCATAGAATACCTAGATTGCATTCTATGCATAGAATACATAGAAGACATAGAATGCACAGAATGCATTCCGCGCAATCTATGCACTCTATGCATAGAATACATAGATTGCACTCTATGCACTCTATGCATTCCATGTAACCTATTCATTTTATGCATAGGATACATCGATTGCATTCTATGCATTCTATGCATAGAATACATTGAATACATAGAAGACATAGAAGACATAGAATGCATATAATGCATTCCATCTAATCTATGCACTCTATGCATAGATTACATAGATTGCATTTTATGCATTCGATGCATCGAATACATAGAATACATTGAATACATAGAAGGCATTGTATGTAATCAATGTATTTTATGCATTCTATGCATAGAGTACATTGATCACATAGAATGCATACTATGCATTCTATGCAAAGAATACATATAATTCTATGTCTTCTACGTATTCTATGCATTCCATGCATAGAATACATAGAATACATAGATTGCACTTATTGCACTCTATGCATTCCATGTAATCTATGTATTCTATGTATTCTATGCATTCGGTGCATAGAATACATTTTATGCATAGAATGAACAGAATACATTGATCAGATAGAATGCATTCTATGCACTGAATGCATAGAATGCATAGGATGCATAGAGTGCATTCTATGCGTTTTATGAGTTCTATGCATTCTATGTAGTCTATGCATTGCATAGAACACATAGATTGCATTCTATGCACTCTATGCATTCCATTTAGTCTATGCATTCTATGTATTCTATGCATTCGATGCATATAATACATTTTATGCATAGAATGCATAGAATAAATTGATCACATAGAATGCATTCTATGCACTCTATGCGTTCCATGTAATCTATGCGTTCTATGCATAGAATACATAGATTGCATTATATGCATTCTATGCATAGAATACATAGAAGACATAGAATGCATTCCGTGCAATCTATGCACTCTATGCATAGAATACATAGATTGCACTCTATGAACTCTATGCATTCCATTTAATCTATGCATTCTATGTATTCTATGCATACGATGCATAGAATACATTTTATGCATACATATATTGCATTCAATACATTCTATGCATAGAATATATGTACATATAATTCGATGTCTTCTATGTATTCTATGCATTCTATGCATAGCATACATTGATTGCATTCTATGCACTCTATGCATTCCATGTAAACTATGCATTCTATGTATCCTATACATTCGATGCATTCGATGCATAGAACACATCTTATGCATAGAATGCATAGAATACATTGATCGCATAGAATGAATTCTATGCATTCTATGCATTCCATGTAATCGATGCGTTCTATGCATAGAATACATAGATTGCATTCTATGCATTCGATGCATAGAATACATCGAATACATTGAATACATAGAAGAGATTGTATGTAATCAATGTATTTTATGCATTCTATTCATAGAATACATTGATCACATAGAATGCATTCTATGCACTCTATGCATTCCATGTAATCTATGCGTTCTATGCATAGGATACATAGATTGCATACTATGCATTCTATGCATAGAATACATAGATTGCATTCTATGCACTCTATGCACTCCATGTAATCTATGCATTCTATGTATCCTATACATTCGATGCATTCGATGCATAGAACACATTTTATGCATAGAATGCATAGAAAACATTGATCGCATAGAATGCATTCTATGCACTCTATGCATTCCATAGAATCTATGCGTTCTATGCATAGAATACCTAGATTACATTCTATGCACTCTATGCATAAAATACATAGATTGCACTCTATGCACTCTATGCATTCCATGTAACCTATGCGTTCTATGCATAGAATACATCGATTGCATTCTATGCATTCTATGCATAGAATACATAGATTGCCTTCTATGCACTCTATGCATTCCATGTAATCTATGCATTCTATGTATCCTATACA
The DNA here is from genome assembly GCA_935421135.1 of Bugulina stolonifera. Classification (NCBI taxonomy): domain Eukaryota; kingdom Metazoa; phylum Bryozoa; class Gymnolaemata; order Cheilostomatida; family Bugulidae; genus Bugulina; species Bugulina stolonifera. The sequence goes on along the minus strand of OW285195.1, from coordinate 946,803 downwards.
TTCGATGCATTCGATGCATAGAACACATTTTATGCATAGAATGCATAGAATACATTAATCACATAGAATGCATTCTATTCACTCTATGCATTCCATGTAATCTATGCGTGCTATGCATAGAATACATATATTGCATTATATGCATTCTATGCATAGAATACATATAATTCTATGTCTTCTATGTATTCTATGCATTCCATGCATAGAATACATAGAATGCATAGAGTGCACTCTATGTACTCTATGCATTCCATGTAATCTATGCATTCTATGTATTCTATGCATTCGATGCATAGAATACATTTTATGCATAGAATGCATAGAATACATTTATCACATAGAATGCATTCTATGCACTCTATGCATTCCATGTATTCTATGCATTCTACGCATAGAATACATAGATTGCATTCTATGCACTCTATGCATAGAATACATAGATTGCACTCTATGCACTCTATGCATTCCATGAAACCTATGCGTTCCATGCATAGAATACATCGATTGCATTCTATGCATTCTATGCATAGAATACATAGATTGCATTCTATGAACTCTATGCATTCCATGTAATCTATGCATTCTATGTATCCTATACATTCGATGCATTCGATGCATAGAACACATTTTATGCATAGAATGCATAGAATACATTGATCGTATAGAATGCATTCTATGCACTCTATGCATTCCATAGAATCTATGCGTTCTATGCATAGAATACCTAGATTGCATTTTATGCATTCTATGCATAGATTACATAGATGACATAGAATGCACAGAATGCATTCCGTGCAATCTATGCACTCTATGCATAGAATACATAGATTGCACTCTATGCACTCTATGCATTCAATGTAACCTATTCATTCTATGCATAGAATACATAGATTGCATTCTATGCATTCTATGCATAGAATACATTGAATACATAGAAGACATAGAAGACATAGAATGCATATCAGGCATTCCATGTAATCTATGCACTCTATGCATAGATTACATAGATTGCATTCTATGCATTCGATGCATAGAATACATAGAATACATTGAAGGCATTGTATGTAATCAATGTATTTTATGCATTCTATGCATAGAATACATAGATTGCATTCTATGCAGAGAATACATTGATCACATAGAATGCATTCTATGCACTCTATGCATTCCATGTAATCTATGCATTCTATGTATTCTATGCATTCGATGCATATAGTACATTTTATGCATAGAATGCATAGAATACATTGATCACATAGAATGCATTCTATGCACTCTATGCATTCCATGTAATCTATGCATTCTATGTATTCTATGCATTCGATGCATATAATACATTTTATGCATAGAATGCATAGAATACATTGATCACATAGAAGGCATTCTATGCACTCTATGCATTCCATGTAATCTATGCGTTCTATGCATAGAATACATAGATTGCACTCGATGCACTCTATGCATTCCATGTAATCTATGCATTCTATGCATAGAATGCATAGAATACATTGATCACATAGAATGCATTCTATGCACTCTATGCATTCGATGTAATCTATGCATTTTATGCATAGAATACATAGATTGCATTCTATGCACTCTATGCATAGAATACATAGATTGCACTCTATGCACTCTACGCATTCCATGTAACCTATGCATTCTATGCATGGAATACATACATTAGATTGCATTCTATGCATTCTATGCATAGAATACATAGATTGCATTCTTTGCACTCTATGCGTTCCATGTAATCTATGCATTCTATGTATCCTATACATTCGATGCATTCGATGCATAGAACACATTTTATGCATAGAATGCATAGAATACATTGATCGCATGGAATGCATTCCATTCACTCTATGCATTCCATGTAATCTATGCGTTCTATGCATAGAATACCTAGATTGCATTCTATGCATAGAATACATAGAAGACATAGAATGCACAGAATGCATTCCGCGCAATCTATGCACTCTATGCATAGAATACATAGATTGCACTCTATGCACTCTATGCATTCCATGTAACCTATTCATTTTATGCATAGGATACATCGATTGCATTCTATGCATTCTATGCATAGAATACATTGAATACATAGAAGACATAGAAGACATAGAATGCATATAATGCATTCCATCTAATCTATGCACTCTATGCATAGATTACATAGATTGCATTTTATGCATTCGATGCATCGAATACATAGAATACATTGAATACATAGAAGGCATTGTATGTAATCAATGTATTTTATGCATTCTATGCATAGAGTACATTGATCACATAGAATGCATACTATGCATTCTATGCAAAGAATACATATAATTCTATGTCTTCTACGTATTCTATGCATTCCATGCATAGAATACATAGAATACATAGATTGCACTTATTGCACTCTATGCATTCCATGTAATCTATGTATTCTATGTATTCTATGCATTCGGTGCATAGAATACATTTTATGCATAGAATGAACAGAATACATTGATCAGATAGAATGCATTCTATGCACTGAATGCATAGAATGCATAGGATGCATAGAGTGCATTCTATGCGTTTTATGAGTTCTATGCATTCTATGTAGTCTATGCATTGCATAGAACACATAGATTGCATTCTATGCACTCTATGCATTCCATTTAGTCTATGCATTCTATGTATTCTATGCATTCGATGCATATAATACATTTTATGCATAGAATGCATAGAATAAATTGATCACATAGAATGCATTCTATGCACTCTATGCGTTCCATGTAATCTATGCGTTCTATGCATAGAATACATAGATTGCATTATATGCATTCTATGCATAGAATACATAGAAGACATAGAATGCATTCCGTGCAATCTATGCACTCTATGCATAGAATACATAGATTGCACTCTATGAACTCTATGCATTCCATTTAATCTATGCATTCTATGTATTCTATGCATACGATGCATAGAATACATTTTATGCATACATATATTGCATTCAATACATTCCATGCATAGAATATATGTACATATAATTCGATGTCTTCTATGTATTCTATGCATTCTATGCATAGCATACATTGATTGCATTCTATGCACTCTATGCATTCCATGTAAACTATGCATTCTATGTATCCTATACATTCGATGCATTCGATGCATAGAACACATCTTATGCATAGAATGCATAGAATACATTGATCGCATAGAATGAATTCTATGCATTCTATGCATTCCATGTAATCGATGCGTTCTATGCATAGAATACATAGATTGCATTCTATGCATTCGATGCATAGAATACATCGAATACATTGAATACATAGAAGAGATTGTATGTAATCAATGTATTTTATGCATTCTATTCATAGAATACATTGATCACATAGAATGCATTCTATGCACTCTATGCATTCCATGTAATCTATGCGTTCTATGCATAGGATACATAGATTGCATACTATGCATTCTATGCATAGAAAACATTGATCACATAGAATGCATTCTATGCACTCTATGCATTCCATGTAATCTATGCATTCTATGTATTCTATGCATTCGATGCATATAATACATTTTATGCATAGAATGCATAGAATACATTGATCACATAGAATGCATTCTATGCACTCTATGCCTTCCATGTAATCTATGCGTTCTATGCATAGAATACATAGATTGCACTCGATGCACTCTATGCATTCCATGTAATCTATGCATTCTATGCATAGAATGCATAGAATACATTGATCACATAGAATGCATTCTATGCACTCTATGCATTCGATGTAATCTATGCATTTTATGCATAGAATACATAGATTGCATTCTATGCACTCTATGCATAGAATACATAGATTGCACTCTATGCACTCTACGCATTCCATGTAACGTATGCATTCTATGCATGGAATACATACATTAGATTGCATTCTATGCATTCTATGCATAGAATACATACATGTAGATTGCATTCTTTGCACTCTATGCGTTCCATGTAATCTATGCATTCTATGTATCCTATACATTCGATGCATTCGATGCATAGAACACATTTTATGCATAGAATGCATAGAATACATTGATCGCATAGAATGCATTCTATGCACTCTATGCATTCCATAGAATCTATGCGTTCTATGCATAGAATACCTAGATTACATTCTATGCACTCTATGCATAAAATACATAGATTGCACTCTATGCACTCTATGCATTCCATGTAACCTATGCGTTCTATGCATAGAATACATCGATTGCATTCTATGCATTCTATGCATAGAATACATAGATTGCCTTCCATGCACTCTATGCATTCCATGTAATCTATGCATTCTATGTATCCTATACATTCGATGCATTCGATGCATAGAACACATTTTATGCATAGAATGCATAGAATACATTAATCACATAGAATGCATTCTATTCACTCTATGCATTCCATGTAATCTATGCGTGCTATGCATAGAATACATATATTGCATTATATGCATTCTATGCATAGAATACATATAATTCTATGTCTTCTATGTATTCTATGCATTCCATGCATAGAATACATAGAATACATAGATTGCACTCTATGCACTCTATGCATTCCATGTAATCTATGCATTCTATGTATTCTATGCATTCGATGCATAGAATACATTTTATGCATAGAATGCATAGAATACATTTATCACATAGAATGCATTCTATGCACTCTATGCATTCCATGTATTCTATGCATTCTACGCATAGAATACATAGATTGCATTCTATGCACTCTATGCATAGAATACATAGATTGCACTCTATGCACTCTATGCATTCCATGAAACCTATGCGTTCTATGCATAGAATACATCGATTGCATTCTATGCATTCTATGCATAGAATACATAGATTGCATTCTATGAACTCTATGCATTCCATGTAATCTATGCATTCTATGTATCCTATACATTCGATGCATTCGATGCATAGAACACATTTTATGCATAGAATGCATAGAATACATTGATCGTATAGAATGCATTCTATGCACTCTATGCATTCCATAGAATCTATGCGTTCTATGCATAGAATACCTAGATTGCATTTTATGCATTCTATGCATAGATTACATAGATGACATAGAATGCACAGAATGCATTCCGTGCAATCTATGCACTCTATGCATAGAATACATAGATTGCACTCTATGCACTCTATGCATTCAATGTAACCTATTCATTCTATGCATAGAATACATAGATTGCATTCTATGCATTCTATGCATAGAATACATTGAATACATAGAAGACATAGAAGACATAGAATGCATATAAGGCATTCCATGTAATCTATGCACTCTAAGCATAGATTCCATAGATTGCATTCTATGCATTCGATGCATAGAATACATAGAATACATTGAATACATAGAAGGCATTGTATGTAATCAATGTATTTTATGCATTCTATGCATAGAATACATAGATTGCATTCTATGCAGAGAATACATTGATCACATAGAATGCATTCTATGCACTCTATGCATTCCATGTAATCTATGCATTCTATGTATTCTATGCATTCGATGCATATAGTACATTTTATGCATAGAATGCATAGAATACATTGATCACATAGAATGCATTCTATGCACTCTATGCATTCCATGTAATCTATGCATTCTATGTATTCTATGCATTCGATGCATATAATACATTTTATGCATAGAATGCATAGAATACATTGATCACATAGAAGGCATTCTATGCACTCTATGCATTCCATGTAATCTATGCGTTCTATGCATAGAATACATAGATTGCACTCGATGCACTCTATGCATTCCATGTAATCTATGCATTCTATGTATCCTATACATTCGATGCATTCCATGCATAGAACACATTTTATGCATAGAATGCATAGAATACATTGATCGCATGGAATGCATTCTATTCACTCTATGCATTCCATGTAATCTATGCGTTCTATGCATAGAATACCTAGATTGCATTCTATGCATAGAATACATAGAAGACATAGAATGCACAGAATGCATTCCGCGCAATCTATGCACTCTATGCATAGAATACATAGATTGCACTCTATGCACTCTATGCATTCCATGTAACCTATTCATTTTATGCATAGGATACATCGATTGCATTCTATGCATTCTATGCATAGAATACATTGAATACATAGAAGACATAGAAGACATAGAATGCATATAATGCATTCCATCTAATCTATGCACTCTATGCATAGATTACATAGATTGCATTTTATGCATTCGATGCATCGAATACATAGAATACATTGAATACATAGAAGGCATTGTATGTAATCAATGTATTTTATGCATTCTATGCATAGAATACATTGATCACATAGAATGCATACTATGCATTCTATGCAAAGAATACATATAATTCTATGTCTTCTACGTATTCTATGCATTCCATGCATAGAATACATAGAATACATAGATTGCACTTATTGCACTCTATGCATTCCATGTAATCTATGCATTCTATGTATTCTATGCATTCGGTGCATAGAATACATTTTATGCATAGAATGAACAGAATACATTGATCAGATAGAATGCATTCTATGCACTGAATGCATAGAATGCATAGGATGCATAGAGTGCATTCTATGCGTTTTATGAGTTCTATGCATTCTATGTAGTCTATGCATTGCATAGAACACATAGATTGCATTCTATGCACTCTATGCATTCCATTTAGTCTATGCATTCTATGTATTCTATGCATTCGATGCATATAATACATTTTATGCATAGAATGCATAGAATAAATTGATCACATAGAATGCATTCTATGCACTCTATGCGTTCCATGTAATCTATGCGTTCTATGCATAGAATACATAGATTGCATTATATGCATTCTATGCATAGAATACATAGAAGACATAGAATGCATTCCGTGCAATCTATGCACTCTATGCATAGAATACATAGATTGCACTCTATGAACTCTATGCATTCCATTTAATCTATGCATTCTATGTATTCTATGCATACGATGCATAGAATACATTTTATGCATACATATATTGCATTCAATACATTCTATGCATAGAATATATGTACATATAATTCGATGTCTTCTATGTATTCTATGCATTCTATGCATAGCATACATAGATTGCATTCTATGCACTCTATGCATTCCATGTAAACTATGCATTCTATGTATCCTATACATTCGATGCATTCGATGCATAGAACACATCTTATGCATAGAATGCATAGAATACATTGATCGCATAGAATGCATTCTATGCATTCTATGCATTCCATGTAATCGATGCGTTCTATGCATAGAATACATAGATTGCATTCTATGCATTCGATGCATAGAATACATCGAATACATTGAATACATAGAAGAGATTGTATGTAATCAATGTATTTTATGCATTCTATTCATAGAATACATTGATCACATAGAATGCATTCTATGCACTCTATGCATTCCATGTAATCTATGCGTTCTATGCATAGGATACATAGATTGCATACTATGCATTCTATGCATAGAATACATGGAATACATAGAAGACATAGAAGACATAGCATGCATATAATGCATTCCATGTAATCTATGCATTCTATGTATTCTATGCATTCGATGCATAGAGTACATTTTATGTATAGAATGCATAGAATACATTTATCACATAGAATGCATTCTATGCATTCTATGCATTCCATGTAATCTATGCATTCTATGCATAGAATACATAGATTGCATTCTATGCATAGAATAATTTGAATATATAGAAGACATAGAAGACATAGAATGCATAGAATTCATTCCATGTAACCTACGCACTCTATGCATAGAATACATAGATTGCATTCTATGCATTCGATGCATAGAATACATCGAATACATTGAATACATAGAAGAGATTGTATGTAATCAATGTATTTTATGCATTCTATTCATAGAATACATTGATCACATAGATTGCATTCTATGCACTCTATGCATTCCATGTAATCTATGCGTTCTATGCATAGGATACATAGATTGCATACTATGCATTCTATGCATAGAATACATAGATTGCATTCTATGCACTCTATGCACTCCATGTAATCTATGCATTCTATGTATCCTATACATTCGATGCATTCGATGCATAGAACACATTTTATGCATAGAATGCATAGAATACATTGATCGCATAGAATGCATTCTATGCACTCTATGCATTCCATAGAATCTATGCGTTCTATGCATAGAATACCTAGATTACATTCTATGCACTCTATGCATAAAATACATAGATTGCACTCTATGCACTCTATGCATTCCATGTAACCTATGCGTTCTATGCATAGAATACATCGATTGCATTCTATGCATTCTATGCATAGAATACATAGATTGCCTTCTATGCACTCTATGCATTCCATGTAATCTATGCATTCTATGTATCCTATACATTCGATGCATTCGATGCATAGAACACATTTTATGCATAGAATGCATAGAATACATTAATCACATAGAATGCATTCTATTCACTCTATGCATTCCATGTAATCTATGCGTGCTATGCATAGAATACATATATTGCATTATATGCATTCTATGCATAGAATACATATAATTCTATGTCTTCTATGTATTCTATGCATTCCATGCATAGAATACATAGAATACATAGATTGCACTCTATGCACTCTATGCATTCCATGTAATCTATGCATTCTATGTATTCTATGCATTCGGTGCATAGAATACATTTTATGCATAGAATGAATAGAATACATTGATCACATAAAATGCAATCTATGCACTGAATGCATAGAATGCATAGGATGCATAGAGTGCATTCCATGCGTTTTATGAGTTCTATGCATTCTATGTAGTCTATGCATTGCATAGAACACATAGATTGCATTCTGTGCACGCTATGCGTTCCATGTAATCTATGCATTCTATGTATTCTATGCATTCGATGCATATAATACATTTTATGCATAGAATGCACAGAATACATTGATCACATAGAATGCATTCTATGCACTCTATGCATTCCATGTAATCTATGCGTTCTATGCATAGAGTACATAGATTGCACTCTATGCACTCTATGCATTCTATGTAATCTATGCATTCTATGTATTCTATGCATTCGGTGCAGAAAATACCTTTTATGCATAGAATGAATAGAATACATTGATCACATAAAATGCAATCTATGCACTGAATGCATAGAATGCATAGGATGCATAGAGTGCATTCCATGCGTTTTATGAGTTCTATGCATTCTATGTAGTCTATGCATTGCATAGAACACATAGATTGCATTCTGTGCACTCTATGCATTCCATGTAATCTATGCATTCTATGTATTCTATGCATTCGATGCATATAATACATTTTATGCATAGAATGCACAGAATACATTGATCACATAGAATGCATTCTATGCACTCTATGCATTCCATGTAATCTATGCGTTCTATGCATAGAGTACATAGATTGCACTCTATGCACTCTATGCATTCTATGTAATCTATGCATTCTATGTATTCTATGCATTCGGTGCAGAAAATACCTTTTATGCATAGAATGAATAGAATACATTGATCACATAGAATGCATTCTATGCACTGAATGCATAGAATGCATAGGATGCATAAAGTGCATTCTATGCGTTTTATGAGTTCTATGCATTCTATGTAGTCTATGCATTGCATAGAACACATAGATTGCATTCTGTGCACTCTATGCATTCCATGTAATCTATGCATTCTATGTATTCTATGCATTCGATGCATATAATACATTTTATGCATAGAATGCATAGAATACATTGATCACATAGAATGCATTCTATGCACTCTATGCATTCCATGTAATCTATGCGTTCTATGCATAGAATACATAGAATACATAGAATGCACAGAATGCATTCCGTGCAATCCATGCACTCTATAGATTGCACTCTATGCACTCTATGCATTCCATTTAACCTATTTATTCTATGCATAGAATACATAGTTTGCATTCGATGCATTCTATGCATAGAATACATTGAATACAAAGAAGACATAGAAGACATAGAATGCATATAATGCATTCCATGTAATCTATGCACTCTATGCATAGATTACATAGATTGCATTCTATGGATTCGATGCATAGAATACATAGAATACATTGGACACATAGAAGGCATTATATGTAATCAATGTATTTTATGCATTTTATGCATAGAATACATTGATCACATAGAATGCATTCTATGCACTCTATGCATTTCATGTAATCTATCCATTCTATGCATAGAATACATAGATTGCATTCAATGCACTCTATGCATAGAACACATTGAATACATAGAAGACATAGTAGACATAGAATGCATAGAATGCATTCCATGTAACCTATGCACTCTATGCATAAAATACATAGATTGCATCCTATGCATTCGATGTATCGAATACATAGAATACATCGAATACATAGAAGGCATTGTATGTAATAAATGATTCTTATGCATTCTATGCATAGAATACATTGATCACATAGAATGCATTCTACGCACTCTATGCATTCCATGGAATCTATGCGTTCTATGCATAGAATACCTACACTTCAGATTGCATTCTATGCATTCTATGCATAGAACACATAGAAGACATAGAATGCACAGAATGCATTCCGTGCAATCTATGCACTCTATGCATAGAATACATAGATTGCAATCTATGCACTCTATGCATTCCATTTAACCTATTCATTCTATGCATAGAATACATAGAACACATAGATTACATGGAATGCATAGAGTGCATAGAATGCATTCTATGCGATCAATGTATTCTATGCATTCTATGCATAAAATGTGTTCTATGCATCAAATGCATCGAATGTATAGGATACATAGAATGCATAGATTACATGGAATGCATAGAGTGCATAGAATGCAATCTATGTATTCTATGCATAGAATGCATAGAATGCAATCTATGTATTCTATGCATAGAATGCACAGGTTACATAGAATGCATAGAGTGCATGGAGTGCAATCTATGTATTCTATGCATAGAGTGCATAGAATGCAATCTATTTATTCTATGCATAGAATGCATAGATTACATCGAATGCATAGAGTGCATAGAATGCATTCTATGTGATCAATGTATTCTCTGCATAGAATGCAATCTATGTATTCTATGCATAGAATGCATAAAATACATTGATTACATACAATGCCTTCTATGTATTTGTTGTATTATACTGGTTATGGTTTATTGCATACATGACATGTCAGTCCTAAAACAGGTCTGAAGCTCAACTGAACATACAACATGCTGCTACATATGCTATGCTTGCTAGAGGATAATCTTATAGCTATGTCAGTAGCAGTAATCATACAACATCCCCTATTTTTAAGATGAACTATCAGTTAATCTAACAATCATAAAAAGAGAAATAATAATTACAATGTATGTTAACATAAATATACATAAAAAAAATCCAAACTACACAAAAACAGATTAGTAAAATTTAGTGCAAACAACTGTCATATTTCAAAGCTAGGTGTGAGGTTGACGCAAACTGTTCGCTAAAGATTAGATCAATTACGCGGTTTGACTACCCGACCTGACCGTAGTGTCATAGGAGCCGAAATGGGAGAGTTCACACAACGGCTGGAATTGTCAATTGGTTCTGGTCCTCCGCTACTACTTTCCATTGGCTCGGATTCTGGTACTACTGGGTTTGACTGTGAATCCCCATTTGGGCTAAATGAAGTTTCACTACTACTCATCGATGTTAAGGAAACGCGTTTTGAAAAAAATTTTCGGAGTTTTCTTCTATTTTAGCCCGTGATTCGCACGATGAACCTGCGGGCCGTCATCTCCGGGGTTGGCGCGGGTACTGGGTCTAACTACCTACTATTTGAAAGTTGTGTTCCCTCCTTCAATATTATAGTGGCTCGGCCATTAATTACTTGGCTCGGCTTGTGGATTTAATTAGGGGCAACACCGCTTCTGTGCTTCCGTTTATCAATCACTCCGATCTAGTTGATCCTTCTTCAGCAGCTTTGTTAAATGTGAGTGTTAGTATATAAATGCATTTAATACTTGAATAGCTCTTCTACGCTTTTTATTATTATTTCTCATGTATATAATTAATAATAATATTCATAATAATATAATTGTTGTTTTCATAAATAAAATAATATAAAAATATTACTATAACAATATAAATTTCATACACTTACAGCGTAGATAATTAATAATATAATTTGAATTTTCAATTATTATTGTGTCTACTCAAACATGTGGTGCTGCTGTTAAATGATAATTTTATGCCTGATTTATATTTACATTTTGTTAGCAGCTTGTTCTACAACTTGAAATTTACTTTGCCCTAAGTGACTGATACCGACCCGGTGACTGCATGAAAAAAGAGGAGTTGTCTACACCAGTTACCCACTTAAATTGTTGTCAGTCACCATTTTTTTGTAGTGTGATGAACAACAAACTTGGCACTATTGAAGGTCAAAGTAAAGAGGGGCTATTAGAGAGAGTCTGTGCTACCTTGAGAGATCTTTTTGTGGAAGTTGGTTGCAGTAGAGGTCAGATTATTACTTGATATACTCCAGCTCTCCAAGGAACCGGAATCTCCTTACTCCGACAAAAGATATAGATATACATGAGAAATAGTGAGTCAACTTCATTTGTTGTCTAAAACTTCTTCTAAAGCTTGGAAAAATTAAATGATTAGATTTGCAGTGATTTTTGCTGCTCGTTAAATTGCTTATAACTCTTTTAAAATGATCACAATATCCCACATCAATGATGTCACTTATCCTAAATATGCTTGGATCCAGTCTACTAGGAACTACCACCAGCACCCTACATTCAATTTGACTTGGCATATTTTACTTAACTCCTTTTTGTAAATGGTTATGTTAGCATTTCAGCTTTGCAATGTAGGCCTAATATGTGCTGTGATTCACAGTGATATATGAACATGTAAAATAGCTTTGATTCTGCCTTGGATTAGATTCATTTGAGAGTGTTTCCTGTCCATTGAAGAGATTGCTGGTTTATAGGAAAGAAGTATATTATGGAGGTACATATTGAGACTGGTCTTGTGGAATTCGCTGGAGGTCTTTCCTACAACATAAACAGTGAGTGTTTTCATATTTGCATGGAGCCATGTTATACAGACATGTGGGCTAATGGGGAACATGGAATCTGTAGTTGTCCTGAAATAGTTTTAAATTATTTATTTAAATTCTGAGATTTGTGCAAACTCACCAAATAAATGCTGTAGGTTGCAAAAAGTTAGCCACCATGTTTAAAATGTCTACAATTGTTTTACAAGTGGGAGTCACCCACCCTTATTCTAATGCCAATTTTTGTCACTTTTTGCCCATTAGCTCAACTCGGTCACACAAAAAGAGTAATATTAAGTAGTCACAACTGCTTTCATTGCAAATATTAAATATGTAGGCTATGTGAAGTGTTCCTTTAGTAAACTAGATATTGGCCACATGCAACAGGCTCAATGCGCCAGGAACTGAGTAGGTATGTTCTACATTTGCCACACAAGCAGCCTACATGTATATTCACCAATCAATTGGAAAACTGTTAGGTACAGTAGTTGAAAAGTTAGATGGCTGTAGTAGGGATCACAGTGGTAGTGAATAAAACCGAAGATAACATATCTGCTCAAGTTTTAGAGAAGAACGGAGGCCATCTCCAATTTTTCTACTTCTTACTCAGCACTATTTGGAAGCTTTGTATAAGTTTAAACAATCTTATTTTCAAAGTAAAACTTTTGATGCTGCGAAATTTTAAATTAGCACCTTAACCTCATGTGAGATAGTTCATGATTGGAACCTGCGTTGTACCTGCCTATCTGGTTAATTAAAATGTGGTAGTAGTAAAAGGTGTGACGTTAGAAATAAATGTCGTGAGAGCGTGAAGACAACTGCAACTGATGTTAGAATGTCTGTTTTTACTAGGAGGAGCTAAAGATTGAAACTTAGCTTTTGGTTAGGGAGATTGGGGTTACATGTTCTCTCCGCCCTACTCTAAGCATTCCAACGGCAGTCACTTTGGTTGGAGTTGTCTTCTTCTACTCTCACCCCATTTAATCCTCACATCACACCCACGTCTTTTACCACTACCAATTAAAATAATCATCACCATTTATGTTATTTGATGTACCTTATTGTTGTTACCTTTGTAGACTGGCTTTTAACTCCTGTTGACAGGCATAATTCTACCACTCAGTTATGGTGAAAGAAGTTCTCTCAACACTGCTACAATGTGAGGTAAAATTAATAGAAATAGTATATATACGTTATACATATGTACAAAATGCATGAGAAAATATTCATAGCCAATGATCCTAAATAATTTGCTGTAATTTGCATGCAGAATAACACCCATTGCTTCTGACATGCAAGTTTGCAAGTTTACTAGCTATGGGACTAATACATGTACAGACTTAACATATTGTCAGCTTGTTTTTCAACAGAATGTTGGGATACCATTTGAATATAATTTTACATAACCATGTGATATTTTCAGGCATACAATGACCCTGAAACAGACGTTACCTTTCCTGTCCAAGCTACACTATGCTCTTCTCTACATGTGCACCCCAGCACACTTCCTTAAATCTGTTTGCTCTTCTTGGCAGGTAAGATAGTGCAAAGTTAAATGATCAGTGCCTCCCAAATGTTCAACTTTACACACGTAACTGAATAAAGTAAATGAATTGTGGTGGACAAATATCTTGCTAATTGCTTTCTCTAATATAGCTTCTGTAGCTACCCACTAGCTAGCTCAGATACACCAAGTCTAAGGCTGTTGCAGATGCTGCAGTATCCCTTCCATTCTTTTTGATACAAATTGATTATTGAACCTCCACAGATTCAGTATGTACAAGTACATTCTTTCCTTTGTAAACTACTACATTAAATTTCAAATTTTTCATTGTACACATCGATTTATTGCCATCGATATGGGTCGTTTCAAGCATCAAGAGAAGACAGAGAGAGAGCATAACTCCTTCAACTTTGGCCAAGGTTGTGTACTCACACCCAAGAGTTACATGTACATGTATGTAATCACAACTTGAAAGACACATTGCAGTATATTGGAGTTGTCCCATGGAACTTGCTTGCAGTCTGCAGGTGCATCTAGAAGCTATGCTCTCTTCTACAAATATATTTGTAGTCATAGTGAGTACTCATAGTGAATATCTAACTGACTTCTGCAGATCGAATATTTTATGTTTACAGTTTTCCAACTAAATGGCTACGATCGCTGTCAACTCTGGGAGTCACATCTCTTGTCAATGATCTTACTCTATCTACACACATTGTTATTCTATGTTCAAGTACAATGTCATTACCAGCAATACCCAACAAGAGAAAGTTAGTGAACGGTGTTAATGATAAACTTGACCTATTTACATTGAATTGTAATTCTAAATTACAAATGTTGCTATTTTGTCATTCATCATGTTGTAATGTGTATACATGTAGATTTACCTTGACCCGGCCTGGGATTTGATTCACTGAAGAGCGGTTCTACATTACCTGTATGTCGATGCTGATGCAATTTATTCAGCTTATTGAATATATTAGGAGTTGTCCTGTGGAACTTGGTGGCAGTCTTTTGGTGCATATTGAGAGTAATGGAAGACAATTGAGTCCACTCTACAAACAGAACAATATAGTGAGTTGATAGCGATTATAGTGTGCTGTAAAATTTTAACTGACTTGTCATGATCAAATATTTAATTTCTAGCATGTTAATTTTCACTGACAGATCTTTGAACTATTTCAAAACCGGCAACATCCTCAAAGTTACTGTTCTCGTACATCTAACCTGAACATGTGTAATTTTGCTTGACTTCCTAAGATATCGAGGTATTTACTGACTGTGACTGGGAAGATTCTTCAATACTAACTGTAACTTACATGTGCTTTCTACAGCTGCAATAAGAAACCTCCATAACTTCAACGAGTTTCCTTTCCTCTGTCTGGTGGCATTGTTGACCAACGACCAGCTCATATTCAAGGTGAATCAACTTTTTTGTAAACTAGGTGTGCACCTACTATGTTCGTACCCTACAATGTTCATATACCTAGTATCTACCCGAGGCCAGTAATAATAACTGAGCAAATTAAATAAATATTGATGTCCATACAGTTAGTGTAGCTACCTATAGACACATCATGGGTTTTTGTATTAGATGGAGTGATGAAAGTACTAGATTTTTTCCAACTATTTCTGTATGTTAACAGGTTAATTCATCGCTAGGTTTTTCCTTCCATTTTTCTTGAGTCACAATGCTGGTTCTATGCTGACATGTTCATGTACATGTAACAATTATGCATTATGCTATGTACATGACTATGTGTAATTATAGAAAGTTCGTATGTATGTCGTTTGGGTACATTGCATGTCATTATTTTTTACCAATGCTACATGCTGATGCAATGGCATATCTTTCTTGCTGAAGGTGCAAATCAATACGGAAGCCAATGTATCATATCTGAGGAACAAATGGAGCCTACCCATGGACCTCGAACTTGGACCCACAGCCTTGGCTTTGGACCCACCGCCGCTACGCTTACCTACATGCTGCTTGCAGGTAATGGGCAATGTTGCAAAACTAGGAAACCCGCATGACGTGTTTTATACACTAACTGGAAGTCTACACTAACTGGAAGTCGTGTGCATCAATTCAGGTAATTGCTCTGCTTGGTTTACTCAGTGGTCTTTGACGTGTAGCCCCCAAGAATATACCCTGAAGATAAATGCTTTTAAACCAATGCTAGATGAGGACTGTTGCTGTGTCTTTAGACCGGTACTTTTTGTGTAGCAGCACTAGTGCTTTTTATAATATGCAGTGCAGTAACATTTACAATAATATTTCAGCAGTTTGCTGCCTGAAGCATTTAAAAGATTCAATTTAGTAGATTGTATAGCCTAAGTATATGGCTTGTATCTGTGCATGTATGGGTTTGGTACAAAAGGCTTGTTATATGATTATATATTGCATACATGTACATGTGTGCTTCACGGAAAATAGTTTTTATCCTAATTCAATAAAATCCAGTTTTGGCTGTCTCATTGCTTTCCTGGAATATACAATCTGCCAGCCAGCTCTTGAGAAATTATATTTTTCTATATTTAACATGCTTTCCCTACTTTCTTTGATTTTGATTAAAATGTCATTTCAGATATTCTGTCCGATGTATGTATTTACCTCCATTTCTTTTGCCAGTCAAGGTTGAAAACATTAACAAATCATAATTTTTCATGCACACATTTACAGAGTCCAGCTTCAATGGCAGGCAGCCTCACACGCGTGTGGGTAAAGTAAGAATGAACTGGTGACTGGTGGACTGGCCAACTGAATTCGCTCACACTAAAATCCTCAGTGTATTCTACTCCCCTCTCTCAATGAAAAGACCTAGAGTAAGAAACTAGTATTGTAATTTTCCATGTGAATGTCTATGGTATACTGTTGTACTACTTTGTATTCTTATGTGGCAATAAATCATACAGTCTAATAACACTCTTTGAACTGTCTACCAATTTACTGCAATAGTACCTCATATGCAGATCCCTTTCTGCCAGCCAGCAGCAATCTGTCAAACTGGGCCAAGTCTGCACATAGACTTAATTGTTCTGGGCTTCCAAGTAAAAACAATGGTTATGATGTTCTTCTCTCTATCACTGGAAAGTAGACAGTGTACTTACTGAGAACCGAATAGCAATAGCAAGAGTGACACATTTGTTACTTTGCAATATAGGTTTACTTTTGTTACATGTATATCAGAAAACTTTTTATATGGATTGTGTATGATGCAGGTGCTAAGTACCATGGCATAAACTAATATATACACATGTAGATATAGATAGATATAAAAGAAGATTAAAGCACAGCACAGAATTATTAACCACTTATACGAGCATGTATCACCATTTTACAGTCTGCATTGTTAGGTTATTGCCATGGCTCATAAGGTTTGTGGATGTACATGCAAGCATGGGTGATCTTGTAACAATCAATACATAGCCACAGACCATTGATTATAGCCATCAGAGGGCAACACTTGTTCTGCACTAAACTATGCAGCTACATGTAATAAGGCAACAATAACATAGAGCTCTACTTCCAGTCCAGCACCAAATATTATATGAAGTAGTACAGTACTACATGTACAGTGCCAGTGCACTACACGTACAGTGCCAGTGTACTACATGTACAGTGCTGGTGTCAGTAGGCTATACATTGTACATTCTGCATTGCATTTACAGCTATGTGTGTGCGTACGTGTCCGTGTGTGAAATCATGACTGCCCTTCATTCTGCTTGTGGCTTTTACAGTGGCTTGCAGCTTCAGTTTTCGGCTATGTTATCAATGTGTAATTATCAACAGGTGCAGAATTTTGTGCTCTACAAAATTATGCCTAATATATTTTTTATAGGTAATAATGTGCTAAGCTAACCCAGCTAGATGTTATAGTTAGAAGATTAGTGCCATTCTACTACTGGAGTACCATTGTGAGGTTATAATACTAAACTATAATATTTTTTATGAAGCATGAGCATTGGATATTAATCTTATCAAGGGTGTCTATACAATGCTTATACCATATCCTGATATCCATATTATCATTTATCATTATTCTGCAGATTTACATTGCCAGAACACTGCCGTAACTCTGGTTGTAATTTTTGGTTGGAAGTGCATTGGATCTACAATAAATGTTTCTTATACAATGTATAACATACACAGGCTAATGGTTAACTTCATTCATTCATTCATTCATTCATTCATTCATTGAAGCTTCGCGCCAATGGAAGTAACTGGGACAACTAGCCAATCACAGTAGGTTATTATGTTGGCTGAATGCCACAAATAATAGGCTACGCCTGTAATATGAACGTGATATTGAATGCAAGCCAGGGTTGATGTTTCAACAGTCAATACAAAGCCTGGCCATTGTTCACAAGATCAACCTGCTCTGCACCAAATTATACTGTTTCCACAAAACACCAGTGATCTTTAGAGCTTGTCTTGCTGTATCGGTGTATGTGTTTTTGAGGCTTATTATTTTAGTGTATCTCAAGTTTGGGTGAAGTGTAGTTAAAAATATTTACCAGGGCAGAAATAATAAGTACAGCAATAATAAGTACGGATTCTATAGGTTTCACACTTTAAACTGTAGAACTGAAGATCTCTACAGGTTGTAGTCATATGGACTGAAAATTTTCAAAATCTATGAAGTTGCGCCTAACTGTTACATGGTGGAGCAGAGCATGCACACTGCATGCCTCATTAATTATTGAGCTGTGCCATACAAATTAGCACCTACATGTATGTAAAAGGTCATCAACCATAGCTGTCAAGCTTGAGCGATTAGGTTGGGATGTACTGTATACTAGTTCTCAGCTTGCTTGTAATCAGTGATATTCCATGCTTCGAAATTTGCTTCGTATAATAATGATGAATTAGTACTTCCACACAACTACTCTCTTATGTACTTGTAAATAAAATTGTATAAAATGCCTTGCTTTGCTAAATAGTAAATACCAACTGAATGTTTCGAACAATGTGTTTTCTAGTGTCGTCTAGTCTAGTGTAGCTCATCCCCAGACAACCAGTTGCACATTCTGTAGTAGTAGCAGTAGCGGTAGTAGTAGTGGTAGTAGTAGTGGTAGTGGTAGTGGTAGTGGTAGTGGTAGTAGTAGTAGTAGTAGTAGTAGTAGTAGTAGTAGTAGTAGTAGTAGTAGTAGTAGTAGTAGTAGTAGTAGTGGGAGGCCTACTCTGGTAGCTCTAGGTATCAGATATGTGGGTGTGCAATTGCCCAATAGTAAGTTTTTATTATTCAGCAAGATGTCTGGAAAACAATGTTACTCAGAGGCCATGCATTGGGCACTTTGTACAACCATACACTCTTCCAATAAGTCATGTTTCATTTGCAGAGGTGAAAGCCAAGTACAATTAGTAGTACTCTGAGATCTGGTGTGCTATGCATCTAATGTGCCAATCAACTAATAATTACAGTAATACAGTAATTGATGATACACTGATAAAATGAACAGAGCAGTGCTAAAATGTGATCAGTGGGGCGCATACACCTTTGTGTGCTATTAGTCATACTAATTATTTATAGTACTAATAACCATCAGTTGAGCAGCCACAGCTCAGTTAGTATCAATATAGGAATAGGATTGCACTGCATGTTGTTTACTTGATTGTGCTCTGTCGATTGAATATGAGCATAGCAACCATGCAGCATGGGTCATTATTTATGGCCAGGTGAAAAAACCTCTTCTGTTACACATAGGCAAGCAGACTGCTGGTAAAGAGTAGCCTGGATGAAACTTTTTAACATTATTGTAACACAGGCTCACTATTTGTGGGAGAAGCCTGGGTTCCAGGAAGACCTGATAATGTGAGGCCTTACATGTATAATGCAGTGTAGGTGCACAGTTTATAAAGATGCTGTTACAATTGGACATTTAGTCAATTTTCGAGCTGACCACATACACCTACAAGGAATATGCTTGTGTATAATAGCTTGACCCAATAGTAGAGAATATTATTTGTAGCAACTCATCCTGATCACACCCAGTGCATAATGTAGGCTATTTCTACCCAATGGATTGTGAAAACTACAGTTTGGATTATTTAAAACAATATTGTTAATATAAGTGTTTTCAGTTCCACATTTGTGTTAAAGTAGTTCAGTGCTGCACTAATGCTTAATGCATAGAAAATATTGTAGGTTTAATACTTTAGTTCATCTGATGGTCTAGGCTACAGGCAGCATAATACATGTATCCAATACATGTACGTATTGGATGAGTACATTGTACATGGTAACTGAGGTCAGCCCTATGCTCACAACTCAAGTTCACGCTTGACTTCATGTCTTACCCAATGAGGACATTGTGAACGATGTCTGTAGTACTACACTATGCTATTGTCATAGAATCTCAAGATTTCAATAGACAACTACTTGTATTCTAAAAATTAAAATGCGTGTTATTTACCATGTGTACTGCAGAGTGCAGGAGCATAGCAGTCATGCAGGTGATTGTCTATGCCTATGGGCAAGTGAATAAACTAATACATATAATATAGACAAGGGGGCAAAGTATTTAGTCCCACAATCCATTACCATAAAGATTTAAGAATGTGAGGCCTGGAGTCCAGGTTACATGTAGGCCTAAGGGCCCTATAAGGCACCAGTGATATCAATCATCTGTTGTCATAAATGTAACGTAGACACCATCTCTAATGTGTGTGTCATAAATGTGTGATTTGCCCACTTTTTATAATATTACTGTTCTCAGACAACAAAGTTGTTTTGTAATTAGTGGTGGTCACTTTGCTATGTCAAAGATAGTGGAAGGGAAGATCAGACACTCAGGCCAAAAACTGTCCGTCCCCCGCCTCCAAACGCGGTCCGAACAAAGCAAAGAGTTGTGCTACCTTGTACACAAATCTGCTCTTGCTATTGGTGTTCCGCCGGCCAATCAGATAATATTGCTAACAGCGGCATCGAATAGACAGTCTACTTATACAAACGATATATCATTAGAAAGAGCGTAACAGTTAACCCGTTGCTTCGCAAAACTAGTCTAGCAGCCATCTAAAAAGTCAACACATTTAAGGCGGGAAGTGGATCGCGGAACGTCGGGACCGCCAAATTGGGCGTATTTGGTGGGACAGGGTTTTATCATTGAGTGTCCGATCTTCCCTTCCACTATCTTTGGCTATGTTATGATACTGCACGCCTACATAGCAAGCTTTGATTTGTTTACATTGTTTTACATTTTGAGGCTGCTGTTTTGCTATCATAGCTTTATCAACTATATAATCTGATGCATAGTGTTTTCTAACCAGTTTATTATAATTGTCTTACAACCTGAGTAGTACAAATAAAATTCAGGATATATGTCTCTTAAAATATTGCCATAGAACAAATTCATGACATGGCGCTGCGAGTAGGGTGGCAATAATAAGAGAATATATTCATGACAGTGTGAGTTGACAATTTTGTCCGAGAGTTTTACTCCAGCTTCCCACATAAACAAATTTAACTTGAAAACAGTTTTGATAATGCCAGAAAGTTTATTCAAACACCATTATATGTACATTATATTATGCACTATGTACTTTGGTGGTAAAAATATCATTGTCTGCCAATATGGATCAGCATTGAATCCTATTGATGTTATTTTGTTCTTTGGACTGCCTTTAAAATAGAACATTTTACTTCATATGAACTATCTATATTGCAATTGTTGACTAGACATTTCCATGCTTGTGGGCTTATCAATTTTGTTATTATCATACCCATAGCAATGATAATAATTATCATTGCCCATAGTAGTATCTAGCTAGTGGAATTACAGATCATGTTGTCTCTTTGTAAATCTGCCATTGGTCAAAATAGTATCCAATGTACCAGGCACCTTTATAAATGTTATTGTTGGCTGCAAGCCATTTGGATATAATTTCAACCCTGCTGCAACACTAGTGTACCTCAGAATAATGCCTGCGGTTTCATTCTCTCTTGAATTTCCAACATTGGAATAAACAATATTATTAATAGCATGCATATTTATCCTTCAATTGAAGGAATTGATTTTGTTATCATCACTAAAATAATTAAATTGCTGCTGAAAAGACCTAGAAATTAGCCAAAAAATAAAAATACAGGCCTGTAGGTGGACTTGATCCACTAAGCTTTTTAGTATGATCAAAGTTTATAGAAAAAATAAGTTGTCTCACGGGTTTCTGCACCATTAAACGGCGTAGTCCAAAGTAGTTGGGCGACAACGAAAAATTACCAATAAAACAATGGAGTTTTCTCAAGATTGGCGAAAACATTATCCTCAGATTGGCTAGAAGTACCTGTGATGCTAGCCCATTATTATCAGGATACATGATGATTATACCGGTAGCTTCAATAGAAGGGAAGCATTTAGAGGAACTTAAATAGGGGTAAAATGCCCATAAAGTTTGAGCCATCCTACTGAGCACGTTGTCTGGACTATTTATGCCTCATGTAGACCAAAGATGGTAAAAGTATGCTCTCTGTGTAGACTGTCAACTACTTCTGGCTGTTACGTCCACCTACATTTTTATAGCCTGAATGTATGTTTGCAAATAATCTATTTTATGTATGCATTAATGATTACAATGCACATTGTTTACTATATACACTGGGCATGTATAATTTGCCATGAGCATAGCCATCATGACGTTATTATTGTTTTTTGGCCAAGTGAGTAAGCTGATACATAATATAGGTAAACAGGCAAAATAATAGCCCCATAGCCCATTACTATTTCTAGGACCAGTCTGGGTTCCAGGAAGTTTTGAGAATATGAGTCCAGGTTACAGTGTAGGTCTAAACTAAGACCCTATTTAATGCACCGAGATACCATTACCAACTCTCTATAAACTGTTACAGGGGTACAATTTTTACTACATGTGAAAGTCTGCAATGCTACCACTATATTATAGGTCAATGCTGCAGATGCCCATGCATCAACCACATTCAGTCACCAATGAGGTTGCTGCCTCCTACTTAAATTGTAGTGTTGGTGATTGTGAAAGTTGGCACCTTATTTGGCTTGGAACTTACACTCATATTACTCTTGGGTACAATGATAATTTACCCCTCATTAATTTATTTGCCAAACGGTGGAATCCAACTAATTTTAAATTTCAACTCACAATGATGCTCTATATTTATTTAGTTGGCAATGAGGCACTGTAAAATACCAATTGTACTACAATGTATTTATTAGATTTAAAACTAGTTTAATGTTTCCTAAAGACACCTTGCATAATGCAACAAAATTATTTCTGAAATCATAACGTTGATATAAATTTTGTCTAAAGAAATTTAAAGATGTACGCCTATATTGTATCCATAAAATTATCCAGGTAAATAAAAGGAAAAGGCTCCCCAGTTTGGAGTAGCCTAAATACATGTACATGTTAACAGTCAATAGAAACAAAGGTTTCAACTTTCATGTGAAATCCATGTAATGTAAGATGAGAAGTTATATTTGAATTTATTGGCACAATCATGGAGATAAATTTGAGAAGATATGGACAGTTTATTAACACACAGCATTTCCATGTACATGTACATTTGTATATTGAAACTGTGATAACATTCTTTCATAGATGCCTTATGTTCCCTGTAGGCATGACTTGTATAGGTTATTAGCCTATCACATGTAACATTTAGAGATACTTTGCAAAGACAATGCTGACACTACATTGAAATATTATGCAGATTTGTTTATGATTTTTGGTCAGAACAATGTACCCATAAATAGGAACACATTGGTAGAAAAGCTATGCTTTGGTATATTGTTCATTCTCATAGCATCATTGCCACTAAAGTAAATTCTTATTAGGCTGGGCCAGGAAAAGTTGACCATTTTAGCTGCTAATATGAAGCACCATAATTTAACTGAATCTTCTAACACATATGTGTGGAGTATAAACATGTTTGACCCTAGAACACTACAAAATTGATGACTGGTAATAGCACCATTACCTATCTCCAGCCTGCAGGCTAGTCCCTCCTATATTCTTCAGAAATTTTATGCCCAAGTATGAGAAATCATTCAGTCTCACCCTCAATGTTTTTCAGCTTACCATTTCATGTTGTCAAACATTGCCAACTTGTTGAAAATATTGCATTGGCCTACCTACATATACTACATGGTCTGTGTTCTTGGCCCAGTTCTAAAGTTGGTAGGCATGACAACAGAATTAGAACAGTATTAGAAGTGAAAAATATGATAGTGATATTGTAATGGTACGCCCAGTCGTATCTACATCTGACACTCATTATTACATGCATACATGTATATATCTGCTTGTACTTTACTCTTATATTGTTATATATGATTGTATGATTATATCTAAGTCTTTTAATGCCTTTTTATACCCATGTACAGAGGCCCGACCTCTCAGAATCCATTGATATTCATTTTGTACATGAATTGGACCATTATAAGCAACTTTTGTAGAACCCGACCTATTTTGGGTCGGCCGTCGGGCTTCCGGCGGCCATCTTGTTGCGCAACTTCCGGACGACCACACGTCGTCTTTTCCCGACGTCATGTCGGCCGGAAGTCCTTATACTATATAAAGGGCATTGTTTTACTGTTCATTGTCTCAGTCTTCACTTGGCTTTCAATAAAGACACATCTATACTTGATACAGAGACTTTCTCTTCCTTTTGCCAGGTCATTCGCCTTGCGAACTGCCTACTAGGTCGGATCACTCTCTTTCATTGTATAGTCTGAAGGTCGGACTTGAGATCAGATGGGTCGTCTTTGGTAGTATTTGGGCTACTGAGACCGCTCGATCTTTCATGTAATGCGAAGTCCTATTACCACTCATAGGCACTTCATTTCTGGGTCGATAGTCGTCCAAGGACGACCGCACCAAATCACAGAAACCATTACAATATATCATGTACGCTACACTTTCAATTTTAGGGTGATGTCTCTTTCACCATGCATAGAGCTCCTTTGTGCACCATCACTTCTACACTTGAGTGGAACAGTCCAAAAGTACAGTGTAATATGTGCACTTTTTTGTTAGTTGCACAGCTACCAACATTTTTTGCATTGAAAGTGGTTGAATTACTATTTACATGTACCATTGCAAAAAGTATTATGTAGTATGCACATTAGTCCAGCCTATCTACACTACCGGTATATGCGGCCTGTAGGGAAACAGAGTCCCACACACAAGCAATCCACCAATTAATTCAGAAGGTGCAAATAGTAGAAGCCAAATTTGGAAACAATTAATTTAATTAATATGGTGACTCTCATAAAATTATGCTGGTTCCATTTTTTAATAGGAAAAGCAGTATAAGCCAATAGACCTGTAAAAAAAGACCTTTCATCAATTGCAATGATAGTGCACTGTAGCAGTGCAGATATGAGTACAGGACTTTTAAGCTAATATGTCATGGGAACATTTAGGGTCCATTATACATGTACAAGGATTGAAGCATTTTAGGGACTGTGACAATGTTGAGAAGTTGTCCTCCCAATATTTCATAGGTTGCCTGCATTTATTATCTACACCACAAATGTACACTGTACTTTCTGTGCACCTTGTGGGTCCTTTTCAGATAACATAAACATGTTGAACAAATTTCTGACAGAAGTGTTTCACCATGCCTAAAGTTCCTTGTGCACCATCACTTCTACACTTGAGTGGAACAGTCCAAAAGTACAGTGTAATATGTGCACTTTTTTGTTAGTTGCACAGCTACCAACATTTTTTGCATTGAAAGTGGTTGAATTACTATTTACATGTGTACCATTGCAAAAAGTATTATGTAGCATACACATTAGTCCAGTCTATCTACACTACCGGTATATGCGGCCTGTAGGGATCGAAACAGAGTCCCACACACAAGCAATCCACAAACTAATCCAGAAGGTGTAAATAATAGAAACCAAATTTGGAAACAATTAATATGGTGACTCTCATAAAATTATGCTGGTTCCATTTTTTTTAATAGGAAAAGCAGTATAAGCCAATAGACCTGTAAAAAAAGACCTTTCATCAATTGCAATGATAGTGTACTGTAGCAGTGCAGATATGAGTACAGGATTTTTAAGCTAATATGTCATGGGAACATTTAGGGTCCATTATACATGTACAAGGATTGAAGCATTTTAGGGACTGTGACAATGTTGAGAAGTTGTCCTCCCAATATTTCATAGGTTGCCTGCATTTATTATCTACACAACGAATGTACACTGTACTTTCTGTGCACCTTGTGGGTTCTTTTTAGATAACATAAACATGTTGAACAAATTTCTGACAGAAGTGTTTATTAACTGTCCATAATAGAAAAATCAGACAAAATTGTTTAGTTACTACTTAGAGAAAACATAACTCTTCTTAAATCCTCATAAATATAGTTGAAATTAATTCAAAACTGTACATTAACGTTTGAACTTAGCATCGTAACTAAAAGGCAAATATTATTTCTAAACAGCTGCTATCATCGATGCTAAACGATTTATTTGTTGTTCAACCTTGCTAGAGCAACATTGAGACATAGACTAGAAAATATAAGAAATATAGTTCCATTGGTGTTGGTACCAATGAATGTGTACTAAGTTGATTTTCATTCTGCAGTATACACTGCAGTATACACTGCAGTATACACTGCAGTATACACTGCAGTATACACTGCAGTATACACTGCAGTATACACTGCAGTATACACTGCAGTATACACTGCAGTATACACTGCAGTATACACTGCAGTATACACTGCAGTATACACTGCAGTATACACTGCAGTATACACTGCAGGATGAAAATCAAACTAGAACACAATCATTGGCTGAAGTTATTTTCACGGTTTTTTGTGCTACTAAATATTCAAGCTATTGAAAATGTAGAATAGATATAACACTATAGATTTAGATATAACACCTTCTAATTCAAAAAGAAAAACAAACCGTTTTGACAAAACATGACATGCAAAAATTTTTTGTGACCATGGTACAAAACTGCACATACACACATACAAAAGTTTATCACACAATAGGCATTCAGACATACAGCTGCTGTTTAAGCTAGTTGGTGGATAGGTACTTGCAAAAGCCTACTGCTATACAGCTATGGACAAGCAGATAAACATGTTCATTTTGTTTTTAGCAGAACTCGTTACCAGTGTTCCAGATCCACTGGCTGCTGCAAGTTAATCTTTTTCAATTTACATGATACTGTATCATAGTCTCTCTGACTGTTGCCTACCCGTGAGAAAACCTCTGCACGTACTTCTGGTCTGTAGAATATCTTGAACCACGCTAGAAGCTCAAGACAATCTAAAAGAAAACAGGTAAAACTTTCTAATTTGGAAATTTTAAAATTCATTTCCTTGATACACATTCTTGAATACAAACGAGTCTAAGACAAATAGACAATCAAACAGGTATCTACATGCCTAGATAGGGATAGGCTGTCAACAAACAAGTCATACAGCCTAGACACACATAATCTCTGTTCTATCAAAAAGGACTAATATGAGATATTACTCTCCAAGTTCATAATGTTGACATCCTACTCTAGTCTTCTCCTCTTGTTGGATGTTTTGAACCGTGTGGTAATATATTTTTGACACACACTACTCTGCACACTATTTTTTGTAAAACCTATCCTACATGTACATCATACCTCTCCTCATCCTATACAAGTACGACATCTGACATTTCTATGTACATTATAAACTCTATTGCAGTGCATGTATATGCATACAATGTACATGTACATGTATTATTGCTCATGTACATAATAGACCTACTTACTTGTAAGTTTACCCTCTGCATCTCTGCTTGGAGGCTGGTCGTTTTGAAATTCCATAGAATGCAAGTGATGATAAAATTATCTTCTTCTACAGTACATGTACATTTTATTTCATTCAAATCAGCTCTGTTCTATGCTTCGGGAGTACATGCTCATCTGCCAGAACTTTTGCACTGGCATGGCTAAAATAATTAAATATATATTTATAAATATTCGCATTTTCTTGTTCCGCAATTCTTACTTTCATTCAAGAAACACCATTACCAAGCTTCATAAGTTTGAAGGTTATAAATTGCAAATTGAGTTACTATTTTTAACGCTGATTTAATAATAACCGTGGAAATCTACATATAGGCCTACATCATGCATTGGTTCAGTGTCACTGTGCCTAATCAAACATGTACTGACTAACAAGTAAATACTAGCATATGGCAGACATTCATGTACATCTATATAACTATATACAGGGTCTGTACAATACATGTAGATTTTTAATAGGAAATTGACTCATTGATGGAGTTGTCACACCCTACCCTAAGGTGCGACAACTCCACAGAAATAGTTTATAATATACACTGTACGTGTACTACATTACATAATAATTATACATGAAACAGACATTTGATGTATTTCTCTAGCGATTCAGTTGAAAGCATCTTTGATAAATGCTGTGTAGTTTATGATAAGCTTTCATATTATTTGACTGTCCTTCAAAATGATGCCATGACTAAATATTGCCGTGTATGCCACAACACACAGTTATACAAAAATATAATGATAGACAATTATACTTGCAGAATGGATGGGTCTGAGAGCCATATTCTTTTTGGAACCATCAAAAGTCAAGATTCTCAATGGCTGGAATCTTTCTCTAGCTATTCTGCTTTCATCCCTGAACTGGTTTCACTGCTTCTAATAGAAGAAAAAACAAATATTAGTGTTCATAGTTTGTGCATGCCACATAGCATATAACATTTTCTTGCTTCTGTTTAACTGACTGCTACCTGTTGCTAATTAAGAAATTTATATTTGACAAACTCTCTGATCTCTTAAGAATCCTGTCCTTACAAATCACAATCTTCTAATATTGGTTCTAAATAAGTTATAGTTCTGTTCATTGTTGAGACTTTTCTTTCCTTCCACTGTATATACAGACAACATATTTGAACAACACTGAATGTTTACAAATTATTAATAAAAGTGTACCTACAGCATATAGGCCTAGTTGTAGGCCTACTTTGAAACACAAATTTATGATGAACAAAAATTTTCTAGTAGTGTCTTTGTTATCTGGATGCTTAAGTTTTTAGGACCAAAAACCTTAATGTAATAATCTTACTGAAAATGGTTATAGTTAACATATTCATTAAAGTACGAGTTTGAACAAAGAAAAAATAAAAGAAATAAAGAAAATAAATACCACTGTTTTTAATCGTGCAATAATAATATCATTAATATTGATATTACTAGACACGCAATAATTTTGTAACAAGTATAGATAATAGCATAGTTAATAGGCCTAACCACATTATGATAAGATATAATATTAATGTAGGCCCTATAAATATTTATAACAATATACTATACTGAATACAAATATTTTATTACATATGATATTACCTATTATTCGTTACATTTTTAATATACATGTAAATATTAAAATATATTTATATTAAAACCAAAATAATAATATAATAGAAATACCAAACATTATTATTATATTAATATAAATAAATAATTATTATATTAATATAAATAAATAATTATTATATTATAATAATTATAATAATAATAATTATATTATTGTTAATTTTTTCTAAAACTGAAAATTTCAATTCCGTGGTATGTGTATAATAATGGATATTTACCAGTCATTGCTCCAAATACAATAAAAAACTTTTGAAGAATGAAGCTTTAGGTGGTCAAGCTACAAGCAGGTGGACCTTTTATAAAAATTGGAAACCGGCTGTGACTGAACAACAGCTTGAGCTTTCTAAATATGGAGGAAACTAATACCAAGTAAGTATAACACTCGTCAAGGATGGCCACTGGCAGGCCCGGTCCTGAATAATTCGACACCTACTTGACGCCACTTGCCGATGGCAGAGGTGTTGATCAAGGATGTCACAACTCCCAACGTTTTAGTGCGGTCAGGGGTGATCACTCCCAAAATTGAGCTATATGGCGTGGAGATAAATCCATATCCGGTTAAGTTTCCGTGTTTCCTTAACATCGTTGAGTAACTAAGCTGGTGCGATTACGTCTCACAATACTACCATTGCTGTCTTTAACTGTATATGATCTAGGGTGACTTGGAACTGGTCCTACTACTTTGCCATCTCTCCCCATGTCTCTCACATAAACTTGCTGATCCTCTAGCAATGGAGGTAGCTCTACTGCTCTGTGCCTTCTGTTAAGCTGAGTTTGAGACTCTAAACGCTTCGTTGTTTCCTTCTCACGGATAACTGACTCACAAGGCACCCGAGGCTCAAGTGCCGATGGCAAGCTGGGTATGGTAGTGCGAAGCTTTCTATTCATCAGAAGCTCAGCAGGGGAATGACCATTCTCTAGAGGTGAAGAGCGATAGGCCAAAAGTGCCATATAAGAATCTGCTTCCTTTTTTAGAAGCCGTTTCACTGTTTGTACAGTACGTTCTGCTAAACCGTTAGCTTGAGCATGCTTGGGTGAGGTAGTAACATGAATAAAATCATAATCAGCTGAAAATTTACTGAACTCTTCTGAGGCGTACTGTGGACCATTGTCTGAAACCAACATTTCTGGTATGCCATGACGGGCGAAAATACTCTTAACACCGAATGACAGATCGGCTGTTGAGTTCAACAGGCTTTGCTATTTCAATAAAACGAGAATAGTAATCTACAACTACCAAAAACCATTCATTGTTTAAGTAAAACATATCACTACCTACACGTTCCCAAGGACGTTGTGGAAACTCGCACCTCATCAAAGGTCCTTTCACTACATTTGCGTGTCTTTGGCAGACTTTGCAGTTTCGCACCAGTTCAGCTATCATCTGACTCATCCTTGGCCACCACATAGCTTGTCGAGCACGCTCGCGACATTTTGTAATTCCTAAATGGCCTTCATGTACTCTGCGAATCATCTCCATTCTAGAGGACATTGGAATGACAATTCTCCCTTCGTACACCAAAAGTTCATCTACTAATGACAATTTGGAACGGTTTTCATAAAATGGAAGTAGAACAGAGTCTTCTTCTGCTAAGTAGAATGGCCACTCTGATTTAACGAATGATCTACCTCGTGCCAATACTTCATCTTCCAACTGTAACTGTTTCAGCTGGTTTAACCTTCTATCAGAAGCATTAGCTTTCAACATCTCTAGACTATAAACTTCCACCTCCTCAACAAAAGTAACATCTTGAAGGCTAGGTTTTACATTAGATCTACTGAGAGCATCAGCTACTATGTTATCTTTCCCTGCAATGTGCTCTATGACGTAACTGTATCTCATTAAGCGCATTCTAAACCTCTGAATTCGTATGGGAAGCTTATCTAATTCTATGTCATTTAGCAAGGGCACTAAAGGCTTATGGTCGGTTTGAACTACTACCTTGAGACCAATAATATAATCTTTAAACTTTTCTAATGCCCATACAATGCCGAGTGCCTCTTGTTCTATGGTTGCATAGCGTTTTTCTGTTTCAGTCAATGACCTAGAAGCAGCAGACACAACTCTGAAGATTCCTGAAGGTTGTCTTTGTAGCAACACTGCACCTAGGCCGCTACGGCAAGCATCTGTTTGAATCACAGTTTGAAAAGTAGGGTTGTAGGCTGCTAATTCCACGGAGCGACAAAGTTCAGTTTTGATCTGATTAAAAGCATTCTCTTGAGAGGTGCCCCAATACCACTGCGTACCTTTACACAGCAAAGTTCTTAAGGGGTCGCTCAAGCTCCCTAATACCGGAGTAAACTTACTAAGCTGATTTGCCATGCCAAGAAAACTGCGTACATCAGTTATGTTTTGGGGGGTTGGAAAATCCTGGATACCTTGAACCGATTCTTTACTTGGCTTAATGCCATCACCAGATATGACATGGCCAAGAAATGTTATGCTTCTACATGAAAATTCACACTTGGACTCATTCAGCGTCATACCAGCATCTGAAATACGCCTTAATACCTCACAGACACGTCTATCGTGCTCCTCTACAGACTGCCCCCAAATACAAACGTCATCCATATGTACAACCATGCCTTTCAATCCACTCAGAACCTCTGATACAATCTTAGCATATATCTCTGGACTGGATGATAAACCAAATGGGAGTCTATTGTATGCAAATCTACCAAAAGGTGTAAGGAATGTGGTAAGAAGTTTTGACTTGTCAGATAATGGTATTTGGTAAAATCCAGAGTTAGCATCCAACTTAGTAAATATTTTGCCATTGCCCAGTTTTGCTAAACTTGCTTCAACATGAGACATCGGATACACCTCTCTACGAACTACTTTATTTAATTGTGTATAATCGACACACACACGCACTCGGCCATTTGCTTTGGGAACAACCACCATAGGAGATACCCAATCAGTTGGTTGCTGTACTTCAAAGATAACACCTTCATCTACCATGGCTTGGAGCTCTGTTTTGATTTTGCTAAGCAAGGGATAGACAACTGAACGCGGAGTATAGATGGCATATGGAGGACTATTGTCTTGCTTGATCTGGATGTCAACCTCACGATGCATTTTCCCTAAGCCCTTAAAAAGTGCACTGAATTCTTGTTTAAAAAACTTACTACTTTTGTCAACAATATTTATGTCCAATGAATCTGTTACACATAACTTTATAAGACCTAACCTGACACATGCTGTCCTACCTAAAAGGGCTTTAGTGCCATCAACTACATAGAACCTTTCAAAAATGCTATTTCTACCTACAATGATGTTGGACTCAAAATAGCCATGTACAGTAAGTTGGGTACCACTAGCTTGACATAAATGCTTATCAGTTGGATATAAAGACATCTTATTACAAAAGCTCTTAGGAATAACCGACACATCTGCTCCAGAGTCCAGTTTGAAATAAATGGGTGTGTTGAGCTTACTGACACGTACCTTTTTTACCCAAGGTTCTATTTGTCCTTTGGCATCATCGACTACTCCCATAAAGTTGTGTAAGGAGTCACATTCACTGTTTTCTGCATCTGTCACTTCCTGTATGATTTTGGAGTTGCAGCACCGCGCATAATGTCCCGGTTTATGACATTTGTTGCATCTGCTGTCTATAGCTGGGCACTTGCCCTCAGTATGTTTTCTGTATCCGCAGCGTTTGCATGGATAGCCTGGAGAAGTAGCTTCTCTAGGTTTAGTTACCTCTGTTACCTTATCAATATCTGAAACTGGAATTGATGAAGACAGTTTATTGTCATTTAGCTCTTTGATGTTGTTGTCAACTTGTTCAAATTGCCTGGCCATGTTTACAGCAACTGCTTCAGTTAGCTTCTCAACATCCATTTTCTGCATTTCTCTACTGCATGCAATGTCTCTTATGCCAACCACTATTCGATCTCGCATTTGCTCACTTCGGTTAGCAAACTCACATCGGTCAGCTGAATCATTTAAGATGCGCATGTACTGCTCGACTGTCTCTCCAGCTTGTTGGTCACGTCGAAAAAACTTTGCACGCTCATATATTATATACTTCCTAGGTGAAAAGTATTTGCCAAATGCTTCTCTGACCTTCTGGTAGTCTTTACGATCATCATCGGATAAGTCTAGCCCACTAAATATGCTTTCACTCCTGTTTCCCATACAGTACAAGAAACTATCTATTTGTAGCTGTGCATCTTCATCACATGTTTTAGAAATATTTCTATACCTGTCCCAACGTCCAATCCACTCCGTCCATCTTTCAGGTTGGAAATCAAATTCCTGCGGCAGATTAAACTTCTGAGCCATGTTATACAGTTATTGTTGTTTCTAGTTAGTACTGGCTACCATGTTGTATTATACTGGTTATGGTTTATTGCATACATAACATGTCAGTCCTAAAACAGGTCTGAAGCTCAACTGAACATACAACATGCTGCTACATATGCTATGCTTGCTAGAGGATAATCTTATAGCTATGTCAGTAGCAGTAATCATACAACAGTATTCAATGTATTCTATGTATTCTATGCATCGAATGCATAGAATGCAATCTATGTAATCTATGCATAGAGTGCATAGATTACATGGAATGCATTATTTGCATTCTATGTCTTCTATGTCTTCTATGTATTCAATGTATTCTATGCATAGAATGCATAGAATGCAATCTATGTATTCTATGCATAGAATGAATAGGTTACATGGAATGCATTGAGTGCATAGAGTGCAATCTATTTATTCTATGCATAGAGTGCATAGATTGCACGGAATACATTCTGTGCATTCTATGTGTTCTATGTATTCTATGCATAGAATGCATAGAATGCAATCTAGATATTCTATGCACAGAACGCATAGGTTCCATGGAATGCATAGAGTGCATAGAATGCATTCTATGCAATCAATGTATTCTATGCATTCTATGCATAAAATGTGTTCTATGCATCGAATGCATTGAATGTATAGGATACATAGAATACATAGATTACATGGAATGCATAGAATGCATAGAATGCAATCTATGTATTCTATGCATAGAATGCATAGAATGCAATCTATGTATTCTATGCATAGAATGCACAGGTTACATAGAATGCATAGAGTGCATAGAGTGCAATCTGTGTGTTCTATGCATAGAATGCATAGAATGCAATCTATGTATTCTTTGCATAGAATGCATAGGTTACATGGAATGCATAGAGTGCATAGAGTGCAATCTATGTATTCTATGCATAGAATGCAAAGAATGCAATCTATGTATTCTATGCATAGAACGCATAGATTACATGGAATGCATAGAGTGCATAGGATGCATTCTATGTGATCAATGTATTCTATGCATTCTTCGCATAAAATGTATTATATGCATCGAATGCATAGAATACATAGAATGCATAGATTACATGGAATGCATAGAGTGCATAGAATGCAATCTATGTGTTCTATGCAATGCATAGACTACATTGAATGCATATAACTCATAAAACGCATAGAATGCACTCTATGCATCCTATGCAATCTATGCATTCAGTGCATAGAATGCATAAGATGCATAGAGTGCATAAAATACATTGATTAGATACAATGCCTTCTATGTCTTCTATGTATTTCATGCATAAAATGCATCAAATGCATAGAATGCAATCTATGTATTCTATGCATTGAATGCATAGAATGCAATCTATGTATTCTATGCATAGAGTGCATAGAATACATGGAATGCATTCTACGCATTCTATGTCTTCTATGTCTTCTATATATTCAATGTATTCTATGCATAAAATGTATTCTATGCATCGTATGCATAGAATACATAGAATGCATAGAATATTTGTAATGCATAGAGTGCTAAGAGTGCAATCTATGTATTCTATGCATAGAGTGCATAGATTGCACGGAATGCATTCTATGTCTGCTATGTATTCTATGCATAGAATGCATATAATGCAATCTATGTATTCTATGCATAGAACGCATAGATTACATGGAATGCATAGAGTGCATAGAATGCATTCTATGTGATCAATGTATTCTCTGCATAGAATGCAATCTATGTATTCTATGCATAGAATGCATAAAATACATTGATTACATACAATGCCTTCTATGTATTCAATGTATTCTATGTATTCTATGCATCGAATGCATAGAATGCAATCTATGTAATCTATGCATAGAGTGCGTAGATTACATGGAATGCATTATATGCATTCTATGTCTTCTATGTCTTCTATGTCTTCTATGTATTCAATGTATTCTATGCATAGAATGCATAGAATGCAATCTATGTATTCTATGCATAGAATGAATAGGTTACATGGAATGCATAGAGTGCATGGAGTGCAATCTATGTATTCTATGCATAGAGTGCATAGATTGCACGGAATGCATTCTGTGCATTCTATGTCTTCTATGTATTCTATGCATAGAATGCATGAAATGCAATCTAGATATTCTATGCACAGAACGCATAGATTCCATGGAATGCATAGAGTGCATAGAATGCATTCTATGCGATCAATGTATTCTATGCATTCTGTGCATAAAATGTGTTCTATGCATCGAATGCATTGAATGTATAGGATACATAGAATGCATAGATTACATGGAATGCATAGAGTGCATAAAATGCAATCGATGTATTCCATGCATAGAATGCATAGAATGCAATCTATGTATTCTATGCATAGAATGCACAGGTTACATAGAATGCATAGAGTGCATAGAGTGCAATCTGTGTATTCTATGCATAGAATGCATAGAATGCAATCTATGTATTCTATGCATAGAATGCATAGGTTACATGGAATGCATAGAGTGCATAGAGTGCAATCTATGTATTCTATGCATAGAGTGCATAGAATGCAATCTATGTATTCTATGCATAGAATGCATAGATTACATCGAATGCATAGAGTGCATAGAATGCATTCTATGTGATCAATGTATTCTATGCATTCTATGCATAGAATACATAGAACGCATAGATTACATGGAATGCATAGAGTGCATAGAATGCATTCTATGTGATCAATGTATTCTCTGCATAGAATGCAATCTATGTATTCTATGCATAGAATGCATAAAATACATTGATTACATACAATGCCTTCTATGTATTCAATGTATTCTATGTATTCTATGCATCGAATGCATAGAATGCAATCTATGTAATCTATGCATAGAGTGCATAGATTACATGGAATGCATTATATGCATTCTATGTCTTCTATGTCTTCTATGTCTTCTATGTCTTCTATGTCTTCTATGTATTCAATGTATTCTATGCATAGAATGCATAGAATGCAATCTACATGTATGTATTCTATGCATAGAATGAATAGGTTACATGGAATGCATAGAGTGCATGGAGTGCAATCTATGTATTCTATGCATAGAGTGCATAGATTGCACGGAATGCATTCTGTGCATTCTATGTCTTCTATGTAT
The DNA here is from genome assembly GCA_935421135.1 of Bugulina stolonifera. Classification (NCBI taxonomy): domain Eukaryota; kingdom Metazoa; phylum Bryozoa; class Gymnolaemata; order Cheilostomatida; family Bugulidae; genus Bugulina; species Bugulina stolonifera. The sequence continues at coordinate 909,300 of OW285195.1, read as the reverse complement.
TCTATGCATAGAATGCATAAAATGCAATCTAGATATTCTATGCACTGAACGCATAGATTCCATGGAATGCATAGAGTGCATAGAATGCATTCTATGCGATCAATGTATTCTATGCATTCTATGCATAAAATGTGTTCTATGCATCGAATGCATTGAATGTATAGGATACATAGAATGCATAGATTACATGGAATGCATAGAGTGCATAAAATGCAATCGATGTATTCCATGCATAGAATGCATAGAATGCAATCTATGTATTCTATGCATAGAATGCACAGGTTACATAGAATGCATAGAGTGCATAGAGTGCAATCTGTGTATTCTATGCATAGAATGCATAGAATGCAATCTATGTATTCTATGCATAGAATGCATAGGTTACATGGAATGCATAGAGTGCATAGAGTGCAATCTATGTATTCTATGCATAGAGTGCATAGAATGCAATCTATGTATTCTATGCATAGAGTGCATAGATTGCACGGAATGCATTCTGTGCATTCTATGTCTTCTATGTATTCTATGCATAGAATGCATAAAATGCAATCTAGATATTCTATGCACAGAACGCATAGATTCCATGGAATGCATAGAGTGCATAGAATGCATACTATGCGATCAATGTATTCTATGCATTCTATGCATAAAATGTGTTCTATGCATCGAATGCATTGAATGTATAGGATACATAGAATGCATAGATTACATGGAATGCATAGAGTGCATAAAATGCAATCGATGTATTCCATGCATAGAATGCATAGAATGCAATCTATGTATTCTATGCATAGAATGCACAGGTTACATAGAATGCATAGAGTGCATAGAGTGCAATCTGTGTATTCTATGCATAGAATGCATAGAATGCAATCTATGTATTCTATGCATAGAATGCATAGGTTACATGGAATGCATAGAGTGCATAGAGTGCAATCTATGTATTCTATGCATAGAGTGCATAGAATGCAATCTATGTATTCTATGCATAGAATGCATAGATTACATCGAATGCATAGAGTGCATAGAATGCATTCTATGTGATCAATGTATTCTATGCATTCTATGCATAGAATACATAGAACGCATAGATTACATGGAATGCATAGAGTGCATAGAATGCATTCTATGCGATCAATGTATTCTATGCATTCTATGCATAAAATGTGTTCTATGCATCAAATGCATCGAATGTATAGGATACATAGAATGCATAGATTACATGGAATGCATAGAGTGCATAGAATGCAATCTATGTATTCTATGCATAGAATGCACAGGTTACATAGAATGCATAGAGTGCATGGAGTGCAATCTATGTATTCTATGCATAGAGTGCATAGAATGCAACCTATGTATTCTATGCATAGAATGCATAGATTACATCGAATGCATAGAGTGCATAGAATGCATTCTATGTGATCAATGTATTCTCTGCATAGAATGCAATCTATGTATTCTATGCATAGAATGCATGAAATACATTGCTTACATAGAATGCCTTCTATGTATTCTATGTATTCAATGTATTCTATGTATTCTATGCATCGAATGCATAGAATGCAATCTATGTAATCTATGCATAGAGTGCATAGATTACATGGAATGCATTATATGCATTCTATGTCTTCTATGTCTTCTATGTATTCAATGTATTCTATGCATAGAATGCATAGATTGCACGGAATGCATTCTGTGCATTCTATGTCTTCTATGTATTCTATGCATAGAATACATAGAATGCAATCTAGATATTCTATGCACAGAACGCATAGGTTCCATGGAACGCATAGAGTGCATAGAATGCATTGTATGCGATCAATGTATGCTATGCATTCTATGCATAAAATGTGTTCTATGCATCGAATGCATTGAATGTATACGATACATAGAATGCATAGATTACATGGAATGCATAGAATGCATAGAATGCAATCTATGTATTCTATGCATAGAATGCATAGAATGCAATCTATGTATTCTACACATAGAATGCACAGGTTACATAGAATGCATAGAGTGCATAGAGTGCAATCTGTGTATTCTATGCATAGAATGCATAGAATGCAATCTATGTATTCTATGCATAGAATGCATAGGTTACATGGAATGCATAGAGTGCATAGAGGGCAATCTATGTATTCTATGCATAGAATGCATAGAATGCAATCTATGTATTCTACGCATAGAATGCACAGGTTACATAGAATGCATAGAGTGCATAGAGTGCAATCTGTGTATTCTATGCATAAAATGCATAGAATGCAATCTATGTATTCTATGCATAGAATGCATAGGTTACATGGAATGCATAGAGTGCATAGAGGGCAATCTATGTATTCTATGCATAGAGTGCATAGAATGCAATCTATGTATTCTATTCATAGAATGCATAGATTACATCGAATGCATAGAGTTCATAGAATGCATTCTATGTGATCAATGTATTCTATGCATTCTATGCATTCTATGCATAGAATACATAGAACGCATAGATTACACGGAATGCATAGAGTGCATAGAGTGCAATCTATGTATTCTATGCATAGAGTGCATAGATTGCACAGAATGCATTCTATGTCTTCGATGTATTTTATGCATATAATGCATAGAATGCAATCTATGTATTCTATGCATAGAACGCATAGATTACATGGAATGCATAGAGTGCATAGGATGCATTCTTTGTGATCAATGCATTCTATGCATTCTTTGCATAAAATGTATTATATGCATCGAATGCATAGAATGCAATCTATGTATTCTATGCATTGAATGCATAGAATGCAATCTATGTATTCTATGTATAGAGTGCATAGGTTACATGGAACGCATTCTATGCATTCTATGTCTTCTATATATTCAATGTATTCTATGCATAAAATGTATTCTATGCATCGTATGCATAGAATACATAGAATGCATAGATTATTTGTAATGCATAGAGTGCATAGAGTGCAATCTATGTATTCTATGCATAGGGTGCATAGATTGCACGGAATGCATTCTATGTCTGCTATGTATTCTATGCATAGAATGCATATAATGCAATCTATGTATTCTATGCATAGAACGCATAGATTACATGGAATGCATAGAGTGCATAGAATGCATTCTATGTGATCAATGTATTCTCTGCATAGAATGCAATCTATGTATTCTATGCATAGAATGCATAAAATACATTGATTACATACAATGCCTTCTATGTATTCAATGTATTCTATGTATTCTATGCATTGAATGCATAGAATGCAATCTATGTATTCTATGCATAGAGTGCATAGAATACATGGAATGCATTCTATGCATTCTATGTCTTCTATGTCTTCTATATATTCAATGTATTCTATGCATAAAATGTATTCTATGCGTCGTGTGCATAGAATACATAGAATGCATAGATTATTTGTAATGCATAGAGTGCATAGAGTGCAATCTATGTATTTTATGCATAGAGTGCATAGATTGCACAGAATGCATTCTATGTCTGCTATGTATTCTATGCATAGAATGCATATAATGCGATCTATGTATTCTATGCATAGAACGCATAGATTACATGGAATGCATAGAGTGCATAGAATGTATTCTATGTGATCAATGTATTCTCTGCATAGAATGCAATCTATGTATTCTATGCATAGAATGCATAAAATACATTGATTACATACAATGCCTTCTATGTATTCAATGTATTCTATGTATTCTATGCATCTAATGCATAGAATGCAATCTATGTAATCTATGCATAGAGTGCATAGATTACATGGAATGCATTATATGCATTCTATGTCTTCTATGTCTTCTATGTATTCAATGTATTCTATGCATAGAATGCATAGAATGCAATCTATGTATTCGATGCATAGAATGAATAGGTTACATGGAATGCATAGAGTGCATAGAGTGCAATCTATGTATTCTATGCATAGAGTGCATAGATTGCACGGAATGCATTCTGTGCATTCTATGTCTTCTATGTATTCTATGTATTCTATGCACTGAATGCATAGAATGCAATCTATGTATTCTATGCATAGAGTGCATAGAATACATGGAATGCATTCTATGCATTCTATGTCTTCTATGTCTTCTATATATTCAATGTATTCTATGCATAAAATGTATTCTATTCATCGTATGCATAGAATACATAGAATGCATAGATTATTTGTAATGCATAGAGTGCATAGAGTACAATCTACGTATTTTATGCATAGAGTGCATAGATTGCACGGAATGCATTCTATGTCTGCTATGTATTCTATGCATAGAATGCATATAATGCAATCTATGTATTCTATGCATAGAACGCATAGATTACATGGAATGCATAGAGTGCATAGAATGCATTCTATGTGATCAATGTATTATCTGCATAGAATGCAATCTATGTATTCTATGCATAGAATGCATAAAATACATTGATTACATACAATGCCTTCTATGTATTCGATGTATTCTATGTATTCTATGCATCTGATGCATAGAATGCAATCTATGTAATCTATGCATAGAGTGCATAGATTACATGGAATGCATTATATGCATTCTATGTCTTCTATGTCTTCTATGTATTCAATGGATTCTATGCATAGAATGCATAGAATGCAATCTATGTATTCTATGCATAGAATGAATAGGTTACATGGAATGCATAGAGTGCATAGAGTGCAATCTATGTATTCTATGCATAGAGTGCATAGATTGCACGGAATGCATTCTGTGCATTCTATGTCTTCTATATATTCTATGCATAGAATGCATGAAATGCAATCTAGATATTCTATGCACAGAACGCATAGATTCCATGGAATGCATAGAGTGCATACAATGCATTCTATGCGATCAATGTATTCTATGCATTCTATGCATAAAATGTGTTCTATGCATCGAATGCATTGAATGTATAGGATACATAGAATGCATAGATTACATGGAATGCATAGAGTGCATAGAATGCAATCTATGTATTCTATGCATAGAATGCATAGAATGCAATCTATGTATTCTATGCATAGAATGCACAGGTTACATAGAATGCATAGAGTGCATAGAGTGCAATCTGTGTATTCTATGCATAGAATGCATAGAATGCAATCTATGTATTCTATGCATAGAATGCATAGGTTACATGGAATGCATAGAGTGCATAGAGTGCAATCTATGTATTCTATGCATAGAGTGCATAGAATGCAATCTATGTATTCTATGCATAGAATGCATAGATTACATCGAATGCATAGAGTGATCAATGTATTCTATGCATTCTATGCATAGAATGCATAGAACGCATAAATTACATGGAATGCATAGAGTGCATAGAATGCATTCTATGCGATCAATGTATTCTATGCATTCTATGCATAAAATGTGTTCTATGCATCAAATGCATCGAATGTATAGGATACATAGAATGCATAGATTACATGGAATGCATAGAGTGCATAGAATGCAATCTATGTATTCTATGCATAGAATGCATAGAATGCAATCTATGTATTCTATGCATAGAATGCACAGGTTACATAGAATGCATAGAGTGCATGGAGTGCAATCTATGTATTCTATGCATAGAGTGCATAGAATGCAATCTATGTATTCTATGCATAGAATGCATAGATTACATCGAATGCATAGAGTGCATAGAATGCATTCTATGTGATTAATGTATTCTCTGCATAGAATGCAATCTATGTATTCTATTCATAGAATGCATAAAATACATTGATTACATACAATGCCTTCTATGTATTCTATGTATTCAATGTATTCTATGTATTCTATGCATCCAATGCATAGAATGCAATCTATGTAATCTATGCATAGAGTGCATAGATTACATGGAATGCATTATATGCATTCTATGTCTTCTATGTCTTCTATGTATTCAATGTATTCTATGCATAGAATGCATAGATTGCACGGAATGCATTCTGTGCATTCTATGTCTTCTATGTATTCTATGTATAGAATGCATAGAATGCAATCTAGATATTCTATGCACAGAACGCATAGGTTCCATGGAACGCATAGAGTGCATAGAATGCATTCTATGCGATCAATGTATTCTATGCATTCTATGCATAAAATGTGTTCTATGCATCGAATGCATTGAATGTATAGGATACATAGAATGCATAAATTACATGGAATGCATAGAATGCATAGAATGCAATCTATGTATTCTATGCATAGAATGCATAGAATGCAATCTATGTATTCTATGCATAGAATGCACAGGTTACATAGAATGCATAGAGTGCATAGAGTGCAATCTGCGTATTCTATGCATAGAATGCATAGAATGCAATCTATGTATTCTATGCATAGAATGCATAGGTTACATGGAATGCATAGAGTGCATAGAGTGCAATCTATGTATTCTATGCATAGAGTGCATAGAGTGCAATCTATGTATTCTATGCATAGAGTGCATAGAATGCAATCTATGTATTCTATGCATAGAATACATAGATTACATCGAATGCATAGAGTGCATAGAATGCATTCTATGTGATCAATGTATTCTATGCATTCTATGCATAGAATACATAGAACGCATAGATTACACGGAATGCATAGAGTGCATAGAGTGCAATCTATGTATTCTATGCATAGAACGCATAGATTACTTGGAATGCATAGAGTGCATAGAATGCAATCTATGTGTTCTATGCAATGCATAGACTACATCGAATGCATAGAACTCATAAAACGCATAGAATGCACTCTATGCATCCTACGCATTCTATGCATTCAGTGCATAGAATGCATAGGATGCATAGAGTGCATAAAATACATTGATTAGATACAATGCCTTCTATGTCTTCTAATGTATTTCATGCATAGAATGCATCAAATGCATAGAATGCAATCTATGTATTCTATGCATTGCATGCATAAAATGCAATCTATGTATTCTATGCATAGAGTGCATAGGTTACATGGAATGCATTCTATGCATTCTATGTCTTCTATGTCTTCTATATATTCAATGTATTCTATGCATAAAATGTATTCTATGCATCGTAGGCATAGAATACATAGAATGCATAGATTATTTGTAATGCATAGAGTGCATAGAGTTCAATCTATGTAATCTATGCATAGAGTGCATAGATTGCACGGAATGCATTCTATGTCTGCTATGTATTCTATGCATAGAATGCATATAATGCAATCTATGTATTCTATGCATAGAACGCATAGATTACATGGAATGCATAGAGTGCATAGAATGCATTCTATGTGATCAATGTATTCTCTGCATAGAATGCAATCTATGTATTCTATGCATAGAATGCATAAAATACATTGGTTACATACAATGCCTTCTATGTATTCAATGTATTCTATGTATTCTATGCATTGAATGCATAGAATGCAATATATGTATTCTATGCATAGAGTGCATAGAATACATGGAATGCATTCTATGCATTCTATGTCTTCTATGTCTTCTATATATTCAATGTATTCTATGCATAAAATGTATTCTATTCATCGTATGCATAGAATACATAGAATGCATAGATTATTTGTAATGCATAGAGTGCATAGAGTACAATCTACGTATTTTATGCATAGAGTGCATAGATTGCACGGAATGCATTCTATGTCTGCTATGTATTCTATGCATAGAATGCATATAATGCAATCTATGTATTCTATGCATAGAACGCATAGATTACATGGAATGCATAGAGTGCATAGAATGCATTCTATGTGATCAATGTATTATCTGCATAGAATGCAATCTATGTATTCTATGCATAGAATGCATAAAATACATTGATTACATACAATGCCTTCTATGTATTCGATGTATTCTATGTATTCTATGCATCTGATGCATAGAATGCAATCTATGTAATCTATGCATAGAGTGCATAGATTACATGGAATGCATTATATGCATTCTATGTCTTCTATGTCTTCTATGTATTCAATGGATTCTATGCATAGAATGCATAGAATGCAATCTATGTATTCTATGCATAGAATGAATAGGTTACATGGAATGCATAGAGTGCATAGAGTGCAATCTATGTATTCTATGCATAGAGTGCATAGATTGCACGGAATGCATTCTGTGCATTCTATGTCTTCTATGTATTCTATGCATAGAATGCATGAAATGCAGTCTAGATATTCTATGCACAGAACGCATAGATTCCATGGAATGCATAGAGTGCATACAATGCATTCTATGCGATCAATGTATTCTATGCATTCTATGCATAAAATGTGTTCTATGCATCGAATGCATTGAATGTATAGGATACATAGAATGCATAGATTACATGGAATGCATAGAGTGCATAGAATGCAATCTATGTATTCTATGCATAGAATGCATAGAATGCAATCTATGTATTCTATGCATAGAATGCACAGGTTACATAGAATGCATAGAGTGCATAGAGTGCAATCTGTGTATTCTATGCATAGAATGCATAGAATGCAATCTATGTATTCTATGCATAGAATGCATAGGTTACATGGAATGCATAGAGTGCATAGAGTGCAATCTATGTATTCTATGCATAGAGTGCATAGAATGCAATCTATGTATTCTATGCATAGAATGCATAGATTACATCGAATGCATAGAGTGATCAATGTATTCTATGCATTCTATGCATAAAATGCATAGAACGCATAGATTACATGGAATGCATAGAGTGCATAGAATGCATTCTATGCGATCAATGTATTCTATGCATTCTATGCATAAAATGTGTTCTATGCATCAAATGCATCGAATGTATAGGATACATAGAATGCATAGATTACATGGAATGCATAGAGTGCATAGAATGCAATCTATGTATTCTATGCATAGAATGCATAGAATGCAATCTATGTATTCTATGCATAGAATGCACAGGTTACATAGAATGCATAGAGTGCATGGAGTGCAATCTATGTATTCTATGCATAGAGTGCATAGAATGCAATCTATGTATTCTATGCATAGAATGCATAGATTACATCGAATGCATAGAGTGCATAGAATGCATTCTATGTGATTAATGTATTCTCTGCATAGAATGCAATCTATGTATTCTATTCATAGAATGAATAAAATACATTGATTACATACAATGCCTTCTATGTATTCTATGTATTCAATGTATTCTATGTATTCTATGCATCCAATGCATAGAATGGAATCTATGTAATCTATGCATAGAGTGCATAGATTACATGGAATGCATTATATGCATTCTATGTCTTCTATGTCTTCTATGTATTCAATGTATTCTATGCATAGAATGCATAGATTGCACGGAATGCATTCTGTGCATTCTATGTCTTCTATGTATTCTATGCATAGAATGCATAGAATGCAATCTAGATATTCTATGCACAGAACGCATAGGCTCCATGGAACGCATAGAGTGCATAGAATGCATTCTATGCGATCAATGTATTCTATGCATTCTATGCATAAAATGTGTTCTATGCATCGAATGCATTGAATGTATAGGATACATAGAATGCATAAATTACATGGAATGCATAGAATGCATAGAATGCAATCTATGTATTCTATGCATAGAATGCATAGAATGCAATCTATGTATTCTATGCATAGAATGCACAGGTTTTATAGAATGCATAGAGTGCATAGAGTGCAATCTGCGTATTCTATGCATAGAATGCATAGAATGCAATCTATGTATTCTATGCATAGAATGCATAGGTTACATGGAATGCATAGAGTGCATAGAGTGCAATCTATGTATTCTATGCATAGAGTGCATAGAGTGCAATCTATGTATTCTATGCATAGAGTGCATAGAATGCAATCTATGTATTCTATGCATAGAATACATAGATTACATCGAATGCATAGAGTGCATAGAATGCATTCTATGTGATCAATGTATTCTATGCATTCTATGCATAGAATACATAGAACGCATAGATTACACGGAATGCATAGAGTGCATAGAGTGCAATCTATGTATTCTATGCATAGAACGCATAGATTACTTGGAATGCATAGAGTGCATAGAATGCAATCTATGTGTTCTATGCAATGCATAGACTACATCGAATGCATAGAACTCATAAAACGCATAGAATGCACTCTATGCATCCTACGCATTCTATGCATTCAGTGCATAGAATGCATAGGATGCATAGAGTGCATAAAATACATTGATTAGATACAATGCCTTCTATGTCTTCTAATGTATTTCATGCATAGAATGCATCAAATGCATAGAATGCAATCTATGTATTCTATGCATTGCATGCATAAAATGCAATCTATATATTCTATGCATAGAGTGCATAGGTTACATGGAATGCATTCTATGCATTCTATGTCTTCTATGTCTTCTATATATTCAATGTATTCTATGCATAAAATGTATTCTATGCATCGTAGGCATAGAATACATAGAATGCATAGATTATTTGTAATGCATAGAGTGCATAGAGTTCAATCTATGTAATCTATGCATAGAGTGCATAGATTGCACGGAATGCATTCTATGTCTGCTATGTATTCTATGCATAGAATGCATATAATGCAATCTATGTATTCTATGCATAGAACGCATAGATTACATGGAATGCATAGAGTGCATAGAATGCATTCTATGTGATCAATGTATTCTCTGCATAGAATGCAATCTATGTATTCTATGCATAGAATGCATAAAATACATTGGTTACATACAATGCCTTCTATGTATTCAATGTATTCTATGTATTCTATGCATTGAATGCATAGAATGCAATATATGTATTCTATGCATAGAGTGCATAGAATACATGGAATGCATTCTATGCATTCTATGTCTTCTATGTCTTCTATATATTCAATGTATTCTATGCATAAAATGTATTCTATGCATCGTATGCATAGAATACATAGAATGCATAGATTATTTGTAATGCATAGAGTGCATAGAGTGCAATCTATGTATTCTATGCATAGAGTGCATAGATTGCACGGAATGCATTCTATGTCTGCTATGTATTCTATGCATAGAATGCATATAATGCAATCTATGTATTCTATGCATAGAACGCATAGATTACATGGAATGCATAGAGTGCATAGAATGCATTCTATGTGATCAATGTATTCTCTGCATAGAATGCAATCTATGTATTCTATGCATAGAATGCATAAAATACATTGATTACATACAATGCCTTCTATGTATTCAATGTATTCTATGTATTCTATGCATCGAATGCATAGAATGCAATCTATGTAATCTATGCATAGAGTGCATAGATTACATGGAATGCATTATATGCATTCTATGTCTTCTATGTCTTCTATGTGTTCAATGTATTCTATGCATAGAATGCATAGAATGCAATCTATGTATTCTATGCAGGTTACATGGAATGCATAGAGTGCATAGAGTGCAATCTATGTATTCTATGCATAGAGTGCATAGATTGCACGGAATGCATTCTGTGCATTCCATGTCTTCTATGTATTCTATGCATAGAATGCATGAAATGCAATCTAGATATTCTATGCACAGAACGCATAGATTCCATGGAATGCATAGAGTGCATAGAATGCATTCTATGCAATCAATGTATTCTATGCATTCTATGCATAAAATGTGTTCTATGCATCGAATGCATTGAATGTATAGGATACATAGAATGCATAGATTACATGGAATGCATAGAGTGCATAGAATGCAATCTATGTATTCTATGCATAGAATGCATAGATTACATCGAATGCATAAAGTGCATAGAATGCATTCTATGTGATCAATGTATTCTCTGCATAGAATGCAATCTATGTATTCTATGCATAGAATGCATAAAATACATTGATTACATAGAATGCCTTCTATGTATTCAATGTATTCTATGTGTTCTATGCATCGAATGCATAGAATGCAATCTATGTATTCTATGCATAGAAAGCATAAAATACATTGATTACATACAATGCCTTCTATGTATTCAATGTATTCTATGTATTCTATGCATTGAATGCATAGAATGCAATCTATGTATTCTATGCATAGAGTGCATAGAATACATGGAATGCATTCTATGCATTCTATGTCTTGTATGTCTTCTATATATTCAGCGTATTCTATGCATAAAAAGTATTCTATGCATCGTATGCATAGAATACATAGAATGCATACATTATTTGTAATGCATAGAGTGCATAGAGTGCAATCTATGTATTCTATGCATAGAGTGCATAGATTGCACGGAATGCATTCTGTGCATTCTATGTCTTCTATGTATTCTATGCATAGAATGCATAAAATGCAATCTAGATATTCTATGCACAGAACGCATAGATTCCATGGAATGCATAGAGTGCATAGAATGCATTCTATGCGATCAATGTATTCTATGCATTCTATGCATAAAATGTGTTCTATGCATCGAATACATATAATACATAGATTGCGTTCTATGCATAGAATATCTTGATCACATAGAATGCATTCTATGCACTCTACGCATTCCATGTAATCTATGCATTCTATGTATTCTATGCATACGATGCATAGAATACATAGAATACATTGATCACATAGAAGGCATTCTAAGCACTCTATACATTTCATGTAATCTATGCGTTCTATGCATAGAATACATAGATTGCATGCTGTGCATTCTATGCATAGAATGCATAGAAGACATCGAAGACATAGAAGACATAGAATGCATTCTGTGCAATCTATGCACTCTATGCATAGAATACATAGATTGCATTCTATGCATTCTATGCATCGAATACATATAATTCATAGATTGCATTCTATGCATAGAATATCTTGATCACATAGAATGCATTCTATGCACTTTATGCATTCCACGTAATCTATGCGTTCTATGCATAGAATACATAGATTGCATTCTATGCATTCGATGCATTCTATGCATGAAATACATAGAAGACATAGAAGGCATTGTATCTAATCAATGTATTTTATGCATTCTATGCATAGAATACATTCATCACATAGAATGCATTCTATGCACTGAATGCATAGAATGCATAGGATGCATAGAGTGCATTCTAAGCGTTTTATGAGTTCTATGCATTTGATGTAGTCTATGCATTGCATAGAACACATAGATTGCATTCTATGCACTCTATGCATTCCATGTAATCTATGCATTCTATGTATTCTATGCATTCGATGTATATAATACATTTCATGCAAAGAAAGCATAGAATACTTTGATCACATAGAATGCATTCTATGCACTCTATGCATTCCATGTAATCTATGCGTTCTATGCATAGAATACATAGATTGCATTATATGCATTCTATGCATAGAATACATAGAAGACATAGAATGCATTCCGTGCAATCTATGCACTCTATGCATAGAATACATAGATTGCACTCTATGCACTCTATGCATTCCATGTAATCTGTACATTCTATGTATTCTATGCCTATGATGCATAGAACACATTTTATGCATAGAATACATTGAATATATAGAAGACATAGAAGGCATAGAATGCATAGAATGCATTCCATGTAACCTATGCACTCTATGCATAGAATACATAGATTGCATTCTATGCATTCTATGCATAGAATACATAGATTGCATTCTATGCATTTTATGCATTCTATGCATTTGATGCATTCTATGCATGAAATACATAGAAGACATAGAATGCATTCTGTGCAATCTATGCACTCTATGCATAGAATACATAGATTGCATTCTATGCATTCTATGCATCGAATACATATAATACATAGATTGCATTCTATGCATAGAATATCTCGATCACATAGAATGCATTCTATGCACTTTATGCATTCCATGTAATCTATGCGTTCTATGCATAGAATACATAGATTGCATTCTATGCATTCGATGCATTCTATGCATGAAATACATAGAAGACATAGAAGGCATTGTATCTAATCAATGGATTTTATGCATTCTATGCATAGAATACATTCATCACATAGAATGCATTCTATGCAAAGAATGCATAGAATACATTGATCACATAAAATGCATTCTATGCACTCTATGCATTCCATGTAATCTATGCGTTCTATGCATAGAATACATAGATTGCATTATATGCATTCTATGCATAGAATACATAGAAGACATAGAATGCATTCTGTGCAATCTATGCACTCTATGCATAGAATACATAGATTGCACTCTATGCACTCTATGCATTCCATATAATCTATGCATTCTATGTATTCTATGCTTGCGATGCATAGAATACATTTTATGCATAGAATGCATAGAATACATTGATCACATAGAATGCATTCTATGCACTCTATGCATTTCATGTAATCTATGCGTTCTATGCATAGAATACATAGATTGCACTCTGTGCATTCTATGCATAGAATGCATAGAAGACTTCGAAGACATAAAAGACATAGAATGCATTCTGTGCAATCTATGCATAGAATACATAGATTGCACTCTATGCACTCTATGCATTCCATGTAATCTGTGCATTCCATGTATTCTATGCATACGATGCATAGAACACATTTTATGCATAGAATACATTGAATATATAAAAGACATAGAAGGCATAGAATGCATAGAATGCATTCCATGTAACCTATGCACTCTATGCATAGAATACATAGATTGCATTCTATGCATTCTATGCATAGAATACATAGATTGCATTCTATGCATTTTATGCATTCTATGCATTTGATGCATTCTATGCATGAAATACATAGAAGACATAGAATGCATTCTGTGCAATCTATGCACTCTATGCATAGAATACATAGATTGCATTCTATGCATTCTATGCATCGAATACATATAATACATAGATTGCATTCTATGCATAGAATATCTTGATCACATAGAATGCATTCTATGCACTTTATGCGATCCATGTAATCTATGCGTTCTATGCATAGAATACATAGATTGCATTCTATGCATTCGATGCATTCTATGCATGAAACACATGGAAGACATAGAAGGCATTCTGTGCAATCTATGCACTCTATGCATAGAATACATAGATTGCACTCTATGCACTCTATGCATTCCATGTAATCTAAGCATTCTATGTATTCTATGCATACGATGCATAGAACACATTTTATGCATAGAATGCAAAGAATACATTGATCACATAGAATGCATTCTATGCACTCTATGCATTTTATGTAATCTATGCGTTCTATGCATAGAATACATAGATTGCACTCTGTGCATTCTATGCATAGAATGCATAGAAGATTTCGAAGACATAAAAGACATAGAATGCATTCTGTGCAATCTATGCACTCTATGCATAGAATACATAGATTGCATTCTATGCACTTTATGCATTCCATGTAATCTATGCGTTCTATGCATAGAATACATAGATTGCATTCTATGCATTCTATGCATTCCATGTAATCTATGCATTCTATGTATTCTATGCATTCGATGCATATAATACATTTTACGCATAGAATGCATTGAATACATCGATCACATAGAATGCATTCTATGCACTCTATGCATTTCATGTAATCTATGCGTTCTATGCATAGAATACATAGATTGCATTATATGCATTTTGTGCATAGAATACATAGAAGGCATAGAAAGCATTCCGTGCAATCTAAGCACTCTATGCATAGAATACATAGATTGCACTCTATGCACTCTATGCATTCCATGTAATCTATGCATTCTATGTATTCTATGCATACGATGCATAGAATACATTTTATGCATAGAACACATTGAATATATAGAAGACATAGAAGGCATAGAATGCATAGAATGCATTACATGTAACCTATGCACTCTATGCATAGAATACATAGATTGCATTCTATGCATTCTATCCATAGAATACATAGATTGCATTCTATGCATTTGATGCATTCTATGCGTTTGATGCATTCTATGCATGAAATACATAGAAGACATAGAATGCATTCTGTGCAATCTATGCACTCTATGCATAGAATACATAGATTGCATACTATGCATTCTATGCATCGAATACATATAATACATAGATTGCATTCTATGCATAGAATATCGTGATCACATAGAATGCATTCTATGCACTCTATGCATTTCATGTAATCTATGCGTTCTATGCATAGAATACATAGATTGCATTCTGTGCATTCTATGCATAGAATGCATAGAAGACATCGAAGACATAGAAGACATAGAATGCATTCTGTGCAATCTATGCACTATATGCATAGGATACATAGATTGCATTCTATGCATTCTATGCATAGAATGCATAGAATACATAGATTGCATTCTATGCATTTGATGCATTCTATGCATTTGATGCATTCTATGCATGAAATACATAGAAGACATAGAATGCATTTTGTGCAATCTATGCACTCTATGCATAGAATACATAGATTGCATTCTATGCATTCTATGCATCGAATACATATAATACATAGATTGCATTCTATGCATAGAATATCTTGATCACATAGAATGCATTCTATGCACTTTATGCATTCCATGTAATCTATGCGTTCTATGCATAGAATACATAGATTGCATTCTATGCATTCGATGCATTCTATGCATGAAATACATAGAAGACATAGAAGGCATTGTATCTAATCAATGGATTTTATGCATTCTATGCATAGATTACATTCATCAGATAGAATGCATTCTATGCAAAGAATGCATAGAATACATTGATCACATAGAATGCATTCTATGCACTCTATGCATTCCATGTAATCTATCCGTTCTATGCATAGAATACATAGATTGCATTATATGCACTATATGCATTCCATCTAATCTATGCATTCTATGTATTCTATGCATTCGATGCATATAATACATTTTATGCATAGAATGCATAGAATATCTCGATCACATAGAATGCATTCTATGCACTCTATGCATTTCATGTAATCTATGCGTTCTATGCATTCTGTGCAATCTATGCACTCTATGCATAGAATACATAGATTGCATTCTATGCATTCTATGCATCGAATACATATAATACATAGAATGCATAGATTGCATTCTGTGCATTCTATGCATAGAATGCATAGAAGACATCGAAGACATAGAAGACATAGAATGCATTCTGTGCAATCTATGCACTCTATGCATAGAATACATAGATTGCATTCTATGCATTCTATGCATCGAATACATATAATACATAGATTGCATTCTATGCATAGAATATCTTGATCACATAGAATGCATTCTATGCACTTTATGCATTCCATGTAATCTATGCGTTCTATGCATAGAATACATAGATTGCATTCCAGTCATTCGATGCATTCTATGCATGAAATACATAGAAGACATAGAAGGCATTGTATCTAAGCAATGTATTTTATGCATTCTATGCATAGAATACATTCATCACATAGAATGCATTCTATGCACTGAATGCATAGAATGCATAGGATGCATAGAGTGCATTCTATGCGTTTTATGAGTTCTATGCATTCGATGTGTTCTATGCATTGCATAGAACACATAGATTGCATTCTATGCACTCTATGCATTCCATGTAATCTATGCATTCTATGTATTCTATGCATTCGATGCATATAATACATTTTATGCAAAGAATGCATAGAATACATTGATCACATAGAAAGCCTTCTATGCACTCTATGCATTCCATGTAATCTATGCGTTCTATGCATAGAATACATAGATTGCATTATATGCATTCTATGCATAGAATTCATAGAAGACATAAAATTCATTCCGTGCAATCTATGCACTCTATGCATAGAATACATAGATTGCACTCTATGCACTCTATGCAGTCCATGTAATCTATGCATTCTATGTATTCTATGCTTGCGATGCATAGAATACATTTCATGCATAGAATGCATAGAATACATTGATCGCATAGAATGCATTCTATGCACTCTATGCATTTCATGTAATCTATGCGTTGTATGCATTCTGTGCAATCTATGCACTCTATGCATAGAATACATAGATTGCATTCTATGCATTCTATGCATCGAATACATATAATACATAGAATGCATAGATTGCGTTCTGTGCATTCTATGCATAGAATGCATAGAAGACATCGAAGACATAGAAGACATAGAATGCATTCTGTGCAATCTATGCACTCTATGCATAGAATACATAGATTGCATTCTATGCATTCTATGCATTGAATACATATAATACATAGATTGCATTCTATGCATAGAATATCTTGATCACATAGAATGCATTCTATGCACTTTATGCATTCCATGTAATCTATGCGTTCTATGCATAGAATACATAGATTGCATTCCAGTCATTCGATGCATTCTATGCATGAAATACAAAGAAGACATAGAAGGCATTGTATCTAAGCAATGTATTTTATGCATTCTATGCATAGAATACATTCATCACATAGAATGCATTCTATGCACTGAATGCATAGAATGCATAGGATGCATAGAGTGCATTCTATGCGTTTTATGAGTTCTATGCATTCGATGTGTTCTATGCATTGCATAGAACACATAGATTGCATTCTATGCACTCTATGCATTCCATGTAATCTATGCATTCTATGTATTCTATGCATTCGATGCATATAATACATTTTATGCAAAGAATGCATAGAATACATTGATCACATAGAAAGCATTCTATGCACTCTATGCATTCCATGTAATCTATGCGTTCTATGCATAGAATACATAGATTGCATTATATGCATTCTATGCATAGAATTCATAGAAGACATAGAATTCATTCCGTGCAATCTATGCACTCTATGCATAGAATACATAGATTGCATTCTATGCATTCTATGCATCGAATACATATAATACATAGATTGCATTCTATGCATAGAATATCTTGATCACATAGAATGCATTCTATGCACTTTATGCATTCCATGTAATCTATGCGTTCTATGCATAGAATACATAGATTGCATTCTATTCATTCGATGCATTCTGTGCATGAAATACATAGAAGACATAGAAGGCATTGTATCTAATCAATGTATTTCATGCATTCTATGCATCGAATATCTTGATCACATAGAATGCATTCTATGCACTCTATGCATTTCATGTAATCTATGCGTTCTATGCATTCTGTGCAATGTATGCACTCTATGCATAGAATACATAGATTGCATTCTATGCATTCTATGCATCGAATACATATAATACATAGAATGCATAGATTGCATTCTGTGCATTCTATGCATAGAATGCATAGGAGACATCGAAGACATAGAAGACATAGAATGCATTCTGTGCAATCTATGCACTCTATGCATAGAATACATAGATTGCACTCTATGCACTCTATGCATTCCATGTAATCTATGCATTCTATGTATTCTATGCATACGAGGTATAGAATACATTTTATGCATAGAATGCATAGAATACATTGATCACATAGAATGCATTCTATGCACTCTATGCATTTCATGTAATCTATGCGTTCTATGCATAGAATACATAGATTGCATTATATGCATTCTATGCATAGAATTCATAGAAGACATAGAATGCATTCCGTGCAATCTATGCACTCTATGCATAGAATACATAGATTGCACTCTATGCACTCTATGCATTCCATGTAATCTATGCATTCTATGTATTCTATGCTTGCGATGCATAGAATACATTTTATGCATAGAATGCATAGAATACATTGATCACATAGAATGCATTCTATGCACTAAATGCATAGAATGCATAGGATGCATAGAGTGCATTCTATGCATTTTATGAGTTCTATGCATTCGATGTAGTCTATGCATTGCATAGAACACATAGATTGCATTCTATGCACTATATGCATTCAATGTAATCTATGCATTCTATGTATTCTATGCATTCGATGCATATAATGCATTTTATGCATAGAATGCATAGAATACATTGATCACATAGAATGCATTCTATGCACTCTATGCATTTCATGTAATCTATGCGTTCTATGCATAGAATACATAGATTGCATTCTGTGCATTCTATGCATAGAATGCATAGAAGACATCGAAGACATAGAAGACATAGAATGCATTCTGTGCAATCTATGCACTCTATGCATAGAATACATAGATTGCATTCTATGCATTCTATGCATCGAATACATATAATACATAGATTGCATTCTATGCATAGAATATCTTGATCAGATAGAATGCATTCTATGCACTTTATGCATTCCATGTAATCTATGCGTTCTATGCATAGAATACATAGATTGCATTCTATGCATTCTATGCATTCCATGTAATCTATGCATTCTATGTATTCTATGCTTACGATGCATAGAATACATTTTATGCATAGAATGCATAGAATACATTGATCACATAGAATGCATTCTATGCACTCTATGCATTTCATGTAATCTATGCGTTCTATGCATAGAATACATAGATTGCATTATATGCATTCTATGCATAGAATACATAGAAGACATAGAATGCATTCCGTGCAATCTATGCACTCTATGCATAGAATACATAGATTGCACTCTATGCACTCTGTGCGTTCCATGTAATCTGTGCATTCTATGTATTCTATGCTTACGATGCATAGAATACATTTTATGCATAGAATGCATAGAATACATTGATCACATAGAATGCATTCTATGCACTCTATGCATTTCATGTAATCTATGCGTTCTATGCATTCTGTGCAATCTATGCACTCTATGCATAGAATACATAGATTGCATTCTATGCATTCTATGCATCGAATACATATAATACATAGAATGCATAGATTGCATTCTGTGCATTCTATGCATAGAATGCATAGAAGACATCGAAGACATAGAAGACATAGAATGCATTCTGTGCAATCTATGCACTCTATGCATAGAATACATAGATTGCATTCTATGCATTCTATGCATCGAATACATATAATACATAGATTGCATTCTATGCATAGAATATCTTGATCACATAGAATGCATTCTATGCACTTTATGCATTCCATGTAATCTATGCGTTCTATGCATAGAATACATAGATTGCATTCCAGTCATTCGATGCATTCTACGCATGAAATACATAGAAGACATAGAAGGCATAGTATCTAATCAATGTATTTTATGCATTCTATGCATAGAATACATTCATTACATAGAATGCATTCTATGCACTGAATGCATAGAATGCATAGGATGCATAGAGTGCATTCTATGCGTTTTATGAGTTCTATGCATTCGATGTAGTCTATGCATTGCATAGAACAAATAGATTGCATTATATGCACTATATGCATTCCATCTAATCTATGCATTCTATGTATTCTATGCATTCGATGCATATAATACATTTTATGCAAAGAATGCATAGAATACATTGATCACATAGAATGCATTCTATGCACTCTATGCATTCCATGTAATCTATGCGTTCTATGCATAGAATACCTAAATTGCATTCTGTGCATTCTTTGCATAGAATACATAGATTGCACTCTGTGCATTCTATGCATAGAATGCATAGAAGACTTCGAAGACATAAAAGACATAGAATGCATTCTGTGCAATCTATGCATAGAATACATAGATTGCACTCTATGCACTCTATGCATTCCATGTAATCTGTGCATTCCATGTATTCTATGCATACGATGCATAGAACACATTTTATGCATAGAATACATTGAATATATAAAAGACATAGAAGGCATAGAATGCATAGAATGCATTCCATGTAACCTATGCACTCTATGCATAGAATACATAGATTGCATTCTATGCATTCTATGCATAGAATACATAGATTGCATTCTATGCATTTTATGCATTCTATGCATTTGATGCATTCTATGCATGAAATACATAGAAGACATAGAATGCATTCTGTGCAATCTATGCACTCTATGCATAGAATACATAGATTGCATTCTATGCATTCTATGCATCGAATACATATAATACATAGATTGCATTCTATGCATAGAATATCTTGATCACATAGAATGCATTCTATGCACTTTATGCGATCCATGTAATCTATGCGTTCTATGCATAGAATACATAGATTGCATTCTATGCATTCGATGCATTCTATGCATGAAACACATGGAAGACATAGAAGGCATTCTGTGCAATCTATGCACTCTATGCATAGAATACATAGATTGCACTCTATGCACTCTATGCATTCCATGTAATCTAAGCATTCTATGTATTCTATGCATACGATGCATAGAACACATTTTATGCATAGAATGCATAGAATACATTGATCACATAGAATGCATTCTATGCACTCTATGCATTTTATGTAATCTATGCGTTCTATGCATAGAATACATAGATTGCACTCTGTGCATTCTATGCATAGAATGCATAGAAGATTTCGAAGACATAAAAGACATAGAATGCATTCTGTGCAATCTATGCACTCTATGCATAGAATACATAGATTGCATTCTATGCACTTTATGCATTCCATGTAATCTATGCGTTCTATGCATAGAATACATAGATTGCATTCTATGCATTCTATGCATTCCATGTAATCTATGCATTCTATGTATTCTATGCATTCGATGCATATAATACATTTTACGCATAGAATGCATTGAATACATCGATCACATAGAATGCATTCTATGCACTCTATGCATTTCATGTAATCTATGCGTTCTATGCATAGAATACATAGATTGCATTATATGCATTTTGTGCATAGAATACATAGAAGGCATAGAAAGCATTCCGTGCAATCTAAGCACTCTATGCATAGAATACATAGATTGCACTCTATGCACTCTATGCATTCCATGTAATCTATGCATTCTATGTATTCTATGCATACGATGCATAGAATACATTTTATGCATAGAACACATTGAATATATAGAAGACATAGAAGGCATAGAATGCATAGAATGCATTACATGTAACCTATGCACTCTATGCATAGAATACATAGATTGCATTCTATGCATTCTATCCATAGAATACATAGATTGCATTCTATGCATTTGATGCATTCTATGCGTTTGATGCATTCTATGCATGAAATACATAGAAGACATAGAATGCATTCTGTGCAATCTATGCACTCTATGCATAGAATACATAGATTGCATACTATGCATTCTATGCATCGAATACATATAATACATAGATTGCATTCTATGCATAGAATATCGTGATCACATAGAATGCATTCTATGCACTCTATGCATTTCATGTAATCTATGCGTTCTATGCATAGAATACATAGATTGCATTCTGTGCATTCTATGCATAGAATGCATAGAAGACATCGAAGACATAGAAGACATAGAATGCATTCTGTGCAATCTATGCACTATATGCATAGGATACATAGATTGCATTCTATGCATTCTATGCATAGAATGCATAGAATACATAGATTGCATTCTATGCATTTGATGCATTCTATGCATTTGATGCATTCTATGCATGAAATACATAGAAGACATAGAATGCATTTTGTGCAATCTATGCACTCTATGCATAGAATACATAGATTGCATTCTATGCATTCTATGCATCGAATACATATAATACATAGATTGCATTCTATGCATAGAATATCTTGATCACATAGAATGCATTCTATGCACTTTATGCATTCCATGTAATCTATGCGTTCTATGCATAGAATACATAGATTGCATTCTATGCATTCGATGCATTCTATGCATGAAATACATAGAAGACATAGAAGGCATTGTATCTAATCAATGGATTTTATGCATTCTATGCATAGATTACATTCATCAGATAGAATGCATTCTATGCAAAGAATGCATAGAATACATTGATCACATAGAATGCATTCTATGCACTCTATGCATTCCATGTAATCTATCCGTTCTATGCATAGGATACATAGATTGCATTATATGCACTATATGCATTCCATCTAATCTATGCATTCTATGTATTCTATGCATTCGATGCATATAATACATTTTATGCATAGAATGCATAGAATATCTCGATCACATAGAATGCATTCTATGCACTCTATGCATTTCATGTAATCTATGCGTTCTATGCATTCTGTGCAATCTATGCACTCTATGCATAGAATACATAGATTGCATTCTATGCATTCTATGCATCGAATACATATAATACATAGAATGCATAGATTGCATTCTGTGCATTCTATGCATAGAATGCATAGAAGACATCGAAGACATAGAAGACATAGAATGCATTCTGTGCAATCTATGCACTCTATGCATAGAATACATAGATTGCATTCTATGCATTCTATGCATCGAATACATATAATACATAGATTGCATTCTATGCATAGAATATCTTGATCACATAGAATGCATTCTATGCACTTTATGCATTCCATGTAATCTATGCGTTCTATGCATAGAATACATAGATTGCATTCCAGTCATTCGATGCATTCTATGCATGAAATACATAGAAGACATAGAAGGCATTGTATCTAAGCAATGTATTTTATGCATTCTATGCATAGAATACATTCATCACATAGAATGCATTCTATGCACTGAATGCATAGAATGCATAGGATGCATAGAGTGCATTCTATGCGTTTTATGAGTTCTATGCATTCGATGTGTTCTATGCATTGCATAGAACACATAGATTGCATTCTATGCACTCTATGCATTCCATGTAATCTATGCATTCTATGTATTCTATGCATTCGATGCATATAATACATTTTATGCAAAGAATGCATAGAATACATTGATCACATAGAAAGCCTTCTATGCACTCTATGCATTCCGTGTAATCTATGCGTTCTATGCATAGAATACATAGATTGCATTATATGCATTCTATGCATAGAATTCATAGAAGACATAAAATTCATTCCGTGCAATCTATGCACTCTATGCATAGAATACATAGATTGCACTCTATGCACTCTATGCAGTCCATGTAATCTATGCATTCTATGTATTCTATGCTTGCGATGCATAGAATACATTTCATGCATAGAATGCATAGAATACATTGATCGCATAGAATGCATTCTATGCACTCTATGCATTTCATGTAATCTATGCGTTGTATGCATTCTGTGCAATCTATGCACTCTATGCATAGAATACATAGATTGCATTCTATGCATTCTATGCATCGAATACATATAATACATAGAATGCATAGATTGCATTCTGTGCATTCTATGCATAGAATGCATAGAAGACATCGAAGACATAGAAGACATAGAATGCATTCTGTGCAATCTATGCACTCTATGCATAGAATACATAGATTGCATTCTATGCATTCTATGCATTGAATACATATAATACATAGATTGCATTCTATGCATAGAATATCTTGATCACATAGAATGCATTCTATGCACTTTATGCATTCCATGTAATCTATGCGTTCTATGCATAGAATACATAGATTGCATTCCAGTCATTCGATGCATTCTATGCATGAAATACAAAGAAGACATAGAAGGCATTGTATCTAAGCAATGTATTTTATGCATTCTATGCATAGAATACATTCATCACATAGAATGCATTCTATGCACTGAATGCATAGAATGCATAGGATGCATAGAGTGCATTCTATGCGTTTTATGAGTTCTATGCATTCGATGTGTTCTATGCATGCATAGAACACATAGATTGCATTCTATGCACTCTATGCATTCCATGTAATCTATGCATTCTATGTATTCTATGCATTCGATGCATATAATACATTTTATGCAAAGAATGCATAGAATACATTGATCACATAGAAAGCATTCTATGCACTCTATGCATTCCATGTAATCTATGCGTTCTATGCATAGAATACATAGATTGCATTATATGCATTCTATGCATAGAATTCATAGAAGACATAGAATTCATTCCGTGCAATCTATGCACTCTATGCATAGAATACATAGATTGCATTCTATGCATTCTATGCATCGAATACATATAATACATAGATTGCATTCTATGCATAGAATATCTTGATCACATAGAATGCATTCTATGCACTTTATGCATTCCATGTAATCTATGCGTTCTATGCATAGAATACATAGATTGCATTCTATTCATTCGATGCATTCTGTGCATGAAATACATAGAAGACATAGAAGGCATTGTATCTAATCAATGTATTTCATGCATTCTATGCATCGAATATCTTGATCACATAGAATGCATTCTATGCACTCTATGCATTTCATGTAATCTATGCGTTCTATGCATTCTGTGCAATGTATGCACTCTATGCATAGAATACATAGATTGCATTCTATGCATTCTATGCATCGAATACATATAATACATAGAATGCATAGATTGCATTCTGTGCATTCTATGCATAGAATGCATAGGAGACATCGAAGACATAGAAGACATAGAATGCATTCTGTGCAATCTATGCACTCTATGCATAGAATACATAGATTGCACTCTATGCACTCTATGCATTCCATGTAATCTATGCATTCTATGTATTCTATGCATACGAGGTATAGAATACATTTTATGCATAGAATGCATAGAATACATTGATCACATAGAATGCATTCTATGCACTCTATGCATTTCATGTAATCTATGCGTTCTATGCATAGAATACATAGATTGCATTATATGCATTCTATGCATAGAATTCATAGAAGACATAGAATGCATTCCGTGCAATCTATGCACTCTATGCATAGAATACATAGATTGCACTCTATGCACTCTATGCATTCCATGTAATCTATGCATTCTATGTATTCTATGCTTGCGATGCATAGAATACATTTTATGCATAGAATGCATAGAATACATTGATCACATAGAATGCATTCTATGCACTAAATGCATAGAATGCATAGGATGCATAGAGTGCATTCTATGCATTTTATGAGTTCTATGCATTCGATGTAGTCTATGCATTGCATAGAACACATAGATTGCATTCTATGCACTATATGCATTCAATGTAATCTATGCATTCTATGTATTCTATGCATTCGATGCATATAATGCATTTTATGCATAGAATGCATAGAATACATTGATCACATAGAATGCATTCTATGCACTCTATGCATTTCATGTAATCTATGCGTTCTATGCATAGAATACATAGATTGCATTCTGTGCATTCTATGCATAGAATGCATAGAAGACATCGAAGACATAGAAGACATAGAATGCATTCTGTGCAATCTATGCACTCTATGCATAGAATACATAGATTGCATTCTATGCATTCTATGCATCGAATACATATAATACATAGATTGCATTCTATGCATAGAATATCTTGATCAGATAGAATGCATTCTATGCACTTTATGCATTCCATGTAATCTATGCGTTCTATGCATAGAATACATAGATTGCATTCTATGCATTCTATGCATTCCATGTAATCTATGCATTCTATGTATTCTATGCTTACGATGCATAGAATACATTTTATGCATAGAATGCATAGAATACATTGATCACATAGAATGCATTCTATGCACTCTATGCATTTCATGTAATCTATGCGTTCTATGCATAGAATACATAGATTGCATTATATGCATTCTATGCATAGAATACATAGAAGACATAGAATGCATTCCGTGCAATCTATGCACTCTATGCATAGAATACATAGATTGCACTCTATGCACTCTGTGCGTTCCATGTAATCTGTGCATTCTATGTATTCTATGCTTACGATGCATAGAATACATTTTATGCATAGAATGCATAGAATACATTGATCACATAGAATGCATTCTATGCACTCTATGCATTTCATGTAATCTATGCGTTCTATGCATTCTGTGCAATCTATGCACTCTATGCATAGAATACATAGATTGCATTCTATGCATTCTATGCATCGAATACATATAATACATAGAATGCATAGATTGCATTCTGTGCATTCTATGCATAGAATGCATAGAAGACATCGAAGACATAGAAGACATAGAATGCATTCTGTGCAATCTATGCACTCTATGCATAGAATACATAGATTGCATTCTATGCATTCTATGCATCGAATACATATAATACATAGATTGCATTCTATGCATAGAATATCTTGATCACATAGAATGCATTCTATGCACTTTATGCATTCCATGTAATCTATGCGTTCTATGCATAGAATACATAGATTGCATTCCAGTCATTCGATGCATTCTACGCATGAAATACATAGAAGACATAGAAGGCATAGTATCTAATCAATGTATTTTATGCATTCTATGCATAGAATACATTCATTACATAGAATGCATTCTATGCACTGAATGCATAGAATGCATAGGATGCATAGAGTGCATTCTATGCGTTTTATGAGTTCTATGCATTCGATGTAGTCTATGCATTGCATAGAACAAATAGATTGCATTATATGCACTATATGCATTCCATCTAATCTATGCATTCTATGTATTCTATGCATTCGATGCATATAATACATTTTATGCAAAGAATGCATAGAATACATTGATCACATAGAATGCATTCTATGCACTCTATGCATTCCATGTAATCTATGCGTTCTATGCATAGAATACATAGATTGCATTATATGCACTATATGCATTCCATCTAATCTATGCATTCTATGTATTCTATGCATTCGATGCATATAATACATTTTATGCATAGAATGCATTTCATGTAATCTATGCGTTCTATGCATTCTGTGCAATCTATGCACTTTATGCATAGAATACATAGATTGCATTCTATGCATCGAATACATATAATACATAGAATGCATAGATTGCATTCTGTGCATTCTATGCATAGAATGCATAGAAGACATCGAAGACATAGAAGACATAGAATGCATTCTGTGCAATCTATGCACTCTATGCATAGAATACATAGATTGCATTCTATGCATTCTATGCATCGAATACATATAATACATAGATTGCATTCTATGCATAGAATATCTTGATCACATAGAATGCATTCTATGCACTTTATGCATTCCATGTAATCTATGCGTTCTATGCATAGAATACATAGATTGCATTCCAGTCATTTGATGCATTCTATGCATGAAATACATAGAAGACATAGAAGGCATTGTATCTAAGCAATGTATTTTATGCATTCTATGCATAGAATACATTCATCACATAGAATGCATTCTATGCACTGAATGCATAGAATGCATAGGATGCATAGAGTGCATTCTATGCGTTTTATGAGTTCTATGCATTCGATGTGTTCTATGCATTGCATAGAACACATAGATTGCATTCTATGCACTCTATGCATTCCATGTAATCTATGCATTCTATGTATTCTATGCATTTGATGCATATAATACATTTTATGCAAAGAATGCATAGAATACATTGATCACATAGAAAGCATTCTATGCACTCTATGCATTCCATGTAATCTATGCGTTCTATGCATAGAATACATAGATTGCATTATATGCATTCTATGCATAGAATTCATAGAAGACATAGAATTCATTCCGTGCAATCTATGCACTCTATGCATAGAATACATAGATTGCACTCTATGCACTCTATGCAGTCCATGTAATCTATGCATTCTATGTATTCTATGCTTGCGATGCATAGAATACATTTCATGCATAGAATGCATAGAATACATTGATCGCATAGAATGCATTCTATGCACTCTATGCATTTCATGTAATCTATGCGTTCTATGCATTCTGTGCAATCTATGCACTCTATGCATAGAATACATAGATTGCATTCTATGCATTCTATGCATCGAATACATATAATACATAGAATGCATAGATTGCATTCTGTGCATTCTATGCATAGAATGCATAGAAGACATCGAAGACATAGAAGACATAGAATGCATTCTGTGCAATCTATGCACTCTATGCATAGAATACATAGATTGCATTCTATGCATTCTATGCATTGAATACATATAATACATAGATTGCATTCTATGCATAGAATATCTTGATCACATAGAATGCATTCTATGCACTTTATGCATTCCATGTAATCTATGCGTTCTATGCATAGAATACATAGATTGCATTCCAGTCATTCGATGCATTCTATGCATGAAATACAAAGAAGACATAGAAGGCATTGTATCTAAGCAATGTATTTTATGCATTCTATGCATAGAATACATTCATCACATAGAATGCATTCTATGCACTGAATGCATAGAATGCATAGGATGCATAGAGTGCATTCTATGCGTTTTATGAGTTCTATGCATTCGATGTGTTCTATGCATTGCATAGAACACATAGATTGCATTCTATGCACTCTATGCATTCCATGTAATCTATGCGTTCTATGCATAGAATACATAGATTGCATTCCAGTCATTCGATGCATTCTATGCATGAAATACAAAGAAGACATAGAAGGCATTGTATCTAAGCAATGTATTTTATGCATTCTATGCATAGAATACATTCATCACATAGAATGCATTCTATGCAAAGAATGCATAGAATACATTGATCACATAAAATGCATTCTATGCACTCTATGCATTCCATGTAATCTATGCGTTCTATGCATAGAATACATAGATTGCATTATATGCATTCTATGCATAGAATACATAGAAGACATAGAATGCATTCTGTGCAATCTATGCACTCTATGCATAGAATACATGGATTGCACTCTATGCACTCTATGCATTCCATATAATCTATGCATTCTATGTATTCTATGCTTGCGATGCATAGAATACATTTTATGCATAGAATGCATAGAATACATTGATCACATAGAATGCATTCTATGCACTCTATGCATTTCATGTAATCTATGCGTTCTATGCATAGAATACATAGATTGCACTCTGTGCATTCTATGCATAGAATGCATAGAAGACTTCGAAGACATAAAAGACATAGAATGCATTCTGTGCAATCTATGCATAGAATACATAGATTGCACTCTATGCACTCTATGCATTCCATGTAATCTGTGCATTCTATGTATTCTATGCATACGATGCATAGAACACATTTTATGCATAGAATACATTGAATATATAGAAGACATAGAAGGCATAGAATGCATAGAATGCATTCCATGTAACCTATGCACTCTATGCATAGAATACATAGATTGCATTCTATGCATTCTATGCATAGAATACATAGATTGCATTCTATGCATTTTATGCATTCTATGCATTTGATGCATTCTATGCATGAAATACATAGAAGACATAGAATGCATTCTGTGCAATCTATGCACTCTATGCATAGAATACATAGATTGCATTCTATGCATTCTATGCATCGAATACATATAATACATAGATTGCATTCTATGCATAGAATATCTTGATCACATAGAATGCATTCTATGCACTTTATGCGATCCATGTAATCTATGCGTTCTATGCATAGAATACATAGATTGCATTCTATGCATTCGATGCATTCTATGCATGAAACACATGGAAGACATAGAAGGCATTCTGTGCAATCTATGCACTCTATGCATAGAATACATAGATTGCACTCTATGCACTCTATGCATTCCATGTAATCTAAGCATTCTATGTATTCTATGCGTACGATGCATAGAACACATTTTATGCATAGAATGCATAGAATACATTGATCACATAGAATGCATTCTATGCACTCTATGCATTTTATGTAATCTATGCGTTCTATGCATAGAATACATAGATTGCACTCTGTGCATTCTATGCATAGAATGCATAGAAGATTTCGAAGACATAAAAGACATAGAATGCATTCTGTGCAATCTATGCACTCTATGCATAGAATACATAGATTGCATTCTATGCACTTTATGCATTCCATGTAATCTATGCGTTCTATGCATAGAATACATAGATTGCATTCTATGCATTCTATGCATTCCATGTAATCTATGCATTCTATGTATTCTATGCATTCGATGCATATAATACATTTTATGCATAGAATGCATTGAATACATTGATCACATAGAATGCATTCTATGCACTCTATGCATTTCATGTAATCTATGCGTTCTATGCATAGAATACATAGATTGCATTATATGCATTTTATGCATAGAATACATAGAAGGCATAGAAAGCATTCCGTGCAATCTAAGCACTCTATGCATAGAATACATAGATTGCACTCTATGCACTCTATGCATTCCATGTAATCTATGCATTCTATGTATTCTATGCATACGATGCATAGAATACATTTTATGCATAGAACACATTGAATATATAGAAGACATAGAAGGCATAGAATGCATAGAATGCATTACATGTAACCTATGCACTCTATGCATAGAATACATAGATTGCATTCTATGCATTCTATCCATAGAATACATAGATTGCATTCTATGCATTTGATGCATTCTATGCGTTTGATGCATTCTATGCATGAAATACATAGAAGACATAGAATGCATTCTGTGCAATCTATGCACTCTATGCATAGAATACATAGATTGCATACTATGCATTCTATGCATCGAATACATATAATACATAGATTGCATTCTAAGCATAGAATATCGTGATCACATAGAATGCATTCTATGCACTCTATGCATTTCATGTAATCTATGCGTTCTATGCATAGAATACATAGATTGCATTCTGTGCATTCTATGCATAGAATGCATAGAAGACATCGAAGACATAGAAGACATAGAATGCATTCTGTGCAATCTATGCACTATATGCATAGGATACATAGATTGCATTCTATGCATTCTATGCATAGAATGCATAGAATACATAGATTGCATTCTATGCATTTGATGCATTCTATGCATTTGATGCATTCTATGCATGAAATACATAGAAGACATAGAATGCATTTTGTGCAATCTATGCACTCTATGCATAGAATACATAGATTGCATTCTATGCATTCTATGCATCGAATACATATAATACATAGATTGCATTCTATGCATAGAATATCTTGATCACATAGAATGCATTCTATGCACTTTATGCATTCCATGTAATCTATGCGTTCTATGCATAGAATACATAGATTGCATTCTATGCATTCGATGCATTCTATGCATGAAATACATAGAAGACATAGAAGGCATTGTATCTAATCAATGGATTTTATGCATTCTATGCATAGATTACATTCATCAGATAGAATGCATTCTATGCAAAGAATGCATAGAATACATTGATCACATAGAATGCATTCTATGCACTCTATGCATTCCATGTAATCTATGCGTTCTATGCATAGAATACATAGATTGCATTATATGCACTATATGCATTCCATCTAATCTATGCATTCTATGTATTCTATGCATTCGATGCATATAATACATTTTATGCAAAGAATGCATAGAATACATTGATCACATAGAAAGCATTCTATGCACTCTATGCATTCCATGTAATCTATGCGTTCTATGCATAGAATACATAGATTGCATTATATGCATTCTATGCATAGAATTCATAGAAGACATAGAATTCATTCCGTGCAATCTATGCACTCTATGCATAGAATACATAGATTGCACTCTATGCACTCTATGCAGTCCATGTAATCTATGCATTCTATGTATTCTATGCTTGCGATGCATAGAATACATTTCATGCATAGAATGCATAGAATACATTGATCGCATAGAATGCATTCTATGCACTCTATGCATTTCATGTAATCTATGCGTTCTATGCATTCTGTGCAATCTATGCACTCTATGCATAGAATACATAGATTGCATTCTATGCATTCTATGCATCGAATACATATAATACATAGAATGCATAGATTGCATTCTGTGCATTCTATGCATAGAATGCATAGAAGACATCGAAGACATAGAAGACATAGAATGCATTCTGTGCAATCTATGCACTCTATGCATAGAATACATAGATTGCATTCTA
The DNA here is from genome assembly GCA_935421135.1 of Bugulina stolonifera. NCBI lineage: Eukaryota > Metazoa > Bryozoa > Gymnolaemata > Cheilostomatida > Bugulidae > Bugulina > Bugulina stolonifera. The sequence goes on along the minus strand of OW285195.1, from coordinate 875,441 downwards.
TGCATTCTATGCATCGAATACATATAATACATAGATTGCATTCTATGCATAGAATATCTTGATCACATAGAATGCATTCTATGCACTTTATGCATTCCATGTAATCTATGCGTTCTATGCATAGAATACATAGATTGCATTCCAGTCATTCGATGCATTCTACGCATGAAATACATAGATGGCATAGAAGGCATAGTATCTAATCAATGTATTTTATGCATTCTATGCATAGAATACATTCATTACATAGAATGCATTCTATGCACTGAATGCATAGAATGCATAGGATGCATAGAGTGCATTCTATGCGTTTTATGAGTTCTATGCATTCGATGTAGTCTATGCATTGCATAGAACAAATAGATTGCATTATATGCACTATATGCATTCCATCTAATCTATGCATTCTATGTATTCTATGCATTCGATGCATATAATACATTTTATGCAAAGAATGCATAGAATATCTCGATCACATAGAATGCATTCTATGCACTCTATGCATTTCATGTAATCTATGCGTTCTATGCATTCTGTGCAATCTATGCACTCTATGCATAGAATACATAGATTGCATTCTATGCATTCTATGCATCGAATACATATAATACATAGAATGCATAGATTGCATTCTGTGCATTCTATGCATAGAATGCATAGAAGACATCGAAGACATAGAAGACATAGAATGCATTCTGTGCAATCTATGCACTCTATGCATAGAATACATAGATTGCATTCTATGCATTCTATGCATCGAATACATATAATACATAGATTGCATTCTATGCATAGAATATCTTGATCACATAGAATGCATTCTATGCACTCTATGCATTCCATGTAATCTATGCATTCTATGTATTCTATGCATTCGATGCATATAATACATTTTATGCAAAGAATGCATAGAATACATTGATCACATAGAAAGCATTCTATGCACTCTATGCATTCCATGTAATCTATGCGTTCTATGCATAGAATACATAGATTGCATTATATGCATTCTATGCATAGAATTCATAGAAGACATAGAATTCATTCCGTGCAATCTATGCACTCTATGCATAGAATACATAGATTGCACTCTATGCACTCTATGCAGTCCATGTAATCTATGCATTCTATGTATTCTATGCTTGCGATGCATAGAATACATTTCATGCATAGAATGCATAGAATACATTGATTGCATAGAATGCATTCTATGCACTCTATGCATTTCATGTAATCTATGCGTTCTATGCATTCTGTGCAATCTATGCACTCTATGCATAGAATACATAGATTGCATTCTATGCATTCTATGCATCGAATACATATAATACATAGAATGCATAGATTGCATTCTGTGCATTCTATGCATAGAATGCATAGAAGACATCGAAGACATAGAAGACATAGAATGCATTCTGTGCAATCTATGCACTCTATGCATAGAATACATAGATTGCATTCTATGCATTCTATGCATTGAATACATATAATACATAGATTGCATTCTATGCATAGAATATCTTGATCACATAGAATGCATTCTATGCACTTTATGCATTCCATGTAATCTATGCGTTCTATGCATAGAATACATAGATTGCATTCCAGTCATTCGATGCATTCTATGCATGAAATACAAAGAAGACATAGAAGGCATTGTATCTAAGCAATGTATTTTATGCATTCTATGCATAGAATACATTCATCACATAGAATGCATTCTATGCACTGAATGCATAGAATGCATAGGATGCATAGAGTGCATTCTATGCGTTTTATGAGTTCTATGCATTCGATGTGTTCTATGCATTGCATAGAACACATAGATTGCATTCTATGCACTCTATGCATTCCATGTAATCTATGCGTTCTATGCATAGAATACATAGATTGCATTCCAGTCATTCGATGCATTCTATGCATGAAATACAAAGAAGACATAGAAGGCATTGTATCTAAGCAATGTATTTTATGCATTCTATGCATAGAATACATTCATCACATAGAATGCATTCTATGCAAAGAATGCATAGAATACATTGATCACATAAAATGCATTCTATGCACTCTATGCATTCCATGTAATCTATGCGTTCTATGCATAGAATACATAGATTGCATTATATGCATTCTATGCATAGAATACATAGAAGACATAGAATGCATTCTGTGCAATCTATGCACTCTATGCATAGAATACATAGATTGCACTCTATGCACTCTATGCATTCCATATAATCTATGCATTCTATGTATTCTATGCTTGCGATGCATAGAATACATTTTATGCATAGAATGCATAGAATACATTGATCACATAGAATGCATTCTATGCACTCTATGCATTTCATGTAATCTATGCGTTCTATGCATAGAATACATAGATTGCACTCTGTGCATTCTATGCATAGAATGCATAGAAGACTTCGAAGACATAAAAGACATAGAATGCATTCTGTGCAATCTATGCATAGAATACATAGATTGCACTCTATGCACTCTATGCATTCCATGTAATCTGTGCATTCTATGTATTCTATGCATACGATGCATAGAACACATTTTATGCATAGAATACATTGAATATATAGAAGACATAGAAGGCATAGAATGCATAGAATGCATTCCATGTAACCTGTGCACTCTATGCATAGAATACATAGATTGCATTCTATGCATTCTATGCATAGAATACATAGATTGCATTCTATGCATTTTATGCATTCTATGCATTTGATGCATTCTATGCATGAAATACATAGAAGACATAGAATGCATTCTGTGCAATCTATGCACTCTATGCATAGAATACATAGATTGCATTCTATGCATTCTATGCATCGAATACATATAATACATAGATTGCATTCTATGCACTTTATGCGATCCATGTAATCTATGCGTTCTATGCATAGAATACATAGATTGCATTCTATGCATTCGATGCATTCTATGCATGAAACACATGGAAGACATAGAAGGCATTCTGTGCAATCTATGCACTCTATGCATAGAATACATAGATTGCACTCTATGCACTCTACGCATTCCATGTAATCTAAGCATTCTATGTATTTTATGCATACGATGCATAGAACACATTTTATGCATAGAATGCATAGAATACATTGATCACATAGAATGCATTCTATGCACTCTATGCATTTTATGTAATGTATGCGTTCTATGCATAGAATACATAGATTGCACTCTGTGCATTCTATGCATAGAATGCATAGAAGATTTCGAAGACATAAAAGACATAGAATGCATTCTGTGCAATCTATGCACTCTATGCATAGAATACATAGATTGCATTCTATGCATTCTATGCATCGAATACATATAATACATAGATTGCATTCTATGCATAGAATATCTTGATCACATAGAATGCATTCTATGCACTCTATGCATTCCATGTAATCTATGCATTCTATGTATTCTATGCATTCGATGCATATAATACATTTTATGCAAAGAATGCATAGAATACATTGATCACATAGAAAGCATTCTATGCACTCTATGCATTCCATGTAATCTATGCGTTCTATGCATAGAATACATAGATTGCATTATATGCATTCTATGCATAGAATTCATAGAAGACATAGAATTCATTCCGTGCAATCTATGCACTCTATGCATAGAATACATAGATTGCACTCTATGCACTCTATGCAGTCCATGTAATCTATGCATTCTATGTATTCTATGCTTGCGATGCATAGAATACATTTCATGCATAGAATGCATAGAATACATTGATTGCATAGAATGCATTCTATGCACTCTATGCATTTCATGTAATCTATGCGTTCTATGCATTCTGTGCAATCTATGCACTCTATGCATAGAATACATAGATTGCATTCTATGCATTCTATGCATCGAATACATATAATACATAGAATGCATAGATTGCATTCTGTGCATTCTATGCATAGAATGCATAGAAGACATCGAAGACATAGAAGACATAGAATGCATTCTGTGCAATCTATGCACTCTATGCATAGAATACATAGATTGCATTCTATGCATTCTATGCATTGAATACATATAATACATAGATTGCATTCTATGCATAGAATATCTTGATCACATAGAATGCATTCTATGCACTTTATGCATTCCATGTAATCTATGCGTTCTATGCATAGAATACATAGATTGCATTCCAGTCATTCGATGCATTCTATGCATGAAATACAAAGAAGACATAGAAGGCATTGTATCTAAGCAATGTATTTTATGCATTCTATGCATAGAATACATTCATCACATAGAATGCATTCTATGCACTGAATGCATAGAATGCATAGGATGCATAGAGTGCATTCTATGCGTTTTATGAGTTCTATGCATTCGATGTGTTCTATGCATTGCATAGAACACATAGATTGCATTCTATGCACTCTATGCATTCCATGTAATCTATGCGTTCTATGCATAGAATACATAGATTGCATTCCAGTCATTCGATGCATTCTATGCATGAAATACAAAGAAGACATAGAAGGCATTGTATCTAAGCAATGTATTTTATGCATTCTATGCATAGAATACATTCATCACATAGAATGCATTCTATGCAAAGAATGCATAGAATACATTGATCACATAAAATGCATTCTATGCACTCTATGCATTCCATGTAATCTATGCGTTCTATGCATAGAATACATAGATTGCATTATATGCATTCTATGCATAGAATACATAGAAGACATAGAATGCATTCTGTGCAATCTATGCACTCTATGCATAGAATACATAGATTGCACTCTATGCACTCTATGCATTCCATATAATCTATGCATTCTATGTATTCTATGCTTGCGATGCATAGAATACATTTTATGCATAGAATGCATAGAATACATTGATCACATAGAATGCATTCTATGCACTCTATGCATTTCATGTAATCTATGCGTTCTATGCATAGAATACATAGATTGCACTCTGTGCATTCTATGCATAGAATGCATAGAAGACTTCGAAGACATAAAAGACATAGAATGCATTCTGTGCAATCTATGCATAGAATACATAGATTGCACTCTATGCACTCTATGCATTCCATGTAATCTGTGCATTCTATGTATTCTATGCATACGATGCATAGAACACATTTTATGCATAGAATACATTGAATATATAGAAGACATAGAAGGCATAGAATGCATAGAATGCATTCCATGTAACCTGTGCACTCTATGCATAGAATACATAGATTGCATTCTATGCATTCTATGCATAGAATACATAGATTGCATTCTATGCATTTTATGCATTCTATGCATTTGATGCATTCTATGCATGAAATACATAGAAGACATAGAATGCATTCTGTGCAATCTATGCACTCTATGCATAGAATACATAGATTGCATTCTATGCATTCTATGCATCGAATACATATAATACATAGATTGCATTCTATGCACTTTATGCGATCCATGTAATCTATGCGTTCTATGCATAGAATACATAGATTGCATTCTATGCATTCGATGCATTCTATGCATGAAACACATGGAAGACATAGAAGGCATTCTGTGCAATCTATGCACTCTATGCATAGAATACATAGATTGCACTCTATGCACTCTACGCATTCCATGTAATCTAAGCATTCTATGTATTTTATGCATACGATGCATAGAACACATTTTATGCATAGAATGCATAGAATACATTGATCACATAGAATGCATTCTATGCACTCTATGCATTTTATGTAATGTATGCGTTCTATGCATAGAATACATAGATTGCACTCTGTGCATTCTATGCATAGAATGCATAGAAGATTTCGAAGACATAAAAGACATAGAATGCATTCTGTGCAATCTATGCACTCTATGCATAGAATACATAGATTGCATTCTATGCACTTTATGCATTCCATGTAATCTATGCGTTCTATGCATAGAATACATAGATTGCATTCTATGCATTCTATGCATTCCATGTAATCTATGCATTCTATGTATTCTATGCATTCGATGCATATAATACATTTTATGCATAGAATGCATTGAATACATTGATCACATAGAATGCATTCTATGCACTCTATGCATTTCATGTAATCTATGCGTTCTATGCATAGAATACATAGATTGCAATATATGCATTTTATGCATAGAATACATAGAAGGCATAGAAAGCATTCCGTGCAATCTAAGCACTCTATGCATAGAATACATAGATTGCACTCTATGCACTCTATGCATTCCATGTAATCTATGCATTCTATGTATTCTATGCATACGATGCATAGAATACATTTTATGCATAGAACACATTGAATATATAGAAGACATAGAAGGCATAGAATGCATAGAATGCATTACATGTAACCTATGCACTCTATGCATAGAATACATAGATTGCATTCTATGCATTCTATCCTTAGAATACATAGATTGCATTCTATGCATTTGATGCATTCTATGCGTTTGATGCATTCTATGCATTTGATGCATTCTATGCATGAAATACATAGAAGACATAGAATGCATTTTGTGCAATCTATGCACTCTATGCATAGAATACATAGATTGCATTCTATGCATTCTATGCATCGAATACATATAATACATAGATTGCATTCTATGCATAGAATATCTTGATCACATAGAATGCATTCTATGCACTTTATGCATTCCATGTAATCTATGCGTTCTATGCATAGAATACATAGATTGCATTTTGTGCATTTTATGCATAGAATGCATAGAAGACATCGAAGACATAGAAGACATAGAATGCATTCTGTGCAATCTATGCACTATATGCATAGGATACATAGATTGCATTCTATGCATTCTATGCATAGAATACATAGATTGCATTCTATGCATTTGATGCATTCTATGCATTTGATGCATTCTATGCATGAAATACATAGAAGACATAGAATGCATTTTGTGCAATCTATGCACTCTATGCATAGAATACATAGATTGCATTCTATGCATTCTATGCATCGAATACATATAATACATAGATTGCATTCTATGCATAGAATATCTTGATCACATAGAATGCATTCTATGCACTTTATGCATTCCATGTAATCTATGCGTTCTATGCATAGAATACATAGATTGCATTCCAGTCATTTGATGCATTCTATGCATGAAATACATAGAAGACATAGAAGGCATTGTATCTAAGCAATGTATTTTATGCATTCTATGCATAGAATACATTCATCACATAGAATGCATTCTATGCACTGAATGCATAGAATGCATAGGATGCATAGAGTGCATTCTATGCGTTTTATGAGTTCTATGCATTCGATGTGTTCTATGCATTGCATAGAACACATAGATTGCATTCTATGCACTCTATGCATTCCATGTAATCTATGCATTCTATGTATTCTATGCATTCGATGCATATAATACATTTTATGCAAAGAATGCATAGAATACATTGATCACATAGAAAGCATTCTATGCACTCTATGCATTCCATGTAATCTATGCGTTCTATGCATAGAATACATAGATTGCATTATATGCATTCTATGCATAGAATTCATAGAAGACATAGAATTCATTCCGTGCAATCTATGCACTCTATGCATAGAATACATAGATTGCACTCTATGCACTCTATGCAGTCCATGTAATCTATGCATTCTATGTATTCTATGCTTGCGATGCATAGAATACATTTCATGCATAGAATGCATAGAATACATTGATTGCATAGAATGCATTCTATGCACTCTATGCATTTCATGTAATCTATGCGTTCTATGCATTCTGTGCAATCTATGCACTCTATGCATAGAATACATAGATTGCATTCTATGCATTCTATGCATCGAATACATATAATACATAGAATGCATAGATTGCATTCTGTGCATTCTATGCATAGAATGCATAGAAGACATCGAAGACATAGAAGACATAGAATGCATTCTGTGCAATCTATGCACTCTATGCATAGAATACATAGATTGCATTCTATGCATTCTATGCATTGAATACATATAATACATAGATTGCATTCTATGCATAGAATATCTTGATCACATAGAATGCATTCTATGCACTTTATGCATTCCATGTAATCTATGCGTTCTATGCATAGAATACATAGATTGCATTCCAGTCATTCGATGCATTCTATGCATGAAATACAAAGAAGACATAGAAGGCATTGTATCTAAGCAATGTATTTTATGCATTCTATGCATAGAATACATTCATCACATAGAATGCATTCTATGCACTGAATGCATAGAATGCATAGGATGCATAGAGTGCATTCTATGCGTTTTATGAGTTCTATGCATTCGATGTGTTCTATGCATTGCATAGAACACATAGATTGCATTCTATGCACTCTATGCATTCCATGTAATCTATGCGTTCTATGCATAGAATACATAGATTGCATTCCAGTCATTCGATGCATTCTATGCATGAAATACAAAGAAGACATAGAAGGCATTGTATCTAAGCAATGTATTTTATGCATTCTATGCATAGAATACATTCATCACATAGAATGCATTCTATGCAAAGAATGCATAGAATACATTGATCACATAAAATGCATTCTATGCACTCTATGCATTCCATGTAATCTATGCGTTCTATGCATAGAATACATAGATTGCATTATATGCATTCTATGCATAGAATACATAGAAGACATAGAATGCATTCTGTGCAATCTATGCACTCTATGCATAGAATACATAGATTGCACTCTATGCACTCTATGCATTCCATATAATCTATGCATTCTATGTATTCTATGCTTGCGATGCATAGAATACATTTTATGCATAGAATGCATAGAATACATTGATCACATAGAATGCATTCTATGCACTCTATGCATTTCATGTAATCTATGCGTTCTATGCATAGAATACATAGATTGCACTCTGTGCATTCTATGCATAGAATGCATAGAAGACTTCGAAGACATAAAAGACATAGAATGCATTCTATGCAATCTATGCATAGAATACATAGATTGCACTCTATGCACTCTATGCATTCCATGTAATCTGTGCATTCTATGTATTCTATGCATACGATGCATAGAACACATTTTATGCATAGAATACATTGAATATATAGAAGACATAGAAGGCATAGAATGCATAGAATGCATTCCATGTAACCTGTGCACTCTATGCATAGAATACATAGATTGCATTCTATGCATTCTATGCATAGAATACATAGATTGCATTCTATGCATTTTATGCATTCTATGCATTTGATGCATTCTATGCATGAAATACATAGAAGACATAGAATGCATTCTGTGCAATCTATGCACTCTATGCATAGAATACATAGATTGCATTCTATGCATTCTATGCATCGAATACATATAATACATAGATTGCATTCTATGCACTTTATGCGATCCATGTAATCTATGCGTTCTATGCATAGAATACATAGATTGCATTCTATGCATTCGATACATTCTATGCATGAAACACATGGAAGACATAGAAGGCATTCTGTGCAATCTATGCACTCTATGCATAGAATACATAGATTGCACTCTATGCACTCTACGCATTCCATGTAATCTAAGCATTCTATGTATTTTATGCATACGATGCATAGAACACATTTTATGCATAGAATGCATAGAATACATTGATCACATAGAATGCATTCTATGCACTCTATGCATTTTATGTAATGTATGCGTTCTATGCATAGAATACATAGATTGCACTCTGTGCATTCTATGCATAGAATGCATAGAAGATTTCGAAGACATAAAAGACATAGAATGCATTCTGTGCAATCTATGCACTCTATGCATAGAATACATAGATTGCATTCTATGCACTTTATGCATTCCATGTAATCTATGCGTTCTATGCATAGAATACATAGATTGCATTCTATGCATTCTATGCATTCCATGTAATCTATGCATTCTATGTATTCTATGCATTCGATGCATATAATACATTTTATGCATAGAATGCATTGAATACATTGATCACATAGAATGCATTCTATGCACTCTATGCATTTCATGTAATCTATGCGTTCTATGCATAGAATACATAGATTGCAATATATGCATTTTATGCATAGAATACATAGAAGGCATAGAAAGCATTCCGTGCAATCTAAGCACTCTATGCATAGAATACATAGATTGCACTCTATGCACTCTATGCATTCCATGTAATCTATGCATTCTATGTATTCTATGCATACGATGCATAGAATACATTTTATGCATAGAACACATTGAATATATAGAAGACATAGAAGGCATAGAATGCATAGAATGCATTACATGTAACCTATGCACTCTATGCATAGAATACATAGATTGCATTCTATGCATTCTATCCTTAGAATACATAGATTGCATTCTATGCATTTGATGCATTCTATGCGTTTGATGCATTCTATGCATTTGATGCATTCTATGCATGAAATACATAGAAGACATAGAATGCATTTTGTGCAATCTATGCACTCTATGCATAGAATACATAGATTGCATTCTATGCATTCTATGCATCGAATACATATAATACATAGATTGCATTCTATGCATAGAATATCTTGATCACATAGAATGCATTCTATGCACTTTATGCATTCCATGTAATCTATGCGTTCTATGCATAGAATAAATAGATTGCATTTTGTGCATTTTATGCATAGAATGCATAGAAGACATCGAAGACATAGAAGACATAGAATGCATTCTGTGCAATCTATGCACTATATGCATAGGATACATAGATTGCATTCTATGCATTCTATGCATAGAATACATAGATTGCATTCTATGCATTTGATGCATTCTATGCATTTGATGCATTCTATGCATGAAATACATAGAAGACATAGAATGCATTTTGTGCAATCTATGCACTCTATGCATAGAATACATAGATTGCATTCTATGCATTCTATGCATCGAATACATATAATACATAGATTGCATTCTATGCATAGAATATCTTGATCACATAGAATGCATTCTATGCACTTTATGCATTCCATGTAATCTATGCGTTCTATGCATAGAATACATAGATTGCATTCTATGCATTCGATGCATTCTATGCATGAAATACATAGAAGACATAGAAGGCATTGTATCTAATCAATGGATTTTATGCATTCTATGCATAGATTACATTCATCAGATAGAATGCATTCTATGCAAAGAATGCATAGAATACATTGATCACATAGAATGCATTCTATGCACTCTATGCATTCCATGTAATCTATGCGTTCTATGCATAGAATACATAGATTGCATTATATGCACTATATGCATTCCATCTAATCTATGCATTCTATGTATTCTATGCATTCGATGCATATAATACATTTTATGCATAGAATGCATAGAATATCTCGATCACATAGAATGCATTCTATGCACTCTATGCATTTCATGTAATCTATGCGTTCTATGCATTCTGTGCAATCTATGCACTCTATGCATAGAATACATAGATTGCATTCTATGCATTCTATGCATCGAATACATATAATACATAGAATGCATAGATTGCATTCTGTGCATTCTATGCATAGAATGCATAGAAGACATCGAAGACATAGAAGACATAGAATGCATTCTGTGCAATCTATGCACTCTATGCATAGAATACATAGAATGCAATCTATGTATTCTATGCATCGAATACATATAATACATAGATTGCATTCTATGCATAGAATATCTTGATCACATAGAATGCATTCTATGCACTTTATGCATTCCATGTAATCTATGCGTTCTATGCATAGAATACATAGATTGCATTCCAGTCATTCGATGCATTCTATGCATGAAATACATAGAAGACATAGAAGGCATTGTATCTAAGCAATGTATTTTATGCATTCTATGCATAGAATACATTCATCACATAGAATGCATTCTATGCACTGAATGCATAGAATGCATAGGATGCATAGAGTGCATTCTATGCGTTTTATGAGTTCTATGCATTCGATGTGTTCTATGCATTGCATAGAATACATAGATTGCATTCTATGCACTCTATGCATTCCATGTAATCTATGCATTCTATGTATTCTATGCATTTGATGCATATAATACATTTTATGCAAAGAATGCATAGAATACATTGATCACATAGAAAGCATTCTATGCACTCTATGCATTCCATGTAATCTATGCGTTCTATGCATAGAATACATAGATTGCATTATATGCATTCTATGCATAGAATTCATAGAAGACATAGAATTCATTCCGTGCAATCTATGCACTCTATGCATAGAATACATAGATTGCACTCTATGCACTCTATGCAGTCCATGTAATCTATGCATTCTATGTATTCTATGCTTGCGATGCATAGAATACATTTCATGCATAGAATGCATAGAATACATTGATCGCATAGAATGCATTCTATGCACTCTATGCATTTCATGTAATCTATGCGTTCTATGCATTCTGTGCAATCTATGCACTCTATGCATAGAATACATAGATTGCATTCTATGCATTCTATGCATCGAATACATATAATACATAGAATGCATAGATTGCATTCTGTGCATTCTATGCATAGAATGCATAGAAGACATCGAAGACATAGAAGACATAGAATGCATTCTGTGCAATCTATGCACTCTATGCATAGAATACATAGATTGCATTCTATGCATTCTATGCATTGAATACATATAATACATAAATTGCATTCTATGCATAGAATATCTTGATCACATAGAATGCATTCTATGCACTTTATGCATTCCATGTAATCTATGCGTTCTATGCATAGAATACATAGATTGCATTCCAGTCATTCGATGCATTCTATGCATGAAATACAAAGAAGACATAGAAGGCATTGTATCTAAGCAATGTATTTTATGCATTCTATGCATAGAATACATTCATCACATAGAATGCATTCTATGCACTGAATGCATAGAATGCATAGGATGCATAGAGTGCATTCTATGCGTTTTATGAGTTCTATACATTCGATGTGTTCTATGCATTGCATAGAACACATAGATTGCATTCTATGCACTCTATGCATTCCATGTAATCTATGCGTTCTATACATAGAATACATAGATTGCATTCCAGTCATTCGATGCATTCTATGCATGAAATACAAAGAAGACATAGAAGGCATTGTATCTAAGCAATGTATTTTATGCATTCTATGCATAGAATACATTCATCACATAGAATGCATTCTATGCAAAGAATGCATAGAATACATTGATCACATAAAATGCATTCTATGCACTCTATGCATTCCATGTAATCTATGCGTTCTATGCATAGAATACATAGATTGCATTATATGCATTCTATGCATAGAATACATAGAAGACATAGAATGCATTCTGTGCAATCTATGCACTCTATGCATAGAATACATAGATTGCACTCTATGCACTCTATGCATTCCATATAATCTATGCATTCTATGTATTCTATGCTTGCGATGCATAGAATACATTTTATGCATAGAATGCATAGAATACATTGATCACATAGAATGCATTCTATGCACTCTATGCATTTCATGTAATCTATGCGTTCTATGCATAGAATACATAGATTGCACTCTGTGCATTCTATGCATAGAATGCATAGAAGACTTCGAAGACATAAAAGACATAGAATGCATTCTGTGCAATCTATGCATAGAATACATAGATTGCACTCTATGCACTCTATGCATTCCATGTAATCTGTGCATTCTATGTATTCTATGCATACGATGCATAGAACACATTTTATGCATAGAATACATTGAATATATAGAAGACATAGAAGGCATAGAATGCATAGAATGCATTCCATGTAACCTATGCACTCTATGCATAGAATACATAGATTGCATTCTATGCACTCTATGCATTCCATGTAATCTATGCGTTCTATGCATAGAATATATAGATTGCATTATATGCATTTTATGCATAGAATACATAGAAGGCATAGAAAGCATTCCGTGCAATCTAAGCACTCTATGCATAGAATACATAGATTGCACTCGATGCACTCTATGCATTCCATGTAATCTATGCATTCTATGTATTCTATGCATACGATGCATAGAATACATTTTATGCATAGAACACATTGAATATATAGAAGACATAGAAGGCATAGAATGCATAGAATGCATTACATGTAACCTATGCACTCTATGCATAGAATACATAGATTGCATTCTATGCATTCTATCCATAGAATACATAGATTGCATTCTATGCATTTGATGCATTCTATGCGTTTGTTGCATTCTATGCATGAAATACATAGAAGACATAGAATGCATTCTGTGCAATCTATGCACTCTATGCATAGAATACATAGATTGCATACTATGCATTCTATGCATCGAATACATATAATACATAGATTGCATTCTATGCATAGAATATCGTGATCACATAGAATGCATTCTATGCACTCTATGCATTTCATGTAATCTATGCGTTCTATGCATAGAATACATAGATTGCATTCTGTGCATTCTATGCATAGAATGCATAGAAGACATCGAAGACATAGAAGACATAGAATGCATTCTGTGCAATCTATGCACTATATGCATAGGATACATAGATTGCATTCTATGCATTCTATGCATAGAATACATAGATTGCATTCTATGCATTTGATGCATTCTATGCATTTGATGCATTCTATGCATGAAATACATAGAAGACAGAGAATGCATTTTGTGCAATCTATGCACTCTATGCATAGAATACATAGATTGCATTCTATGCATTCTATGCATCGAATACATATAATACATAGATTGCATTCTATGCACTTTATGCATTCCATGTAATCTATGCGTTCTATGCATAGAATACATAGATTGCATTCTATGCATTCGATGCATTCTATGCATGAAATACATAGAAGACATAGAAGGCATTGTATCTAATCAATGGATTTTATGCATTCTATGCATAGATTACATTCATCAGATAGAATGCATTCTATGCAAAGAATGCATAGAATACATTGATCACATAGAATGCATTCTATGCACTCTATGCATTCCATGTAATCTATGCGTTCTATGCATAGAATACATAGATTGCATTATATGCACTATATGCATTCCATCTAATCTATGCATTCTATGTATTCTATGCATTCGATGCATATAATACATTTTATGCATAGAATGCATAGAATATCTCGATCACATAGAATGCATTCTATGCACTCTATGCATTTCATGTAATCTATGCGTTCTATGCATTCTGTGCAATCTATGCACTCTATGCATAGAATACATAGATTGCATTCTATGCATTCTATGCATCGAATACATATAATACATAGAATGCATAGATTGCATTCTGTGCATTCTATGCATAGAATGCATAGAAGACATCGAAGACATAGAAGACATAGAATGCATTCTGTGCAATCTATGCACTCTATGCATAGAATACATAGATTGCATTCTATGCATTCTATGCATCGAATACATATAATACATAGATTGCATTCTATGCATAGAATATCTTGATCACATAGAATGCATTCTATGCACTTTATGCATTCCATGTAATCTATGCGTTCTATGCATAGAATACATAGATTGCATTCCAGTCATTCGATGCATTCTATGCATGAAATACATAGAAGACATAGAAGGCATTGTATCTAAGCAATGTATTTTATGCATTCTATGCATAGAATACATTCATCACATAGAATGCATTCTATGCACTGAATGCATAGAATGCATAGGATGCATAGAGTGCATTCTATGCGTTTTATGAGTTCTATGCATTCGATGTGTTCTATGCATTGCATAGAACACATAGATTGCATTCTATGCACTCTATGCATTCCATGTAATCTATGCATTCTATGTATTCTATGCATTCGATGCATATAATACATTTTATGCAAAGAATGCATAGAATACATTGATCACGTAGAAAGCATTCTATGCACTCTATGCATTCCATGTAATCTATGCGTTCTATGCATAGAATACATAGATTGCATTATATGCATTCTATGCATAGAATTCATAGAAGACATAGAATTCATTCCGTGCAATCTATGCACTCTATGCATAGAATACATAGATTGCACTCTATGCACTCTATGCAGTCCATGTAATCTATGCATTCTATGTATTCTATGCTTGCGATGCATAGAATACATTTCATGCATAGAATGCATAGAATACATTGATCGCATAGAATGCATTCTATGCACTCTATGCATTTCATGTAATCTATGCGTTCTATGCATTCTGTGCAATCTATGCACTCTATGCATAGAATACATAGATTGCATTCTATGCATTCTATGCATCGAATACATATAATACATAGAATGCATAGATTGCATTCTGTGCATTCTATGCATAGAATGCATAGAAGACATCGAAGACATAGAAGACATAGAATGCATTCTGTGCAATCTATGCACTCTATGCATAGAATACATAGATTGCATTCTATGCATTCTATGCATTGAATACATATAATACATAGATTGCATTCTATGCATAGAATATCTTGATCACATAGAATGCATTCTATGCACTTTATGCATTCCATGTAATCTATGCGTTCTATGCATAGAATACATAGATTGCATTCCAGTCATTCGATGCATTCTATGCATGAAATACAAAGAAGACATAGAAGGCATTGTATCTAAGCAATGTATTTTATGCATTCTATGCATAGAATACATTCATCACATAGAATGCATTCTATGCACTGAATACATAGAATGCATAGGATGCATAGAGTGCATTCTATGCGTTTTATGAGTTCTATGCATTCGATGTGTTCTATGCATTGCATAGAACACATAGATTGCATTCTATGCACTCTATGCATTCCATGTAATCTATGCATTCTATGTATTCTATGCATTCGATGCATATAATACATTTTATGCAAAGAATGCATAGAATACATTGATCACATAGAAAGCATTCTATGCACTCTATGCATTCCATGTAATCTATGCGTTCTATGCATAGAATACATAGATTGCATTATATGCATTCTATGCATAGAATTCATAGAAGACATAGAATTCATTCCGTGCAATCTATGCACTCTATGCATAGAATACATAGATTGCATTCTATGCATTCTATGCATCGAATACATATAATACATAGATTGCATTCTATGCATAGAATATCTTGATCACATAGAATGCATTCTATGCACTTTATGCATTCCATGTAATCTATGCGTTCTATGCATAGAATACATAGATTGCATTCTATCCATTCGATGCATTCTGTGCATGAAATACATAGAAGACATAGAAGGCATTGTATCTAATCAATGTATTTTATGCATTCTATGCATCGAATATCTTGATCACATAGAATGCATTCTATGCACTCTATGCATTTCATGTAATCTATGCGTTCTATGCATTCTGTGCCATGTATGCACTCTATGCATAGAATACATAGATTGCATTCTATGCATTCTATGCATCGAATACATATAATACATAGAATGCATAGATTGCATTCTGTGCATTCTATGCATAGAATGCATAGGAGACATCGAAGACATAGAAGACATAGAATGCATTCTGTGCAATCTATGCACTCTATGCATAGAATACATAGATTGCACTCTATGCACTCTATGCTTTCCATGTAATCTATGCATTCTATGTATTCTATGCATACGAGGTATAGAATACATTTTATGCATAGAATGCATAGAATACATTGATCACATAGAATGCATTCTATGCACTCTATGCATTTCATGTAATCTATGCGTTCTATGCATAGAATACATAGATTGCATTATATGCATTCTATGCATAGAATTCATAGAAGACATAGAATGCATTCCGTGCAATCTATGCACTCTATGCATAGAATACATAGATTGCACTCTATGCACTCTATGCATTCCATGTAATCTATGCATTCTATGTATTCTATGCTTGCGATGCATAGAATACATTTTATGCATAGAATGCATAGAATACATTGATCACATAGAATGCATTCTATGCACTAAATGCATAGAATGCATAGGATGCATAGAGTGAATTCTATGCATTTTATGAGTTCTATGCATTCGATGTAGTCTATGCATTGCATAGAACAAATAGATTGCATTCTATGCACTATATGCATTCAATGTAATCTATGCATTCTATGTATTCTATGCATTCGATGCATATAATACATTTTATGCATAGAATGCATAGAATACATTGATCACATAGAATGCATTCTATGCACTCTATGCATTTCATGTAATCTATGCGTTCTATGCATAGAATACATAGATTGCATTCTGTGCATTCTATGCATAGAATGCATAGAAGACATCGAAGACATAGAAGACATAGAATGCATTCTGTGCAATCTATGCACTCTATGCATAGAATACATAGATTGCATTCTATGCATTCTATGCATCGAATACATATAATACATAGATTGCATTCTATGCATAGAATATCTTGATCAGATAGAATGCATTCTATGCACTTTATGCATTCCATGTAATCTATGCGTTCTATGCATAGAATACATAGATTGCATTCTATGCATTCTATGCATTCCATGTAATCTATGCATTCTATGTATTCTATGCTTACGATGCATAGAATACATTTTATGCATAGAATGCATAGAATACATTGATCACATAGAATGCATTCTATGCACTCTATGCATTTCATGTAATCTATGCGTTCTATGCATAGAATACATAGATTGCATTATATGCATTCTATGCATAGAATACATAGAAGACATAGAATGCATTCCGTGCAATCTATGCACTCTATGCATAGAATACATAGATTGCACTCTATGCACTCTGTGCGTTCCATGTAATCTGTGCATTCTATGTATTCTATGCTTACGATGCATAGAATACATTTTATGCATAGAATGCATAGAATACATTGATCACATAGAATGCATTCTATGCACTCTATGCATTTCATGTAATCTATGCGTTCTATGCATTCTGTGCAATCTATGCACTCTATGCATAGAATACATAGATTGCATTCTATGCATTCTATTCATCGAATACATATAATACATAGAATGCATAGATTGCATTCTGTGCATTCTATGCATAGAATGCATAGAAGACATCGAAGACATAGAAGACATAGAATGCATTCTGTGCAATCTATGCACTCTATGCATAGAATACATAGATTGCATTCTATGCATTCTATGCATCGAATACATATAATACATAGATTGCATTCTATGCATAGAATATCTTGATCACATAGAATGCATTCTATGCACTTTATGCATTCCATGTAATCTATGCGTTCTATGCATAGAATACATAGATTGCATTCCAGTCATTCGATGCATTCTACGCATGAAATACATAGAAGACATAGAAGGCATAGTATCTAATCAATGTATTTTATGCATTCTATGCATAGAATACATTCATTACATAGAATGCATTCTATGCACTGAATGCATAGAATGCATAGGATGCATAGAGTGCATTCTATGCGTTTTATGAGTTCTATGCATTCGATGTAGTCTATGCATTGCATAGAACAAATAGATTGCATTATATGCACTATATGCATTCCATCTAATCTATGCATTCTATGTATTCTATGCATTCGATGCATATAATACATTTTATGCAAAGAATGCATAGAATACATTGATCACATAGAATGCATTCTATGCACTCTATGCATTCCATGTAATCTATGCGTTCTATGCATAGAATACATAGATTGCATTATATGCACTATATGCATTCCATCTAATCTATGCATTCTATGTATTCTATGCATTCGATGCATATAATACATTTTATGCATAGAATGCATAGAATATCTCGATCACATAGAATGCATTCTGTGCACTCTATGCATTTCATGTAATCTATGCGTTCTATGCATTCTGTGCAATCTATGCACTCTATGCATAGAATACATAGATTGCATTCTATGCATTCTATGCATCGAATACATATAATACATAGATTGCATTCTATGCATAGAATATCTTGATCACATAGAATGCATTCTATGCACTTTATGCATTCCATGTAATCTATGCGTTCTATGCATAGAATACATAGATTGCATTCCAGTCATTTGATGCATTCTATGCATGAAATACATAGAAGACATAGAAGGCATTGTATCTAAGCAATGTATTTTATGCATTCTATGCATAGAATACATTCATCACATAGAATGCATTCTATGCACTGAATGCATAGAATGCATAGGATGCATAGAGTGCATTCTATGCGTTTTATGAGTTCTATGCATTCGATGTGTTCTATGCATTGCATAGAACACATAGATTGCATTCTATGCACTCTATGCATTCCATGTAATCTATGCATTCTATGTATTCTATGCATTCGATGCATATAATACATTTTATGCAAAGAATGCATAGAATACATTGATCACATAGAAAGCATTCTATGCACTCTATGCATTCCATGTAATCTATGCGTTCTATGCATAGAATACATAGATTGCATTATATGCATTCTATGCATAGAATTCATAGAAGACATAGAATTCATTCCGTGCAATCTATGCACTCTATGCATAGAATACATAGATTGCATTCTATGCATTCTATGCATCGAATACATATAATACATAGATTGCATTCTATGCATAGAATATCTTGATCACATAGAATGCATTCTATGCACTTTATGCATTCCATGTAATCTATGCGTTCTATGCATAGAATACATAGATTGCATTCTATTCATTCGATGCATTCTGTGCATGAAATACATAGAAGACATAGAAGGCATTGTATCTAATCAATGTATTTTATGCATTCTATGCATCGAATATCTTGATCACATAGAATGCATTCTATGCACTCTATGCATTTCATGTAATCTATGCGTTCTATGCATTCTGTGCAATGTATGCACTCTATGCATAGAATACATAGATTGCATTCTATGCATCGAATACATATAATACATAGAATGCATAGATTGCATTCTGTGCATTCTATGCATAGAATGCATAGGAGACATCGAAGACATAGAAGACATAGAATGCATTCTGTGCAATCTATGCACTCTATGCATAGAATACATAGATTGCACTCTATGCACTCTATGCATTCCATGTAATCTATGCATTCTATGTATTCTATGCATACGAGGTATAGAATACATTTTATGCATAGAATGCATAGAATACATTGATCACATAGAATGCATTCTATGCACTCTATGCATTTCATGTAATCTATGCGTTCTATGCATAGAATACATAGATTGCATTATATGCATTCTATGCATAGAATTCATAGAAGACATAGAATGCATTCCGTGCAATCTATGCACTCTATGCATAGAATACATAGATTGCACTCTATGCACTCTATGCATTCCATGTAATCTATGCATTCTATGTATTCTATGCTTGCGATGCATAGAATACATTTTATGCATAGAATGCATAGAATACATTGATCACATAGAATGCATTCTATGCACTAAATGCATAGAATGCATAGGATGCATAGAGTGCATTCTATGCATTTTATGAGTTCTATGCATTCGATGTAGTCTATGCATTGCATAGAACAAATAGATTGCATTCTATGCACTATATGCATTCAATGTAATCTATGCATTCTATGTATTCTATGCATCCGATGCATATAATACATTTTATGCATAGAATGCATAGAATACATTGATCACATAGAATGCATTCTATGCACTCTATGCATTTCATGTAATCTATGCGTTCTATGCATAGAATACATAGATTGCATTCTGTGCATTCTATGCATAGAATGCATAGAAGACATCGAAGACATAGAAGACATAGAATGCATTCCATGTAATCTATGCGTTCTATGCATAGAATACATAGATTGCATTCTATGCATTCTATGCATTCCATGTAATCTATGCATTCTATGTATTCTATGCTTACGATGCATAGAATACATTTTATGCATAGAATGCATAGAATACATTGATCACATAGAATGCATTCTATGCACTCTATGCATTTCATGTAATCTATGCGTTCTATGCATAGAATACATAGATTGCATTATATGCATTCTATGCATAGAATACATAGAAGACATAGAATGCATTCCGTGCAATCTA
The DNA here is from genome assembly GCA_935421135.1 of Bugulina stolonifera. NCBI lineage: Eukaryota > Metazoa > Bryozoa > Gymnolaemata > Cheilostomatida > Bugulidae > Bugulina > Bugulina stolonifera. Next base: position 853,263 of record OW285195.1, on the reverse strand, counting down.
TGCACTCTATGCATAGAATACATAGATTGCACTCTATGCACTCTGTGCGTTCCATGTAATCTGTGCATTCTATGTATTCTATGCTTACGATGCATAGAATACATTTTATGCATAGAATGCATAGAATACATTGATCACATAGAATGCATTCTATGCACTCTATGCATTTCATGTAATCTATGCGTTCTATGCATTCTGTGCAATGTATGCACTCTATGCATAGAATACATAGATTGCATTCTATGCATTCTATTCATCGAATACATATAATACATAGAATGCATAGATTGCATTCTGTGCATTCTATGCATAGAATGCATAGAAGACATCGAAGACATAGAAGACATAGAATGCATTCTGTGCAATCTATGCACTCTATGCATAGAATACATAGATTGCATTCTATGCATTCTATGCATCGAATACATATAATACATAGATTGCATTCTATGCATAGAATATCTTGATCACATAGAATGCATTCTATGCACTTTATGCATTCCATGTAATCTATGCGTTCTATGCATAGAATACATAGATTGCATTCCAGTCATTCGATGCATTCTACGCATGAAATACATAGAAGACATAGAAGGCATAGTATCTAATCAATGTATTTTATGCATTCTATGCATAGAATACATTCATTACATAGAATGCATTCTATGCACTGAATGCATAGAATGCATAGGATGCATAGAGTGCATTCTATGCGTTTTATGAGTTCTATGCATTCGATGTAGTCTATGCATTGCATAGAACAAATAGATTGCATTCTATGCACTATATGCATTCTATGTAATCTATGCATTCTATGTATTCTATGCATAGAACGCATAGATTACATGGAATGCATAGAGTGCATAGAATGCATTCTATGTGATCAATGCCTTCTATGTATTCAATGTATTCGATGTAATCTATGCATCGAATGCCTAGAATGCAATCTATGTATTCTATGCATAGAGTGCATAGGTTACATGGAATGCATTCTATGCATTCTATGTCTTCTATGTCTTCTGTATATTAAAGTATTCTACGCATAGAATGCATAGAATGCAATCTATGTATTCTATGCATAGAATGCATAGATTACATAGAATGCATAGAGTGCATAGAATGCATTCTATGTGATCATTTTATTCTACGCATTCTATGCATAAAATGTATTCTATGCATCGTATGCATAGAATACATAGAATGGATAGATTACATGGAATGCATAGAGTGCATAGAGTGCAATCTATGTATTCTATGCATAGAGTGCATAGATTGCACGGAATGCATACTATGTCTTCTATGTATTCTATGCATAGAATGCATATAATGCAATCTATGTATTCTATGCATAGAGTGCATAGATTGCACAGAATGCATTCTATGTCTTCTATGTCTTCGATGTCTTCTATGTATTCTATGCATAGAATGCACAGAATGTAATCTGTGTATTCTATGCATAGAACGCATAGATTACATGAAATGCATAGAGTGCATAGAATGCATTCTATGTAATCAATGTATTCTATGCATTCTTTGCATAAAATGTATTATATGCATCGAATGCATAAAATACATAGAATGCATAGATTACATGGAATGCATAGAGTGAATAGAATGCATTCTATGTGATCAATGTATTCTATGCATAGAATGCATAAAATACATTGATTACATACAATGCCTTCTATGTATTCAATGTATTCGATGTATTCAATGCATCGAATGCTTAGAATGCAATCTATGTATTCTATGCATAGAGTGCATAGGTTACATGGAATGCATTCTATGCATTCTATGTCTTCTATGTCTTCTATATATTAAAGTATTCTATGCATAGAATGCATAGAATGCAATCTATGTATTCTATGCATAGAATGCATAGATTACATAGAATGCATAGAGTGCATAGAATGCATTCTATGTGATAAATGTATTCTATGCATCGAATGCATAGAATACATAGAATGTATAGATTACATGGAATGCATAGAGTGCATAGAGTGCAATCTATGTATTCTATGCATAGAGTGCATAGATTGCACAGAATGCATTCTATGCATTCTATGTCTTCTATGTATTCTATGCATAGAATGCATATAATTCAATCTATGTATTCTATGCATAGAACGCATAGATTACATGGAATGCATAGAGTGCATAAAACGCATTCTATGTGATCAATGTATTCTATGCATTCTATGCATAAAATGTATTATATGCATCGAATGCATAGAATACATAGAATGCATAGATTACATGGAACGCATAGAGTGCATAGAGTGGAAGCTATGTATTCTATGCATAGAGTGCATAGATTGCACGGAATGCATTCTATATCTTCTATGTATTCTATGCATAGAATGCATATAATGCAATCTATGTATTCTATGCATAGAGTGCATAGATTGCACAGAATGCATTCTATGTTTTCTATGTCTTCGATGTCTTCTATGTATTCTATGCATAGAATGCACAGAATGCAATCTATGTATTCTATGCATAGAACGCATAGAGAACATGAAATACATAGAGTGCATAGAATGCATTCTATGTAATCAATGTATTCTATGCATTCTTTGCATAAAATGTATTATATGCATCGAATGCATAGAATACATAGAATGCATAGATTACATGGAATGCATAGAGTGCATAGAATGCATTCTATGTGATCAATGTATTCTATGCATAGAATGCATGAAATACATTGATTACATACAATGCCTTCTATGTATTCAATGTATTCGATGTAATCTATGCATCGAATGCATAGAATGCATTCTATGTATTCTATGCATAGAACGCATAGATTACATGGAATGCATAGAGTGCATAGAATGCATTCTATGTGATCAATGTATTCTATGCATTCTTTGCATAAAATGTATTATATGCATCGAATGCATAGAATACATAGAATGCATAGATTACATGGAACGCATAGAGTGCATAGAGTGGAAGCTATGTATTCTATGCATAGAGTGCATAGATTGCACGGAATGCATTCTATGTCTTCTATGTATTCTATGCATAGAATGCATATAATGCAATCTATGTATTCTATGCATAGAGTGCATAGATTGCACAGAATGCATTCTATGTTTTCTATGTCTTCGATGTCTTCTATGTATTCTATGCATAGAATGCACAGAATGCAATCTATGTATTCTATGCATAGAACGCATAGAGAACATGAAATACATAGAGTGCATAGAATGCATTCTATGTAATCAATGTATTCTATGCATTCTTTGCATAAAATGTATTATATGCATCGAATGCATAGAATACATAGAATGCATAGATTACATGGAATGCATAGAGTGCATAGAATGCATTCTATGTGATCAATGTATTCTATGCATAGAATGCATGAAATACATTGATTACATACAATGCCTTCTATGTATTCAATGTATTCGATGTAATCTATGCATCGAATGCATAGAATGCATTCTATGTATTCTATGCATAGAACGCATAGATTACATGGAATGCATAGAGTGCATAGAATGCATTCTATGTGATCAATGTATTCTATGCATTCTTTGCATAAAATGTATTATATGCATCGAATGCATAGAATGCATAGAATGCATAGATTACATGGAATGCATAGAGTGCATAGAATGCAATCTATGTGTTCTATACAATGCATAGACTACATCGAATGCATAGAACTCATAAAACGCATAGAATGCACTCTATGCATCCTATGCATTCTATGCATTCAGTGCATAGAATGCATTCTATGTGATGAATGTATTCTATGCATAGAATGCATAAAATACATTGATTAGATACAATGCCTTCTATGTATTCTATGTATTTCATGCATAGAATGCGTCGAATGCATAGAATGCAATCTATGTATTCTATGCATAGAACGCATAGATTACATGGAATGCATAAAGTGCATAGAATGCATTCTATGTGATCAAGATATTCTATGCATAGAATGCAATCTATGCATTATATGTATTCGATGCATAGAATGCATAGAATGCAATCTATGTATTCTATGCATAGAGTGCATAGATTGCACAGAATGCATTCTATGTCTTCTATGTATTTCATGCATAGAATGCGTCAAATGCATAGAATGCAATCTATGTATTCTATGCATAGAATGCATAGAATGCATTCTATGTCTTCTATGTATTCTATGCATAGAATGCATATAATGCAATCTATGTATTCTATGCATAGAACGCATAGATTACATGGAATGCATAGAGTGCATAGAATGCATTCTATGTGATCAATGTATTCTATGCATAGAATGCATAAAATACATTGATTACATACAATGCCTTCTATGTATTCAATGTATTCGATGTATTCTATGCATCGAATGCATAGAATGCAATCTATGTATTCTATGCATAGAACGCATAGATTACATGGAATGCATAGAGTGCATAGAATGCATTCTATGTGATCAATGTATTTTATGCATTCTATGCATAGAATACATAGATTGCATTCTATGCATTCTATGCATAGAATACTTTAATATATAGAAGACATTGAAGACATAGAATGCATTCCATGTAACCTATGCACTCTATGCATAGAATACATAGATTGCATTCTATGCATTCGATGCATAGAATACATCGAATGCATAGAATACATAGAATGCATAGATTACATGGAATGCATAGAGTGCATAGAATGCATTCTATGTGATCAATGTATTCTATGCATAGAATGCATAAAATACATTGATTACATGCAATGCCTTCTATGTATTCAATGTATTCGATGTATTCTATGCATAGAATGCATAGAATGCATTCTATGTCTTCTATGTATTCTATGCATAGAATGCATATAATGCAATCTATGTATTCTATGCATAGAACGCATAGATTACATGGAATGCATAAAGTGCATAGAAAGCATTCTATGTGATCAAAATATTCTATGCATAGAATGCAATCTATGTATTATATGTATTCGATGCATAGAATGCATAGAATGCAATCTATGTATTCTATGCATAGAGTGCATAGATTGCACAGAATGCATTCTATGTCTTCTATGTATTTCATGCATAGAATGCATCAAATGCATAGAATGCAATCTATGTATTCTATGCATAGAGTGCATAGGTTACATGGAATGCATTCTATGCATTCTATGTCTTCTATGTCTTCTATATATTCAATGTATTCTATGCATGAAATGTATTCTATGCATCGTATGCATAGAATACATAGAATGCATAGATTACATGGAATGCATAGAGTGCATAGAGTGCAATCTATGTATTCTATGCATAGAGTGCATAGATTGCACGGAATGCATTCTATGTCTTCTATGTATTCTATGCATAGAATGCATATAATGCAATCTATGTATTCTATGCATAGAACGCATAGATTACATGGAATGCATAGAGTGCATAGAATGCATGCTATGTGATCAATGTATTCTATGCATTCTATGCATAAAATGTATTATATGCATCGAATGCATAGAATACATAGAATGCATAGATTACATGGAATGCATAGAGTGCATAGAATGCAGTCTATGTGTTCTATGCAATGCATAGACTACATCGAATGCATAGAACTCATAAAACGCATAGAATGCACTCTATGCATCCTATGCATTCTATGCATTCAGTGCATAGAATGCATTCTATGTGATGAATGTATTCTATGCATAGAATGCATAAAATACATTGATTAGATACAATGCCTTCTATGTATTCTATGTATTTCATGCATAGAATGCGTCGAATGCATAGAATGCAATCTATGTATTCTATGCATAGAACGCATAGATTACATGGAATGCATAAAGTGCATAGAATGCATTCTATGTGATCAAGATATTCTATGCATAGAATGCAATCTATGTATTATATGTATTCGATGCATAGAATGCATAGAATGCAATCTATGTATTCTATGCATAGAGTGCATAGATTGCACAGAATGCATTTTATGTCTTCTATGTATTTCATGCATAGAATGCATCAAATGCATAGAATGCAATCTATGTATTCTATGCATAGAATGCATAGAATGCAATCTATGTATTCTATGCATAGAGTGCATAGGTTACATCGAATGCATTCTATGCATTCTATGTCTTCTATGTCTTCTATATATTCAATGTATTCTATGCATAAAATGTATTCTATGCATCGTATGCATAGAATTCATAGAATGCATAGATTACATGGAATGCATAGAGTGCATAGAGTGCAATCTATGTATTCTATGCATAGAGTGCATATAGATTGCACGGAATGTATTCTATGTCTTCTATGTATTCTATGCATAGAATGCATATAATGCAATCTATGTATTTTATGCATAGAACGCATAGATTACATGGAATGCATAGAGTGCATAGAATGCATTCTATGTGATCAATGTATTCTATGCATTCTATGCATAAAATGTATTATATGCATCGAATGCATAGAATACATAGAATGCATAGATTACATGGAATGCATAGAGTACATAGAATGCAATCTATGTGTTCTATGCAATGCATAGACTACATCGAATGCATAGAACTCATAAAACGCATAGAATGCACTCTATGCATTCTATGCATTCTATGCATTCAGTGCATAGAATGCATTCTATGTGATGAATGTATTCTATGCATAGAATGCATAAAATACATTGATTAGATACAATGCCTTCTATGTCTTCTATGTATTTCATGCATAGAATGCATCGAATGCATAGAATGCAATCTATGTATTCTATGCATCGAACGCATAGATTACATGGAATGCATAAAGTGCATAGAATGCATTCTATGTGATCAAAATATTCTATGCATAGAATGCAATCTATGTATTATATGTATTCTATGCATAGAATGCATAGAATGCAATCTACATGTATGTATTCTATGCATAGAGTGCATAGAATGCAATCTATGTATTTTATGCATAGAATGCATAGATTACATCGAATGCATAGAGTGCATAGAATGCATTCTATGTGATCAATGTATTCTACGCATTCTATGCATAAAATGTATTCTATGCATCGTATGCATAGAATACATAGAATGCATAGATTACATGGAATGCATAGAGTGCATAGAGTGCAATCTATGTATTCTATGCATAGAGTGCATAGATTGCACGGAATGCATTCTATGTCTTCTATGTATTCTATGCATAGAATGCATATAATGCAATCTATGTATTCTATGCATAGAGTGCATAGATTGCACAGAATGCATTCTATGTTTTCTATGTCTTCGATGTCTTCTATGTATTCTATGCATAGAATGCACAGAATGCAATCTATGTATTCTATGCATAGAACGCATAGAGAACATGAAATACATAGAGTGCATAGAATGCATTCTATGTAATCAATGTATTCTATGCATTCTTCGCATAAAATGTATTATATGCATCGAATGCATAGAATACATAGAATGCATAGATTACATGGAATGCATAGAGTGCATAGAATGCATTCTATGTGATCAATGTATTCTATGCATAGAATGCATGAAATACATTGATTACATACAATGCCTTCTATGTATTCAATGTATTCGATGTAATCTATGCATCGAATGCATAGAATGCATTCTATGTATTCTATGCATAGAACGCATAGATTACATGGAATGCATAGAGTGCATAGAATGCATTCTATGTGATCAATGTATTCTATGCATTCTTTGCATAAAATGTATTATATGCATCGAATGCATAGAATGCATAGAATGCATAGATTACATGGAATGCATAGAGTGCATAGAATGCAATCTATGTGTTCTATACAATGCATAGACTACATCGAATGCATAGAACTCATAAAACGCATAGAATGCACTCTATGCATCCTATGCATTCTATGCATTCAGTGCATAGAATGCATTCTATGTGATGAATGTATTCTATGCATAGAATGCATAAAATACATTGATTAGATACAATGCCTTCTATGTATTCTATGTATTTCATGCATAGAATGCGTCGAATGCATAGAATGCAATCTATGTATTCTATGCATAGAACGCATAGATTACATGGAATGCATAAAGTGCATAGAATGCATTCTATGTGATCAAGATATTCTATGCATAGAATGCAATCTATGCATTATATGTATTCGATGCATAGAATGCATAGAATGCAATCTATGTATTCTATGCATAGAGTGCATAGATTGCACAGAATGCATTTTATGTCTTCTATGTATTTCATGCATAGAATGCATCAAATGCATAGAATGCAATCTATGTATTCTATGCATAGAATGCATAGAATGCAATCTATGTATTCTATGCATAGAGTGCATAGGTTACATCGAATGCATTCTATGCATTCTATGTCTTCTATGTCTTCTATATATTCAATGTATTCTATGCATAAAATGTATTCTATGCATCGTATGCATAGAATTCATAGAATGCATAGATTACATGGAATGCATAGAGTGCATAGAGTGCAATCTATGTATTCTATGCATAGAGTGCATATAGATTGCACGGAATGCATTCTATGTCTTCTATGTATTCTATGCATAGAATGCATATAATGCAATCTATGTATTTTATGCATAGAACGCATAGATTACATGGAATGCATAGAGTGCATAGAATGCATTCTATGTGATCAATGTATTCTATGCATTCTATGCATAAAATGTATTATATGCATCGAATGCATAGAATACATAGAATGCATAGATTACATGGAATGCATAGAGTACATAGAATGCAATCTATGTGTTCTATGCAATGCATAGACTACATCGAATGCATAGAACTCATAAAACGCATAGAATGCACTCTATGCATTCTATGCATTCTATGCATTCAGTGCATAGAATGCATTCTATGTGATGAATGTATTCTATGCATAGAATGCATAAAATACATTGATTAGATACAATGCCTTCTATGTCTTCTATGTATTTCATGCATAGAATGCATCGAATGCATAGAATGCAATCTATGTATTCTATGCATCGAACGCATAGATTACATGGAATGCATAAAGTGCATAGAATGCATTCTATGTGATCAAAATATTCTATGCATAGAATGCAATCTATGTATTATATGTATTCGATGCATAGAATGCATAGAATGCAATCTACATGTATGTATTCTATGCATAGAGTGCATAGAATGCAATCTATGTATTTTATGCATAGAATGCATAGATTACATCGAATGCATAGAGTGCATAGAATGCATTCTATGTGATCAATGTATTCTACGCATTCTATGCATAAAATGTATTCTATGCATCGTATGCATAGAATACATAGAATGCATAGATTACATGGAATGCATAGAGTGCATAGAGTGCAATCTATGTATTCTATGCATAGAGTGCATAGATTGCACGGAATGCATTCTATGTCTTCTATGTATTCTATGCATAGAATGCATATAATGCAATCTATGTATTCTATGCATAGAGTGCATAGATTGCACAGAATGCATTCTATGTTTTCTATGTCTTCGATGTCTTCTATGTATTCTATGCATAGAATGCACAGAATGCAATCTATGTATTCTATGCATAGAACGCATAGAGAACATGAAATACATAGAGTGCATAGAATGCATTCTATGTAATCAATGTATTCTATGCATTCTTCGCATAAAATGTATTATATGCATCGAATGCATAGAATACATAGAATGCATAGATTACATGGAATGCATAGAGTGCATAGAATGCATTCTATGTGATCAATGTATTCTATGCATAGAATGCATGAAATACATTGATTACATACAATGCCTTCTATGTATTCAATGTATTCGATGTAATCTATGCATCGAATGCATAGAATGCATTCTATGTATTCTATGCATAGAACGCATAGATTACATGGAATGCATAGAGTGCATAGAATGCATTCTATGTGATCAATGTATTCTCTGCATTCTTTGCATAAAATGTATTATATGCATCGAATGCATAGAATGCATAGAATGCATAGATTACATGGAATGCATAGAGTGCATAGAATGCAATCTATGTGTTCTATACAATGCATAGACTACATCGAATGCATAGAACTCATAAAACGCATAGAATGCACTCTATGCATCCTATGCATTCTATGCATTCAGTGCATAGAATGCATTCTATGTGATGAATGTATTCTATGCATAGAATGCATAAAATACATTGATTAGATACAATGCCTTCTATGTATTCTATGTATTTCATGCATAGAATGCGTCGAATGCATAGAATGCAATCTATGTATTCTATGCATAGAACGCATAGATTACATGGAATGCATAAAGTGCATAGAATGCATTCTATGTGATCAAGATATTCTATGCATAGAATGCAATCTATGCATTATATGTATTCGATGCATAGAATGCATAGAATGCAATCTATGTATTCTATGCATAGAGTGCATAGATTGCACAGAATGCATTCTATGTCTTCTATGTATTTCATGCATAGAATGCGTCAAATGCATAGAATGCAATCTATGTATTCTATGCATAGAATGCATAGAATGCATTCTATGTCTTCTATGTATTCTATGCATAGAATGCATATAATGCAATCTATGTATTCTATGCATAGAACGCATAGATTACATGGAATGCATAGAGTGCATAGAATGCATTCTATGTGATCAATGTATTCTATGCATAGAATGCATAAAATACATTGATTACATACAATGCCTTCTATGTATTCAATGTATTCGATGTATTCTATGCATCGAATGCATAGAATGCAATCTATGTATTCTATGCATAGAACGCATAGATTACATGGAATGCATAGAGTGCATAGAATGCATTCTATGTGATCAATGTATTTTATGCATTCTATGCATAGAATACATAGATTGCATTCTATGCATTCTATGCATAGAATACTTTAATATATAGAAGACATTGAAGACATAGAATGCATTCCATGTAACCTATGCACTCTATGCATAGAATACATAGATTGCATTCTATGCATTCGATGCATAGAATACATCGAATGCATAGAATACATAGAATGCATAGATTACATGGAATGCATAGAGTGCATAGAATGCATTCTATGTGATCAATGTATTCTATGCATAGAATGCATAAAATACATTGATTACATGCAATGCCTTCTATGTATTCAATGTATTCGATGTATTCTATGCATAGAATGCATAGAATGCATTCTATGTCTTCTATGTATTCTATGCATAGAATGCATATAATGCAATCTATGTATTCTATGCATAGAACGCATAGATTACATGGAATGCATAAAGTGCATAGAAAGCATTCTATGTGATCAAAATATTCTATGCATAGAATGCAATCTATGTATTATATGTATTCGATGCATAGAATGCATAGAATGCAATCTATGTATTCTATGCATAGAGTGCATAGATTGCACAGAATGCATTCTATGTCTTCTATGTATTTCATGCATAGAATGCATCAAATGCATAGAATGCAATCTATGTATTCTATGCATAGAGTGCATAGGTTACATGGAATGCATTCTATGCATTCTATGTCTTCTATGTCTTCTATATATTCAATGTATTCTATGCATGAAATGTATTCTATGCATCGTATGCATAGAATACATAGAATGCATAGATTACATGGAATGCATAGAGTGCATAGAGTGCAATCTATGTATTCTATGCATAGAGTGCATAGATTGCACGGAATGCATTCTATGTCTTCTATGTATTCTATGCATAGAATGCATATAATGCAATCTATGTATTCTATGCATAGAACGCATAGATTACATGGAATGCATAGAGTGCATAGAATGCATGCTATGTGATCAATGTATTCTATGCATTCTATGCATAAAATGTATTATATGCATCGAATGCATAGAATACATAGAATGCATAGATTACATGGAATGCATAGAGTGCATAGAATGCAGTCTATGTGTTCTATGCAATGCATAGACTACATCGAATGCATAGAACTCATAAAACGCATAGAATGCACTCTATGCATCCTATGCATTCTATGCATTCAGTGCATAGAATGCATTCTATGTGATGAATGTATTCTATGCATAGAATGCATAAAATACATTGATTAGATACAATGCCTTCTATGTATTCTATGTATTTCATGCATAGAATGCGTCGAATGCATAGAATGCAATCTATGTATTCTATGCATAGAACGCATAGATTACATGGAATGCATAAAGTGCATAGAATGCATTCTATGTGATCAAGATATTCTATGCATAGAATGCAATCTATGTATTATATGTATTCGATGCATAGAATGCATAGAATGCAATCTATGTATTCTATGCATAGAGTGCATAGATTGCACAGAATGCATTTTATGTCTTCTATGTATTTCATGCATAGAATGCATCAAATGCATAGAATGCAATCTATGTATTCTATGCATAGAATGCATAGAATGCAATCTATGTATTCTATGCATAGAGTGCATAGGTTACATCGAATGCATTCTATGCATTCTATGTCTTCTATGTCTTCTATATATTCAATGTATTCTATGCATAAAATGTATTCTATGCATCGTATGCATAGAATTCATAGAATGCATAGATTACATGGAATGCATAGAGTGCATAGAGTGCAATCTATGTATTCTATGCATAGAGTGCATATAGATTGCACGGAATGCATTCTATGTCTTCTATGTATTCTATGCATAGAATGCATATAATGCAATCTATGTATTTTATGCATAGAACGCATAGATTACATGGAATGCATAGAGTGCATAGAATGCATTCTATGTGATCAATGTATTCTATGCATTCTATGCATAAAATGTATTATATGCATCGAATGCATAGAATACATAGAATGCATAGATTACATGGAATGCATAGAGTACATAGAATGCAATCTATGTGTTCTATGCAATGCATAGACTACATCGAATGCATAGAACTCATAAAACGCATAGAATGCACTCTATGCATTCTATGCATTCTATGCATTCAGTGCATAGAATGCATTCTATGTGATGAATGTATTCTATGCATAGAATGCATAAAATACATTGATTAGATACAATGCCTTCTATGTCTTCTATGTATTTCATGCATAGAATGCATCGAATGCATAGAATGCAATCTATGTATTCTATGCATCGAACGCATAGATTACATGGAATGCATGAAGTGCATAGAATGCATTCTATGTGATCAAAATATTCTATGCATAGAATGCAATCTATGTATTATATGTATTCGATGCATAGAATGCATAGAATGCAATCTACATGTATGTATTCTATGCATAGAGTGCATAGAATGCAATCTATGTATTTTATGCATAGAATGCATAGATTACATCGAATGCATAGAGTGCATAGAATGCATTCTATGTGATCAATGTATTCTACGCATTCTATGCATAAAATGTATTCTATGCATCGTATGCATAGAATACATAGAATGCATAGATTACATGGAATGCATAGAGTGCATAGAGTGCAATCTATGTATTCTATGCATAGAGTGCATAGATTGCACGGAATGCATTCTATGTCTTCTATGTATTCTATGCATAGAATGCATATAATGCAATCTATGTATTCTATGCATAGAGTGCATAGATTGCACAGAATGCATTCTATGTCTTCTATGTCTTCGATCTCTTTTATGTATCCTATGCATAGAATGCATAGAATGCAATCTATGTATTCTATGCATAGAACGCATAGATTACATGAAATGCATAGAGTGCATAGAATGCATTCTATGTGATCAATGTATTCTACGCATTCTATGCATAAAATGTATTCTATGCATCGTATGCATAGAATACATAGAATGCATAGATTACATGGAATGCATAGAGTGCATAGAATGCATTCTATGTGATCAATGTATTCAATGCATAGAATGCATAAAAGACATTGATTACATACAATGCCTTCTATGTATTCTATGTATTTCATGCATAGAATGCGTCGAATGCATAGAATGCAATCTATGTATTCTATGCATAGAACGCATAGATTACATGGAACGCATAAAGTGCATAGAATGCATTCTATGTGATCAAGATATTCTATGCATAGAATGCAATCTATGTATTATATGTATTCGATGTATAGAATGCATAGAATGCAATCTATGTATTCTATGCATAGAGTGCATAGATTGCACAGAATGCATTCTATGTCTTCTATGTATTTCATGCATAGAATGCGTCAAATGCATAGAATGCAATCTATGTATTCTATGCATAGAATGCATAGAATGCATTCTATGTCTTCTATGTATTCTATGCATAGAATGCATATAATGCAATCTATGTATTCTATGCATAGAACGCATAGATTACATGGAATGCATAAACTGCATAGAATGCATTCTATGTGATCAAAATATTCTATGCATAGGATGCAATCTATGTATTATATGTATTCGATGCATAGAGTGCATAGAATGCAATCTATGTATTCTATGCATAGAGTGCATAGAATGCATTCTATGTGATCAATGTATTTTATGCATTCTATGCATAGAATACATAGAATGCATAGATTACATGGAATGCATAGATTGCATAGAGTGCAATCTATGTATTCTATGCATAGATTGCACGGAATGCATTTTATGCATTCTATGTTTTTTATGTATCCTATGCTTTGAATGCATAGAATGCAATCTATGTATTCTATGCATAGAACGCATAGATTACATGAAATGCATAGAGTGCATAGAATGCATTCTATGTGAGCAATGTATTCCACGCATTCTATGCATAAAATGTATTCTATGCATCGTATGCATAGAATACATAGAATGCATGGATTACATGGAATGCATAGAGTGCATAGAATGCATTCTATGTGATCAATGTATTCTATGCATAGAATGCATAAAAGACATTGATTACATACAATGCCTTCTATGTATTCAATGTATTCGATGTATTCTATGCATCGAATGCATAGAATGCAATCTATGTATTCTATGCATAGAGTGCATAGGTTACATGGAATGCATTCTATGCATTCTATGTCTTCTATGTCTTCTATATATTAAAGTATTCTATGCATAGAATGCATAGAATGCAATCTATGTATTCTATGCATTGAATGCATAGATTCCATAGAATGCATAGAATGCATTCTATGTGATAAATGTATTCTATGCATTCTATGCATAAAATGTATTCTATGCATCGAATGCATAGAATACATAGAATGTATAGATTACATGGGATGCATAGAGTGCATAGAGTGCAATCTATGTATTCTATGCATAGAGTGCATAGATCGCACAAAATGCATTCTATGCATTCTATGTCTTCTATGTATTCTATGCATAGAATGCATATAATGCAATCTATGTATTCTATGCAAAGAACGCGTAGATTACATGGAATGCATAGAGTGCATAGAATGCATTCTATGTGATCAATGTATTCTATGCATTCTATGCATAAAATGTATTATATGCACCGAATGCATAGAATACATAGAAGGCATAGATTACATGGAACGCATAGAGTGCATAGAGTGCAAGCTATGTATTCTATGCATAGAGTGCATAGATTGCACGGAATGCATTCTATGTCTTCTATGTATTCTATGCATAGAATGCATATAATGCAATCTATGTATTCTATGCATAGAGTGCATAGATTGCACAAAATGCATTCTATGTTTTCCATGTCTTCGATGTCTTCAATGTATTCTATGCATAGAATGCACAGGATGCAATCTATGTATTCTATGCATAGAGCGCATAGATTACATGAAATGCATAGAGTGCATAGAATGCATTCTATGTAATCAATGTATTCTATGCATTCTTTGCATAAAATGTACTATATGCATCGAATGCATAGAATACATAGAATGCATAGATTACATGGAATGCATAGAGTGCATAGAATGCATTCTATGTGATCAATGTATTCTATGCATAGAATGCATAAAATACATTGATTACATACAATGCCTTCTATGTATTCAATGCATTCGATGTATTCTATGCATCGAATGCATAGAATGCAATCTATGTATTCTATGCATAGAACGCATAGATTACATGGAATGCATAGAGTGCATAGAATGCATTCTATGTGATCAATATATTCTATGCATTAAATGTATTATATGCATCGAATGCATAGAATACATAGAATGCATAGATTACATGGAATGCATAGAGTGCATAGAATGCAATCTATGTGTTCTATGCAATGCATAGACTACATCGAATGCATAGAACTCATAAAACGCATAGAATGCACTCTATGCATCCTATGCATTCTATGCATTCAGTGCATAGAATGCATTCTATGTGATGAATGTATTCTATGCATAGAATGCATAAAATACATTGATTAGATACAATGCCTTCTATGTATTCTATGTATTTCATGCATAGAATGCGTCGAATGCATAGAATGCAATCTATGTATTCTATGCATAGAACGCATAGATTACATGGAATGCATAAAGTGCATGGAATGCATTCTATGTGATCAAGATATTCTATGCATAGAATGCAATCTATGTATTATATGTATTCGATGCATAGAATGCATAGAATGCAATCTATGTATTCTATGCATAGAGTGCATAGATTGCACAGAATGCATTCTATGTCTTCTATGTATTTCATGCATAGAATGTATCAAATGCATAGAATGCAATCTATGTATTCTATGCATAGAATGCATAGAATGCATTCTATGTCTTCTATGTATTCTATGCATAGAATGCATATAATGCAATCTATGTATTCTATGTCTTCTATGTCTTCTATATATTCAATGTATTCTATGCATAAAATGTATTCTATGCATCGTATGCATAGAATACATAGAATGTATAGATTACATGGAATGCATAAAGTGCATAGAAAGCATTCTATGTGATCAAAATATTCTATGCATAGAATGCAATATATGTATTATATGTATTCGATGCATAGAATGCATAGAATGCAATCTATGTATTCTATGCATAGAGTGCATAGAATGCAATCTATGTATTTTATGCATAGAATGTATAGATTACATCGAATGCATAGAGTGCATAGAATTCATTCTAGGTGATCAATGTATTTTATGCATTCTATGCACAGAATACATATAATGCATAGATTACATGGAATGCATAGATTGCATAGAGTGCAATCTATGTATTCTATGCATAGATTGCACGGAATGCATTTTATGCATTCTATGTCTTTTATGTATCCTATGCTTAGAATGCATAGAATGCAATCTATGTATTCTATGCATAGAACGCATAGATTACATGAAATGCATAGAGTGCATAGAATGCATTCTATGTGATCAATGTATTCTACGCATTCTATGCATAAAATGTATTCTATGCATCGTATGCATAGAATACATAGAATGCATGGATTACATGGAATGCATAGAGTGCATAGAATGCATTCTATGTGATCAATGTATTCTATGCATAGAATGCATAAAAGACATTGATTACATACAATGCCTTCTATGTATTCAATGTATTAGATGTATTCTATGCATCGAATGCATAGAATGCAATCTATGTATTCTATGCATAGAGTGCATAGGTTACATGGAATGCATTCTATGCATTCTATGTCTTCTATGTCTTCTATATATTAAAGTATTCTATGCATAGAATGCATAGAATGCAATCTATGTATTCTATGCATAGAATGCATAGATTACATAGAATGCATAGAGTGCATAGAATGCATTCTATGTGATAAATGTATTCTATGCATTCTATGCATAAAATGTATTCTATGCATCGAATGCATAGAATACATAGAATGTATAGATTACATGGAATGCATAGAGTGCATAGAGTGCAATCTATGTATTCTATGCAGAGAGTGCATAGATTGCACAAAATGCATTCTATGCATTCTATGTCTTCTATGTATTCTATGCATAGAATGCATATAATGCAATCAATGTATTCTATGCATAGAACGCGTAGATTACATGGAATGCATAGAGTGCATAGAATGCATTCTATGTGATCAATGTATTCTATGCATTCTATGCATAAAATGTATTATACTCAACAGCAATAAAGTAAATCATGCCATTTCTAACAGGTGTTCGTTTTTATACGGAGTTGTCCACTCAAATGAGTAACCAGTGTTCTGTGCTTGGGCACGGATATTATTAAGGCTGGTATAGGAAGCCCCCAACATAACAAGCATCTCTGGTTTGCTCTCTCAATGCCATAAACAACTTCTAGGTAGATTTTTTCATGATAGATACTTAGTCCACATTATAACAAAGCATATTTTAGGGGATGGCCATCGAAATAAGGCAATAGCTAGGAAATAATAAACTTTTAAAAAGTTAGCCATTAGGTCCAATACCCCTTTGATTAGAGCTAGACCACGCCCCCAGCGTATAATAATGACAACAACACGTGGAAACTAGTAGCAGAGCTTGTTTATAGCAAACCATACCATGCCTAGTGAGTAGTAGTAGCTGCTAGTTGTAGTAGCAATGCATAGAGAAAACATCTGCTTGCAGTCAGAAACGTGATGTGAGAAAGAAAATGGCAAGTAAGTTGCTGGCGCTAGCAGAATGTTACTATAATGTTACTAACACTGACTGCCTACTTATATTTATACCATTATTATTAATTATATAATAATATTATATATGAATACTTATTCTTATATTATTATTAAATTATTATTTACATGTGTATAAATATATATTGATTAATATTCATATTCATACTCATACTCATACTGTTTATTTATTTGTTTTATATCAAAATGATAATTTCTTGTTTGCATAATTATTATATACTATCTTCTCTAGTAATTATTGTGTATATTTTATTAATAAAACAAATGTGACCATTATTACATAACATTACTAACTTATCAATGGTCATATTTGACATTACAATTTTACATAGGATGGTTATAGTCGTGACTATAGTATGTTTTAATAATTATAATATTTATATTTTATTGATATCATAATTAATAATAACATTTCCTCATGATTATGTCTTATGAATGTTTATTTGTATTCGTATTTATTCATTATGGGTTGTCTAGCCTACTCCTATACATTGTATTTAATTGCAATCAATTCAGTCAGAAATGTAAATTTAAGTTAACTGTTTTGTGTCATGAAGCACGCTAATTATTTAAATTGCTGTCACTGTATCCAATTTATTTAGTCCACCTTGACAATAATAAGTCATACTTGACCTACGGGCCAGGTACATGCATGCACAATTCAGTTGAAACTGCTTTCTACTTCGGTCGTTCTCTGATTTGACATTATGGGTACATTGCAGACACACATTATTCTGTGTGCACTAAGTTTGTTAAGTGGATGCAATTCTTATAGAGTTGAGCATTTTGCGAGCACTAACACACTGTAATTTTTGACATGCATTGTTGGTTTATGTACATGTATGTATTTATTATTGGTTGACAATTCTGCATTTGAAATTCCTTCTCTGTAAGCAGTGTTCCTCTAATATCTTTTTTACAGATGTCATGGCTATCCTTCGAAAGAAGACCGAGTACAGTTCACCAACAGATAAAACATTGATTCTTAGTTAGAAGAATACTAACAGAAGTACTAGATACTAGTTTGTACAGAGGATTTTACCAAACTTCAACAACCCCCAGAAGGTCGGATGACTCATCGCATCATTCACCTCTAACTGATAGTGTGCAAGTGGAATCCACTATCAGATGAAGTATGTAACACAGATTGAAGAAACCATCTCTAGTCGAAGCAAGATTATTGCCTAAATCAGAAAAGTAGTAGACATTGGTTCAAACAATTAATCCTTCAAACTTCGACAGTGGTACTGTTGAGGGCCAGGCTAGCGCTACCAAGTTCACTAAAAATTATCGGCTTAAATTTCGCCAATGCAGTTGGCTACATGACATACATGTACATGTACATGTAAGATAATGTTATGTCTGTAAATTTTTAATTCTTCTTCTAGATGTGCCTTGATTATTGTTAGTGTATCTAGGTGCAGATTTTATTTGAGGTTGGAAGAGCCCTTGATGTGCAAATGTACTTGAAACCTGATGTCCACACTAATTGAAAAATCTTTCTTGGAGTACTATCTATACATAATGATATGTAGTGTACATGCATCCACCGACATCTGAATACCAAGAAGTATACAAATTTAAATTTGGTCATTAGATGCCTTTGCCCTGCAAATTTAATGTAGATAATGACTAGTTGGATATTTGATTTTGTGCTCACCAGCACGCACTCCTTGTTATTGTAGAAATGTTCCTTTCATATGCTGTCATCTACTGTTATATACCTCATATATACTGATAATATACCTCATTACACTTTTTGCATCTTCTAATATCAATTGGGCCATTGGCTAATTTTATATAGATAGGCCTACAGGTACTAGTAGGTCACCACATTCCATATAGGTCTACATGTATGCAATCTGTCTATTTTTATTCCAATAAAATACATCTACATGTAATACAAACATGAGTTTTGTTGTTGTAAGATAAGGCCCATGTAAGCCAAGTTGGGAATTTGACTAGTACAGTTCCAGTAAACTATACTAATACCCTACTATATTATATTGTACTGGAACCAAATAGCAGGAGCATTCAATAGTGAATGGATATACTACACTAGCTCTGTAAACACAGTGTATTATCTGCACTGAAATGTGTGCCATGCCAAGTATCTTATTAATTACAGTGTCCATAGAACATGTATAATATTATTAGCATGTTCCACCAGTTGTCGTTTCAACAAGAAAAGAAATGTCTTATTCAAGCTGTAATAGCCATTAGTCTGCTAGTAAATTCAGTGGAACAGCACAATAAGGTGGTTTGCTATCAAACTGCCAACATTCAGCTCTAACATTGTAGCCAAGTTTCACACACAAGCTTAGCAACAGAGATATGAGGCCAGATATCAAAAACAATTGTGTCGCTGATTTACTTTTACAATTAGTGGCTTTATCAAGAGTGTAGTCACCACAGAAAATGTGATTACCAGGCATAGTAGCTTTGCTGTCAATGCAATACTGTCTACCAGTGTCATGTAGTGTGGCTAGCAGTAGGGTGTCTCTGTCTACTAGCATTACTAGCCTAGCCTATTTCTGAATGTAACAAAATAGAAGGCAGTCCATCTTATGAGTATGAGTAGGTGCAGTGCAGTGTTCTGATGTAGGAAGCTGGCACCACAGAAAATGTGATTACCAGGCATAGTGGCTTTGTTGTTAATGCAATACTGTCTACCAGTGTCATACAGTGTGGCTGGCAGTAGGGTGTCTCTGTCTACTAGCATTACTAGCCTAGCCTATTTCTGAATGTAACAAAATACATGTAGAAGGCAGTCCATCTTATGAGTATGAGTTAGTGCAGTGCAGTGTTCTGATGTAGAAAGCTGGCAGCTTGACACACCACATGTATTAATTAAACCAACTAAAAACACCTCTGTATGTATCTAGCATCTAATAATTATGTTTATAGGACCTAGTAATATTTGCTAGATACGGATTATAATATTGACCCTGGCCTTTGTAGTTCCTTGACCGTACATGTAACTGATGGGCCTTATAGGGCTTACAATATTCAGCGAGGCGCTAGCGGGAAGGAAAACTGAAACATTATATTTATGTGTATTGTGGGGTATCTAGCTGAACAGTACCCTACACACCTGCATATTTACCAAGCACATTTGCAACCAGTGTGTGACTGTACATTGTATTTCTGTATATATATATAGTAACAGCAACAGTATAATATATTATATAGTAACAGTACAGTGCAGCAGGCATGTGCCCTATGTGTGTATCTATGTGAGTGTGAATAACTGATTTTCACTGGAGTCTGAGCTGATGCCTCTAATCAACCCGCCCATTTCATATTATTGTCACTTTGGCCATAGGCTCATGACATACAGTGCTGTACATGTATAATAATGAAAAATTGGAAATTTTTAGTACAAAGATATATCCTACTGGCCTAACAATGATAACCACAGATGTGAATTTTGTACAGTATAAACTGCCGAAGCCTGAAATATAGCAGGTTGAATAGTGTTGGGGGCAGTGTATACAAGCAACCCCTTGATACAAGTATGGCAACAAACACTGTTACTGGTAATACAAGCTAATGTTGGATTTTAGAAGCTGCTGTAGTTAGCTGCAGTGATAAACAAAAGGCTAGTTCTAATTATTTGTACCCAACACACCAGTAGCTACCGCTTGAGGTGCAACATTGCATAATTTGATGTAGCCTTAGATCTTTGTTTGTGGTTGGGAGGTGGCACCATCTACAAGCATGATAGAGAAGACCACTTCTCCATCTTGAATTTCACTGAGGAACCCTGGCTATGGCTAAAAAGCACAAAGTTGCTCATGCCTTGTAGCTACAGGCTTTCACATTTACTGTGATATACAAATTTTTCATTGACAGTATAATATTGATATGTCGATTGAATTTCGAATCAGGTCAATGAGAGTGAAATAGAAATCTAAGTCAATGCAAGAGTGGCAGTAATGAAAGGCTATTACTCAGCCAACCCCAGTGATGTTACATGTATATTGCTCTGGGTTCCCACATCTGCTTCTAGAAGGGTTTGTAGAGACATTGATGTTAGACCATTGTATACATTTTAAAGTATTGTTACTTTGTACATTTTTGATATAAATGCATAAAACAGGGAGCGTCTTGACTGCATGCTATACTAAGCTGATTTATTTTTAGAGGAACATCTTGTCAACAAAGTCCTCATGTGATGAGGATGACTCATACAAAGCAAACAACTGGAAATAGATATTTCAGTATTGTACTATGTAACAAAGAAATATTTCTGCATCAAGTTGTAAAACTGTTGGTTTGTTATGCTGACATACACATGATGATTTGCCAGTGCACACAAACACCAATACACTACATACATGGGACTAGCCAAAACATGCAATTGCCACCAATATCTTACTATACACTTCACACAAATAACTAAGGTTGGCATTATCTGTTCTGCTAACAGGGCACCTACATTAGTAATTATAAACTGATACTGACAGGAGCATTGAAAAGTAATTATAATGAAGCAACTGTTTATTGAATGTTGCCTGCTGGTTGATTTTCAAAAATATATTGATGACAAAAGCATGTGGGAACTTGTTAGCAAGTTAGCAAGTTAGCAATCTAAAGCCATCCCAATGGCTCTGCACTAAACCAGGATACTACAGTAAGTAAGCTACGCTGAGATAAATTACTCAATGCTAGTGTTCCAAACCACCTATTTGAATGGATGGACTCATCCATGCCTTGGGCACAGATCAATGCAAGCATCTACACATGTACAACCTCTATATTAGTAAAAGCCCATCTAGCTAATAACAGTCATTATCTTTAAGAACTTCCAATGTTTCTACATGCTCTTTGAAATAATAAACTTGCAATATGCTTTATCTACATAAATAGTAAATGAACATGACTTCAGATCATTAACCCATGGTGAGACAAAACAAATAATTATTGTACATGAATAGAGATATGATCATAAAAATGTGATAGAGTGCTCATCAAATAATTACTAGTAACAGCATTCCAGCATAGCATAATATTATAATTATCTTACTATTGAACTCCCATACTCTTTGTTCTTATTTGTTATGAGGTATGTAGTTATCAAACAGGCCTGGCTTATATCATATGTACATCACTGAGAAGGGTCATCAAAATTATATCAGTTTTGAGGTATGTAGTGATCAACTGGCTCACAGAGGGCTGAAAATCTGGTCACCCTAAAATTTACTCAGGAGAAAGTACATGTATGTTGAATTAATGTTGATTATTATTATTCAATGGTTAAGTAGCAAGTACAGATAAATAAGTGCAACAGTACTTTGTAAGATAAATTCTTTCAAGCAAGATCCAGCAACGATGAACCAGCAGCAGCAGGAGATAGGGACATCTGTTTCTACAAGTGAGCAATATTGGATAACAAGTTGAATGCATGGGGGGGGGGCTAAAAGATTTTTCAACTTTATCATTTTTGAAATCTAACCAATAAGGCTAGAGATTGCAACTGGAGCAGAAAATCCCTCCATTATTAGGTAAGCTATATTCAAAAACATCTAACTAAGTGGGTTTTAATAGAATCAATGAGTCAATATCTGACTGATGAATATTATACATGTATTGTATTTCAAATAAAATAGATGGATTATAAATGCTCACTTCTCATTGGGTCATCTTAGGTAGCACGTTGGATTCTACTGCTACTGAGAGTGCATTGCTATGCTATCCACATGCTACCCACATGCTACCCACATGCTACCCACATGCTACCCACATGCTACCCACATGCTACCCACATGCTATCCATGCACCAACAGCCATCACATCAAAGTTGTTCAGTCAGCTCTCCAAGATAGACAGTGCTACATCTCCTTCAGATGGTGACAATCAGTGCCCTATCACATGTCTCTCTATAAGTAACCAATATTCAAGAATATGGTAGTGTGTGAGAGCTAAGCTAATTCATCTATACAATGCAATGCATAAAATTGCCGAATTCCTAAAGCAAGACCCTGGGGTGTGGTGCAAAGTAACCGCAGAAAAACACATCATCTTCAAAGACAGCGACGATTGTGGTTCTCAAAAACTTTAGACCTGTGAGAATATACAAATGAATGGCATTATTACTATAAAAGTTTTACCTTGCAAGTCGACCATATCTACAATGCCATTTCCTCTATTGAGCACCTTTTTCCTGTGCTGTCATCATTTCTTTACGAGCCCCCATAGCTTGTTTGGAACACAGATCAATTTATGTTGGTAAGCTACCCCTAGTAATATATAAAACAATTTAGGTACTTTTAGACTTTGTGATCATAGTACTCTCTAGGTCAGATCTCTAAGCTCCAAGTCAAGCTCCATGCCAAGGCAGGATAAAAAGCTTGAGCAAGATTGGCTGGAATGCCAGTCAAAAGCAAATAAACTATATCTTACAGTTAACTAGACAGCGGTAAATACTACGGAATTTGGACTCCTTGCACAATAACAGGAAATACAGACTGTAGGCCTATACCTTACAAACATAATGTGAGCAAAACAATATAGGCCTACAGGTGAGAGGTGGGGACAGGAGACTCTTAGAGATACAAACATAGGGGACAGGTAGACACTAGAATAGAGACACCAGAGGTATGACGCCAGACAACGCAGCTTCTACCTCTAGGTGATAGCAATAAAATAACACAGGTAAATCAATATTTGTTGGAAAGGTTTTTAACAAGTGACAGTGATTGACAAATACAGTAAAGTTAACATATTGCTTTTGAATAATTGAATACATTGCTAGCATCTGGAATCTGGAAAGTAAGTGCTGAGAGAATGAACATTGTTAATAGAAATTATATTAAGGGGAACACTAAAGCGCAATTGCCCTTAAACTTACCCATCTGGCTTCTTATGTTGCCGAGTTAGCAATAGCTGAAATATGGAAATCATCAGGAAGGAAGTTGGATATTTTACGGAGGTTCCTAAAAGGAAAAAAATGATTATGGTGCAGATATTCGAAATGAAGCAATAAAGTACATTATAAGAAACAATATTTTCAAGTGGAAAGTGATCTAGGAGGACTGGAGGAAAAACTACACAAGCAAACATAGCACACTAAAAGTTCCTTAGTAAGATATAACCCACCCGTTTACTCCTAGGTTGAAATTAACATGAATGACAGACGGCCCTTATGCTTATGGACATACTGGCCGGTGCGACAACTCATGTCAATTGAGAAGACAAGATTAATATAGCCAGTAGAATTAGAATAAAATATACAGTATGTATATGTACTTCTATTCACCATATCGATACCGATATTTTATTTATCTCATGTCATCTAGAACTACCGTTAAATCGATTGTTGTGTTGTCAGGGCTTTTAGATGTTATTTTTAAACTCGGTGTGTATAGGTAGATGTTTATTATTTATATTTATTAACTACGAAATGTATATATTTAGGTGTTTATAACCTAGTCATATGATATATAATAATTGGCGACATGAACATAATCAATATAATATTATAACATAATAGAATATATATTAATTATGTTACTAGTTATATTATAACTCTAGAATATAACAAAAAATTAGATTAAATATTGAATTAGTATTATGATAATTACTATAACTAATAACTATATAAAAGAATTTTAATTTTAATAAAATATAAATATAAATAAACAAATTATAAATCATAAACGACACACATAAGATAAATAATTATAATAATAATAAATATAAATTAGATGTTATTTTAAAATCAAATACATACTGAGACTCAAAGCACACACCACACGAAACGCTATCAGGATTAAATAAATTAACAATTTTAAATTTTATTTTATTTCATGTTCATTAGATTATTATTATAAATAATCAATTCATATCTTTGATTTGACTTAGACAATCACAATGCCATGATGATGATGACTATTTCATAAAGTAAAGTAATTCTCTTTATAAAATATTTATTATTTATTATAATTATAGTAATTATAATTATTATTAATAATATAAATATAAGTAAGTAAAATAATTATAATAATAATAATAACTATTTTACTTACTTTGATTATAATAATAATTTATATAAATATATGATTATAAAAACATAGTTTGTTATAGCCATAATCATAAATGTGTACAGATCTAATAGCTACTTACCTCAACAGTATACAATACTAGCTAGCTAGCTGAAATTTATGGCTGCAACTACTGATACCTCGACTACGCTTTACTATCTAAACAAACACTAGTAACAGTGCTCATCAGCGTGCTAGTAAGCTCTGTAACCGGAATGCGATATGTGACTAGGGGCGTGGTTTAGCGCTATAGCCAACTTTTTGGATCCCTTTTATTTCCTGCCTATTGTTTCATATTCATCTCCATCCCCTCACAAAACAATTTTTTATTTGTCAATCATATATTTATTATGGTAAAACCTAAAAGGAGACTGTTTAGAGCATTGAGATGCTTACTGTGTTGGGGGTTTCTCAGTCGACCCTTACTGTCATTAGTCCCTGAATAGAACAAAGGTTATTCTGAAATTTTATGTTGTGGAGAACGGGCAACTCCGCTCGCTAAAAGTTCAATGGATTACCTTATTGCTGTTGAGTATGCACCGAATGCATAGAATACATAGAATGCATAGATTACATGGAACGCATAGAGTGCATAGAGTGCAAGCTATGTATTCTATGCATAGAGTGCATAGATTGCACGGAATGCATTCTATGTCTTCTATGTATTCTATGCATAGAATGCATATAATGCAATCTATGTATTCTATGCATAGAGTGCATAGATTGCACAAAATGCATTCTATGTTTTCCATGTCTTCGATGTCTTCAATGTATTCTATGCATAGAATGCACAGAATGCAATCTATGTATTCTATGCATAGAACGCATAGATTACATGAAATGCATAGAGTGCATAGAATGCATTCTATGTAATCAATGTATTCTATGCATTCTATGCATAAAATGTATTATATGCATCGAATGCATAGAATACATAGAATGCATAGATTACATGGAATGCATAGAGTGCATAGAATGCATTCTATGTGATCAATGTATTCTATGCATAGAATGCATAAAATACATTGATTACATACAATGCCTTCTATGTATTCAATGCATTCGATGTATTCTATGCATCGAATGCATAGAATGCAATCTATGTATTCTATGCATAGAACGCATAGATTACATGGAATGCATAGAGTGCATAGAATGCATTCTATGTGATCAATATATTCTATGCATTCTTTGCATAAAATGTATTATATGCATCGAATGCATAGAATACATAGAATGCATAGATTACATGGAATGCATAGAGTGCATAGAATGCAATCTATGTGTTCTATGCAATGCATAGACTACATCGAATGCATAGAACTCATAAAACGCATAGAATGCACTCTATGCATCCTATGCATTCTATGCATTCAGTGCATAGAATGCATTCTATGTGATGAATGTATTCTTAGCATAGAATGCATAAAATACATTGATTAGATAGAATGCCTTCTATGTATTCTATGTATTTCATGCATAGAATGCGTCGAATGCATAGAATGCAATCTATGTATTCTATGCATAGAACGCATAGATTACATGGAATGCATAAAGTGCATAGAATGCATTCTATGTGATCAAGATATTCTATGCATAGAATGCAATCTATGTATTATATGTATTCGATGCATAGAATGCATAGAATGCAATCTATGTATTCTATGCATAGAGTGCATAGATTGCACAGAATGCATTCTATGTCTTCTATGTATTTCATGCATAGAATGCATCAAATGCATAGAATGCAATCTATGTATTCTATGCATAGAATGCATAGAATGCATTCTATGTCTTCTATGTATTCTATGCATAGAATGCATATAATGCAATCTATGTATTCTATGTCTTCTATGTCTTCTATATATTCAATGTATTCTATGCATAAAATGTATTCTATGCATCGTATGCATAGAATACATAGAATGCATAGATTACATAGAATGCATAGAGTGCATAGAGTGCAATCTATGTATTCTATGCATAGAGTGCATAGATTGCATGGAATGCATTCTATGTCTTCTATGTATTCTATGCATAGAATGCATATAATGCAATCTATGTATTCTATGCATAGAACGCATAGATTACATGGAATGCATAGAGTGCATAGAATGCATTCTATGTGATCAATGTATTCTATGCATTCTATGCATAAAATGTATTATATGCATCGAATGCATAGAATACATAGAATGCATAGAATACATAGAATGCATAGATTACATGGAATGCATAGAGTGCATAGAATGCAATCTATGTGTTCTATGCAATGCATAGACTACATCGAATGCATAGAACTCATAAAACGCATAGAATGCACTCTATGCATCCTATGCATTCTATGCATTCAGTGCATAGAATGCATTCTATGTGATGAATGTATTCTATGCATAGAATGCATAAAATACATTGATTAGATACAATGCCTTCTATGTATTCTATGTATTTCATGCATAGAATGCGTCGAATGCATAGAATGCAATCTATGTATTCTATGCATAGAACGCATAGATTACATGGAATGCATAAAGTGCATAGAATGAATTCTATGTGATCAAGATATTCTATGCATAGAATGCAATCTATGTATTATATGTATTCGATGCATAGAATGCATAGAATGCAATCTATGTATTTTATGCATAGAATGCATAGATTACATCGAATGCATAGAGTGCATAGAATGCATTCTATGTGATCAATGTACTTTATGCATTCTATGCATAGAATACATAGAATGCATAGATTACATGGAATGCATAGATTGCATAGAGTGCAATCTATGTATTCTATGCATAGATTGCACGGAATGCATTTTATGCATTCTATGTCTTTTATGTATCCTATGCATAGAATGCATAGAATGCAATCTATGTATTCTATGCATAGAACGCATAGATTACATGAAATGCATAGAGTGCATAGAATGCATTCTATGTGATCAATGTATTCTACGCATTCTATGCATAAAATGTATTCTATGCATCGTATGCATAGAATACATAGAATGCATAGAATACATAGAATGCATAGATTACATGGAATGCATAGAGTGCATAGAGTGCAATCTATGTATTCTATGCATAGAGTGCATAGATTGCACGGAATGCATTCTATGTCTTCTATGTATTCTATGCATAGAATGCATATAATGCAATCTATGTATTCTATGCATAGAGTGCATAGATTGCACAGAATGCATTCTATGTCTTCTATGTCTTCGATATCTTCTATGTATTCTATGCATAGAATGCACAGAATGTAATCTGTGTATTCTATGCATAGAACGCATAGATTACATGAAATGCATAGAGTGCATAGAATGCATTCTATGTAATCAATGTATTCTATGCATTCTTTGCATAAAATGTATTATATGCATCGAATGCATAGAATACATAGAATGCATAGATTACATGGAATGCGTAGAGTGCATAGAATGCATTCTATGTGATCAATGTATTCTATGCATAGAATGCATAAAATACGTTGATTACATACAATGCCTTCTATGTATTCAATGTATTCGATGTATTCTGTGCATCGAATGCATAGAATGCAATCTATGTATTCTATGCATAGAGTGCATAGGTTACATGGAATGCATTCTATGCATTCTATGTCTTCAATGTCTTCTATATATTAAAGTATTCTATGCATAGAATGCATAGAATGCATAGAATGCAATCTATGTATTCTATGCATAGAATGCATAGATTACATAGAATGCATAGAGTGCATAGAATGCATTCTATGTGATAAATGTATTCTATGCATTCTATGCACAAAATGTATTCTATGCATCGAATGCATAGAATACATAGAATGTATAGATTACATGGAATGCATAGGGTGCATAGAGTGCAATCTATGTATTCTATGCATAGAGTGCATAGAATGCAATCTATGTATTTTATGCATAGAATGCATAGATTACATCGAATTCATAGAGTGCATAGAATGCATTCTATGTGATCAATGTATTCTACGCATTCTATGCATAAAATGTATTCTATGCATCGTATGCATAGAATACATAGAATGCATAGATTACATGGAATGCATAGAGTGCATAGAGTGCAATCTATGTATTCTATGCATAGAGTGCATAGATTGCACGGAATGCATTCTATGTCTTCTATGTATTCTATGCATAGAATGCATATAATGCAATCTATGTATTCTATGCATAGAGTGCATAGATTGCACAGAATGCATTCTATGTCTTCTATGTCTTCGATGTCTTTTATGTATCCTATGCATAGAATGCATAGAATGCAATCTATGTATTCTATGCATAGAACGCATAGATTACATGAAATGCATAGAGTGCATAGAATGCATTCTATGTGATCAATGTATTCTACGCATTCTATGCATAAAATGTATTCTATGCATCGTATGCATAGAATACATAGAATGCATAGATTACATGGAATGCATAGAGTGCATAGAATGCATTCTATGTGATCAATGTATTCAATGCATAGAATGCATAAAAGACATTGATTACATACGATGCCTTCTATGTATTCTATGTATTTCATGCATAGAATGCGTCGAATGCATAGAATGCAATCTATGTATTCTATGCATAGAACGCATAGATTACATGGAACGCATAAAGTGCATAGAATGCATTCTATGTGATCAAGATATTCTATGCATAGAATGCAATCTATGTATTATATGTATTCGATGCATAGAATGCATAGAATGCAATCTATGTATTCTATGCATAGAGTGCATAGATTGCACAGAATGCATTCTATGTCTTCTATGTATTTCATGCATAGAATGCGTCAAATGCATGGAATGCAATCTATGTATTCTATGCATAGAATGCATAGAATGCATTCTATGTCTTCTATGTATTCTATGCATAGAATGCATATAATGCAATCTATGTATTCTATGCATAGAGTGCATAGATTGCACAAAATGCATTCTATGTTTTCCATGTCTTCGATGTCTTCAATGTATTCTATGCATAGAATGCACAGAATGCAATCTATGTATTCTATGCATAGAACGCATAGATTACATGAAATGCATAGAGTGCATAGAATGCATTCTATGTAATCAATGTATTCTATGCATTCTATGCATAAAATGTATTATATGCATCGAATGCATAGAATACATAGAATGTATAGATTACATGGAATGCATAGGGTGCATAGAGTGCAATCTATGTATTCTATGCATAGAGTGCATAGAATGCAATCTATGTATTTTATGCATAGAATGCATAGATTACATCGAATTCATAGAGTGCATAGAATGCATTCTATGTGATCAATGTATTCTACGCATTCTATGCATAAAATGTATTCTATGCATCGTATGCATAGAATACATAGAATGCATAGATTACATGGAATGCATAGAGTGCATAGAGTGCAATCTATGTATTCTATGCATAGAGTGCATAGATTGCACGGAATGCATTCTATGTCTTCTATGTATTCTATGCATAGAATGCATATAATGCAATCTATGTATTCTATGCATAGAGTGCATAGATTGCACAGAATGCATTCTATGTCTTCTATGTCTTCGATGTCTTTTATGTATCCTATGCATAGAATGCATAGAATGCAATCTATGTATTCTATGCATAGAACGCATAGATTACATGAAATGCATAGAGTGCATAGAATGCATTCTATGTGATCAATGTATTCTACGCATTCTATGCATAAAATGTATTCTATGCATCGTATGCATAGAATACATAGAATGCATAGATTACATGGAATGCATAGAGTGCATAGAATGCATTCTATGTGATCAATGTATTCAATGCATAGAATGCATAAAAGACATTGATTACATACGATGCCTTCTATGTATTCTATGTATTTCATGCATAGAATGCGTCGAATGCATAGAATGCAATCTATGTATTCTATGCATAGAACGCATAGATTACATGGAACGCATAAAGTGCATAGAATGCATTCTATGTGATCAAGATATTCTATGCATAGAATGCAATCTATGTATTATATGTATTCGATGCATAGAATGCATAGAATGCAATCTATGTATTCTATGCATAGAGTGCATAGATTGCACAGAATGCATTCTATGTCTTCTATGTATTTCATGCATAGAATGCGTCAAATGCATGGAATGCAATCTATGTATTCTATGCATAGAATGCATAGAATGCATTCTATGTCTTCTATGTATTCTATGCATAGAATGCATATAATGCAATCTATGTATTCTATGCATAGAGTGCATAGATTGCACAAAATGCATTCTATGTTTTCCATGTCTTCGATGTCTTCAATGTATTCTATGCATAGAATGCACAGAATGCAATCTATGTATTCTATGCATAGAACGCATAGATTACATGAAATGCATAGAGTGCATAGAATGCATTCTATGTAATCAATGTATTCTATGCATTCTATGCATAAAATGTATTATATGCATCGAATGCATAGAATACATAGAATACATAGATTACATGGAATGCATAGAGTGCATAGAATGCATTCTATGTGATCAATGTATTCTATGCATAGAATGCATAAAATACATTGATTACATACAATGCCTTCTATGTATTCAATGCATTCGATGTATTCTATGCATCGAATGCATAGAATGCAATCTATGTATTCTATGCATAGAACGCATAGATTACATGGAATGCATAGAGTGCATAGAATGCATTCTATGTGATCAATATATTCTATGCATTCTTTGCATAAAATGTATTATATGCATCGAATGCATAGAATACATAGAATGCATAGATTACATGGAATGCATAGAGTGCATAGAATGCAATCTATGTGTTCTATGCAATGCATAGACTACATCGAATGCATAGAACTCATAAAACGCATAGAATGCACTCTATGCATCCTATGCATTCTATGCATTCAGTGCATAGAATGCATTCTATGTGATGAATGTATTCTTAGCATAGAATGCATAAAATACATTGATTAGATAGAATGCCTTCTATGTATTCTATGTATTTCATGCATAGAATGCGTCGAATGCATAGAATGCAATCTATGTATTCTATGCATAGAACGCATAGATTACATGGAATGCATAAAGTGCATAGAATGCATTCTATGTGATCAAGATATTCTATGCATAGAATGCAATCTATGTATTATATGTATTCGATGCATAGAATGCATAGAATGCAATCTATGTATTCTATGCATAGAGTGCATAGATTGCACAGAATGCATTCTATGTCTTCTATGTATTTGATGCATAGAATGCATCAAATGCATAGAATGCAATCTATGTATTCTATGCATAGAATGCATAGAATGCATTCTATGTCTTCTATGTATTCTATGCATAGAATGCATATAATGCAATCTATGTATTCTATGTCTTCTATGTCTTCAATATATTCAATGTATTCTATGCATAAAATGTATTCTATGCATCGTATGCATAGAATACATAGAATGCATAGATTACATAGAATGCATAGAGTGCATAGAGTGCAATCTATGTATTCTATGCATAGAGTGCATAGATTGCATGGAATGCATTCTATGTCTTCTATGTATTCTATGCATAGAATGCATATAATGCAATCTATGTATTCTATGCATAGAACGCATAGATTACATGGAATGCATAGAGTGCATAGAATGCATTCTATGTGATCAATGTATTCTATGCATTCTATGCATAAAATGTATTATATGCATCGAATGCATAGAATACATAGAATGCATAGAATACCTAGAATGCATAGATTACATGGAATGCATAGGGTGCATAGAATGCAATCTATGTGTTCTATGCAATGCATAGACTACATCGAATGCATAGAACTCATAAAACGCATAGAATGCACTCTATGCATCCTATGCATTGTATGCATTCAGTGCATAGAATGCATTCTATGTGATGAATGTATTCTATGCATAGAATGCATAAAATACATTGATTAGATACAATGCCTTCTATGTATTCTATGTATTTCATGCATAGAATGCGTCGAATGCATAGAATGCAATCTATGTATTATATGTATTCGATGCATAGAATGCATAGAATGCAATCTATGTATTTTATGCATAGAATGCATAGATTACATCGAATGCATAGAGTGCATAGAATGCATTCTATGTGATCAATGTACTTTATGCATTCTATGCATAGAATACATAGAATGCATAGATTACATGGAATGCATAGATTGCATAGAGTGCAATCTATGTATTCTATGCATAGATTGCACGGAATGCATTTTATGCATTCTATGTCTTTTATGTATCCTATGCATAGAATGCATAGAATGCAATCTATGTATTCTATGCATAGAACGCATAGATTACATGAAATGCATAGAGTGCATAGAATGCATTCTATGTGATCAATGTATTCTACGCATTCTATGCATAAAATGTATTCTATGCATCGTATGCATAGAATACATAGAATGCATAGAATACATAGAATGCATAGATTACATGGAATGCATAGAGTGCATAGAGTGCAATCTATGTATTCTATGCATAGAGTGCATAGATTGCACGGAATGCATTCTATGTCTTCTATGTATTCTATGCATAGAATGCATATAATGCAATCTATGTATTCTATGCATAGAGTGCATAGATTGCACAGAATGCATTCTATGTCTTCTATGTCTTCGATGTCTTCTATGTATTCTATGCATAGAATGCACATAATGTAATCTGTGTATTCTATGCATAGAACGCATAGATTACATGAAATGCATAGAGTGCATAGAATGCATTCTATGTAATCAATGTATTCTATGCATAGAATGCATAAAATACATTGATTACATACAATGCCTTCTATGTATTCAATGTATTCGATGTATTCTATGCATCGAATGCATAGAATGCAATCTATGTATTCTATGCATAGAGTGCATAGGTTACATGGAATGCATTCTATGCATTCTATGTCTTCAATGTCTTCTATATATTAAAGTATTCTATGCATAGAATGCATAGAATGCAATCTATGTATTCTATGCATAGAATGCATAGATTACATAGAATGCATAGAGTGCATAGAATGCATTCTATGTGATAAATGTATTCTATGCATTCTATGCACAAAATGTATTCTATGCATCGAATGCATAGAATACATAGAATGTATAGATTACATGGAATGCATAGGGTGCATAGAGTGCAATCTATGTATCCTATGCATAGAGTGCATAGATTGCACGGAATGCATTCTATGTCTTCTATGTATTCTATGCATAGAATGCATATAACGCAATCTATGTATTCTATGCATAGAGTGCATAGATTGCACAGAATGCATTCTATGTCTTCTATGTCTTCGATGTCTTTTATGTATCCTATGCATAGAATGCATAGAATGCAATCTATGTATTCTATGCATAGAACGCATAGATTACATGAAATGCATAGAGTGCATAGAATGCATTCTATGTGATCAATGTATTCTACGCATTCTATGCATAAAATGTATTCTATGCATCGTATGCATAGAATACATAGAATGCATAGATTACATGGAATGCATAGAGTGCATAGAATGCATTCTATGTGATCAATGTATTCAATGCATAGAATGCATAAAAGACATTGATTACATACGATGCCTTCTATGTATTCTATGTATTTCATGCATAGAATGCGTCGAATGCATAGAATGCAATCTATGTATTCTATGCATATAACGCATAGATTACATGGAACGCATAAAGTGCATAGAATGCATTCTATGTGATCAAGATATTCTATGCATAGAATGCAATCTATGTATTATATGTATTCGATGCATAGAATGCATAGAATGCAATCTATGTATTCTATGCATAGAGTGCATAGATTGCACAGAATGCATTCTATGTCTTCTATGTATTTCATGCATAGAATGCGTCAAATGCATGGAATGCAATCTATGTATTCTATGCATAGAATGCATAGAATGCATTCTATGTCTTCTATGTATTCTATGCATAGAATGCATATAATGCAATCTATGTATTCTATGCATAGAACGCATAGATTACATGGAATGCATAAAGTGCATAGAAAGCATTCTATGTGATCAAAATATTCTATGCATAGAATGCAATCTATGTATTATATGTATTCGATGCATAGAATGCATAGAATGCAATCTATGTATTCTATGCATAGAGTGCATAGAATGCAATCTATGTATTCTATGCATAGATTGCACGGAATGCATTTTATGCATTCTATGTCCTTTATGTATCCTATGCATAGAATGCATAGAATGCAATCTATGTATTCTATGCATAGAACGCATAGATTACATGAAATGCATAGAGTGCATAGAATGCATTCTATGTGATCAATGTATTCTACGCATTCTATGCATAAAATGCATTCTATGCATCGTATGCATAGAATACATAGAATGCATAGAATACATAGAATGCATAGATTACATGGAATGCATAGAGTGCATAGAGTGCAATCTATGTATTCTATGCATAGAGTGCATAGATTGCACGGAATGCATTCTATGTCTTCTATGTATTCTATGCATAGAATGCATATAATGCAATCTATGTTTTCTATGCATAGAGTGCATAGATTGCACTGAATGCATTCTATGTCTTCTATGTCTTCGATGTCTTCTATGTATTCTATGCATAGAATGCACAGAATGTAATCTGTGTATTCTATGCATAGAACGCATAGATTACATGAAATGCATAGAGTGCATAGAATGCATTCTATGTAATCAATGTATTCTATGCATTCTTTGCATAAAATGTATTATATGCATCGAATGCATAGAATACATAGAATGCATAGATTACATGGAATGCATAGAGTGCATAGAATGCATTCTATGTGATCAATGTATTCTATGCATAAATGCATAAAATACATTGATTACATACAATGCCTTCTATGTATTCATTGTATTCGATGTATTCTATGCATCGAATGCATCGAATGCAATCTATGCATTCTATGCATAGAGTGCATAGGTTACATGGAATGCATTCTATGCATTCTATGTCTTCAATGTCTTCTATGTATTAAAGTATTCTATGCATAGAATGCATAGAATGCAATCTATGTATTCTATGCATAGAATGCATAGATTACATAGAATGCATAGAGTGCATAGAATGCATTCTATGTGATAAATGTATTCTATGCATTCTATGCACAAAATGTATTCTATGCATCGAATGCATAGAATACATAGAATGTATAGATTACATGGAATGCATAGAGTGCACAGAGTGCAATCTATGTATTCTATGCATAGAGTGCATAGATTGCACAGAATGCATTCTATGCATTCTATGTCTTCTATGTATTCTATGCATAGAATGCATACAATGCAATCTATTTATTCTATGCATAGAACGCATAGATTACATGGAATGCATAGAGTGCATAGAATGCATTCTATGTGATCAATGTATTCTATGCATTCTATGCATAAAATGTATTATATGCATCGAATGCATAGAATACATAGAATGCATAGATTACATGGAACGCATAGAGTGCATAGAGTGCAAGCTATGTATTCTATGCATAGAGTGCATAGATTGCACGGAATGCATTCTATGTATTCTATGCATAGAACGCATAGATTACATGGAATGCATACAGTGCATAGAATGCATTCTATGTGATCAAGATATTCTATGCATAGAATGCAATCTATGTATTATATGTATTCGATGCATAGAATGCATAGAATGCAATCTATGTATTCTATGCATAGAGTGCATAGATTGCACAGAATGCATTCTATGTCTTCTATGTATTTCATGCATAGAATGCATCAAATGCATAGAATGCAATCTATGTATTCTATGCATAGAATGCATAGAATGCAATCTATGTATTCTATGCATAGAGTGCATAGGTTATATGGAATGCATTCTATGCATTCTATGTCTTCTATGTCTTCTATATATTCAATGTATTCTATGCATAAAATGTATTCTATGCATCGTATGCATAGAATACATAGAATGCATAGATTACATGAAATGCATAGAGTGCATAGAGTGCAATCTATGTATTCTATGCATAGAGTGCATAGATTGCACGGAATGCATTCTATGTCTTCTATGTATTCTATGCATAGAATGCATATAATGCAATCTATGTATTCTATGCATAGAACGCATAGATTACATGGAATGCATAGAGTGCATAGAATGCATTCTATGTGATCAATGTATTCTATGCATTCTATGCATAAAATGTATTATATGCATCGAATGCATAGAATGCATAGAATGCATAGATTACATGGAACGCATAGAGTGCATAGAGTGCAAGCTATGTATTCTATGCATAGAGTGCATAGATTGCACAGAATGCATTCTATGTTTTCTATGTCTTCGATGTCTTCTATGTATTCTATGCATAGAATGCACAGAATGCAATCTATGTATTCTATGCATAGAACGCATAGATTACATGGAATGCATAGAGTGCATAGAATGCATTCTATGTGATCAATGTATTCTATGCATTCTATGCATAAAATGTATTCTATGCATCGAATGCATAGAATACATAGAATGTATAGATTACATGGAATGCATAGAGTGCATAGAGTGCAATCTATGTATTCTATGCATAGAGTGCATAGATTGCACAGAATGCATTCTATGCATTCTATGTCTTCTATGTATTCTATGCATAGAATGCATACAATGCAATCTATTTATTCTATGCATAGAACACATAGATTACATGGAATGCATAGAGTGCATAGAATGCATTCTATGTGATCAATGTATTCTATGCATTCTATGCATAAAATGTATTATATGCATCGAATGCATAGAATACATAGAATGCATAGATTACATGGAATGCATAGAGTGCATAGAATGCATTCTATGTGATCAATGTATTCTATGCATTCTATGCATAAAATGTATTATATGCATCGAATGCATAGAATACATAAAATGCATAGATTACATGGAACGCATAGAGTGCATAGAGTGCAAGCTATGTATTCTATGCATAGAGTGCATAGATTGCACGGAATGCATTCTATGTCTTCAATGTCTTCTATATATTAAAGTATTCTATGCATAGAATGCATAGAATGCAATCTATGCATTCTATGCATAGAATGCATAGATTACATAGAATGCATAGAGTGCATAGAATGCATTCTATGTGATAAATGTATTCTATGCATTCTATGCACAAAATGTATTCTATGCATCGAATGCATAGAATACATAGAATGTATAGATTACATGGAATGCATAGAGTGCATAGAGTGCAATCTATGTATTCTATGCATAGAGTGCATAGATTGCACAGAATGCATTCTATGTAATCAATGTATTCTATGCATTCTTTGCATAAAATGTATTCTATGCATCGAATGCATAGAATACATAGAATGCATAGATTACATGGAATGCATAGAGTGCATAGAATGCATTCTATGTGATCAATGTATTTTATGCATAAATGCATAGAATACATTGATTACATACAATGCCTTCTATGTATTCATTGTATTCGATGTATTCTATGCATCGAATGCATCGAATGCAATCTATGCATTCTATGCATAGAGTGCATAGGTTACATGGAATGCATTCTATGCATTCTATGTCTTCAATGTCTTCTATGTATTAAAGTATTCTATGCATAGAATGCATAGAATGCAATCTATGTATTCTATGCATAGAATGCATAGATTACATAGAATGCATAGAGTGCATAGAATGCATTCTATGTGATAAATGTATTCTATGCATTCTATGCACAAAATGTATTCTATGCATCGAATGCATAGAATACATAGAATGTATAGATTACATGGAATGCATAGAGTGCATAGAGTGCAATCTATGTATTCTATGCATAGAGTGCATAGATTGCACAGAATGCATTCTATGCATTCTATGTCTTCTATGTATTCTATGCATAGAATGCACACAATGCAATCTATTTATTCTATGCATAGAACGCATAGATTACATGGAATGCATAGAGTGCATAGAATGCATTCTATGTGATAAATGTATTCTATGCATTCTATGCACAAAATGTATTCTATGCATCGAATGCATAGAATACATAGAATGTATAGATTACATGGAATGCATAGAGTGCATAGAGTGCAATCTATGTATTCTATGCATAGAGTGCATAGATTGCACAGAATGCATTTTATGTAATCAATGTATTCTATGCATTCTTTGCATAAAATGTATTATATGCATCGAATGCATAGAATACATAGAATGCATAGATTACATGGAATGCATAGAGTGCATAGAATGCATTCTATGTGATCAAGATATTCTATGCATAGAATGCAATCTATGTATTATATGTATTCGATGCATAGAATGCATAGAATGCAATCTATGTATTCTATGCATAGAGTGCATAGATTGCACAGAATGCATTCTATGTCTTCTATGTATTTCATGCATAGAATGCATCAAATGCATAGAATGCAATCTATGTATTCTATGCATAGAACGCATAGATTACATGAAATGCATAGAGTGCATAGAATGCATTCTATGTGATCAATGTATTCTACGCATTCTATGCATAAAATGTATTCTATGCATCGTATGCATAGAATACATAGAATGCATAGATTACATGGAATGCATAGAGTGCATAGAATGCATTCTATGTGATCAATGTATTCAATGCATAGAATGCATAAAAGACATTGATTACATACGATGCCTTCTATGTATTCTATGTATTTCATGCATAGAATGCGTCGAATGCATAGAATGCAATCTATGTATTCTATGCATATAACGCATAGATTACATGGAACGCATAAAGTGCATAGAATGCATTCTATGTGATCAAGATATTCTATGCATAGAATGCAATCTATGTATTATATGTATTCGATGCATAGAATGCATAGAATGCAATCTATGTATTCTATGCATAGAGTGCATAGATTGCACAGAATGCATTCTATGTCTTCTATGTATTTCATGCATAGAATGCGTCAAATGCATGGAATGCAATCTATGTATTCTATGCATAGAATGCATAGAATGCATTCTATGTCTTCTATGTATTCTATGCATAGAATGCATATAATGCAATCTATGTATTCTATGCATAGAACGCATAGATTACATGGAATGCATAAAGTGCATAGAAAGCATTCTATGTGATCAAAATATTCTATGCATAGAATGCAATCTATGTATTATATGTATTCGATGCATAGAATGCATAGAATGCAATCTATGTATTCTATGCATAGAGTGCATAGAATGCAATCTATGTATTCTATGCATAGATTGCACGGAATGCATTTTATGCATTCTATGTCCTTTATGTATCCTATGCATAGAATGCATAGAATGCAATCTATGTATTCTATGCATAGAACGCATAGATTACATGAAATGCATAGAGTGCATAGAATGCATTCTATGTGATCAATGTATTCTACGCATTCTATGCATAAAATGCATTCTATGCATCGTATGCATAGAATACATAGAATGCATAGAATACATAGAATGCATAGATTACATGGAATGCATAGAGTGCATAGAGTGCAATCTATGTATTCTATGCATAGAGTGCATAGATTGCACAGAATGCATTCTATGCATTCTATGTCTTCTATGTATTCTATGCATAGAATGCATACAATGCAATCTATTTATTCTATGCATAGAACGCATAGATTACATGGAATGCATAGAGTGCATAGAATGCATTCTATGTGATCAATGTATTCTATGCATTCTATGCATAAAATGTATTATATGCATCGAATGCATAGAATACATAGAATGCATAGATTACATGGAACGCATAGAGTGCATAGAGTGCAAGCTATGTATTCTATGCATAGAGTGCATAGATTGCACGGAATGCATTCTATGTATTCTATGCATAGAACGCATAGATTACATGGAATGCATACAGTGCATAGAATGCATTCTATGTGATCAAGATATTCTATGCATAGAATGCAATCTATGTATTATATGTATTCGATGCATAGAATGCATAGAATGCAATCTATGTATTCTATGCATAGAGTGCATAGATTGCACAGAATGCATTCTATGTCTTCTATGTATTTCATGCATAGAATGCATCAAATGCATAGAATGCAATCTATGTATTCTATGCATAGAACGCATAGATTACATGAAATGCATAGAGTGCATAGAATGCATTCTATGTGATCAATGTATTCTACGCATTCTATGCATAAAATGTATTCTATGCATCGTATGCATAGAATACATAGAATGCATAGATTACATGGAATGCATAGAGTGCATAGAATGCATTCTATGTGATCAATGTATTCAATGCATAGAATGCATAAAAGACATTGATTACATACGATGCCTTCTATGTATTCTATGTA
This sequence comes from Bugulina stolonifera, assembly GCA_935421135.1. NCBI lineage: Eukaryota > Metazoa > Bryozoa > Gymnolaemata > Cheilostomatida > Bugulidae > Bugulina > Bugulina stolonifera. The sequence goes on along the minus strand of OW285195.1, from coordinate 810,267 downwards.
TTTCATGCATAGAATGCGTCGAATGCATAGAATGCAATCTATGTATTCTATGCATATAACGCATAGATTACATGGAACGGATAAAGTGCATAGAATGCATTCTATGTGATCAAGATATTCTATGCATAGAATGCAATCTATGTATTATATGTATTCGATGCATAGAATGCATAGAATGCAATCTATGTATTCTATGCATAGAGTGCATAGATTGCACAGAATGCATTCTATGTCTTCTATGTATTTCATGCATAGAATGCGTCAAATGCATGGAATGCAATCTATGTATTCTATGCATAGAATGCATAGAATGCATTCTATGTCTTCTATGTATTCTATGCATAGAATGCATATAATGCAATCTATGTATTCTATGCATAGAACGCATAGATTACATGGAATGCATAAAGTGCATAGAAAGCATTCTATGTGATCAAAATATTCTATGCATAGAATGCAATCTATGTATTATATGTATTCGATGCATAGAATGCATAGAATGCAATCTATGTATTCTATGCATAGAGTGCATAGAATGCAATCTATGTATTCTATGCATAGATTGCACGGAATGCATTTTATGCATTCTATGTCCTTTATGTATCCTATGCATAGAATGCATAGAATGCAATCTATGTATTCTATGCATAGAACGCATAGATTACATGAAATGCATAGAGTGCATAGAATGCATTCTATGTGATCAATGTATTCTACGCATTCTATGCATAAAATGCATTCTATGCATCGTATGCATAGAATACATAGAATGCATAGAATACATAGAATGCATAGATTACATGGAATGCATAGAGTGCATAGAGTGCAATCTATGTATTCTATGCATAGAGTGCATAGATTGCACAGAATGCATTCTATGCATTCTATGTCTTCTATGTATTCTATGCATAGAATGCATACAATGCAATCTATTTATTCTATGCATAGAACGCATAGATTACATGGAATGCATAGAGTGCATAGAATGCATTCTATGTGATCAATGTATTCTATGCATTCTATGCATAAAATGTATTATATGCATCGAATGCATAGAATACATAGAATGCATAGATTACATGGAACGCATAGAGTGCATAGAGTGCAAGCTATGTATTCTATGCATAGAGTGCATAGATTGCACGGAATGCATTCTATGTATTCTATGCATAGAACGCATAGATTACATGGAATGCATACAGTGCATAGAATGCATTCTATGTGATCAAGATATTCTATGCATAGAATGCAATCTATGTATTATATGTATTCGATGCATAGAATGCATAGAATGCAATCTATGTATTCTATGCATAGAGTGCATAGATTGCACAGAATGCATTCTATGTCTTCTATGTATTTCATGCATAGAATGCATCAAATGCATAGAATGCAATCTATGTATTCTATGCATAGAACGCATAGATTACATGAAATGCATAGAGTGCATAGAATGCATTCTATGTGATCAATGTATTCTACGCATTCTATGCATAAAATGTATTCTATGCATCGTATGCATAGAATACATAGAATGCATAGATTACATGGAATGCATAGAGTGCATAGAATGCATTCTATGTGATCAATGTATTCAATGCATAGAATGCATAAAAGACATTGATTACATACGATGCCTTCTATGTATTCTATGTATTTCATGCATAGAATGCGTCGAATGCATAGAATGCAATCTATGTATTCTATGCATATAACGCATAGATTACATGGAACGGATAAAGTGCATAGAATGCATTCTATGTGATCAAGATATTCTATGCATAGAATGCAATCTATGTATTATATGTATTCGATGCATAGAATGCATAGAATGCAATCTATGTATTCTATGCATAGAGTGCATAGATTGCACAGAATGCATTCTATGTCTTCTATGTATTTCATGCATAGAATGCGTCAAATGCATGGAATGCAATCTATGTATTCTATGCATAGAATGCATAGAATGCATTCTATGTCTTCTATGTATTCTATGCATAGAATGCATATAATGCAATCTATGTATTCTATGCATAGAACGCATAGATTACATGGAATGCATAAAGTGCATAGAAAGCATTCTATGTGATCAAAATATTCTATGCATAGAATGCAATCTATGTATTATATGTATTCGATGCATAGAATGCATAGAATGCAATCTATGTATTCTATGCATAGAGTGCATAGAATGCAATCTATGTATTCTATGCATAGATTGCACGGAATGCATTTTATGCATTCTATGTCCTTTATGTATCCTATGCATAGAATGCATAGAATGCAATCTATGTATTCTATGCATAGAACGCATAGATTACATGAAATGCATAGAGTGCATAGAATGCATTCTATGTGATCAATGTATTCTACGCATTCTATGCATAAAATGCATTCTATGCATCGTATGCATAGAATACATAGAATGCATAGAATACATAGAATGCATAGATTACATGGAATGCATAGAGTGCATAGAGTGCAATCTATGTATTCTATGCATAGAGTGCATAGATTGCACGGAATGCATTCTATGTCTTCTATGTATTCTATGCATAGAATGCATATAATGCAATCTATGTTTTCTATGCATAGAGTGCATAGATTGCACTGAATGCATTCTATGTCTTCTATGTCTTCGATGTCTTCTATGTATTCTATGCATAGAATGCACAGAATGTAATCTGTGTATTCTATGCATAGAACGCATAGATTACATGAAATGCATAGAGTGCATAGAATGCATTCTATGTAATCAATGTATTCTATGCATTCTTTGCATAAAATGTATTATATGCATCGAATGCATAGAATACATAGAATGCATAGATTACATGGAATGCATAGAGTGCATAGAATGCATTCTATGTGATCAATGTATTCTATGCATAAATGCATAAAATACATTGATTACATACAATGCCTTCTATGTATTCATTGTATTCGATGTATTCTATGCATCGAATGCATCGAATGCAATCTATGCATTCTATGCATAGAGTGCATAGGTTACATGGAATGCATTCTATGCATTCTATGTCTTCAATGTCTTCTATGTATTAAAGTATTCTATGCATAGAATGCATAGAATGCAATCTATGTATTCTATGCATAGAATGCATAGATTACATAGAATGCATAGAGTGCATAGAATGCATTCTATGTGATAAATGTATTCTATGCATTCTATGCACAAAATGTATTCTATGCATCGAATGCATAGAATACATAGAATGTATAGATTACATGGAATGCATAGAGTGCATAGAGTGCAATCTATGTATTCTATGCATAGAGTGCATAGATTGCACAGAATGCATTCTATGCATTCTATGTCTTCTATGTATTCTATGCATAGAATGCATACAATGCAATCTATTTATTCTATGCATAGAACGCATAGATTACATGGAATGCATAGAGTGCATAGAATGCATTCTATGTGATCAATGTATTCTATGCATTCTATGCATAAAATGTATTATATGCATCGAATGCATAGAATACATAGAATGCATAGATTACATGGAACGCATAGAGTGCATAGAGTGCAAGCTATGTATTCTATGCATAGAGTGCATAGATTGCACGGAATGCATTCTATGTATTCTATGCATAGAACGCATAGATTACATGGAATGCATACAGTGCATAGAATGCATTCTATGTGATCAAGATATTCTATGCATAGAATGCAATCTATGTATTATATGTATTCGATGCATAGAATGCATAGAATGCAATCTATGTATTCTATGCATAGAGTGCATAGATTGCACAGAATGCATTCTATGTCTTCTATGTATTTCATGCATAGAATGCATCAAATGCATAGAATGCAATCTATGTATTCTATGCATAGAATGCATAGAATGCAATCTATGTATTCTATGCATAGAGTGCATAGGTTATATGGAATGCATTCTATGCATTCTATGTCTTCTATGTCTTCTATATATTCAATGTATTCTATGCATAAAATGTATTCTATGCATCGTATGCATAGAATACATAGAATGCATAGATTACATGAAATGCATAGAGTGCATAGAGTGCAATCTATGTATTCTATGCATAGAGTGCATAGATTGCACGGAATGCATTCTATGTCTTCTATGTATTCTATGCATAGAATGCATATAATGCAATCTATGTATTCTATGCATAGAACGCATAGATTACATGGAATGCATAGAGTGCATAGAATGCATTCTATGTGATCAATGTATTCTATGCATTCTATGCATAAAATGTATTATATGCATCGAATGCATAGAATGCATAGAATGCATAGATTACATGGAACGCATAGAGTGCATAGAGTGCAAGCTATGTATTCTATGCATAGAGTGCATAGATTGCACAGAATGCATTCTATGTTTTCTATGTCTTCGATGTCTTCTATGTATTCTATGCATAGAATGCACAGAATGCAATCTATGTATTCTATGCATAGAACGCATAGATTACATGGAATGCATAGAGTGCATAGAATGCATTCTATGTGATCAATGTATTCTATGCATTCTATGCACAAAATGTATTCTATGCATTCTATGTCTTCAATGTCTTCTATATATTAAAGTATTCTATGCATAGAATGCATAGAATGCAATCTATGCATTCTATGCATAGAATGCATAGATTACATAGAATGCATAGAGTGCATAGAATGCATTCTATGTGATAAATGTATTCTATGCATTCTATGCACAAAATGTATTCTATGCATCGAATGCATAGAATACATAGAATGTATAGATTACATGGAATGCATAGAGTGCATAGAGTGCAATCTATGTATTCTATGCATAGAGTGCATAGATTGCACAGAATGCATTCTATGTAATCAATGTATTCTATGCATTCTTTGCATAAAATGTATTATATGCATCGAATGCATAGAATACATAGAATGCATAGATTACATGGAATGCATAGAGTGCATAGAATGCATTCTATGTGATCAATGTATTCTATGCATAAATGCATAAAATACATTGATTACATACAATGCCTTCTATGTATTCATTGTATTCGATGTATTCATTGTATTCGATGTATTCTATGCATCGAATGCATCGAATGCAATCTATGCATTCTATGCATAGAGTGCATAGGTTACATGGAATGCATTCTATGCATTCTATGTCTTCAATGTCTTCTATGTATTAAAGTATTCTATGCATAGAATGCATAGAATGCAATCTATGTATTCTATGCATAGAATGCATAGATTACATAGAATGCATAGAGTGCATAGAATGCATTCTATGTGATAAATGTATTCTATGCATTCTATGCACAAAATGTATTCTATGCATCGAATGCATAGAATACATAGAATGTATAGATTACATGGAATGCATAGAGTGCATAGAGTGCAATCTATGTATTCTATGCATAGAGTGCATAGATTGCACAGAATGCCTTCTATGCATTCTATGTCTTCTATGTATTCTATGCATAGAATGCACACAATGCAATCTATTTATTCTATGCATAGAACGCATAGATTACATGGAATGCATAGAGTGCATAGAATGCATTCTATGTGATAAATGTATTCTATGCATTCTATGCACAAAATGTATTCTATGCATCGAATGCATAGAATACATAGAATGTATAGATTACATGGAATGCATAGAGTGCATAGAGCGCAATCTATGTATTCTATGCATAGAGTGCATAGATTGCACAGAATGCATTCTATGTAATCAATGTATTCTATGCATTCTTTGCATAAAATGTATTATATGCATCGAATGCCTAGAATACATAGAATGCATAGATTACATGGAATGCATAGAGTGCATAGAATGCATTCTATGTGATCAATGTATTCTATGCATAAATGCATAAAATACATTGATTACATACAATGCCTTCTATGTATTCATTGTATTCGATGTATTCTATGCATCGAATGCATCGAATGCAATCTATGCATTCTATGCATAGAGTGCATAGGTTACATGGAATGCATTCTATGCATTCTATGTCTTCAATGTCTTCTATGTATTAAAGTATTCTATGCATAGAATGCATAGAATGCAATCTATGTATTCTATGCATAGAATGCATAGATTACATAGAATGCATAGAGTGCATAGAATGCATTCTATGTGATAAATGTATTCTATGCATTCTATGCACAAAATGTATTCTATGCATCGAATGCATAGAATACATAGAATGTAAAGATTACATGGAATGCATAGAGTGCATAGAGTGCAATCTATGTATTCTATGCATAGAGTGCATAGATTGCACAGAATGCATTCTATGCATTCTATGTCTTCTATGTATTCTATGCATAGAATGCATACAATGCAATCTATTTATTCTATGCATAGAACGCATAGATTACATGGAATGCATAGAGTGCATAGAATGCATTCTATGTGATCAATGTATTCTATGCATTCTATGCATAAAATGTATTCTATGCATCGAATGCATAGAATACATAGAATGTATAGATTACATGGAATGCATAGAGTGCATAGAGTGCAATCTATGTATTCTATGCATAGAGTGCATAGATTGCACAGAATGCATTCTATGCATTCTATGTCTTCTATGTATTCTATGCATAGAATGCATACAATGCAATCTATTTATTCTATGCATAGAACGCATAGATTAAATGGAATGCATAGAGTGCATAGAATGCATTCTATGTGATCAATGCATTCTATGCATTCTATGCATAAAATGTATTATATGCATCGAATGCATAGAATACATAGAATGCATAGATTACATGGAATGCATAGAGTGCATAGAATGCATTCTATGTGATCAATGTATTCTATGCATTCTATGCATAAAATGTATTATATGCATCGAATGCATAGAATACATAAAATGCATAGATTACATGGAACGCATAGAGTGCATAGAGTGCAAGCTATGTATTCTATGCATAGAGTGCATAGATTGCACGGAATGCATTCTATGTCTTCAATGTCTTCTATATATTAAAGTATTCTATGCATAGAATGCATAGAATGCAATCTATGCATTCTATGCATAGAATGCATAGATTACATAGAATGCATAGAGTGCATAGAATGCATTCTATGTGATAAATGTATTCTATGCATTCTATGCACAAAATGTATTCTATGCATCGAATGCATAGAATACATAGAATGTATAGATTACATGGAATGCATAGAGTGCATAGAGTGCAATCTATGTATTCTATGCATAGAGTGCATAGATTGCACAGAATGCATTCTATGTAATCAATGTATTCTATGCATTCTTTGCATAAAATGTATTATATGCATCGAATGCATAGAATACATAGAATGCATAGATTACATGGAATGCATAGAGTGCATAGAATGCATTCTATGTGATCAATGTATTCTATGCATAAATGCATAAAATACATTGATTACATACAATGCCTTCTATGTATTCATTGTATTCGATGTATTCTATGCATCGAATGCATCGAATGCAATCTATGCATTCTATGCATAGAGTGCATAGGTTACATGGAATGCATTCTATGCATTCTATGTCTTCAATGTCTTCTATGTATTAAAGTATTCTATGCATAGAATGCATAGAATGCAATCTATGTATTCTATGCATAGAATGCATAGATTACATAGAATGCATAGAGTGCATAGAATGCATTCTATGTGATAAATGTATTCTATGCATTCTATGCACAAAATGTATTCTATGCATCGAATGCATAGAATACATAGAATGTAAAGATTACATGGAATGCATAGAGTGCATAGAGTGCAATCTATGTATTCTATGCATAGAGTGCATAGATTGCACAGAATGCATTCTATGCATTCTATGTCTTCTATGTATTCTATGCATAGAATGCATACAATGCAATCTATTTATTCTATGCATAGAACGCATAGATTACATGGAATGCATAGAGTGCATAGAATGCATTCTATGTGATCAATGTATTCTATGCATTCTATGCATAAAATGTATTATATGCATCGAATGCATAGAATACATAGAATGCATAGATTACATGGAACGCATAGAGTGCATAGAGTGCAAGCTATGTATTCTATGCATAGAGTGCATAGATTGCACGGAATGCATTCTATGTATTCTATGCATAGAACGCATAGATTACATGGAATGCATACAGTGCATAGAATGCATTCTATGTGATCAAGATATTCTATGCATAGAATGCAATCTATGTATTATATGTATTCGATGCATAGAATGCATAGAATGCAATCTATGTATTCTATGCATAGAGTGCATAGATTGCACAGAATGCATTCTATGTCTTCTATGTATTTCATGCATAGAATGCATCAAATGCATAGAATGCAATCTATGTATTCTATGCATAGAATGCATAGAATGCAATCTATGTATTCTGTGCATAGAGTGCATAGGTTATATGGAATGCATTCTATGCATTCTATGTCTTCTATGTCTTCTATATATTCAATGTATTCTATGCATAAAATGTATTCTATGCATCGTATGCATAGAATACATAGAATGCATAGATTACATGAAATGCATAGAGTGCATAGAGTGCAATCTATGTATTCTATGCATAGAGTGCATAGAATGCAATCTATGCATTCTATGCATAGAATGCATAGATTACATAGAATGCATAGAGTGCATAGAATGCATTCTATGTGATAAATGTATTCTATGCATTCTATGCATAAAATGTATTCTATGCATCGAATGCATAGAATACATAGAATGCATAGATTACATGGAATGCATAGAGTGCATAGAATGCATTCTATGTATTCTATGCATAGAGTGCATAGATTGCACAGAATGCATTCTATGTAATCAATGTATTCTATGCATTCTTTGCATAAAATGTATTATATGCATCGAATGCATAGAATACATAGAATGCATAGATTACATGGAATGCATAGAGTGCATAGAATGCATTCTATGTGATCAATGTATTCTATGCATAAATGCATAAAATACATTGATTACATACAATGCCTTCTATGTATTCATTGTATTCGATGTATTCATTGTATTCGATGTATTCTATGCATCGAATGCATCGAATGCAATCTATGCATTCTATGCATAGAGTGCATAGGTTACATGGAATGCATTCTATGCATTCTATGTCTTCAATGTCTTCTATGTATTAAAGTATTCTATGCATAGAATGCATAGAATGCAATCTATGTATTCTATGCATAGAATGCATAGATTACATAGAATGCATAGAGTGCATAGAATGCATTCTATGTGATAAATGTATTCTATGCATTCTATGCACAAAATGTATTCTATGCATCGAATGCATAGAATACATAGAATGTATAGATTACATGGAATGCATAGAGTGCATAGAGTGCAATCTATGTATTCTATGCATAGAGTGCATAGATTGCACAGAATGCATTCTATGCATTCTATGTCTTCTATGTATTCTATGCATAGAATGCACACAATGCAATCTATTTATTCTATGCATAGAACGCATAGATTACATGGAATGCATAGAGTGCATAGAATGCATTCTATGTGATAAATGTATTCTATGCATTCTATGCACAAAATGTATTCTATGCATCGAATGCATAGAATACATAGAATGTATAGATTACATGGAATGCATAGAGTGCATAGAGCGCAATCTATGTATTCTATGCATAGAGTGCATAGATTGCACAGAATGCATTCTATGTAATCAATGTATTCTATGCATTCTTTGCATAAAATGTATTATATGCATCGAATGCCTAGAATACATAGAATGCATAGATTACATGGAATGCATAGAGTGCATAGAATGCATTCTATGTGATCAATGTATTCTATGCATAAATGCATAAAATACATTGATTACATACAATGCCTTCTATGTATTCATTGTATTCGATGTATTCTATGCATCGAATGCATCGAATGCAATCTATGCATTCTATGCATAGAGTGCATAGGTTACATGGAATGCATTCTATGCATTCTATGTCTTCAATGTCTTCTATGTATTAAAGTATTCTATGCATAGAATGCATAGAATGCAATCTATGTATTCTATGCATAGAATGCATAGATTACATAGAATGCATAGAGTGCATAGAATGCATTCTATGTGATAAATGTATTCTATGCATTCTATGCACAAAATGTATTCTATGCATCGAATGCATAGAATACATAGAATGTAAAGATTACATGGAATGCATAGAGTGCATAGAGTGCAATCTATGTATTCTATGCATAGAGTGCATAGATTGCACAGAATGCATTCTATGCATTCTATGTCTTCTATGTATTCTATGCATAGAATGCATACAATGCAATCTATTTATTCTATGCATAGAACGCATAGATTACATGGAATGCATAGAGTGCATAGAATGCATTCTATGTGATCAATGTATTCTATGCATTCTATGCATAAAATGTATTCTATGCATCGAATGCATAGAATACATAGAATGTATAGATTACATGGAATGCATAGAGTGCATAGAGTGCAATCTATGTATTCTATGCATAGAGTGCATAGATTGCACAGAATGCATTCTATGCATTCTATGTCTTCTATGTATTCTATGCATAGAATGCATACAATGCAATCTATTTATTCTATGCATAGAACGCATAGATTACATGGAATGCATAGAGTGCATAGAATGCATTCTATGTGATCAATGCATTCTATGCATTCTATGCATAAAATGTATTATATGCATCGAATGCATAGAATACATAGAATGCATAGATTACATGGAATGCATAGAGTGCATAGAATGCATTCTATGTGATCAATGTATTCTATGCATTCTATGCATAAAATGTATTATATGCATCGAATGCATAGAATACATAAAATGCATAGATTACATGGAACGCATAGAGTGCATAGAGTGCAAGCTATGTATTCTATGCATAGAGTGCATAGATTGCACGGAATGCATTCTATGTCTTCAATGTCTTCTATATATTAAAGTATTCTATGCATAGAATGCATAGAATGCAATCTATGCATTCTATGCATAGAATGCATAGATTACATAGAATGCATAGAGTGCATAGAATGCATTCTATGTGATAAATGTATTCTATGCATTCTATGCACAAAATGTATTCTATGCATCGAATGCATAGAATACATAGAATGTATAGATTACATGGAATGCATAGAGTGCATAGAGTGCAATCTATGTATTCTATGCATAGAGTGCATAGATTGCACAGAATGCATTCTATGTAATCAATGTATTCTATGCATTCTTTGCATAAAATGTATTATATGCATCGAATGCATAGAATACATAGAATGCATAGATTACATGGAATGCATAGAGTGCATAGAATGCATTCTATGTGATCAATGTATTCTATGCATAAATGCATAAAATACATTGATTACATACAATGCCTTCTATGTATTCATTGTATTCGATGTATTCATTGTATTCGATGTATTCTATGCATCGAATGCATCGAATGCAATCTATGCATTCTATGCATAGAGTGCATAGGTTACATGGAATGCATTCTATGCATTCTATGTCTTCAATGTCTTCTATGTATTAAAGTATTCTATGCATAGAATGCATAGAATGCAATCTATGTATTCTATGCATAGAATGCATAGATTACATAGAATGCATAGAGTGCATAGAATGCATTCTATGTGATAAATGTATTCTATGCATTCTATGCACAAAATGTATTCTATGCATCGAATGCATAGAATACATAGAATGTATAGATTACATGGAATGCATAGAGTGCATAGAGTGCAATCTATGTATTCTATGCATAGAGTGCATAGATTGCACAGAATGCATTCTATGCATTCTATGTCTTCTATGTATTCTATGCATAGAATGCACACAATGCAATCTATTTATTCTATGCATAGAACGCATAGATTACATGGAATGCATAGAGTGCATAGAATGCATTCTATGTGATAAATGTATTCTATGCATTCTATGCACAAAATGTATTCTATGCATCGAATGCATAGAATACATAGAATGTATAGATTACATGGAATGCATAGAGTGCATAGAGCGCAATCTATGTATTCTATGCATAGAGTGCATAGATTGCACAGAATGCATTCTATGTAATCAATGTATTCTATGCATTCTTTGCATAAAATGTATTATATGCATCGAATGCATAGAATACATAGAATGCATAGATTACATGGAATGCATAGAGTGCATAGAATGCATTCTATGTGATCAATGTATTCTATGCATAAATGCATAAAATACATTGATTACATACAATGCCTTCTATGTATTCATTGTATTCGATGTATTCTATGCATCGAATGCATCGAATGCAATCTATGCATTCTATGCATAGAGTGCATAGGTTACATGGAATGCATTCTATGCATTCTATGTCTTCAATGTCTTCTATGTATTAAAGTATTCTATGCATAGAATGCATAGAATGCAATCTATGTATTCTATGCATAGAATGCATAGATTACATAGAATGCATAGAGTGCATAGAATGCATTCTATGTGATAAATGTATTCTATGCATTCTATGCACAAAATGTATTCTATGCATCGAATGCATAGAATACATAGAATGTAAAGATTACATGGAATGCATAGAGTGCATAGAGTGCAATCTATGTATTCTATGCATAGAGTGCATAGATTGCACAGAATGCATTCTATGCATTCTATGTCTTCTATGTATTCTATGCATAGAATGCATACAATGCAATCTATTTATTCTATGCATAGAACGCATAGATTACATGGAATGCATAGAGTGCATAGAATGCATTCTATGTGATCAATGTATTCTATGCATTCTATGCATAAAATGTATTATATGCATCGAATGCATAGAATACATAGAATGCATAGATTACATGGAACGCATAGAGTGCATAGAGTGCAAGCTATGTATTCTATGCATAGAGTGCATAGATTGCACGGAATGCATTCTATGTATTCTATGCATAGAACGCATAGATTACATGGAATGCATACAGTGCATAGAATGCATTCTATGTGATCAAGATATTCTATGCATAGAATGCAATCTATGTATTATATGTATTCGATGCATAGAATGCATAGAATGCAATCTATGTATTCTATGCATAGAGTGCATAGATTGCACAGAATGCATTCTATGTCTTCTATGTATTTCATGCATAGAATGCATCAAATGCATAGAATGCAATCTATGTATTCTATGCATAGAATGCATAGAATGCAATCTATGTATTCTGTGCATAGAGTGCATAGGTTATATGGAATGCATTCTATGCATTCTATGTCTTCTATGTCTTCTATATATTCAATGTATTCTATGCATAAAATGTATTCTATGCATCGTATGCATAGAATACATAGAATGCATAGATTACATGAAATGCATAGAGTGCATAGAGTGCAATCTATGTATTCTATGCATAGAGTGCATAGATTGCACGGAATGCATTCTATGTCTTCTATGTATTCTATGCATAGAATGCATATAATGCAATCTATGTATTCTATGCATAGAACGCATAGATTACATGGAATGCATAGAGTGCATAGAATGCATTCTATGTGATCAATGTATTCTATGCATTCTATGCATAAAATGTATTATATGCATCGAATGCATAGAATGCATAGAATGCATAGATTACATGGAACGCATAGAGTGCATAGAGTGCAAGCTATGTATTCTATGCATAGAGTGCATAGATTGCACAGAATGCATTCTATGTTTTCTATGTCTTCGATGTCTTCTATGTATTCTATGCATAGAATGCACAGAATGCAATCTATGTATTCTATGCATAGAACGCATAGATTACATGAAATGCATAGAGTGCATAGAATGCATTCTATGTAATCAACGTATTCTATGCATTCTTTGCATAAAATGTATTATATGCATCGAATGCATAGAATACATAGAATGCATAGATTACATGGAATGCATAGAGTGCATAGAATGCATTCTATGTGATCAATGTATTCTATGCATAGAATGCATAAAATACATTGATTACATACAATGCCTTCTATGTATTCAATGTATTCGATGTATTCTATGCATCGAATGCATAGAATGCAATCTATGTATTCTATGCATAGAACGCATAGATTACATGGAATGCATAGAGTGCATAGAATGCATTCTATGTGATCAATGTATTCTATGCATTATTTGCATAACATGCATTATATGCATCGAATGCATCGAATGCATAGAATGCATAGATTACATGGAATGCATAGAGTGCATAGAATGCAATCTATGTGTTCTATGCAATGCATAGACTACATCGAATGCATAGAACTCTTAGGTTACATGGAATGCATTCTATGCATTCTATGTCTTCAATGTCTTCTATATATTAAAGTATTCTATGCATAGAATGCATAGAATGCAATCTATGTATTCTATGCATAGAATGCATAGATTACATAGAATGCATCGAGTGCATAGAATGCATTCTATGTGATAAATGTATTCTATGCATTCTATGCACAAAATGTATTCTATGCATCGAATGCATAGAATACATAGAATGTATAGATTACATGGAATGCATAGAGTGCATAGAGTGCAATCTATGTATTCTATGCATAGACTGCATAGATTGCACAGAATGCATTCTATGTCTTCTATGTATTCTATGCATAGAATGCATAAAATGCAATCTATTTATTCTATGCATAGAATGCATAGATTACATGGAATGCATAGAGTGCATAGAATGCATTCTATGTGATCAATGTATTCTATGCATTCTATGCATAAAATGTATTATATGCATCGAATGCATAGAATACATAGAATGCATAGATTACATGGAACGCATAGAGTGCATAGAGTGCAAGCTATGTATTCTATGCATAGAGTGCATAGATTGCACGGAATGCATTCTATGTCTTCTATGTATTCTATGCATAGAATGCATATAATGCAATCTATGTATTCTATGCATAGAGTGCATAGATTGCACAGAATGCATTCTATGTTTTCTATGTCTTCGATGTCTTCTATGTATTCTATGCATAGAATGCACAGAATGCAATCTATGTATTCTATGCATAGAACGCATAGATTACGTGAAATGCATAGAGTGCATAGAATGCATTCTATGTAATCAACGTATTCTATGCATTCTTTGCATAAAATGGATTATATGCATCCAATGCATAGAATACATAGAACGCATAGATTACATGGAATGCATAGAGTGCATAGAATGCATTCTATGTGATCAATGTATTCTATGCATTCTATGCATAAAATGTATTATATGCATCGAATGCATAGAATACATAGAATGCATAGATTACATGGAACGCATAGAGTGCATAGAGTGCAAGCTATGTATTCTATGCATAGAGTGCATAGATTGCACGGAATGCATTCTATGTCTTCTATGTCTTCGATGTCTTCTATGTAACCTATGCATAAAATGCACAGAATGCAATCTATGTATTCTATGCATAGAACGCATAGATTACATGAAATGCATAGAGTGCATAGAGTGCAATCTATGTATTCTATGCATAGAGTGCATAGATTGCACGGAATGCATTCTATGTATTAAAGTATTCTATGCATAGAATGCATAGAATGCAATCTATGTATTCTATGCATAGAATGCATAGATTACATAGAATGCATAGAGTGCATAGAATGCATTCTATGTGATAAATGTATTCTATGCATTCTATGCACAAAATGTATTCTATGCATCGAATGCATAGAATACATAGAATGTATAGATTACATGGAATGCATAGAGTGCATAGAGTGCAATCTATGTATTCTATGCATAGAGTGCATAGATTGCACAGAATGCATTCTATGTAATCAATGTATTCTATGCATTCTTTGCATAAAATGTATTATATGCATCGAATGCATAGAATACATAGAATGCATAGATTACATGGAATGCATAGAGTGCATAGAATGCATTCTATGTGATCAATGTATTCTATGCATAAATGCATAAAATACATTGATTACATACAATGCCTTCTATGTATTCATTGTATTCGATGTATTCTATGCATCGAATGCATCGAATGCAATCTATGCATTCTATGCATAGAGTGCATAGGTTACATGGAATGCATTCTATGCATTCTATGTCTTCAATGTCTTCTATGTATTAAAGTATTCTATGCATAGAATGCATAGAATGCAATCTATGTATTCTATGCATAGAATGCATAGATTACATAGAATGCATAGAGTGCATAGAATGCATTCTATGTGATAAATGTATTCTATGCATTCTATGCACAAAATGTATTCTATGCATCGAATGCATAGAATACATAGAATGTAAAGATTACATGGAATGCATAGAGTGCATAGAGTGCAATCTATGTATTCTATGCATAGAGTGCATAGATTGCACAGAATGCATTCTATGCATTCTATGTCTTCTATGTATTCTATGCATAGAATGCATACAATGCAATCTATTTATTCTATGCATAGAACGCATAGATTACATGGAATGCATAGAGTGCATAGAATGCATTCTATGTGATCAATGTATTCTATGCATTCTATGCATAAAATGTATTATATGCATCGAATGCATAGAATACATAGAATGCATAGATTACATGGAACGCATAGAGTGCATAGAGTGCAAGCTATGTATTCTATGCATAGAGTGCATAGATTGCACGGAATGCATTCTATGTATTCTATGCATAGAACGCATAGATTACATGGAATGCATACAGTGCATAGAATGCATTCTATGTGATCAAGATATTCTATGCATAGAATGCAATCTATGTATTATATGTATTCGATGCATAGAATGCATAGAATGCAATCTATGTATTCTATGCATAGAGTGCATAGATTGCACAGAATGCATTCTATGTCTTCTATGTATTTCATGCATAGAATGCATCAAATGCATAGAATGCAATCTATGTATTCTATGCATAGAATGCATAGAATGCAATCTATGTATTCTGTGCATAGAGTGCATAGGTTATATGGAATGCATTCTATGCATTCTATGTCTTCTATGTCTTCTATATATTCAATGTATTCTATGCATAAAATGTATTCTATGCATCGTATGCATAGAATACATAGAATGCATAGATTACATGAAATGCATAGAGTGCATAGAGTGCAATCTATGTATTCTATGCATAGAGTGCATAGATTGCACGGAATGCATTCTATGTCTTCTATGTATTCTATGCATAGAATGCATATAATGCAATCTATGTATTCTATGCATAGAACGCATAGATTACATGGAATGCATAGAGTGCATAGAATGCATTCTATGTGATCAATGTATTCTATGTATTCTATGCATAAAATGTATTATATGCATCGAATGCATAGAATGCATAGAATGCATAGATTACATGGAACGCATAGAGTGCATAGAGTGCAAGCTATGTATTCTATGCATAGAGTGCATAGATTGCACAGAATGCATTCTATGTTTTCTATGTCTTCGATGTCTTCTATGTATTCTATGCATAGAATGCACAGAATGCAATCTATGTATTCTATGCATAGAACGCATAGATTACATGAAATGCATAGAGTGCATAGAATGCATTCTATGTAATCAACGTATTCTATGCATTCTTTGCATAAAATGTATTATATGCATCGAATGCATAGAATACATAGAATGCATAGATTACATGGAATGCATAGAGTGCATAGAATGCATTCTATGTGATCAATGTATTCTATGCATAGAATGCATAAAATACATTGATTACATACAATGCCTTCTATGTATTCAATGTATTCGATGTATTCTATGCATCGAATGCATAGAATGCAATCTATGTATTCTATGCATAGAACGCATAGATTACATGGAATGCATAGAGTGCATAGAATGCATTCTATGTGATCAATGTATTCTATGCATTATTTGCATAAAATGCATTATATGCATCGAATGCATAGAATACATAGAATGCATAGATTACATGGAATGCATAGAGTGCATAGAATGCAATCTATGTGTTCTATGCAATGCATAGACTACATCGAATGCATAGAACTCTTAGGTTACATGGAATGCATTCTATGCATTCTATGTCTTCAATGTCTTCTATATATTAAAGTATTCTATGCATAGAATGCATAGAATGCAATCTATGTATTCTATGCATAGAATGCATAGATTACATAGAATGCATCGAGTGCATAGAATGCATTCTATGTGATAAATGTATTCTATGCATTCTATGCACAAAATGTATTCTATGCATCGAATGCATAGAATACATAGAATGTATAGATTACATGGAATGCATAGAGTGCATAGACTGCAATCTATGTATTCTATGCATAGAGTGCATAGATTGCACAGAATGCATTCTATGTCTTCTATGTATTCTATGCATAGAATGCATAAAATGCAATCTATTTATTCTATGCATAGAATGCATAGATTACATGGAATGCATAGAGTGCATAGAATGCATTCTATGTGATCAATGTATTCTATGCATTCTATGCATAAAATGTATTATATGCATCGAATGCATAGAATACATAGAATGCATAGATTACATGGAACGCATAGAGTGCATAGAGTGCAAGCTATGTATTCTATGCATAGAGTGCATAGATTGCACGGAATGCATTCTATGTCTTCTATGTATTCTATGCATAGAATGCATATAATGCAATCTATGTATTCTATGCATAGAGTGCATAGATTGCACAGAATGCATTCTATGTTTTCTATGTCTTCGATGTCTTCTATGTATTCTATGCATAGAATGCACAGAATGCAATCTATGTATTCTATGCATAGAACGCATAGATTACGTGAAATGCATAGAGTGCATAGAATGCATTCTATGTAATCAACGTATTCTATGCATTCTTTGCATAAAATGGATTATATGCATCCAATGCATAGAATACATAGAACGCATAGATTACATGGAATGCATAGAGTGCATAGAATGCATTCTATGTGATCAATGTATTCTATGCATTCTATGCATAAAATGTATTATATGCATCGAATGCATAGAATACATAGAATGCATAGATTACATGGAACGCATAGAGTGCATAGAGTGCAAGCTATGTATTCTATGCATAGAGTGCATAGATTGCACGGAATGCATTCTATGTCTTCTATGTCTTCGATGTCTTCTATGTAACCTATGCATAAAATGCATAGAATGCAATCTATGTATTCTATGCATAGAACGCATAGATTACATGGAATGCATAGAGTGCATAGAGTGCAATCTATGTATTCTATGCATAGAGTGCATAGATTGCACGGAATGCATTCTATGTATTAAAGTATTCTATGCATAGAATGCATAGAATGCAATCTATGTATTCTATGCATAGAATGCATAGATTACATAGAATGCATAGAGTGCATAGAATGCATTCTATGTGATAAATGTATTCTATGCATTCTATGCACAAAATGTATTCTATGCATCGAATGCATAGAATACATAGAATGTATAGATTACATGGAATGCATAGAGTGCATAGAGTGCAATCTATGTATTCTATGCATAGAGTGCATAGATTGCACAGAATGCATTCTATGCATTCTATGTCTTCTATGTATTCTATGCATAGAATGCATACAATGCAATCTATTTATTCTATGCATAGAACGCATAGATTACATGGAATGCATAGAGTGCATAGAATGCATTCTATGTGATCAATGTATTCTATGCATTCTATGCATAAAATGTATTATATGCATCGAATGCATAGAATACATAGAATGCATAGATTACATGGAACGCATAGAGTGCATAGAGTGCAAGCTATGTATTCTATGCATAGAGTGCATAGATTGCACGGAATGCATTCTATGTATTCTATGCATAGAACGCATAGATTACATGGAATGCATACAGTGCATAGAATGCATTCTATGTGATCAAGATATTCTATGCATAGAATGCAATCTATGTATTATATGTATTCGATGCATAGAATGCATAGAATGCAATCTATCTATTCTATGCATAGAGTGCATAGATTGCACAGAATGCATTCTATGTCTTCTATGTATTTCATGCATAGAATGCATCAAATGCATAGAATGCAATCTATGTATTCTATGCATAGAATGCATAGAATGCAATCTATGTATTCTATGCATAGAGTGCATAGGTTACATGGAATGCATTCTATGCATTCTATGTCTTCTATGTCTTCTATATATTCAATGTATTCTATGCATAAAATGTATTCTATGCATCGTATGCATAGAATACATAGAATGCATAGATTACATGAAATGCATAGAGTGCATAGAGTGCAATCTATGTATTCTATGCATAGAGTGCATAGATTGCACGGAATGCATTCTATGTCTTCTATGTATTCTATGCATAGAATGCATATAATGCAATCTATGTATTCTATGCATAGAACGCATAGATTACATGGAATGCATAGAGTGCATAGAATGCATTCTATGTGATCAATGTATTCTATGCATTCTATGCATAAAATGTATTATATGCATCGAATGCATAGAATGCATAGAATGCATAGATTACATGGAACGCATAGAGTGCATAGAGTGCAAGCTATGTATTCTACGCATAGAGTGCATAGATTGCACAGAATGCATTCTATGTTTTCTATGTCTTCGATGTCTTCTATGTATTCTATGCATAGAATGCACAGAATGCAATCTATGTATTCTATGCATAGAACGCATAGATTACATGAAATGCATAGAGTGCATAGAATGCATTCTATGTAATCAACGTATTCTATGCATTCTTTGCATAAAATGTATTATATGCATCGAATGCATAGAATACATAGAATGCATAGATTACATGGAATGCATAGAGTGCATAGAATGCATTCTATGTGATCAATGTATTCTATGCATAGAATGCATAAAATACATTGATTACATACAATGCCTTCTATGTATTCAATGTATTCGATGTATTCTATGCATCGAATGCATAGAATGCAATCTATGTATTCTATGCATAGAACGCATAGATTACATGGAATGCATAGAGTGCTTAGAATGCATTCTATGTGATCAATGTATTCTATGCATTATTTGCATAAAATGCATTATATGCATCGAATGCATAGAATACATAGAATGCATAGATTACATGGAATGCATAGAGTGCATAGAATGCAATCTATGTGTTCTATGCAATGCATAGACTACATCGAATGCATAGAACTCTTAGGTTACATGGAATGCATTCTATGCATTCTATGTCTTCAATGTCTTCTATATATTAAAGTATTCTATGCATAGAATGCATAGAATGCAATCTATGTATTCTATGCATAGAATGCATAGATTACATAGAATGCATCGAGTGCATAGAATGCATTCTATGTGATAAATGTATTCTATGCATTCTATGCACAAAATGTATTCTATGCATCAAATGCATAGAATACATAGAATGTATAGATTACATGGAATGCATAGAGTGCATAGAGTGCAATCTATGTATTCTATGCATAGAGTGCATAGATTGCACAGAATGCATTCTATGTCTTCTATGTATTGTTTGCATAGAATGCATATAATGCAATCTATTTATTCTATGCATAGAATGCATAGATTACATGGAATGCATAGAGTGCATAGAATGCATTCTATGTGATCAATGTATTCTATGCATTCTATGCATAAAATGTATTATATGCATCGAATGCATAGAATACATAGAATGCATAGATTACATGGAACGCATAGAGTGCATAGAGTGCAAGCTATGTATTCTATGCATAGAGTGCATAGATTGCACGGAATGCATTCTATGTCTTCTATGTATTCTATGCATAGAATGCATATAATGCAATCTATGTATTCTATGCATAGAGTGCATAGATTGCACAGAATGCATTCTATGTTTTCTATGTCTTCGATGTCTTCTATGTATTCTATGCATAGAATGCACAGAATGCAATCTATGTATTCTATGCATAGAACGCATAGATTACGTGAAATGCATAGAGTGCATAGAATGCATTCTATGTAATCAACGTATTCTATGCATTCTTTGCATAAAATGGATTATATGCATCCAATGCATAGAATACATAGAACGCATAGATTACATGGAATGCATAGAGTGCATAGAATGCATTCTATGTGATCAATGTATTCTATGCATTCTATGCATAAAATGTATTATATGCATCGAATGCATAGAATACATAGAATGCATAGATTACATGGAACGCATAGAGTGCATAGAGTGCAAGCTATGTATTCTATGCATAGAGTGCATAGATTGCACGGAATGCATTCTATGTATTCTATGCATAGAACGCATAGATTACATGGAATGCATACAGTGCATAGAATGCATTCTATGTGATCAAGATATTCTATGCATAGAATGCAATCTATGTATTATATGTATTCGATGCATAGAATGCATAGAATGCAATCTATGTATTCTATGCATAGAGTGCATAGATTGCACAGAATGCATTCTATGTCTTCTATGTATTTCATGCATAGAATGCATCAAATGCATAGAATGCAATCTATGTATTCTATGCATAGAATGCATAGAATGCAATCTATGTATTCTGTGCATAGAGTGCATAGGTTATATGGAATGCATTCTATGCATTCTATGTCTTCTATGTCTTCTATATATTCAATGTATTCTATGCATAAAATGTATTCTATGCATCGTATGCATAGAATACATAGAATGCATAGATTACATGAAATGCATAGAGTGCATAGAGTGCAATCTATGTATTCTATGCATAGAGTGCATAGATTGCACGGAATGCATTCTATGTCTTCTATGTATTCTATGCATAGAATGCATATAATGCAATCTATGTATTCTATGCATAGAACGCATAGATTACATGGAATGCATAGAGTGCATAGAATGCATTCTATGTGATCAATGTATTCTATGTATTCTATGCATAAAATGTATTATATGCATCGAATGCATAGAATGCATAGAATGCATAGATTACATGGAACGCATAGAGTGCATAGAGTGCAAGCTATGTATTCTATGCATAGAGTGCATAGATTGCACAGAATGCATTCTATGTTTTCTATGTCTTCGATGTCTTCTATGTATTCTATGCATAGAATGCACAGAATGCAATCTATGTATTCTATGCATAGAACGCATAGATTACATGAAATGCATAGAGTGCATAGAATGCATTCTATGTAATCAACGTATTCTATGCATTCTTTGCATAAAATGTATTATATGCATCGAATGCATAGAATACATAGAATGCATAGATTACATGGAATGCATAGAGTGCATAGAATGCATTCTATGTGATCAATGTATTCTATGCATAGAATGCATAAAATACATTGATTACATACAATGCCTTCTATGTATTCAATGTATTCGATGTATTCTATGCATCGAATGCATAGAATGCAATCTATGTATTCTATGCATAGAACGCATAGATTACATGGAATGCATAGAGTGCATAGAATGCATTCTATGTGATCAATGTATTCTATGCATTATTTGCATAAAATGCATTATATGCATCGAATGCATAGAATACATAGAATGCATAGATTACATGGAATGCATAGAGTGCATAGAATGCAATCTATGTGTTCTATGCAATGCATAGACTACATCGAATGCATAGAACTCTTAGGTTACATGGAATGCATTCTATGCATTCTATGTCTTCAATGTCTTCTATATATTAAAGTATTCTATGCATAGAATGCATAGAATGCAATCTATGTATTCTATGCATAGAATGCATAGATTACATAGAATGCATCGAGTGCATAGAATGCATTCTATGTGATAAATGTATTCTATGCATTCTATGCACAAAATGTATTCTATGCATCGAATGCATAGAATACATAGAATGTATAGATTACATGGAATGCATAGAGTGCATAGACTGCAATCTATGTATTCTATGCATAGAGTGCATAGATTGCACAGAATGCATTCTATGTCTTCTATGTATTCTATGCATAGAATGCATAAAATGCAATCTATGTATTCTATGCATAGAATGCATAGATTACATGGAATGCATAGAGTGCATAGAATGCATTCTATGTGATCAATGTATTCTATGCATTCTATGCATAAAATGTATTATATGCATCGAATGCATAGAATACATAGAATGCATAGATTACATGGAACGCATAGAGTGCATAGAGTGCAAGCTATGTATTCTATGCATAGAGTGCATAGATTGCACGGAATGCATTCTATGTCTTCTATGTATTCTATGCATAGAATGCATATAATGCAATCTATGTATTCTATGCATAGAGTGCATAGATTGCACAGAATGCATTCTATGTTTTCTATGTCTTCGATGTCTTCTATGTATTCTATGCATAGAATGCACAGAATGCAATCTATGTATTCTATGCATAGAACGCATAGATTACGTGAAATGCATAGAGTGCATAGAATGCATTCTATGTAATCAACGTATTCTATGCATTCTTTGCATAAAATGGATTATATGCATCCAATGCATAGAATACATAGAACGCATAGATTACATGGAATGCATAGAGTGCATAGAATGCATTCTATGTGATCAATGTATTCTATGCATTCTATGCATAAAATGTATTATATGCATCGAATGCATAGAATACATAGAATGCATAGATTACATGGAACGCATAGAGTGCATAGAGTGCAAGCTATGTATTCTATGCATAGAGTGCATAGATTGCACGGAATGCATTCTATGTCTTCTATGTCTTCGATGTCTTCTATGTAACCTATGCATAAAATGCACAGAATGCAATCTATGTATTCTATGCATAGAACGCATAGATTACATGAAATGCATAGAGTGCATAGAGTGCAATCTATGTATTCTATGCATAGAGTGCATAGATTGCACGGAATGCATTCTATGTATTAAAGTATTCTATGCATAGAATGCATAGAATGCAATCTATGTATTCTATGCATAGAATGCATAGATTACATAGAATGCATAGAGTGCATAGAATGCATTCTATGTGATAAATGTATTCTATGCATTCTATGCACAAAATGTATTCTATGCATCGAATGCATAGAATACATAGAATGTATAGATTACATGGAATGCATAGAGTGCATAGAGTGCAATCTATGTATTCTATGCATAGAGTGCATAGATTGCACAGAATGCATTCTATGCATTCTATGTCTTCTATGTATTCTATGCATAGAATGCATACAATGCAATCTATTTATTCTATGCATAGAACGCATAGATTACATGGAATGCATAGAGTGCATAGAATGCATTCTATGTGATCAATGTATTCTATGCATTCTATGCATAAAATGTATTATATGCATCGAATGCATAGAATACATAGAATGCATAGATTACATGGAACGCATAGAGTGCATAGAGTGCAAGCTATGTATTCTATGCATAGAGTGCATAGATTGCACGGAATGCATTCTATGTATTCTATGCATAGAACGCATAGATTACATGGAATGCATACAGTGCATAGAATGCATTCTATGTGATCAAGATATTCTATGCATAGAATGCAATCTATGTATTATATGTATTCGATGCATAGAATGCATAGAATGCAATCTATGTATTCTATGCATAGAGTGCATAGATTGCACAGAATGCATTCTATGTCTTCTATGTATTTCATGCATAGAATGCATCAAATGCATAGAATGCAATCTATGTATTCTATGCATAGAATGCATAGAATGCAATCTATGTATTCTATGCATAGAGTGCATAGGTTACATGGAATGCATTCTATGCATTCTATGTCTTCTATGTCTTCTATATATTCAATGTATTCTATGCATAAAATGTATTCTATGCATCGTATGCATAGAATACATAGAATGCATAGATTACATGAAATGCATAGAGTGCATAGAGTGCAATCTATGTATTCTATGCATAGAGTGCATAGATTGCACGGAATGCATTCTATGTCTTCTATGTATTCTATGCATAGAATGCATATAATGCAATCTATGTATTCTATGCATAGAACGCATAGATTACATGGAATGCATAGAGTGCATAGAATGCATTCTATGTGATCAATGTATTCTATGCATTCTATGCATAAAATGTATTATATGCATCGAATGCATAGAATGCATAGAATGCATAGATTACATGGAACGCATAGAGTGCATAGAGTGCAAGCTATGTATTCTACGCATAGAGTGCATAGATTGCACAGAATGCATTCTATGTTTTCTATGTCTTCGATGTCTTCTATGTATTCTATGCATAGAATGCACAGAATGCAATCTATGTATTCTATGCATAGAACGCATAGATTACATGAAATGCATAGAGTGCATAGAATGCATTCTATGTAATCAACGTATTCTATGCATTCTTTGCATAAAATGTACTATATGCATCGAATGCATAGAATACATAGAATGCATAGATTACATGGAATGCATAGAGTGCATAGAATGCATTCTATGTGATCAATGTATTCTATGCATAGAATGCATAAAATACATTGATTACATACAATGCCTTCTATGTATTCAATGTATTCGATGTATTCTATGCATCGAATGCATAGAATGCAATCTATGTATTCTATGCATAGAACGCATAGATTACATGGAATGCATAGAGTGCTTAGAATGCATTCTATGTGATCAATGTATTCTATGCATTATTTGCATAAAATGCATTATATGCATCGAATGCATAGAATACATAGAATGCATAGATTACATGGAATGCATAGAGTGCATAGAATGCAATCTATGTGTTCTATGCAATGCATAGACTACATCGAATGCATAGAACTCTTAGGTTACATGGAATGCATTCTATGCATTCTATGTCTTCAATGTCTTCTATATATTAAAGTATTCTATGCATAGAATGCATAGAATGCAATCTATGTATTCTATGCATAGAATGCATAGATTACATAGAATGCATCGAGTGCATAGAATGCATTCTATGTGATAAATGTATTCTATGCATTCTATGCACAAAATGTATTCTATGCATCAAATGCATAGAATACATAGAATGTATAGATTACATGGAATGCATAGAGTGCATAGAGTGCAATCTATGTATTCTATGCATAGAGTGCATAGATTGCACAGAATGCATTCTATGTCTTCTATGTATTGTTTGCATAGAATGCATATAATGCAATCTATTTATTCTATGCATAGAATGCATAGATTACATGGAATGCATAGAGTGCATAGAATGCATTCTATGTGATCAATGTATTCTATGCATTCTATGCATAAAATGTATTATATGCATCGAATGCATAGAATACATAGAATGCATAGATTACATGGAACGCATAGAGTGCATAGAGTGCAAGCTATGTATTCTATGCATAGAGTGCATAGATTGCACGGAATGCATTCTATGTCTTCTATGTATTCTATGCATAGAATGCATATAATGCAATCTATGTATTCTATGCATAGAGTGCATAGATTGCACAGAATGCATTCTATGTTTTCTATGTCTTCGATGTCTTCTATGTATTCTATGCATAGAATGCACAGAATGCAATCTATGTATTCTATGCATAGAACGCATAGATTACGTGAAATGCATAGAGTGCATAGAATGCATTCTATGTAATCAACGTATTCTATGCATTCTTTGCATAAAATGGATTATATGCATCCAATGCATAGAATACATAGAACGCATAGATTACATGGAATGCATAGAGTGCATAGAATGCATTCTATGTGATCAATGTATTCTATGCATTCTATGCATAAAATGTATTATATGCATCGAATGCATAGAATGCATAGAATGCATAGATTACATGGAACGCATAGAGTGCATAGAGTGCAAGCTATGTATTCTATGCATAGAGTGCATAGATTGCACGGAATGCATTCTATGTCTTCTATGTCTTCGATGTCTTCTATGTAACCTATGCATAAAATGCACAGAATGCAATCTATGTATTCTATGCATAGAACGCATAGATTACATGAAATGCATAGAGTGCATAGAATGCATTCTATGTAATCAACGTATTCTATGCATTCTTTGCATAAAGTGTATTATATGCATCGAATGCATAGAATACATAGAATGCATAGATTACATGGAATGCATAGAGTGCATAGAATGCATTCTATGTGATCAATGTATTCTATGCATAGAATGCATAAAATACATTGATTACACACAATGCCTTCTATGTATTCAATGTATTCGATGTATTCTATGCATCGAATGCATAGAATGCAATCTATGTATTCTATGCATAGAACGCATAGATTACATGGAATGCATAGAGTGCATAGAATGCATTCTATGTGATCAATGTATTCTATGCATTCTTTGCATAAAATGCATTATATGCATCGAATGCATAGAATACATAGAATGCATAGATTACATGGAATGCATAGAGGGCATAGATCGCAATCTATGTATTCTATGCATAGAGTGCATAGGTTACATGGAATGCATTCTATGCATTCTATGTCTTCAATGTCTTCTATATATTAAAGTATTCTATGCATAGAATGCATAGAATGCAATCTATGTATTCTATGCATAGAATGCATAGATTACATAGAATGCATAGAGTGCATAGAATGCATTCTATGTGATAAATCTATTCTATGCATTCTATGCACAAAATGTATTCTATGCATCGAATGCATAGAATACATAGAATGTATAGATTACATGGAATGCATAGAGTGCATAGAGTGCAATCTATGTATTCTATGCATAGAGTGCATAGATTGCACAGAATGCATTCTATGCATTCTATGTCTTCTATGTATTCTATGCATAGAATGCATACAATGCAATCTATTTATTCTATGCATAGAACGCATAGATTACATGGAATGCATAGAGTGCATAGAATGCATTCTATGTGATCAATGTATTCTATGCATTCTATGCATAAAATGTATTATATGCATCGAATGCATAGAATACATAGAATGCATAGATTACATGGAATGCATAGAGTGCATAGAATGCATTCTATGTGATCAATGTATTCTATGCATAAATGCATAAAATACATTGATTACATACAATGCCTTCTATGTATTCATTGTATTCGATGTATTCTATGCATCGAATGCATCGAATGCAATCTATGCATTCTATGCATAGAGTGCATAGGTTACATGGAATGCATTCTATGCATTCTATGTCTTCAATGTCTTCTATGTATTAAAGTATTCTATGCATAGAATGCATAGAATGCAATCTATGTATTCTATGCATAGAATGCATAGATTACATAGAATGCATAGAGTGCATAGAATGCATTCTATGTGATAAATGTATTCTATGCATTCTATGCACAAAATGTATTCTATGCATCGAATGCATAGAATACATAGAATGTAAAGATTACATGGAATGCATAGAGTGCATAGAGTGCAATCTATGTATTCTATGCATAGAGTGCATAGATTGCACAGAATGCATTCTATGCATTCTATGTCTTCTATGTATTCTATGCATAGAATGCATACAATGCAATCTATTTATTCTATGCATAGAACGCATAGATTACATGGAATGCATAGAGTGCATAGAATGCATTCTATGTGATCAATGTATTCTATGCATTCTATGCATAAAATGTATTCTATGCATCGAATGCATAGAATACATAGAATGTATAGATTACATGGAATGCATAGAGTGCATAGAGTGCAATCTATGTATTCTATGCATAGAGTGCATAGATTGCACAGAATGCATTCTATGCATTCTATGTCTTCTATGTATTCTATGCATAGAATGCATACAATGCAATCTATTTATTCTATGCATAGAACGCATAGATTAAATGGAATGCATAGAGTGCATAGAATGCATTCTATGTGATCAATGCATTCTATGCATTCTATGCATAAAATGTATTATATGCATCGAATGCATAGAATACATAGAATGCATAGATTACATGGAATGCATAGAGTGCATAGAATGCATTCTATGCGATCAATGTATTCTATGCATTCTATGTATAAAATGTATTATATGCATCGAATGCATAGAATACATAGAATGCATAGATTACATGGAACGCATAGAGTGCATAGAGTGCAAGCTATGTATTCTATGCATAGAGTGCATAGATTGCACGGAATGCATTCTATGTCTTCAATGTCTTCTATATATTAAAGTATTCTATGCATAGAATGCATAGAATGCAATCTATGCATTCTATGCATAGAATGCATAGATTACATAGAATGCATAGAGTGCATAGAATGCATTCTATGTGATAAATGTATTCTATGCATTCTATGCATAAAATGTATTCTATGCATCGAATGCATAGAATACATAGAATGTATAGATTACATGGAATGCATAGAGTGCATAGAGTGCAATCTATGTATTCTATGCATAGAGTGCATAGATTGCACAGAATGCATTCTATGTAATCAATGTATTCTATGCATTCTTTGCATAAAATGTATTATATGCATCGAATGCATAGAATACATAGAATGCATAGATTACATGGAATGCATAGAGTGCATAGAATGCATTCTATGTGATCAATGTATTCTATGCATAAATGCATAAAATACATTGATTACATACAATGCCTTCTATGTATTCATTGTATTCGATGTATTCTATGCATCGAATGCATCGAATGCAATCTATGCATTCTATGCATAGAGTGCATAGGTTACATGGAATGCATTCTATGCATTCTATGTCTTCAATGTCTTCTATGTATTAAAGTATTCTATGCATAGAATGCATAGAATGCAATCTATGTATTCTATGCATAGAATGCATAGATTACATAGAATGCATAGAGTGCATAGAATGCATTCTATGTGATAAATGTATTCTATGCATTCTATGCACAAAATGTATTCTATGCATCGAATGCATAGAATACATAGAATGTAAAGATTACATGGAATGCATAGAGTGCATAGAGTGCAATCTATGTATTCTATGCATAGAGTGCATAGATTGCACAGAATGCATTCTATGCATTCTATGTCTTCTATGTATTCTATGCATAGAATGCATACAATGCAATCTATTTATTCTATGCATAGAACGCATAGATTACATGGAATGCATAGAGTGCATAGAATGCATTCTATGTGATCAATGTATTCTATGCATTCTATGCATAAAATGTATTATATGCATCGAATGCATAGAATACATAGAATGCATAGATTACATGGAACGCATAGAGTGCATAGAGTGCAAGCTATGTATTCTATGCATAGAGTGCATAGATTGCACGGAATGCATTCTATGTATTCTATGCATAGAACGCATAGATTACATGGAATGCATACAGTGCATAGAATGCATTCTATGTGATCAAGATATTCTATGCATAGAATGCAATCTATGTATTATATGTATTCGATGCATAGAATGCATAGAATGCAATCTATGTATTCTATGCATAGAGTGCATAGATTGCACAGAATGCATTCTATGTCTTCTATGTATTTCATGCATAGAATGCATCAAATGCATAGAATGCAATCTATGTATTCTATGCATAGAATGCATAGAATGCAATCTATGTATTCTGTGCATAGAGTGCATAGGTTATATGGAATGCATTCTATGCATTCTATGTCTTCTATGTCTTCTATATATTCAATGTATTCTATGCATAAAATGTATTCTATGCATCGTATGCATAGAATACATAGAATGCATAGATTACATGAAATGCATAGAGTGCATAGAGTGCAATCTATGTATTCTATGCATAGAGTGCATAGAATGCAATCTATGCATTCTATGCATAGAATGCATAGATTACATAGAATGCATAGAGTGCATAGAATGCATTCTATGTGATAAATGTATTCTATGCATTCTATGCACAAAATGTATTCTATGCATCGAATGCATAGAATACATAGAATGCATAGATTACATGGAATGCATAGAGTGCATAGAATGCATTCTATGTATTCTATGCATAGAGTGCATAGATTGCACAGAATGCATTCTATGTAATCAATGTATTCTATGCATTCTTTGCATAAAATGTATTATATGCATCGAATGCATAGAATACATAGAATGCATAGATTACATGGAATGCATAGAGTGCATAGAATGCATTCTATGTGATCAATGTATTCTATGCATAAATGCATAAAATACATTGATTACATACAATGCCTTCTATGTATTCATTGTATTCGATGTATTCATTGTATTCGATGTATTCTATGCATCGAATGCATCGAATGCAATCTATGCATTCTATGCATAGAGTGCATAGGTTACATGGAATGCATTCTATGCATTCTATGTCTTCAATGTCTTCTATGTATTAAAGTATTCTATGCATAGAATGCATAGAATGCAATCTATGTATTCTATGCATAGAATGCATAGATTACATAGAATGCATAGAGTGCATAGAATGCATTCTATGTGATAAATGTATTCTATGCATTCTATGCACAAAATGTATTCTATGCATCGAATGCATAGAATACATAGAATGTATAGATTACATGGAATGCATAGAGTGCATAGAGTGCAATCTATGTATTCTATGCATAGAGTGCATAGATTGCACAGAATGCATTCTATGCATTCTATGTCTTCTATGTATTCTATGCATAGAATGCACACAATGCAATCTATTTATTCTATGCATAGAATGCATAGATTACATGGAATGCATAGAGTGCATAGAATGCATTCTATGTGATCAATGTATTCTATGCATAAATGCATAAAATACATTGATTACATACAATGCCTTCTATGTATTCATTGTATTCGATGTATTCTATGCATCGAATGCATCGAATGCAATCTATGCATTCTATGCATAGAGTGCATAGGTTACATGGAATGCATTCTATGCATTCTATGTCTTCAATGTCTTCTATGTATTAAAGTATTCTATGCATAGAATGCATAGAATGCAATCTATGTATTCTATGCATAGAATGCATAGATTACATAGAATGCATAGAGTGCATAGAATGCATTCTATGTGATAAATGTATTCTATGCATTCTATGCACAAAATGTATTCTATGCATTCGATGCATAGAATACATAGAATGTAAAGATTACATGGAATGCATAGAGTGCATAGAGTGCAATCTATGTATTCTATGCATAGAGTGCATAGATTGCACAGAATGCATTCTATGCATTCTATGTCTTCTATGTATTCTATGCATAGAATGCATACAATGCAATCTATTTATTCTATGCATAGAACGCATAGATTACATGGAATGCATAGAGTGCATAGAATGCATTCTATGTGATCAATGTATTCTATGCATTCTATGCATAAAATGTATTCTATGCATCGAATGCATAGAATACATAGAATGTATAGATTACATGGAATGCATAGAGTGCATAGAGTGCAATCTATGTATTCTATGCATAGAGTGCATAGATTGCACAGAATGCATTCTATGCATTCTATGTCTTCTATGTATTCTATGCATAGAATGCATACAATGCAATCTATTTATTCTATGCATAGAACGCATAGATTACATGGAATGCATAGAGTGCATAGAATGCATTCTATGTGATCAATGCATTCTATGCATTCTATGCATAAAATGTATTATATGCATCGAATGCATAGAATACATAGAATGCATAGATTACATGGAATGCATAGAGTGCATAGAATGCATTCTATGTGATCAATGTATTCTATGCATTCTATGCATAAAATGTATTATATGCATCGAATGCATAGAATACATAAAATGCATAGATTACATGGAACGCATAGAGTGCATAGAGTGCAAGCTATGTATTCTATGCATAGAGTGCATAGATTGCACGGAATGCATTCTATGTCTTCAATGTCTTCTATATATTAAAGTATTCTATGCATAGAATGCATAGAATGCAATCTATGCATTCTATGCATAGAATGCATAGATTACATAGAATGCATAGAGTGCATAGAATGCATTCTATGTGATAAATGTATTCTATGCATTCTATGCACAAAATGTATTCTATGCATCGAATGCATAGAATACATAGAATGTATAGATTACATGGAATGCATAGAGTGCATAGAGTGCAATCTATGTATTCTATGCATAGAGTGCATAGATTGCACAGAATGCATTCTATGTAATCAATGTATTCTATGCATTCTTTGCATAAAATGCATTCTATGTAATCAATGTATTCTATGCATTCTTTGCATAAAATGTATTATATGCATCGAATGCATAGAATACATAGAATGCATAGATTACATGGAATGCATAGAGTGCATAGAATGCATTCTATGTGATCAATGTATTCTATGCATAAATGCATAAAATACATTGATTACATACAATGCCTTCTATGTATTCATTGTATTCGATGTATTCATTGTATTCGATGTATTCTATGCATCGAATGCATCGAATGCAATCTATGCATTCTATGCATAGAGTGCATAGGTTACATGGAATGCATTCTATGCATTCTATGTCTTCAATGTCTTCTATGTATTAAAGTATTCTATGCATAGAATGCATAGAATGCAATCTATGTATTCTATGCATAGAATGCATAGATTACATAGAATGCATAGAGTGCATAGAATGCATTCTATGTGATAAATGTATTCTATGCATTCTATGCACAAAATGTATTCTATGCATCGAATGCATAGAATACATAGAATGTATAGATTACATGGAATGCATAGAGTGCATAGAGTGCAATCTATGTATTCTATGCATAGAGTGCATAGATTGCACAGAATGCATTCTATGCATTCTATGTCTTCTATGTATTCTATGCATAGAATGCACACAATGCAATCTATTTATTCTATGCATAGAACGCATAGATTACATGGAATGCATAGAGTGCATAGAATGCATTCTATGTGATAAATGTATTCTATGCATTCTATGCACAAAATGTATTCTATGCATCGAATGCATAGAATACATAGAATGTATAGATTACATGGAATGCATAGAGTGCATAGAGCGCAATCTATGTATTCTATGCATAGAGTGCATAGATTGCACAGAATGCATTCTATGTAATCAATGTATTCTATGCATTCTTTGCATAAAATGTATTATATGCATCGAATGCATAGAATACATAGAATGCATAGATTACATGGAATGCATAGAGTGCATAGAATGCATTCTATGTGATCAATGTATTCTATGCATAAATGCATAAAATACATTGATTACATACAATGCCTTCTATGTATTCATTGTATTCGATGTATTCTATGCATCGAATGCATCGAATGCAATCTATGCATTCTATGCATAGAGTGCATAGGTTACATGGAATGCATTCTATGCATTCTATGTCTTCAATGTCTTCTATGTATTAAAGTATTCTATGCATAGAATGCATAGAATGCAATCTATGTATTCTATGCATAGAATGCATAGATTACATAGAATGCATAGAGTGCATAGAATGCATTCTATGTGATAAATGTATTCTATGCATTCTATGCACAAAATGTATTCTATGCATCGAATGCATAGAATACATAGAATGTAAAGATTACATGGAATGCATAGAGTGCATAGAGTGCAATCTATGTATTCTATGCATAGAGTGCATAGATTGCACAGAATGCATTCTATGCATTCTATGTCTTCTATGTATTCTATGCATAGAATGCATACAATGCAATCTATTTATTCTATGCATAGAACGCATAGATTACATGGAATGCATAGAGTGCATAGAATGCATTCTATGTGATCAATGTATTCTATGCATTCTATGCATAAAATGTATTATATGCATCGAATGCATAGAATACATAGAATGCATAGATTACATGGAACGCATAGAGTGCATAGAGTGCAAGCTATGTATTCTATGCATAGAGTGCATAGATTGCACGGAATGCATTCTATGTATTCTATGCATAGAACGCATAGATTACATGGAATGCATACAGTGCATAGAATGCATTCTATGTGATCAAGATATTCTATGCATAGAATGCAATCTATGTATTATATGTATTCGATGCATAGAATGCATAGAATGCAATCTATGTATTCTATGCATAGAGTGCATAGATTGCACAGAATGCATTCTATGTCTTCTATGTATTTCATGCATAGAATGCATCAAATGCATAGAATGCAATCTATGTATTCTATGCATAGAATGCATAGAATGCAATCTATGTATTCTGTGCATAGAGTGCATAGGTTATATGGAATGCATTCTATGCATTCTATGTCTTCTATGTCTTCTATATATTCAATGTATTCTATGCATAAAATGTATTCTATGCATCGTATGCATAGAATACATAGAATGCATAGATTACATGAAATGCATAGAGTGCATAGAGTGCAATCTATGTATTCTATGCATAGAGTGCATAGATTGCACGGAATGCATTCTATGTCTTCTATGTATTCTATGCATAGAATGCATATAATGCAATCTATGTATTCTATGCATAGAACGCATAGATTACATGGAATGCATAGAGTGCATAGAATGCATTCTATGTGATCAATGTATTCTATGCATTCTATGCATAAAATGTATTATATGCATCGAATGCATAGAATGCATAGAATGCATAGATTACATGGAACGCATAGAGTGCATAGAGTGCAAGCTATGTATTCTATGCATAGAGTGCATAGATTGCACAGAATGCATTCTATGTTTTCTATGTCTTCGATGTCTTCTATGTATTCTATGCATAGAATGCACAGAATGCAATCTATGTATTCTATGCATAGAACGCATAGATTACATGAAATGCATAGAGTGCATAGAATGCATTCTATGTAATCAACGTATTCTATGCATTCTTTGCATAAAATGTATTATATGCATCGAATGCATAGAATACATAGAATGCATAGATTACATGGAATGCATAGAGTGCATAGAATGCATTCTATGTGATCAATGTATTCTATGCATAGAATGCATAAAATACATTGATTACATACAATGCCTTCTATGTATTCAATGTATTCGATGTATTCTATGCATCGAATGCATAGAATGCAATCTATGTATTCTATGCATAGAACGCATAGATTACATGGAATGCATAGAGTGCATAGAATGCATTCTATGTGATCAATGTATTCTATGCATTATTTGCATAACATGCATTATATGCATCGAATGCATAGAATACATAGAATGCATAGATTACATGGAATGCATAGAGTGCATAGAATGCAATCTATGTGTTCTATGCAATGCATAGACTACATCGAATGCATAGAACTCTTAGGTTACATGGAATGCATTCTATGCATTCTATGTCTTCAATGTCTTCTATATATTAAAGTATTCTATGCATAGAATGCATAGAATGCAATCTATGTATTCTATGCATAGAATGCATAGATTACATAGAATGCATCGAGTGCATAGAATGCATTCTATGTGATAAATGTATTCTATGCATTCTATGCACAAAATGTATTCTATGCATCGAATGCATAGAATACATAGAATGTATAGATTACATGGAATGCATAGAGTGCATAGAGTGCAATCTATGTATTCTATGCATAGAGTGCATAGATTGCACAGAATGCATTCTATGTCTTCTATGTATTCTATGCATAGAATGCATAAAATGCAATCTATTTATTCTATGCATAGAATGCATAGATTACATGGAATGCATAGAGTGCATAGAATGCATTCTATGTGATCAATGTATTCTATGCATTCTATGCATAAAATGTATTATATGCATCGAATGCATAGAATACATAGAATGCATAGATTACATGGAACGCATAGAGTGCATAGAGTGCAAGCTATGTATTCTATGCATAGAGTGCATAGATTGCACGGAATGCATTCTATGTCTTCTATGTATTCTATGCATAGAATGCATATAATGCAATCTATGTATTCTATGCATAGAGTGCATAGATTGCACAGAATGCATTCTATGTTTTCTATGTCTTCGATGTCTTCTATGTATTCTATGCATAGAATGCACAGAATGCAATCTATGTATTCTATGCATAGAACGCATAGATTACGTGAAATGCATAGAGTGCATAGAATGCATTCTATGTAATCAACGTATTCTATGCATTCTTTGCATAAAATGGATTATATGCATCCAATGCATAGAATACATAGAACGCATAGATTACATGGAATGCATAGAGTGCATAGAATGCATTCTATGTGATCAATGTATTCTATGCATTCTATGCATAAAATGTATTATATGCATCGAATGCATAGAATACATAGAATGCATAGATTACATGGAACGCATAGAGTGCATAGAGTGCAAGCTATGTATTCTATGCATAGAGTGCATAGATTGCACGGAATGCATTCTATGTCTTCTATGTCTTCGATGTCTTCTATGTAACCTATGCATAAAATGCACAGAATGCAATCTATGTATTCTATGCATAGAACGCATAGATTACATGAAATGCATAGAGTACATAGAGTGCAATCTATGTATTCTATGCATAGAGTGCATAGATTGCACGGAATGCATTCTATGTATTAAAGTATTCTATGCATAGAATGCATAGAATGCAATCTATGTATTCTATGCATAGAATGCATAGATTACATAGAATGCATAGAGTGCATAGAATGCATTCTATGTGATAAATGTATTCTATGCATTCTATGCACAAAATGTATTCTATGCATCGAATGCATAGAATACATAGAATGTATAGATTACATGGAATGCATAGAGTGCATAGAGTGCAATCTATGTATTCTATGCATAGAGTGCATAGATTGCACAGAATGCATTCTATGTAATCAATGTATTCTATGCATTCTATGCATAAAATGTATTATATGCATCGAATGCATAGAATACATAGAATGCATAGATTACATGGAATGCATAGAGTGCATAGAATGCATTCTATGTGATCAATGTATTCTATGCATAAATGCATAAAATACATTGATTACATACAATGCCTTCTATGTATTCATTGTATTCGATGTATTCTATGCATCGAATGCATCGAATGCAATCTATGCATTCTATGCATAGAGTGCATAGGTTACATGGAATGCATTCTATGCATTCTATGTCTTCAATGTCTTCTATGTATTAAAGTATTCTATGCATAGAATGCATAGAATGCAATCTATGTATTCTATGCATAGAATGCATAGATTACATAGAATGCATAGAGTGCATAGAATGCATTCTATGTGATAAATGTATTCTATGCATTCTATGCACAAAATGTATTCTATGCATCGAATGCATAGAATACATAGAATGTAAAGATTACATGGAATGCATAGAGTGCATAGAGTGCAATCTATGTATTCTATGCATAGAGTGCATAGATTGCACAGAATGCATTCTATGCATTCTATGTCTTCTATGTATTCTATGCATAGAATGCATACAATGCAATCTATTTATTCTATGCATAGAACGCATAGATTACATGGAATGCATAGAGTGCATAGAATGCATTCTATGTGATCAATGTATTCTATGCATTCTATGCATAAAATGTATTATATGCATCGAATGCATAGAATACATAGAATGCATAGATTACATGGAACGCATAGAGTGCATAGAGTGCAAGCTATGTATTCTATGCATAGAGTGCATAGATTGCACGGAATGCATTCTATGTATTCTATGCATAGAACGCATAGATTACATGGAATGCATACAGTGCATAGAATGCATTCTATGTGATCAAGATATTCTATGCATAGAATGCAATCTATGTATTATATGTATTAGATGCATAGAATGCATAGAATGCAATCTATGTATTCTATGCATAGAGTGCATAGATTGCACAGAATGCATTCTATGTCTTCTATGTATTTCATGCATAGAATGCATCAAATGCATAGAATGCAATCTATGTATTCTATGCATAGAATGCATAGAATGCAATCTATGTATTCTGTGCATAGAGTGCATAGGTTATATGGAATGCATTCTATGCATTCTATGTCTTCTATGTCTTCTATATATTCAATGTATTCTATGCATAAAATGTATTCTATGCATCGTATGCATAGAATACATAGAATGCATAGATTACATGAAATGCATAGAGTGCATAGAGTGCAATCTATGTATTCTATGCATAGAGTGCATAGATTGCACGGAATGCATTCTATGTCTTCTATGTATTCTATGCATAGAATGCATATAATGCAATCTATGTATTCTATGCATAGAACGCATAGATTACATGGAATGCATAGAGTGCATAGAATGCATTCTATGTGATCAATGTATTCTATGTATTCTATGCATAAAATGTATTATATGCATCGAATGCATAGAATGCATAGAATGCATAGATTACATGGAACGCATAGAGTGCATAGAGTGCAAGCTATGTATTCTATGCATAGAGTGCATAGATTGCACAGAATGCATTCTATGTTTTCTATGTCTTCGATGTCTTCTATGTATTCTATGCATAGAATGCACAGAATGCAATCTATGTATTCTATGCATAGAACGCATAGATTACATGAAATGCATAGAGTGCATAGAATGCATTCTATGTAATCAACGTATTCTATGCATTCTTTGCATAAAATGTATTATATGCATCGAATGCATAGAATACATAGAATGCATAGATTACATGGAATGCATAGAGTGCATAGAATGCATTCTATGTGATCAATGTATTCTATGCATAGAATGCATAAAATACATTGATTACATACAATGCCTTCTATGTATTCAATGTATTCGATGTATTCTATGCATCGAATGCATAGAATGCAATCTATGTATTCTATGCATAGAACGCATAGATTACATGGAATGCATAGAGTGCATAGAATGCATTCTATGTGATCAATGTATTCTATGCATTATTTGCATAAAATGCATTATATGCATCGAATGCATAGAATACATAGAATGCATAGATTACATGGAATGCATAGAGTGCATAGAATGCAATCTATGTGTTCTATGCAATGCATAGACTACATCGAATGCATAGAACTCTTAGGTTACATGGAATGCATTCTATGCATTCTATGTCTTCAATGTCTTCTATATATTAAAGTATTCTATGCATAGAATGCATAGAATGCAATCTATGTATTCTATGCATAGAATGCATAGATTACATAGAATGCATCGAGTGCATAGAATGCATTCTATGTGATAAATGTATTCTATGCATTCTATGCACAAAATGTATTCTATGCATCGAATGCATAGAATACATAGAATGTATAGATTACATGGAATGCATAGAGTGCATAGACTGCAATCTATGTATTCTATGCATAGAGTGCATAGATTGCACAGAATGCATTCTATGTCTTCTATGTATTCTATGCATAGAATGCATAAAATGCAATCTATTTATTCTATGCATAGAATGCATAGATTACATGGAATGCATAGAGTGCATAGAATGCATTCTATGTGATCAATGTATTCTATGCATTCTATGCATAAAATGTATTATATGCATCGAATGCATAGAATACATAGAATGCATAGATTACATGGAACGCATAGAGTGCATAGAGTGCAAGCTATGTATTCTATGCATAGAGTGCATAGATTGCACGGAATGCATTCTATGTCTTCTATGTATTCTATGCATAGAATGCATATAATGCAATCTATGTATTCTATGCATAGAGTGCATAGATTGCACAGAATGCATTCTATGTTTTCTATGTCTTCGATGTCTTCTATGTATTCTATGCATAGAATGCACAGAATGCAATCTATGTATTCTATGCATAGAACGCATAGATTACGTGAAATGCATAGAGTGCATAGAATGCATTCTATGTAATCAACGTATTCTATGCATTCTTTGCATAAAATGGATTATATGCATCCAATGCATAGAATACATAGAACGCATAGATTACATGGAATGCATAGAGTGCATAGAATGCATTCTATGTGATCAATGTATTCTATGCATTCTATGCATAAAATGTATTATATGCATCGAATGCATAGAATACATAGAATGCATAGATTACATGGAACGCATAGAGTGCATAGAGTGCAAGCTATGTATTCTATGCATAGAGTGCATAGATTGCACGGAATGCATTCTATGTCTTCTATGTCTTCGATGTCTTCTATGTAACCTATGCATAAAATGCACAGAATGCAATCTATGTATTCTATGCATAGAACGCATAGATTACATGAAATGCATAGAGTGCATAGAGTGCAATCTATGTATTCTATGCATAGAGTGCATAGATTGCACGGAATGCATTCTATGTATTAAAGTATTCTATGCATAGAATGCATAGAATGCAATCTATGTATTCTATGCATAGAATGCATAGATTACATAGAATGCATAGAGTGCATAGAATGCATTCTATGTGATAAATGTATTCTATGCATTCTATGCACAAAATGTATTCTATGCATCGAATGCATAGAATACATAGAATGTATAGATTACATGGAATGCATAGAGTGCATAGAGTGCAATCTATGTATTCTATGCATAGAGTGCATAGATTGCACAGAATGCATTCTATGCATTCTATGTCTTCTATGTATTCTATGCATAGAATGCATACAATGCAATCTATTTATTCTATGCATAGAACGCATAGATTACATGGAATGCATAGAGTGCATAGAATGCATTCTATGTGATCAATGTATTCTATGCATTCTATGCATAAAATGTATTATATGCATCGAATGCATAGAATACATAGAATGCATAGATTACATGGAACGCATAGAGTGCATAGAGTGCAAGCTATGTATTCTATGCATAGAGTGCATAGATTGCACGGAATGCATTCTATGTATTCTATGCATAGAACGCATAGATTACATGGAATGCATACAGTGCATAGAATGCATTCTATGTGATCAAGATATTCTATGCATAGAATGCAATCTATGTATTATATGTATTCGATGCATAGAATGCATAGAATGCAATCTATGTATTCTATGCATAGAGTGCATAGATTGCACAGAATGCATTCTATGTCTTCTATGTATTTCATGCATAGAATGCATCAAATGCATAGAATGCAATCTATGTATTCTATGCATAGAATGCATAGAATGCAATCTATGTATTCTATGCATAGAGTGCATAGGTTATATGGAATGCATTCTATGCATTCTATGTCTTCTATGTCTTCTATATATTCAATGTATTCTATGCATAAAATGTATTCTATGCATCGTATGCATAGAATACATAGAATGCATAGATTACATGAAATGCATAGAGTGCATAGAGTGCAATCTATGTATTCTATGCATAGAGTGCATAGATTGCACGGAATGCATTCTATGTCTTCTATGTATTCTATGCATAGAATGCATATAATGCAATCTATGTATTCTATGCATAGAACGCATAGATTACATGGAATGCATAGAGTGCATAGAATGCATTCTATGTGATCAATGTATTCTATGCATTCTATGCATAAAATGTATTATATGCATCGAATGCATAGAATGCATAGAATGCATAGATTACATGGAACGCATAGAGTGCATAGAGTGCAAGCTATGTATTCTACGCATAGAGTGCATAGATTGCACAGAATGCATTCTATGTTTTCTATGTCTTCGATGTCTTCTATGTATTCTATGCATAGAATGCACAGAATGCAATCTATGTATTCTATGCATAGAACGCATAGATTACATGAAATGCATAGAGTGCATAGAATGCATTCTATGTAATCAACGTATTCTATGCATTCTTTGCATAAAATGTATTATATGCATCGAATGCATAGAATACATAGAATGCATAGATTACATGGAATGCATAGAGTGCATAGAATGCATTCTATGTGATCAATGTATTCTATGCATAGAATGCATAAAATACATTGATTACATACAATGCCTTCTATGTATTCAATGTATTCGATGTATTCTATGCATCGAATGCATAGAATGCAATCTATGTATTCTATGCATAGAACGCATAGATTACATGGAATGCATAGAGTGCTTAGAATGCATTCTATGTGATCAATGTATTCTATGCATTATTTGCATAAAATGCATTATATGCATCGAATGCATAGAATACATAGAATGCATAGATTACATGGAATGCATAGAGTGCATAGAATGCAATCTATGTGTTCTATGCAATGCATAGACTACATCGAATGCATAGAACTCTTAGGTTACATGGAATGCATTCTATGCATTCTATGTCTTCAATGTCTTCTATATATTAAAGTATTCTATGCATAGAATGCATAGAATGCAATCTATGTATTCTATGCATAGAATGCATAGATTACATAGAATGCATCGAGTGCATAGAATGCATTCTATGTGATAAATGTATTCTATGCATTCTATGCACAAAATGTATTCTATGCATCAAATGCATAGAATACATAGAATGTATAGATTACATGGAATGCATAGAGTGCATAGAGTGCAATCTATGTATTCTATGCATAGAGTGCATAGATTGCACAGAATGCATTCTATGTCTTCTATGTATTGTTTGCATAGAATGCATATAATGCAATCTATTTATTCTATGCATAGAATGCATAGATTACATGGAATGCATAGAGTGCAT
This sequence comes from Bugulina stolonifera, assembly GCA_935421135.1. Classification (NCBI taxonomy): domain Eukaryota; kingdom Metazoa; phylum Bryozoa; class Gymnolaemata; order Cheilostomatida; family Bugulidae; genus Bugulina; species Bugulina stolonifera. The sequence continues at coordinate 765,691 of OW285195.1, read as the reverse complement.
AGAATGCATTCTATGTGATCAATGTATTCTATGCATTCTATGCATAAAATGTATTATATGCATCGAATGCATAGAATACATAGAATGCATAGATTACATGGAACGCATAGAGTGCATAGAGTGCAAGCTATGTATTCTATGCATAGAGTGCATAGATTGCACGGAATGCATTCTATGTCTTCTATGTATTCTATGCATAGAATGCATATAATGCAATCTATGTATTCTATGCATAGAGTGCATAGATTGCACAGAATGCATTCTATGTTTTCTATGTCTTCGATGTCTTCTATGTATTCTATGCATAGAATGCACAGAATGCAATCTATGTATTCTATGCATAGAACGCATAGATTACGTGAAATGCATAGAGTGCATAGAATGCATTCTATGTAATCAACGTATTCTATGCATTCTTTGCATAAAATGGATTATATGCATCCAATGCATATAATACATAGAACGCATAGATTACATGGAATGCATAGAGTGCATAGAATGCATTCTATGTGATCAATGTATTCTATGCATTCTATGCATAAAATGTATTATATGCATCGAATGCATAGAATACATAGAATGCATAGATTACATGGAACGCATAGAGTGCATAGAGTGCAAGCTATGTATTCTATGCATAGAGTGCATAGATTGCACGGAATGCATTCTATGTCTTCTATGTCTTCGATGTCTTCTATGTAACCTATGCATAAAATGCACAGAATGCAATCTATGTATTCTATGCATAGAACGCATAGATTACATGAAATGCATAGAGTGCATAGAATGCATTCTATGTAATCAACGTATTCTATGCATTCTTTGCATAAAGTGTATTATATGCATCGAATGCATAGAATACATAGAATGCATAGATTACATGGAATGCATAGAGTGCATAGAATGCATTCTATGTGATCAATGTATTCTATGCATAGAATGCATAAAATACATTGATTACACACAATGCCTTCTATGTATTCAATGTATTCGATGTATTCTATGCATCGAATGCATAGAATGCAATCTATGTATTCTATGCATAGAACGCATAGATTACATGGAATGCATAGAGTGCATAGAATGCATTCTATGTGATCAATGTATTCTATGCATTCTTTGCATAAAATGCATTATATGCATCGAATGCATAGAATACATAGAATGCATAGATTACATGGAATGCATAGAGGGCATAGATCGCAATCTATGTATTCTATGCATAGAGTGCATAGGTTACATGGAATGCATTCTATGCATTCTATGTCTTCAATGTCTTCTATATATTAAAGTATTCTATGCATAGAATGCATAGAATGCAATCTATGTATTCTATGCATAGAATGCATAGATTACATAGAATGCATAGAGTGCATAGAATGCATTCTATGTGATAAATCTATTCTATGCATTCTATGCACAAAATGTATTCTATGCATCGAATGCATAGAATACATAGAATGTATAGATTACATGGAATGCATAGAGTGCATAGAGTGCAATCTATGTATTCTATGCATAGAGTGCATAGATTGCACAGAATGCATTCTATGCATTCTATGTCTTCTATGTATTCTATGCATAGAATGCATACAATGCAATCTATTTATTCTATGCATAGAACGCATAGATTACATGGAATGCATAGAGTGCATAGAATGCATTCTATGTGATCAATGTATTCTATGCATTCTATGCATAAAATGTATTATATGCATCGAATGCATAGAATACATAGAATGCATAGATTACATGGAATGCATAGAGTGCATAGAATGCATTCTATGTGATCAATGTATTCTATGCATTCTATGCATAAAATGTATTATATGCATCGAATGCATAGAATACATAAAATGCATAGATTACATGGAACGCATAGAGTGCATAGAGTGCAAGCTATGTATTCTATGCATAGAGTGCATAGATTGCACGGAATGCATTCTATGTCTTCAATGTCTTCTATATATTAAAGTATTCTATGCATAGAATGCATAGAATGCAATCTATGCATTCTATGCATAGAATGCATCGATTACATAGAATGCATAGAGTGCATAGAATGCATTCTATGTGATAAATGTATTCTATGCATTCTATGCACAAAATGTATTCTATGCATCGAATGCATAGAATACATAGAATGTATAGATTACATGGAATGCATAGAGTGTATAGAGTGCAATCTATGTATTCTATGCATAGAGTGCATAGATTGCACAGAATGCATTCTACGCATTCTATGTCTTCTATGTATTCTATGCATAGAATGCATATAATGCAATCTATTTATTCTATGCATAGAACGCATAGATTACATGGAATGCATAGAGTGCATAGAATGCATTCTATGTGATCAATGTATTCTATGCATAGAATGCATAAAATACATTGATTACACACAATGCCTTCTATGTATTCAATGTATTCGATGTATTCTATGCATCGAATGCATAGAATGCAATCTATGTATTCTATGCATAGAACGCATAGATTACATGGAATGCATAGAGTGCATAGAATGCATTCTATGTGATCAATGTATTCTATGCATTCTTTGCATAAAATGCATTATATGCATCGAATGCATAGAATACATAGAATGCATAGATTACATGGAATGCATAGAGGGCATAGATCGCAATCTATGTATTCTATGCATAGAGTGCATAGGTTACATGGAATGCATTCTATGCATTCTATGTCTTCAATGTCTTCTATATATTAAAGTATTCTATGCATAGAATGCATAGAATGCAATCTATGTATTCTATGCATAGAATGCATAGATTACATAGAATGCATAGAGTGCATAGAATGCATTCTATGTGATAAATCTATTCTATGCATTCTATGCACAAAATGTATTCTATGCATCGAATGCATAGAATACATAGAATGTATAGATTACATGGAATGCATAGAGTGCATAGAGTGCAATCTATGTATTCTATGCATAGAGTGCATAGATTGCACAGAATGCATTCTATGCATTCTATGTCTTCTATGTATTCTATGCATAGAATGCATACAATGCAATCTATTTATTCTATGCATAGAACGCATAGATTACATGGAATGCATAGAGTGCATAGAATGCATTCTATGTGATCAATGTATTCTATGCATTCTATGCATAAAATGTATTATATGCATCGAATGCATAGAATACATAGAATGCATAGATTACATGGAATGCATAGAGTGCATAGAATGCATTCTATGTGATCAATGTATTCTATGCATTCTATGCATAAAATGTATTATATGCATCGAATGCATAGAATACATAAAATGCATAGATTACATGGAACGCATAGAGTGCATAGAGTGCAAGCTATGTATTCTATGCATAGAGTGCATAGATTGCACGGAATGCATTCTATGTCTTCAATGTCTTCTATATATTAAAGTATTCTATGCATAGAATGCATAGAATGCAATCTATGCATTCTATGCATAGAATGCATCGATTACATAGAATGCATAGAGTGCATAGAATGCATTCTATGTGATAAATGTATTCTATGCATTCTATGCACAAAATGTATTCTATGCATCGAATGCATAGAATACATAGAATGTATAGATTACATGGAATGCATAGAGTGTATAGAGTGCAATCTATGTATTCTATGCATAGAGTGCATAGATTGCACAGAATGCATTCTACGCATTCTATGTCTTCTATGTATTCTATGCATAGAATGCATATAATGCAATCTATTTATTCTATGCATAGAACGCATAGATTACATGGAATGCATAGAGTGCATAGAATGCATTCTATGTGATCAATGTATTCTATGCATTCTATGCATAAAATGTATTATATGCATCGAATGCATAGAATACATAGAATGCATAGATTACATGGAACGCATAGAGTGCATAGAGTGCAAGCTATGTATTCTATGCATAGAGTGCATAGATTGCACGGAATGCATTCTATGTCTTCTATGTATTCTATGCATAGAATGCATAGATTACATGAAATGCATAGAGTGCATAGAATGCATTCTATGTGATCAATGTATTCTATGCATTCTATGCATAAAATGTATTATATGCATCGAATGCATAGAATACATAGAATGCATAGATTACATGGAATGCATAGAGGGCATAGATCGCAATCTATGTATTCTATGCACTCTATGCATTCCATGTAATCTATGCGTTCTATGCATAGAATACATAGATTGCATTCTATGCATTCGATGCATAGAATACATCGAATACATTGAACACACAATGCAATCTATTTATTCTATGCATAGAACGCATAGATTACATGGAATGCATAGAGTGCATAGAATGCATTCTATGTGATCAATGTATTCTATGCATTCTATGCATAAAATGTATTATATGCATCGATTGCATAGAATACATAGAATGCATAGATTACATGGAATGCATAGACTGCATAGAATGCATTCTATGTGATCAATGTATTCTATGCATTCTATGCATAAAATGTATTATATGCATCGAATGCATAGAATACATAAAATGCATAGATTACATGGAACGCATAGAGTGCATAGAGTGCAAGCTATGTATTCTATGCATAGAGTGCATAGATTGCACGGAATGCATTCTATGTCTTCAATGTCTTCTATATATTAAAGTATTCTATGCATAGAATGCATAGAATGCAATCTATGCATTCTATGCATAGAATGCATAGATTACATAGAATGCATAGAGTGCATAGAATGCATTCTATGTGATAAATGTATTCTATCCATTCTATGCACAAAATGTATTCTATGCATCGAATGCATAGAATACATAGAATGTATAGATTACATGGAATGCATAGAGTGCATAGAGTGCAAGCTATGTATTCTATGCATAGAGTGCATAGATTGCACGGAATGCATTCTATGTCTTCTATGTATTCTATGCATAGAATGCATATAATGCAATCTATGTATTCTATGCATAGAGTGCATAGATTGCACAGAATGCATTCTATGTTTTCTATGTCTTCGATGTCTTCTATGTATTCTATGCATAGAATGCACAGAATGCAATCTATGTATTCTATGCATAGAACGCATAGATTACGTGAAATGCATAGAGTGCATAGAATGCATTCTATGTAATCAACGTATTCTATGCATTCTTTGCATAAAATGTATTATATGCATCGAATGCATAGAATACATAGAACGCATAGATTACATGGAATGCATAGAGTGCATAGAATGCATTCTATGTGATCAATGTATTCTATGCATTCTATGCATAAAATGTATTATATGCATCGAATGCATAGAATACATAGAATGCATAGATTACATGGAACGCATAGAGTGCATAGAGTGCAAGCTATGTATTCTATGCATAGAGTGCATAGATTGCACAGAATGCATTCTATGTCTTCTATGTCTTCGATGTCTTCTATGTAACCTATGCATAAAATGCACAGAATGCAATCTATGTATTCTATGCATAGAACGCATAGATTACATGAAATGCATAGAGTGCATAGAATGCATTCTATGTAATCAACGTATTCTATGCATTCTTTGCATAAAATGTATTATATGCATCGAATGCATCGAATACATAGAATGCATAGATTACATGGAATGCATAGAGTGCATAGAATGCATTCTATGTGATCAATGTATTCTATGCATAGAATGCATAAAATACATTGATTACACACAATGCCTTCTATGTATTCAATGTATTCGATGTATTCTATGCATCGAATGCATAGAATGCAATCTATGTATTCTATGCATAGAACGCATAGATTACATGGAATGCATAGAGTGCATAGAATGCATTCTATGTGATCAATGTATTCTATGCATTCTTTGCATAAAATGCATTATATGCATCGAATGCATAGAATACATAGAATGCAATCTATGTATTCTATGCATAGAGTGCATAGATTGCACAGAATGCATTCTGTGTCTTCTATGTATTTCATGCATAGAATGCATCAAATGCATAGAATGCAATCTATGTATTCTATGCATAGAATGCATAGAATGCAATCTATGTATTCTATGCATAGAGTGCATAGGTTACATGGAATGCATTCTATGCATTCTATGTCTTCTATGTCTTCTATATATTCAATGTATTCTATGCATAAAATGTATTATATGCATCGAATGCATAGAATACATAGAATGCATAGATTACATGGAACGCATAGAGTGCATAGAGTGCAAGCTATGTATTCTATGCATAGAGTGCATAGATTGCACGGAATGCATTCTATGTCTTCTATGTATTCTATGCATAGAATGCATATAATGCAATCTATGTATTCTATGCATAGAACGCATAGATTACATGGAATGCATAGAGTGCATAGAATGCATTCTATGTGATCAATGTATTCTATGCATTCTATGCATAAAATGTATTATATGCATCGAATGCATAGAATACATAGAATGCATAGATTACATGGAATGCATAGAGTGCATAGAATGCATTCTATGTGATCAATGTATTCTATGCATAGAATGCATAAAATACATTGATTACATACAATGCCTTCTATGTATTCATTGTATTCGATGTATTCTATGCATCGAATGCATAGGTTACATGGAATGCATTCTATGCATTCTATGTCTTCAATGTCTTCTATATATTAAAGTATTCTATGCATAGAATGCATAGAATGCAATCTATGTATTCTATGCATAGAATGCATAGATTACATAGAATGCATAGAGTGCATAGAATGCATTCTATGTGATAAATCTATTCTATGCATTCTATGCACAAAATGTATTCTATGCATCGAATGCATAGAATACATAGAATGTATAGATTACATGGAATGCATAGAGTGCATAGAGTGCAATCTGTGTATTCTATGCATAGAGTGCATAGATTGCACAGAATGCATTCTATGCATTCTATGTCTTCTATGTATTCTATGCATAGAATGCATACAATGCAATCTATTTATTCTATGCATAGAACGCATAGATTACATGGAATGCATAGAGTGCATGGAATGCATTCTATGTGATCAATGTATTCTATGCATTCTATGCATAAAATGTATTATATGCATCGAATGCATAGAATACATAGAATGCATAGATTACATGGAATGCATAGACTGCATAGAATGCATTCTATGTGATCAATGTATTCTATGCATTCTATGCATAAAATGTATTATATGCATCGAATGCATAGAATACATAAAATGCATAGATTACATGGAACGCATAGAGTGCATAGAGTGCAAGCTATGTATTCTATGCATAGAGTGCATAGATTGCACGGAATGCATTCTATGTCTTCAATGTCTTCTATATATTAAAGTATTCTATGCATAGAATGCATAGAATGCAATCTATGCATTCTATGCATAGAATGCATAGATTACATAGAATGCATAGAGTGCATAGAATGCATTCTATGTGATAAATGTATTCTATCCATTCTATGCACAAAATGTATTCTATGCATCGAATGCATAGAATACATAGAATGTATAGATTACATGGAATGCATAGAGTGCATAGAGTGCAATCTACGTATTCTATGCATAGAGTGCATAGATTGCACAGAATGCATTCTACGCATTCTATGTCTTCTATGTATTCTATGCATAGAATGCATATAATGCAATCTATTTATTCTATGCATAGAACGCATAGATTACATGGAATGCATAGAGTGCATAGAATGCATTCTATGTGATCAATGTATTCTATGCATTCTATGCATAAAATGTATTATATGCATCGAATGCATAGAATACATAGAATGCATAGATTACATGGAACGCATAGAGTGCATAGAGTGCAAGCTATGTATTCTATGCATAGAGTGCATAGATTGCACGGAATGCATTCTATGTCTTCTATGTATTCTATGCATAGAATGCATATAATGCAATCTATGTATTCTATGCATAGAGTGCATAGATTGCACAGAATGCATTCTATGTTTTCTATGTCTTCGATGTCTTCTATGTATTCTATGCATAGAATGCACAGAATGCAATCTATGTATTCTATGCATAGAACGCATAGATTACATGAAATGCATAGAGTGCATAGAATGCATTCTATGTAATCAACGTATTCTATGCATTCTTTGCATAAAATGTATTATATGCATCCAATGCATAGAATACATAGAACGCATAGATTACATGGAATGCATAGAGTGCATAGAATGCATTCTATGTGATCAATGTATTCTATGCATTCTATGCATAAAATGTATTATATGCATCGAATGCATAGAATACATAGAATGCATAGATTACATGGAACGCATAGAGTGCATAGAGTGCAAGCTATGTATTCTATGCATAGAGTGCATAGATTGCACGGAATGCATTCTATGTCTTCTATGTATTCTATGCATAGAATGCATAGATTACATGAAATGCATAGAGTGCATAGAATGCATTCTATGTGATCAATGTATTCTATGCATTCTATTCATAAAATGTATTATATGCATCGAATGCATAGAATACATAGAATGCATGGATTACATGGAACGCATAGAGTGCATAGAGTGCAAGCTATGTATTCTATGCATAGAGTGCATAGATTGCACAGAATGCATTCTATGTTTTCTATGTCTTCGATGTCTTCTATGTATTCTATGCATAGAATGCACAGAATGCAATCTATGTATTCTATGCAAAGAACGCATAGATTACACGAAATGCATAGAGTGCATAGAATGCATTCTATGTAATCAACGTATTCTATGCATTCTTTGCATAAAATGTATTATATGCATCGAATGCATAGAATACATAGAATGCATAGATTACATGGAATGCATAGAGTGCATAGAATGCATTCTATGTGATCAATGTATTCTATGCATAGAATGCATAAAATACATTGATTACATACAATGCCTTCTATGTATTCAATGTATTCGATGTATTCTATGCATCGAATGCATAGAATGCAATCTATGTATTCTGTGCATAGAACGCATAGATTACATGGAATGCATAGAGTGCATAGAATGCATTCTATGTGATCAATGTATTCTATGCATTCTTTGCATAAAATGCATTATATGCATCGAATGCATAGAATACATAGAATGCATAGATTACATGGAATGCATAGAGTGCATAGAATGCAATCTATGTGTTCTATGCAATGCATAGACTACATCGAATGCATAGAACTCTTAGGTTACATGGAATGCATTCTATGCATTCTATGTCTTCAATGTCTTCTATATATTAAAGTATTCTATGCATAGAATGCATAGAATGCAATCTATGTATTCTATGCATAGAATGCATAGATTACATAGAATGCATAGAGTGCATAGAATGCATTCTATGTGATAAATGTATTCTATGCATTCTATGCACAAAATGTATTCTATGCATCGAATGCATAGAATACATAGAATGTATAGATTACATGGAATGCATAGAGTGCATAGAGTGCAATCTATGTATTCTATGCATAGAGTGCATAGATTGCACAGAATGCATTCTATGCATTCTATGTCTTCTATGTATTATATGCATAGAATGCATATAATGCAATCTATTTATTCTATGCATAGAACGCATAGATTACATGGAATGCATAGAGTGCATAGAATGCATTCTATGTGACCAATGTATTCTATGCATTCTATGCATAAAATGTATTATATGCATCGAATGCATAGAATACATAGAATGCATAGATTACATGGAACGCATAGAGTGCATAGAGTGCAAGCTATGTATTCTATGCATAGAGTGCATAGATTGCACGGAATGCATTCTATGTCTTCTATGTATTCTATGCATAGAATGCATATAATGCAATCTATGTATTCTATGCATAGAGTGCATAGATTGCACAGAATGCATTCTATGTTTTCTATGTCTTCGATGTCTTCTATGTATTCTATGCATAGAATGCACAGAATGCAATCTATGTATTCTATGCATAGAACGCATAGATTACGTGAAATGCATAGAGTGCATAGAATGCATTCTATGTAATCAACGTATTCTATGCATTCTTTGCATAAAATGTATTATATGCATCGAATGCATAGAATACATAGAACGCATAGATTACATGGAATGCATAGAGTGCATAGAATGCATTCTATGTGATCAATGTATTCTATGCATTCTATGCATAAAATGTATTATATGCATCGAATGCATAGAATACATAGAATGCATAGATTACATGGAACGCATAGAGTGCATAGAGTGCAAGCTATGTATTCTATGCATAGAGTGCATAGATTGCACGGAATGCATTCTATGTCTTCTATGTATTCTATGCATAGAATGCATAGATTACATGAAATGCATAGAGTGCATAGAATGCATTCTATGTGATCAATGTATTCTATGCATTCTATGCATAAAATGTATTATATGCATCGAATGCATAGAATACATAGAATGCATAGATTACATGGAATGCATAGAGGGCATAGATCGCAATCTATGTATTCTATGCACTCTATGCATTCCATGTAATCTATGCGTTCTATGCATAGAATACATAGATTGCATTCTATGCATTCGATGCATAGAATACATCGAATACATTGAACACACAATGCAATCTATTTATTCTATGCATAGAACGCATAGATTACATGGAATGCATAGAGTGCATGGAATGCATTCTATGTGATCAATGTATTCTATGCATTCTATGCATAAAATGTATTATATGCATCGATTGCATAGAATACATAGAATGCATAGATTACATGGAATGCATAGACTGCATAGAATGCATTCTATGTGATCAATGTATTCTATGCATTCTATGCATAAAATGTATTATATGCATCGAATGCATAGAATACATAAAATGCATAGATTACATGGAACGCATAGAGTGCATAGAGTGCAAGCTATGTATTCTATGCATAGAGTGCATAGATTGCACGGAATGCATTCTATGTCTTCAATGTCTTCTATATATTAAAGTATTCTATGCATAGAATGCATAGAATGCAATCTATGCATTCTATGCATAGAATGCATAGATTACATAGAATGCATAGAGTGCATAGAATGCATTCTATGTGATAAATGTATTCTATCCATTCTATGCACAAAATGTATTCTATGCATCGAATGCATAGAATACATAGAATGTATAGATTACATGGAATGCATAGAGTGCATAGAGTGCAAGCTATGTATTCTATGCATAGAGTGCATAGATTGCACGGAATGCATTCTATGTCTTCTATGTATTCTATGCATAGAATGCATATAATGCAATCTATGTATTCTATGCATAGAGTGCATAGATTGCACAGAATGCATTCTATGTTTTCTATGTCTTCGATGTCTTCTATGTATTCTATGCATAGAATGCACAGAATGCAATCTATGTATTCTATGCATAGAACGCATAGATTACGTGAAATGCATAGAGTGCATAGAATGCATTCTATGTAATCAACGTATTCTATGCATTCTTTGCATAAAATGTATTATATGCATCGAATGCATAGAATACATAGAACGCATAGATTACATGGAATGCATAGAGTGCATAGAATGCATTCTATGTGATCAATGTATTCTATGCATTCTATGCATAAAATGTATTATATGCATCGAATGCATAGAATACATAGAATGCATAGATTACATGGAACGCATAGAGTGCATAGAGTGCAAGCTATGTATTCTATGCATAGAGTGCATAGATTGCACAGAATGCATTCTATGTCTTCTATGTCTTCGATGTCTTCTATGTAACCTATGCATAAAATGCACAGAATGCAATCTATGTATTCTATGCATAGAACGCATAGATTACATGAAATGCATAGAGTGCATAGAATGCATTCTATGTAATCAACGTATTCTATGCATTCTTTGCATAAAATGTATTATATGCATCGAATGCATCGAATACATAGAATGCATAGATTACATGGAATGCATAGAGTGCATAGAATGCATTCTATGTGATCAATGTATTCTATGCATAGAATGCATAAAATACATTGATTACACACAATGCCTTCTATGTATTCAATGTATTCGATGTATTCTATGCATCGAATGCATAGAATGCAATCTATGTATTCTATGCATAGAACGCATAGATTACATGGAATGCATAGAGTGCATAGAATGCATTCTATGTGATCAATGTATTCTATGCATTCTTTGCATAAAATGCATTATATGCATCGAATGCATAGAATACATAGAATGCAATCTATGTATTCTATGCATAGAGTGCATAGATTGCACAGAATGCATTCTGTGTCTTCTATGTATTTCATGCATAGAATGCATCAAATGCATAGAATGCAATCTATGTATTCTATGCATAGAATGCATAGAATGCAATCTATGTATTCTATGCATAGAGTGCATAGGTTACATGGAATGCATTCTATGCATTCTATGTCTTCTATGTCTTCTATATATTCAATGTATTCTATGCATAAAATGTATTATATGCATCGAATGCATAGAATACATAGAATGCATAGATTACATGGAACGCATAGAGTGCATAGAGTGCAAGCTATGTATTCTATGCATAGAGTGCATAGATTGCACGGAATGCATTCTATGTCTTCTATGTATTCTATGCATAGAATGCATATAATGCAATCTATGTATTCTATGCATAGAACGCATAGATTACATGGAATGCATAGAGTGCATAGAATGCATTCTATGTGATCAATGTATTCTATGCATTCTATGCATAAAATGTATTATATGCATCGAATGCATAGAATACATAGAATGCATAGATTACATGGAATGCATAGAGTGCATAGAATGCATTCTATGTGATCAATGTATTCTATGCATAGAATGCATAAAATACATTGATTACATACAATGCCTTCTATGTATTCATTGTATTCGATGTATTCTATGCATCGAATGCATAGGTTACATGGAATGCATTCTATGCATTCTATGTCTTCAATGTCTTCTATATATTAAAGTATTCTATGCATAGAATGCATAGAATGCAATCTATGTATTCTATGCATAGAATGCATAGATTACATAGAATGCATAGAGTGCATAGAATGCATTCTATGTGATAAATCTATTCTATGCATTCTATGCACAAAATGTATTCTATGCATCGAATGCATAGAATACATAGAATGTATAGATTACATGGAATGCTTAGAGTGCATAGAGTGCAATCTATGTATTCTATGCATAGAGTGCATAGATTGCACAGAATGCATTCTATGCATTCTATGTCTTCTATGTATTCTATGCATAGAATGCATACAATGCAATCTATTTATTCTATGCATAGAACGCATAGATTACATGGAATGCATAGAGTGCATGGAATGCATTCTATGTGATCAATGTATTCTATGCATTCTATGCATAAAATGTATTATATGCATCGAATGCATAGAATACATAGAATGCATAGATTACATGGAATGCATAGACTGCATAGAATGCATTCTATGTGATCAATGTATTCTATGCATTCTATGCATAAAATGTATTATATGCATCGAATGCATAGAATACATAAAATGCATAGATTACATGGAACGCATAGAGTGCATAGAGTGCAAGCTATGTATTCTATGCATAGAGTGCATAGATTGCACGGAATGCATTCTATGTCTTCAATGTCTTCTATATATTAAAGTATTCTATGCATAGAATGCATAGAATGCAATCTATGCATTCTATGCATAGAATGCATAGATTACATAGAATGCATAGAGTGCATAGAATGCATTCTATGTGATAAATGTATTCTATCCATTCTATGCACAAAATGTATTCTATGCATCGAATGCATAGAATACATAGAATGTATAGATTACATGGAATGCATAGAGTGCATAGAGTGCAATCTACGTATTCTATGCATAGAGTGCATAGATTGCACAGAATGCATTCTACGCATTCTATGTCTTCTATGTATTCTATGCATAGAATGCATATAATGCAATCTATTTATTCTATGCATAGAACGCATAGATTACATGGAATGCATAGAGTGCATAGAATGCATTCTATGTGATCAATGTATTCTATGCATTCTATGCATAAAATGTATTATATGCATCGAATGCATAGAATACATAGAATGCATAGATTACATGGAACGCATAGAGTGCATAGAGTGCAAGCTATGTATTCTATGCATAGAGTGCATAGATTGCACGGAATGCATTCTATGTCTTCTATGTATTCTATGCATAGAATGCATATAATGCAATCTATGTATTCTATGCATAGAGTGCATAGATTGCACAGAATGCATTCTATGTTTTCTATGTCTTCGATGTCTTCTATGTATTCTATGCATAGAATGCACAGAATGCAATCTATGTATTCTATGCATAGAACGCATAGATTACATGAAATGCATAGAGTGCATAGAATGCATTCTATGTAATCAACGTATTCTATGCATTCTTTGCATAAAATGTATTATATGCATCCAATGCATAGAATACATAGAACGCATAGATTACATGGAATGCATAGAGTGCATAGAATGCATTCTATGTGATCAATGTATTCTATGCATTCTATGCATAAAATGTATTATATGCATCGAATGCATAGAATACATAGAATGCATAGATTACATGGAACGCATAGAGTGCATAGAGTGCAAGCTATGTATTCTATGCATAGAGTGCATAGATTGCACGGAATGCATTCTATGTCTTCTATGTATTCTATGCATAGAATGCATAGATTACATGAAATGCATAGAGTGCATAGAATGCATTCTATGTGATCAATGTATTCTATGCATTCTATTCATAAAATGTATTATATGCATCGAATGCATAGAATACATAGAATGCATGGATTACATGGAACGCATAGAGTGCATAGAGTGCAAGCTATGTATTCTATGCATAGAGTGCATAGATTGCACAGAATGCATTCTATGTTTTCTATGTCTTCGATGTCTTCTATGTATTCTATGCATAGAATGCACAGAATGCAATCTATGTATTCTATGCAAAGAACGCATAGATTACACGAAATGCATAGAGTGCATAGAATGCATTCTATGTAATCAACGTATTCTATGCATTCTTTGCATAAAATGTATTATATGCATCGAATGCATAGAATACATAGAATGCATAGATTACATGGAATGCATAGAGTGCATAGAATGCATTCTATGTGATCAATGTATTCTATGCATAGAATGCATAAAATACATTGATTACATACAATGCCTTCTATGTATTCAATGTATTCGATGTATTCTATGCATCGAATGCATAGAATGCAATCTATGTATTCTGTGCATAGAACGCATAGATTACATGGAATGCATAGAGTGCATAGAATGCATTCTATGTGATCAATGTATTCTATGCATTCTTTGCATAAAATGCATTATATGCATCGAATGCATAGAATACATAGAATGCATAGATTACATGGAATGCATAGAGTGCATAGAATGCAATCTATGTGTTCTATGCAATGCATAGACTACATCGAATGCATAGAACTCTTAGGTTACATGGAATGCATTCTATGCATTCTATGTCTTCAATGTCTTCTATATATTAAAGTATTCTATGCATAGAATGCATAGAATGCAATCTATGTATTCTATGCATAGAATGCATAGATTACATAGAATGCATAGAGTGCATAGAATGCATTCTATGTGATAAATGTATTCTATGCATTCTATGCACAAAATGTATTCTATGCATCGAATGCATAGAATACATAGAATGTATAGATTACATGGAATGCATAGAGTGCATAGAGTGCAATCTATGTATTCTATGCATAGAGTGCATAGATTGCACAGAATGCATTCTATGCATTCTATGTCTTCTATGTATTATAATGCAATCTATTTATTCTATGCATAGAACGCATAGATTACATGGAATGCATAGAGTGCATAGAATGCATTCTATGTGACCAATGTATTCTATGCATTCTATGCATAAAATGTATTATATGCATCGAATGCATAGAATACATAGAATGCATAGATTACATGGAACGCATAGAGTGCATAGAGTGCAAGCTATGTATTCTATGCATAGAGTGCATAGATTGCACGGAATGCATTCTATGTCTTCTATGTATTCTATGCATAGAATGCATATAATGCAATCTATGTATTCTATGCATAGAGTGCATAGATTGCACAGAATGCATTCTATGTTTTCTATGTCTTCGATGTCTTCTATGTATTCTATGCATAGAATGCACAGAATGCAATCTATGTATTCTATGCATAGAACGCATAGATTACGTGAAATGCATAGAGTGCATAGAATGCATTCTATGTAATCAACGTATTCTATGCATTCTTTGCATAAAATGTATTATATGCATCGAATGCATAGAATACATAGAACGCATAGATTACATGGAATGCATAGAGTGCATAGAATGCATTCTATGTGATCAATGTATTCTATGCATTCTATGCATAAAATGTATTATATGCATCGAATGCATAGAATACATAGAATGCATAGATTACATGGAACGCATAGAGTGCATAGAGTGCAAGCTATGTATTCTATGCATAGAGTGCATAGAGTGCACGGAATGCATTCTATGTCTTCTATGTATTCTATGCATAGAATGCATATAATGCAATCTATGTATTCTATGCATAGAGTGCATAGATTGCACAGAATGCATTCTATGTTTTCTATGTCTTCGATGTCTTCTATGTATTCTATGCATAGAATGCACAGAATGCAATCTATGTATTCTATGCATAGAACGCATAGATTACGTGAAATGCATAGAGTGCATAGAATGCATTCTATGTAATCAACGTATTCTATGCATTCTTTGCATAAAATGTATTATATGCATCGAATGCATAGAATACATAGAACGCATAGATTACATGGAATGCATAGAGTGCATAGAATGCATTCTATGTGATCAATGTATTCTATGCATTCTATGCATAAAATGTATTATATGCATCGAATGCATAGAATACATAGAATGCATAGATTACATGGAACGCATAGAGTGCATAGAGTGCAAGCTATGTATTCTATGCATAGAGTGCATAGATTGCACGGAATGCATTCTATGTCTTCTATGTCTTCGATGTCTTCTATGTAACCTATGCATAAAATGCACAGAATGCAATCTATGTATTCTATGCATAGAACGCATAGATTACATGAAATGCATAGAGTGCATAGAATGCATTCTATGTAATCAACGTATTCTATGCGTTCTTTGCATAAAATGTATTATATGCATCGAATGCATAGAATACATAGAATGCATAGATTACATGGAATGCATAGAGTGCATAGAATGCATTCTATGTGATCAATGTATTCTATGCATAGAATGCATAAAATACATTGATTACACACAATGCCTTCTATGTATTCAATGTATTCGATGTATTCTATGCATCGAATGCATAAAATGCAATCTATGTATTCTATGCATAGAGTGCATAGATTGCACGGAATGCATTCTATGTCTTCTATGTATTCTATGCATAGAATGCATATAATGCAATCTATGTATTCTATGCATAGAGTGCATAGATTGCACAGAATGCATTCTATGTTTTCTATGTCTTCGATGTCTTCTATGTATTCTATGCATAGAATGCACAGAATGCAATTTATGTATTCTATGCATAGAACGCATAGATTACGTGAAATGCATAGAGTGCATAGAATGCATTCTATGTAATCAACGTATTCTATGCATTCTTTGCATAAAATGTATTATATGCATCGAATGCATTGAATACATAGAACGCATAGATTACATGGAATGCATAGAGTGCATAGAATGCATTCTATGTGATCAATGTATTCTATGCATTCTATGCATAAAATGTATTATATGCATCGAATGCATAGAATACATAGAATGCATAGATTACATGGAACGCATAGAGTGCATAGAGTGCAAGCTATGTATTCTATGCATAGAGTGCATAGATTGCACAGAATGCATTCTATGTCTTCTATGTCTTCGATGCATAGAATGCATAGATTACATGAAATGCATAGAGTGCATAGAATGCATTCTATGTGATCAATGTATTCTATGCATTCTATGCATAAAATGTATTATATGCATCGAATGCATAGAATACATAGAATGCATGGATTACATGGAACGCATAGAGTGCATAGAGTGCAAGCTATGTATTCTATGCATAGAGTGCATAGATTGCACAGAATGCATTCTATGTTTTCTATGTCTTCGATGTCTTCTATGTATTCTATGCATAGAATGCACAGAATGCAATCTATGTATTCTATGCATAGAACGCATAGATTACATGAAATGCATAGAGTGCATAGAATGCATTCTATGTAATCAACGTATTCTATGCATTCTTTGCATAAAATGTACTATATGCATCGAATGCATAGAATACATAGAATGCATAGATTACATGGAATGCATAGAGTGCATAGAATGCATTCTATGTGATCAATGTATTCTATGCATAGAATGCATAAAATACATTGATTACATACAATGCCTTCTATGTATTCAATGTATTCGATGTATTCTATGCATCGAATGCATAGAATGCAATCTATGTATTCTGTGCATAGAACGCATAGATTACATGGAATGCATAGAGTGCATAGAATGCATTCTATGTGATCAATGTATTCTATGCATTCTTTGCATAAAATGCATTATATGCATCTAATGCATAGAATACATAGAATGCATAGATTACATGGAATGCATAGAGTGCATAGAATGCAATCTATGTGTTCTATGCAATGCATAGACTACATCGAATGCATAGAACTCTTAGGTTACATGGAATGCATTCTATGCATTCTATGTCTTCAATGTCTTCTATATATTAAAGTATTCTATGCATAGAATGCATAGAATGCAACCTATGTATTCTATGCATAGAATGCATAGATTACATAGAATGCATAGAGTGCATAGAATGCATTCTATGTGATAAATGTATTCTATGCATTCTATGCACAAAATGTATTCTATGCATCGAATGCATAGAATACATAGAATGTATAGATTACATGGAATGCATAGAGTGCATAGAGTGCAATCTATGTATTCTATGCATAGAGTGCATAGATTGCACAGAATGCATTCTATGCATTCTATGTCTTCTATTTATTATATGCATAGAATGCATATAATGCAATCTATTTATTCTATGCATAGAACGCATAGATTACATGGAATGCATAGAGTGCATAGAATGCATTCTATGTGACCAATGTATTCTATGCATTCTATGCATAAAATGTATTATATGCATCGAATGCATAGAATACATAGATTACATGGAACGCATAGAGTGCATAGAGTGCAAGCTATGTATTCTATGCATAGAGTGCATAGATTGCACGGAATGCATTCTATGTCTTCTATGTATTCTATGCATAGAATGCATATAATGCAATCTATGTATTCTATGCATAGAGTGCATAGATTGCACAGAATGCATTCTATGTTTTCTATGTCTTCGATGTCTTCTATGTATTCTATGCATAGAATGCACAGAATGCAATCTATGTATTCTATGCATAGAACGCATAGATTACGTGAAATGCATAGAGTGCATAGAATGCATTCTATGTAATCAACGTATTCTATGCATTCTTTGCATAAAATGTATTATATGCAACGAATGCATAGAATACATAGAACGCATAGATTACATGGAATGCATAGAGTGCATAGAATGCATTCTATGTGATCAATGTATTCTATGCATTCTATGCATAAAATGTATTATATGCATCGAATGCATAGAATACATAGAATGCATAGATTACATGGAACGCATAGAGTGCATAGAGTGCAAGCTATGTATTCTATGCATAGAGTGCATAGAGTGCACGGAATGCATTCTATGTCTTCTATGTATTCTATGCATAGAATGCATATAATGCAATCTATGTATTCTATGCATAGAGTGCATAGATTGCACAGAATGCATTCTATGTTTTCTATGTCTTCGATGTCTTCTATGTATTCTATGCATAGAATGCACAGAATGCAATCTATGTATTCTATGCATAGAACGCATAGATTACGTGAAATGCATAGAGTGCATAGAATGCATTCTATGTAATCAACGTATTCTATGCATTCTTTGCATAAAATGTATTATATGCATCGAATGCATAGAATACATAGAACGCATAGATTACATGGAATGCATAGAGTGCATAGAATGCATTCTATGTGATCAATGTATTCTATGCATTCTATGCATAAAATGTATTATATGCATCGAATGCATAGAATACATAGAATGCATAGATTACATGGAACGCATAGAGTGCATAGAGTGCAAGCTATGTATTCTATGCATAGAGTGCATAGATTGCACGGAATGCATTCTATGTCTTCTATGTCTTCGATGTCTTCTATGTAACCTATGCATAAAATGCACAGAATGCAATCTATGTATTCTATGCATAGAACGCATAGATTACATGAAATGCATAGAGTGCATAGAATGCATTCTATGTAATCAACGTATTCTATGCGTTCTTTGCATAAAATGTATTATATGCATCGAATGCATAGAATACATAGAATGCATAGATTACATGGAATGCATAGAGTGCATAGAATGCATTCTATGTGATCAATGTATTCTATGCATAGAATGCATAAAATACATTGATTACACACAATGCCTTCTATGTATTCAATGTATTCAATGTATTCTATGCATCGAATGCATAGAATGCAATCTATGTATTCTATGCATAGAACGCATAGATTACATGGAATGCATAGAGTGCATAGAATGCATTCTATGTGATCAATGTATTCTATGCATTCTTTGCATAAAATGCATTATATGCATCGAATGCATAGAATACATAGAATGCATAGATTACATGGAATGCATAGGGTGCATAGAATGCAATCTATGTGTTCTATGCAATGCATAGACTACATCGAATGCATAGAACTCTTAGGTTACATGGAATGCATTCTATGCATTCTATGTCTTCAATGTCTTCTATATATTAAAGTATTCTATGCATAGAATGCATAGAATGCAATCTATGTATTCTATGCATAGAATGCATAGATTACATAGAATGCATAGAGTGCATAGAATGCATTCTATGTGATAAATGTATTCTATGCATTCTATGCACAAAATGTATTCTATGCATCGAATGCATAGAATACATAGAATGTATAGATTACATGGAATGCATAGAGTGCATAGAGTGCAATCTATGTATTCTATGCATAGAGTGCATAGATTGCACAGAATGCATTCTATGCATTCTATGTCTTCTATGTATTATATGCATAGAATGCATATAATGCAATCTATTTATTCTATGCATAGAACGCATAGATTACATGGAATGCATAGAGTGCATAGAATGCATTCTATGTGACCAATGTATTCTATGCATTCTATGCATAAAATGTATTATATGCATCGAATGCATAGAATACATAGAATGCATAGATTACATGGAACGCATAGAGTGCATAGAGTGCAAGCTATGTATTCTATGCATAGAGTGCATAGATTGCACGGAATGCATTCTATGTCTTCTATGTATTCTATGCATAGAATGCATATAATGCAATCTATGTATTCTATGCATAGAGTGCATAGATTGCACAGAATGCATTCTATGTTTTCTATGTCTTCGATGTCTTCTATGTATTCTATGCATAGAATGCACAGAATGCAATCTATGTATTCTATGCATAGAACGCATAGATTACGTGAAATGCATAGAGTGCATAGAATGCATTCTATGTAATCAACGTATTCTATGCATTCTTTGCATAAAATGTATTATATGCATCGAATGCATAGAATACATAGAACGCATAGATTACATGGAATGCATAGAGTGCATAGAATGCATTCTATGTGATCAATGTATTCTATGCATTCTATGCATAAAATGTATTATATGCATCGAATGCATAGAATACATAGAATGCATAGATTACATGGAACGCATAGAGTGCATAGAGTGCAAGCTATGTATTCTATGCATAGAGTGCATAGATTGCACGGAATGCATTCTATGTCTTCTATGTATTCTATGCATAGAATGCATATAATGCAATCTATGTATTCTATGCATAGAGTGCATAGATTGCACAGAATGCATTCTATGTTTTCTATGTCTTCGATGTCTTCTATGTATTCTATGCATAGAATGCACAGAATGCAATCTATGTATTCTATGCATAGAACGCATAGATTACGTGAAATGCATAGAGTGCATAGAATGCATTCTATGTAATCAACGTATTCTATGCATTCTTTGCATAAAATGTATTATATGCATCGAATGCATAGAATACATAGAACGCATAGATTACATGGAATGCATAGAGTGCATAGAATGCATTCTATGTGATCAATGTATTCTATGCATAGAATGCATAAAATACATTGATTACATACAATGCCTTCTATGTATTCAATGTATTCGATGTATTCTATGCATCGAATGCATAGGATGCAATCTATGTATTCTATGCATAGAACGCATAGATTACATGAAATGCATAGAGTGCATAGAATGCATTCTATGTAATCAATGTATTCTATGCATTCTTTGCATAAAATGTATTATATGCATCGAATGCATAGAATACATAGAATGCATAGATTACATGGAATGCATAGAGTGCATAGAATGCATTCTATGTGATCAATGTATTCTATGCATAGAATGCATAAAATACATTGATTACATACAATGCCTTCTATGTATTCAATGTATTCGATGTATTCTATGCATCGAATGCATAGAATACATAGAATGTATAGATTACATGGAATGCATAGAGTGCATAGAGTGCAATCTATGTATTCTATGCATAGAGTGCATAGATTGCACGGTATGCATTCTATGTCTTCTATGTATTCTATGCATAGAATGCATATAATGCAATCTATGTATTCTATGTATAAACCGCATAAATTACATGGAATGCATAGAGTGCATAGAATGCATTCTATGTGATCAATGTATTCTATGCATTCTATGCATAAAATGTATTATATGCATCGAATGCATAGAATACATAGAATGTATAGATTACATGGAATGCATAGAGTGCATAGAGTGCAATCTATGTATTCTATGCATAGAGTGCATAGATTGCACAGAATGCATTCTATGCATTCTATGTCTTTTATGTATTCTATGCATAGAATGCATACAATGCAATCTATTTATTCTATGCATAGAACGCATAGATTACATGGAATGCATAGAGTGCATAGAATGCATTCTATGTGATCAATGTATTCTATGCATTCTATGCATAAAATGTATTATATGCATCGAATGCATAGAATACATAGAATGCATAGATTACATGGAACGCATAGAGTGCATAGAGTGCAAGCTATGTATTCTATGCATAGAGTGCATAGATTGCACGGAATGCATTCTATGTATTCTATGCATAGAATGCATATAATGCAATCTATGTATTCTATGCATAGAGTGCATAGATTGCACAGAATGCATTCTATGTCTTCTATGTCTTCGATGTCTTCTATGTATTCTATGCATAGAATGCACAGAATGCAATCTATGTATTCTATGCATAGAACGCATAGATTACATGAAATGCATAGAGTGCATAGAATGCATTCTATGTAATCAATGTATTCTATGCATTCTTTGCATAAAATGTATTATATGCATCGAATGCATAGAATACATAGAATGCATAGATTACATGGAATGCATAGAGTGCATAGAATGCATTCTATGTGATCAATGTATTCTATGCATAGAATGCATAAAATACATTGATTACATACAATGCCTTCTATGTATTCAATGTATTCGATGTATTCTATGCATCGAATGCATAGAATGCAATCTATGTATTCTATGCATAGAACGCATAGATTACATGGAATGCATAGAGTGCATAGAATGCATTCTATGTGATCAATGTATTCTATGCATTCTTTGCATAAAATGCATTATATGCATCGAATGCATAGAATACATAGAATGCATAGATTACATGGAATGCATAGAGTGCATAGAATGCAATCTATGTGTTCTATGCAATGCATAGACTACATCGAATGCATAGAACTCATAAAACGCATAGAATGCACTCTATGCATCCTATGCATTCTATGCATTCAGTGCATAGAATGCATTCTATGTGATGAATGTATTCTATGCATAGAATGCATAAAATACATTGATTAGATACAATGCCTTCTATGTATTCTATGTATTTCATGCATAGAATGCGTCGAATGCATGGAATGCAATCTATGTATTCTATGCATAGAGTGCATAGATTGCACAGAATGCATTCTATGCATTCTATGTCTTCTATGTATTCTATGCATAGAATGCATACAATGCAATCTATTTATTCTA
The DNA here is from genome assembly GCA_935421135.1 of Bugulina stolonifera. Classification (NCBI taxonomy): domain Eukaryota; kingdom Metazoa; phylum Bryozoa; class Gymnolaemata; order Cheilostomatida; family Bugulidae; genus Bugulina; species Bugulina stolonifera. Next base: position 741,307 of record OW285195.1, on the reverse strand, counting down.
TGCATAGAACGCATAGATTACATGGAATGCATAGAGTGCATAGAATGCATTCTATGTGATCAATGTATTCTATGCATAGAATGCATAAAATACATTGATTAGATACAATGCCTTCTATGTATTCTATGTATTTCATGCATAGAATGCGTCGAATGCATGGAATGCAATCTATGTATTCTATGCATAGAGTGCATAGATTGCACAGAATGCATTCTATGCATTCTATGTCTTCTATGTATTCTATGCATAGAATGCATTCTATGTCTTCTATGTCTTCGATGCATAGAATGCATAGATTACATGAAATGCATAGAGTGCATAGAATGCATTCTATGTGATCAATGTATTCTATGCATTCTATGCATAAAATGTATTATATGCATCGAATGCATAGAATACATAGAATGCATGGATTACATGGAACGCATAGAGTGCATAGAGTGCAAGCTATGTATTCTATGCATAGAGTGCATAGATTGCACAGAATGCATTCTATGTTTTCTATGTCTTCGATGTCTTCTATGTATTCTATGCATAGAATGCACAGAATGCAATCTATGTATTCTATGCATAGAACGCATAGATTACATGAAATGCATAGAGTGCATAGAATGCATTCTATGTAATCAACGTATTCTATGCATTCTTTGCATAAAATGTATTATATGCATCGAATGCATAGAATACATAGAATGCATAGATTACATGGAATGCATAGAGTGCATAGAATGCATTCTATGTGATCAATGTATTCTATGCATAGAATGCATAAAATACATTGATTACATACAATGCCTTCTATGTATTCAATGTATTCGATGTATTCTATGCATCGAATGCATAGAATGCAATCTATGTATTCTGTGCATAGAACGCATAGATTACATGGAATGCATAGAGTGCATAGAATGCATTCTATGTGATCAATGTATTCTATGCATTCTTTGCATAAAATGCATTATATGCATCTAATGCATAGAATACATAGAATGCATAGATTACATGGAATGCATAGAGTGCATAGAATGCAATCTATGTGTTCTATGCAATGCATAGACTACATCGAATGCATAGAACTCTTAGGTTACATGGAATGCATTCTATGCATTCTATGTCTTCAATGTCTTCTATATATTAAAGTATTCTATGCATAGAATGCATAGAATGCAATCTATGTATTCTATGCATAGAATGCATAGATTACATAGAATGCATAGAGTGCATAGAATGCATTCTATGTGATAAATGTATTCTATGCATTCTATGCACAAAATGTATTCTATGCATCGAATGCATAGAATACATAGAATGTATAGATTACATGGAATGCATAGAGTGCATAGAGTGCAATCTATGTATTCTATGCATAGAGTGCATAGATTGCACAGAATGCATTCTATGCATTCTATGTCTTCTATGTATTATATGCATAGAATGCATATAATGCAATCTATTTATTCTATGCATAGAACGCATAGATTACATGGAATGCATAGAGTGCATAGAATGCATTCTATGTGACCAATGTATTCTATGCATTCTATGCATAAAATGTATTATATGCATCGAATGCATAGAATACATAGATTACATGGAACGCATAGAGTGCATAGAGTGCAAGCTATGTATTCTATGCATAGAGTGCATAGATTGCACGGAATGCATTCTATGTCTTCTATGTATTCTATGCATAGAATGCATATAATGCAATCTATGTATTCTATGCATAGAGTGCATAGATTGCACAGAATGCATTCTATGTTTTCTATGTCTTCGATGTCTTCTATGTATTCTATGCATAGAATGCACAGAATGCAATCTATGTATTCTATGCATAGAACGCATAGATTACGTGAAATGCATAGAGTGCATAGAATGCATTCTATGTAATCAACGTATTCTATGCATTCTTTGCATAAAATGTATTATATGCAACGAATGCATAGAATACATAGAACGCATAGATTACATGGAATGCATAGAGTGCATAGAATGCATTCTATGTGATCAATGTATTCTATGCATTCTATGCATAAAATGTATTATATGCATCGAATGCATAGAATACATAGAATGCATAGATTACATGGAACGCATAGAGTGCATAGAGTGCAAGCTATGTATTCTATGCATAGAGTGCATAGAGTGCACGGAATGCATTCTATGTCTTCTATGTATTCTATGCATAGAATGCATATAATGCAATCTATGTATTCTATGCATAGAGTGCATAGATTGCACAGAATGCATTCTATGTTTTCTATGTCTTCGATGTCTTCTATGTATTCTATGCATAGAATGCACAGAATGCAATCTATGTATTCTATGCATAGAACGCATAGATTACGTGAAATGCATAGAGTGCATAGAATGCATTCTATGTAATCAACGTATTCTATGCATTCTTTGCATAAAATGTATTATATGCATCGAATGCATAGAATACATAGAACGCATAGATTACATGGAATGCATAGAGTGCATAGAATGCATTCTATGTGATCAATGTATTCTATGCATTCTATGCATAAAATGTATTATATGCATCGAATGCATAGAATACATAGAATGCATAGATTACATGGAACGCATAGAGTGCATAGAGTGCAAGCTATGTATTCTATGCATAGAGTGCATAGATTGCACGGAATGCATTCTATGTCTTCTATGTCTTCGATGTCTTCTATGTAACCTATGCATAAAATGCACAGAATGCAATCTATGTATTCTATGCATAGAACGCATAGATTACATGAAATGCATAGAGTGCATAGAATGCATTCTATGTAATCAACGTATTCTATGCGTTCTTTGCATAAAATGTATTATATGCATCGAATGCATAGAATACATAGAATGCATAGATTACATGGAATGCATAGAGTGCATAGAATGCATTCTATGTGATCAATGTATTCTATGCATAGAATGCATAAAATACATTGATTACACACAATGCCTTCTATGTATTCAATGTATTCAATGTATTCTATGCATCGAATGCATAGAATGCAATCTATGTATTCTATGCATAGAACGCATAGATTACATGGAATGCATAGAGTGCATAGAATGCATTCTATGTGATCAATGTATTCTATGCATTCTTTGCATAAAATGCATTATATGCATCGAATGCATAGAATACATAGAATGCATAGATTACATGGAATGCATAGGGTGCATAGAATGCAATCTATGTGTTCTATGCAATGCATAGACTACATCGAATGCATAGAACTCTTAGGTTACATGGAATGCATTCTATGCATTCTATGTCTTCAATGTCTTCTATATATTAAAGTATTCTATGCATAGAATGCATAGAATGCAATCTATGTATTCTATGCATAGAATGCATAGATTACATAGAATGCATAGAGTGCATAGAATGCATTCTATGTGATAAATGTATTCTATGCATTCTATGCACAAAATGTATTCTATGCATCGAATGCATAGAATACATAGAATGTATAGATTACATGGAATGCATAGAGTGCATAGAGTGCAATCTATGTATTCTATGCATAGAGTGCATAGATTGCACAGAATGCATTCTATGCATTCTATGTCTTCTATGTATTATATGCATAGAATGCATATAATGCAATCTATTTATTCTATGCATAGAACGCATAGATTACATGGAATGCATAGAGTGCATAGAATGCATTCTATGTGACCAATGTATTCTATGCATTCTATGCATAAAATGTATTATATGCATCGAATGCATAGAATACATAGAATGCATAGATTACATGGAACGCATAGAGTGCATAGAGTGCAAGCTATGTATTCTATGCATAGAGTGCATAGATTGCACGGAATGCATTCTATGTCTTCTATGTATTCTATGCATAGAATGCATATAATGCAATCTATGTATTCTATGCATAGAGTGCATAGATTGCACAGAATGCATTCTATGTTTTCTATGTCTTCGATGTCTTCTATGTATTCTATGCATAGAATGCACAGAATGCAATCTATGTATTCTATGCATAGAACGCATAGATTACGTGAAATGCATAGAGTGCATAGAATGCATTCTATGTAATCAACGTATTCTATGCATTCTTTGCATAAAATGTATTATATGCATCGAATGCATAGAATACATAGAATGCATAGATTACATGGAATGCATAGAGTGCATAGAATGCATTCTATGTGATCAATGTATTCTATGCATTCTATGCATAAAATGTATTATATGCATCGAATGCATAGAATACATAGAATGCATAGATTACATGGAACGCATAGAGTGCATAGAGTGCAAGCTATGTATTCTATGCATAGAGTGCATAGATTGCACGGAATGCATTCTATGTCTTCTATGTATTCTATGCATAGAATGCATATAATGCAATCTATGTATTCTATGCATAGAGTGCATAGATTGCACAGAATGCATTCTATGTTTTCTATGTCTTCGATGTCTTCTATGTATTCTATGCATAGAATGCACAGAATGCAATCTATGTATTCTATGCATAGAACGCATAGATTACGTGAAATGCATAGAGTGCATAGAATGCATTCTATGTAATCAACGTATTCTATGCATTCGATGCATAAAATGTATTATATGCATCGAATGCATAGAATACATAGAACGCATAGATTACATGGAATGCATAGAGTGCATAGAATGCATTCTATGTGATCAATGTATTCTATGCATAGAATGCATAAAATACATTGATTACATACAATGCCTTCTATGTATTCAATGTATTCGATGTATTCTATGCATCGAATGCATAGGATGCAATCTATGTATTCTATGCATAGAACGCATAGATTACATGAAATGCATAGAGTGCATAGAATGCATTCTATGTAATCAATGTATTCTATGCATTCTTTGCATAAAATGTATTATATGCATCGAATGCATAGAATACATAGAATGCATAGATTACATGGAATGCATAGAGTGCATAGAATGCATTCTATGTGATCAATGTATTCTATGCATAGAATGCATAAAATACATTGATTACATACAATGCCTTCTATGTATTCAATGTATTCGATGTATTCTATGCATCGAATGCATAGAATACATAGAATGTATAGATTACATGGAATGCATAGAGTGCATAGAGTGCAATCTATGTATTCTATGCATAGAGTGCATAGATTGCACGGTATGCATTCTATGTCTTCTATGTATTCTATGCATAGAATGCATATAATGCAATCTATGTATTCTATGTGTAAACCGCATAAATTACATGGAATGCATAGAGTGCATAGAATGCATTCTATGTGATCAATGTATTCTATGCATTCTATGCATAAAATGTATTATATGCATCGAATGCATAGAATACATAGAATGTATAGATTACATGGAATGCATAGAGTGCATAGAGTGCAATCTATGTATTCTATGCATAGAGTGCATAGATTGCACAGAATGCATTCTATGCATTCTATGTCTTTTATGTATTCTATGCATAGAATGCATACAATGCAATCTATTTATTCTATGCATAGAACGCATAGATTACATGGAATGCATAGAGTGCATAGAATGCATTCTATGTGATCAATGTATTCTATGCATTCTATGCATAAAATGTATTATATGCATCGAATGCATAGAATACATAGAATGCATAGATTACATGGAACGCATAGAGTGCATAGAGTGCAAGCTATGTATTCTATGCATAGAGTGCATAGATTGCACGGAATGCATTCTATGTATTCTATGCACAGAATGCATATAATGCAATCTATGTATTCTATGCATAGAGTGCATAGATTGCACAGAATGCATTCTATGTCTTCTATGTCTTCGATGTCTTCTATGTATTCTATGCATAGAATGCACAGAATGCAATCTATGTATTCTATGCATAGAACGCATAGATTACATGAAATGCATAGAGTGCATAGAATGCATTCTATGTAATCAATGTATTCTATGCATTCTTTGCATAAAATGTATTATATGCATCGAATGCATAGAATACATAGAATGCATAGATTACATGGAATGCATAGAGTGCATAGAATGCATTCTATGTGATCAATGTATTCTATGCATAGAATGCATAAAATACATTGATTACATACAATGCCTTCTATGTATTCAATGTATTCGATGTATTCTATGCATCGAATGCATAGAATGCAATCTATGTATTCTATGCATAGAACGCATAGATTACATGGAATGCATAGAGTGCATAGAATGCATTCTATGTGATCAATGTATTCTATGCATTCTTTGCATAAAATGCATTATATGCATCGAATGCATAGAATACATAGAATGCATAGATTACATGGAATGCATAGAGTGCATAGAATGCAATCTATGTGTTCTATGCAATGCATAGACTACATCGAATGCATAGAACTCATAAAACGCATAGAATGCACTCTATGCATCCTATGCATTCTATGCATTCAGTGCATAGAATGCATTCTATGTGATCAATGTATTCTATGCATAGAATGCATAAAATACATTGATTAGATACAATGCCTTCTATGTATTCTATGTATTTCATGCATAGAATGCGTCGAATGCATGGAATGCAATCTATGTATTCTATGCATAGAGTGCATAGATTGCACAGAATGCATTCTATGCATTCTATGTCTTCTATGTATTCTATGCATAGAATGCATACAATGCAATCTATTTATTCTATGCATAGAACGCATAGATTACATGGAATGCATAGAGTGCATAGAATGCATTCTATGTGATCAATGTATTCTATGCATAGAATGCATAAAATACATTGATTACATACAATGCCTTCTATGTATTCAATGTATTCGATGTATTCTATGCATCGAATGCATAGAATGCAATCTATGTATTCTATGCATAGAACGCATAGATTACATGGAATGCATAGAGTGCATAGAATGCATTCTATGTGATCAATGTATTCTATGCATTCTTTGCATAAAATGCATTATATGCATCGAATGCATAGAATACATAGAATGCATAGATTACATGGAATGCATAGAGTGCATAGAATGCAATCTATGTGTTCTATGCAATGCATAGACTACATCGAATGCATAGAACTCATAAAACGCATAGAATGCACTCTATGCATCCTATGCATTCAGTGCATAGAATGCATTCTATGTGATGAATGTATTCTATGCATAGAATGCACTCTATGCATCCTATGCATTCAGTGCATAGAATGCATTCTATGTGATGAATGTATTCTATGCATAGAATGCATAAAATACATTGATTAGATACAATGCCTTCTATGTATTCTATGTATTTTATGCATAGAATGCGTCGAATGCATGGAATGCAATCTATGTATTCTATGCATAGAACGCATAGATTACATGGAATGCATAAAGTGCATAGAATGCATTCTATGTGATCAAGATATTCTATGCATAGAATGCAATCTATGTATTATATGTATTCGATGCATAGAATGCATAGAATGCAATCTATCTATTCTATGCATAGAGTGCATAGATTGCATTCTATGTCTTCTATGTATTTCATGCATAGAATGCATCAAATGCCTAGAATGCATCCTATGTATTCTATGCATAGAATGCATAGAATGCAATCTATGTATTCTATGCATAGAGTGCATAGGTTACATGGAATGCATTCTATGCATTCTATGTCTTCTATGTCTTCTATATATTCAATGTATTCTATGCATAAAATGTATTCTATGCATCGTATGCATAGAATACATAGAATGCATAGATTACATGAAATGCATAGAGTGCATAGAGTGCAATCTATGTATTCTATGCATAGAGTGCATAGATTGCACGGAATGCATTCTATGTCTTCTATGTATTCTATGCATAGAATGCATATAATGCAATCTATGTATTCTATGCATAGAACGCATAGATTACATGGAATGCATAGAGTGCATAGAATGCATTCTATGTGATCAATGTATTCTATGCATTCTATGCATAAAATGTATTATATGCATCGAATGCATAGAATACATAGAATGCATAGATTACATGGAATGCATAGAGTGCACAGAATGCAATCTATGTGTTCTATGCAATGCATAGACTACATCGAATGCATAGAACTCATAAAACGCATGGAATGCACTCTATGCATCCTATGCATTCTATGCATTCAGTGCATAGAATGCATTCTGTGTGATCAAGATATTCTATGCATAGAATGCAATCTATGTATTATATGTATTCAATGCATAGAATGCATAGAATGCAATCTATGTTTTATCTGCATAGAGTGCATAGATTGCACAGAATGCATTCTATGTTTTCTATGTCTTCGATGTCTTCGATGTATTCTATGCATAGAATGCACAGAATGCAATCTATGTATTCTATGCATAGAACGCATAGATTACATGAAATGCATAGAGTGCATAGAATGCATTCTATGTGATCAATGTATTCTATGCATTCTATGCATAAAATGTATTCTATGCATCGAATGCCTAGAATACATAGAATGCATAGATTACATGGATTGCATAGAGTGCATAGAGTGCAATCTATGTATTCTATGCATAGAGTGCATAGATTGCACGGTATGCATTCTATGTCTTCTATGTATTCTATGCATAGAATGCATATAATGCAATCTATGTATTCTATGTATAAACTGCATAAATTACATGGAATGCATAGAGTGCATAGAATGCATTCTATGTGATCAATGTATTCTATGCATTCTATGCATAAAATGTATTATATGCATCGAATGCATAGAATACATAGAATGTATAGATTACATGGAATGCATAGAGTGCATAGAGTGCAATCTATGTATTCTATGCATAGAGTGCATAGATTGCACAGAATGCATTCTATGCATTCTATGTCTTTTATGTATTCTATGCATAGAATGCATACAATGCAATCTATTTATTCTATGCATAGAACGCATAGATTACATGGAATGCATAGAGTGCATAGAATGCATTCTATGTGATCAATGTATTCTATGCATTCTATGCATAAAATGTATTATATGCATCGAATGCATAGAATACATAGAATGCATAGATTACATGGAACGCATAGAGTGCATAGAGTGCAAGCTATGTATTCTATGCATAGAGTGCATAGATTGCACGGAATGCATTCTATGTATTCTATGCATAGAGTGCATAGATTGCACAGAATGCATTCTATGTCTTCTATGTCTTCGATGTCTTCTATGTATTCTATGCATAGAATGCACAGAATGCAATCTATGTATTCTATGCATAGAACGCATAGATTACATGGAATGCATAAAGTGCATAGAATGCATTCTATGTGATCAAGATATTCTATGCATAGAATGCAATCTATGTATTATATGTATTCGATGCATAGAATGCATAGAATGCAATCTATCTATTCTATGCATAGAGTGCATAGATTGCACAGAATGCATTCTATGTCTTCTATGTATTTCATGCATAGAATGCATCAAATGCATAGAATGCAATCTATGTATTCTATGCATAGAATGCATAGAATGCAATCTATGTATTCTATGCATAGAGTGCATAGGTTACATGGAATGCAATCTATGCGTTCTATGTCTTCTATGTCTTCTATATATTCAATGTATTCTATGCATAAAATGTATTCTATGCATCGTATGCATAGAATACATAGAATGCATAGATTACATGAAATGCATAGAGTGCATAGAGTGCAATCTATGTATTCTATGCATAGAGTGCATAGATTGCACGGAATGCATTCTATGTCTTCTATGTATTCTATGCATAGAATGCATATAATGCAATCTATGTATTCTATGCATAGAACGCATAGATTACATGGAATGCATAGAGTGCATAGAATGAATTCTATGTGATCAATGTATTCTATGCATTCTATGCATAAAATGTATTATATGCATCGAATGCATAGAATACATAGAATGCATAGATTACATGGAATGCATAGAGTGCACAGAATGCAATCTATGTGTTCTATGCAATGCATAGACTACATCGAATGCATAGAACTCATAAAACGCATGGAATGCACTCTATGCATCCTATGCATTCTATGCATTCAGTGCATAGAATGCATTCTATGTGATGAATGTATTCTATGCATAGAATGCATAAAATACATTGATTAGATACAATGCCTTCTATGTCTTCTATGTATTTCATGCATAAAATGCATCGAATGCATAGAATGCAATCTATGTATTCTATGCATAGAGTGCACAGAATGCATTCTATGTCTTCTATGTATTTCATGCATAGAATGCATCAAATGCATAGAATGCAATCTATGTATTCTATGCATAGAATACATAGAATGCAATCTATGTATTCTATGCATAGAGTGCATAGGTTACATGGAATGCATTATATGCATTCTATGTCTTCTATGTCTTCTATATATTCCATGTATTCTATGCATAAAATGTATTCTATGCATCGTATGCATAGAATACATAGAATGCATAGATTACATGGAATGCATAGAGTGCATAGAATGCATTCTATGTGATCAATGTATTCTATGCATTCTATGCATAAACTGTATTCTATGCATCGTATGCATAGAATACATAGAATGCATAGATTACATGGATTGCATGGAGTGCATAGAGTGCAATCTATGTATTCTATGCATAGAGTGCATAGATTGCACGGATTGCATTCTATGTCTTCTATGTATTCTATGAGTAGAATGCATATAATGCAATCTATGTATTCTATGCATAGAACGCATAGATTAAATGGAATGCATAGAGTGCATAGAATGCATTCTATGTGATCAATGTATTCATTGCATTCTATGCATAAAATGCATTATATGCATCGAATGCATAGAATACATAGAATGCATAGATTACATGGAATGCATAGAGTGCATAGACTGCAATCTATGTGTTCTATGCAATGCATAGACTACATAGAATGCATAGAACTCATAAAACGCATAGAATGCACTCTATGCATCCTATGCATTCTATGCATTTAGTGCATAGAATGCATTCTATGCATAGAATGCATTCTATGCATAGAATGCATAAAATACATTGATTAGATACAATGCCTTCTATGTCTTCTATGGTTTTCATGCATAGAATGCATCGAAAGCATAGAATGCAATCTATGTATTCTATGCATAGAACGCATAGATTACGTGGAATGCATAAAGTGCATAGAATGCATTCTATGTGATCAAGATATTCTATGCATAGAATGCAATCTATGTATTATATGTATTCGATGCATAGAATGCATAGAATGCAATCTATGTATTATCTGCATAGAGTGCATAGATTGCACAGAATGCATTCTATGTTTTCTATGTCTTCGATGTCTTCGATGTATTCTATGCATAGAATGCACAGAATGCAATCTATGTATTCTATGCATAGAACGCATAGATTACATGAAATGCATAGAGTGCATAGAATGCATTCTATGTGATCAATGTATTCTATGCATTCTATGCATAAAATGTATTCTATGCATCGAATGCCTAGAATACATAGAATGCATAGATTACATGGATTGCATAGAGTGCATAGAGTGCAATCTATGTATTCTATGCATAGAGTGCATAGATTGCACGGAATGCATTCTATGTCTTCTATGTATTCTATGCATAGAGTGCATATAATGCAATCTCTGTATTCTATGCATAAACCGCATAAATTACATGGAATGCATATTGTGCATAGAATGCATTCTATGTGATCAATGTATTCTATGCATTCTATGTATAAAATGTATTATATGCATCGAATGTATAGAATACATAGAATGCATAGATTACATGGAATGCATAGAGTGCATAGACTGCAATCTATGTGTTCTATGCAATGCATAGACTACATAGAATGCATAGAACTCATAAAACCCATAGAATGCACTCTATGCATCCTATGCATTCTATGCATTCAGTGCATAGAATGCATTCTATGTGATCAATGTATTCTATGCATAGTAAAAGATGTTCAATATTGCATGAAAGTAAGTTTTAAGTGTGTTTTGTACAAAATTGCTGTTTGTAACAATGTGTTTCAATCACTTTTGCAATGTTCAGAATGCATAATTTGAATGAAAATCAATAAAACATGACTTTCCATGCAATATTCAACTTTATATACATGAAACATAATGTCAAATTTGTGATTTTTGACAAATCCACTTGAGTTATTAGTTTGTAAACTAGTAAAAGATGTTCAATATTGCATGAAAGTAAGTTTTAAGTGTGTTTTGTACAAAATTGCTGTTTGTAACAATGTGTTTCAATCACTTTTGCAATGTTCAGAATGCATAATTTGAATGAAAATCAATAAAACATGACTTTGCATACAATACTTAACTTTGCAAACATGAAACTTAATGTCAAATTTGTGATTTTTGACAAATTCACTTGAGTTATTAGTTTGTAAACTAGTAAAATATCTTCAATAGTGCATGAAAGTAAGTTTTCAGTGTGTTCTGTACCAAATTGCTGTTTGTAACAATGTGTTTCAGTCACTTTTGCAATGTTCAGAATGCATAATTTGAATGAAAATCAATAAAACATGACTTTGCATACAATATTTAACTTTGCAAACATGAAACTTAATGTCAAATTTGTGATTTTTGACAAATTCACTTGAGTTATTAGTTTGTAAACTAGTAGAAGATCTTCAATATTGCATGAAAGTAAGTTTTCAGTGTGTTTTGTACCAAATTGCTGTTTGTAACAATGTGTTTCAGTCACTTTTGCAATGTTCAGAATTCATAACTTGAATGAAAATCAATAAAACATGACTTTCCATGCAATATTCAACTTTATAAACATGAAACATAATGTCAAATTTGTGATTTTTGAAAAATTCACTTGAGTTATTAGTTTGTAAACTAGTAGAAGATCTTCAATATTGCATGAAAGTAAGTTTTCAGTGTGTTTTGTACCAAATTGCTGTTTGTAACAATGTGTTTCAGTCACTTTTGCAATGTTCAGAATGCATAATTTGAATGAAAATCAATAAAACATGACTTTGCATACAATATTTAACTTTGCAAACATAAAACTTAATGTCAAATTTGTGATTTTTGACAAATCCACTTGAGTTATTAGTTTGTAAACTAGTAAAAGATGTTCAATATTGCATGAAACTAAGTTTTCAGTGTGTTTTGTACTAAATTGCTGTTTGTAACAATGTGTTTCAGTGACTTTTGCAATGTTCAGAATGCATAATTTGAATGAAATTCAATAAAACATGACTTTGCCTACAATATTTAACTTTGCAAACATGAAACTTCATGTCAAATTTGTGATTTTTGACGAATTCACTTGAGTTATTAGTTTGTAAACTAGTAAAAGATGTTCAATATAGCATGAAAGTAAGTTTCAAGTGTGTTTTGTACTAAATTGTTCTTTGTAACAATATGTTTCAGTCACTTTTGTAATGTTCAGAATGCATAATTTGAATGAAAATCAATAAAACATGACTTTGCATACAATATTTAACTTTGTAAACATGAAACATAATGTCAAGTTTGTGATTTTTGACAAATTCACTTGAGTTATTAGTTTGTAAACTAGTAAAAGATGTCCAATATTGCATGAAAGTGAGTTTCAAGTGTGTTTTGTACCAAATTGTTGTTTGTAACAATGTGTTTCAGTCACCTTTGCAATGTTCAGAATGCATAATTTGAATGAAAATCAATAAAACATGACTTTGCATACAATATTTAACTTTGCAAACATGAAACTTAATGTCAAATTTGTGATTTTTGACAAATGCACTTGAGTTATTAGTTTGTAAACTAGTAAAAGATGTTCAATATTGCATGAAAGTAAGTTTTAGGTGTGTTTTGTACAAAATTGCTGTTTGTAACAATGTGTTTCAATCACTTTTGCAATGTTCAGAATGCATAATTTGAATGAAAATCAATAAAACATGACTTTCCATGCAATATTCAACTTTATAAACATGAAACATAATGTCAAATTTGTGATTTTTGACAAATCCACTTGAGTTATTAGTTTGTAAACTAGTAAAAGATGTTCAATATTCCATGAAAGTAAGTTTTAAGTGTGTTTTGTACCAATTTGTTGTCTGTAACAATGTGTTTCAGTCACTTTTGCAATGTTCAGAATGCATAATTTGAATGAAAATCAATAAAACATGACTTTGCATACAATACTGTGGTAGATTCTAGAAGTGTTTTTGCAAGCCGGTATTGTAAGGCTAGGGAAGCTGTTGCTTTTTTACGTATATAATAGGAGTTAGCTACATGTAGCTCTAGCTGCATGTAGCTATTTTAGATACATATATACAAGGGATTTTTATATACAGTAAGAAGGAGGAGTAGAGTAAGTAGAGAGGAAGTGGAAGAGAAGTTGAAGTGTTAATAAAAGTTAGATCTGCAAGTGTCTAGACAACCCAGAAAAGGTTTATGGAATGACAGTTGAATAGAATCCATAACATTGGTGGCAGCAGTGGGATTCTGGTCTAAACACTCTAACTGCTCAACACTTACAACTCGTATTACACCGACTGACTAGGACAGTCATGCTTAGATGGATAGGGTAGACTATCTTGTAAGAGTCCAGCGTGAGCATGGTGTTTATGCCATAGCCTATCAAGCTGTGTATAGCTCATCAAGATCTACGCCTAGGAGTAGTGAGCCAGGAAGCTGGAGGATACTTTCTCTCTAACACTTACAACTCGTATGGAAAGTCATGCTTAGATGGATAGGGTAGACTATCTTGTAAGAGTCCAGCGTGAGCGTGGTGTTTATGCCATAGCCTATCAAGCTGTGTATAGCTCATCAGGATCTACACCTAGGAGTATTGAGCCAGGAAGCTGGAGGATACTTTCTCTCTAATGACAATTGGATAGAAATTATTGTGCTATGTATTTATTTTAGTTTTTGTAATTATTTTAATTTCATGAGTACTGTTTGTTGGTGCCTGTTATATCTCGTCGTTCAGATGGTGCATCCAGAATCTACGGTAGAATGGTATAATGCAACCTATAGAAGCCTCTAACCTTCTATTTGTGGAATCGATGCTACTAACATTGAAGTGAGCACAGGTGTGATGTTCAGATGGTGTATCCAGTGTCTACTGTAGAATGGTATAATGCAACCTATAGGAGCCTCTAACCTTCTATTTGTGGGGCGTATACTACTAACATCAAAGTGAGCACAGGTGTGATGTTCAAACATATTGAGGAGACACGAGAATCACTTGTATCTACTAATGGTGCTAAAGACAAAACAGGAGATTTCTAACTAAGGAGTACTTGTCTGTTGCCTACTATATATTGATGTTCAGCTGGCATATCCAAAGTCTACTGTAGCTTAACACGGTTTAATGCAACCTATAGGAGCCTCTAAACCTCTACTTGGTTGGACTGATACTGCTTGCATTGAAGAGAGCACTGGTGTGATATTCAGATGGTGTATCCAGTGTCTACTGTAGATGGTATAATGCAACCTATAGGAGCCTCTAACCTTCTATTTGTGAGACGTATACTACTAATATCGGAGTGAGCACAGGTGTGATGTCCAGAATATTGAGGAGGCAAAAGAATATCTCTGTATCTGCTACCGCTGATGCTAAAGACCAGACAAGACAATTGTGTAGAAACTAAGTTTTAAAACTAATGGACATATTTATACTAAAACTTTCTTATACTTTTCATGATCAGGTTATCCATTGTGTTTATCGATGTAGGTGTAGGTAATACCCACACCTCATCTAGGAGGGGAGAATGTGGTAGATTCTAGAAGTGTTTTTGCAAGCTGGTATTGTAAGGCTAGGGAAGCTGTTGCTTTTTTACGTATATAATAGGAGTTAGCTACATGTAGCTCTAGCTGCATGTAGCTATTTTAGATACATATATACAAGGGATTTTTATATACAGTAAGAAGGAGGAGTAGAGTAAGTAGAGAGGAAGTGGAAGAGAAGTTGAAGTGTTAATAAAAGTTAGATCTGCAAGTGTCTAGACAACCCAGAAAAGGTTTATGGAATGACAGTTGAATAGAATCCATAACAATACTTAACTTAGCAAAGATGAAACTTAATGTCAAATTTGCTATTTTTGACAACTTCACTTGAGTTATTAGTTTGTAAACTAGTAGAATATCTTCAATATTGCATGAAAGTAAGTTTTCAGTGTGATTTGTACCAAATTGCTGTTTGTAACAATGTGTTTCAGTCACTTTTGCAATGTTCAGAATGCATAATTTGAATGAAAATCAATAAAACATGACTTTGCAAACAATATTTAACTTTGCAAACATGAAACTTAATGTCAAATTTGTGATTTTTGACAAATTCACTTGAGTTATTAGTTTGTAAACTAGTAGAAGATCTTCAATATTGCATGAAAGTAAGTTTTCACTGTGTTTTGTACCAAATTGCTGTTTGTAACAATGTTTTTCAGTCACTTTTGCAATGTTCAGAATGCATAATTTGAATGAAAATCAATAAAACATGACTTTGCATACAATATTTAACTTTGCAAACATGAAACTTAATGTCAAATTTGTGATTTTTGACAAATTCACTTGAGTTATTAGTTTGTAAACTAGTAAAAGATGTTCAATAATGCATGAAACTAAGTTCCCAGTGTGTTTTGTACCAAATTGTTCTTTATAACAATGTGTTTCAGTCACTTTTGCAATGTTCAGAATGCATAATTTGAATGAAAATCAATAAAACATGACTTTGTACACAATATTTAACTTTGCAAACATAAAACATAATGTAAAATTTGTGATTTTTGACCAATTCACTTGAGTTATTAGTTTGTAAACTAGTAAAAGATGTTCAATATTCCATGAAAGTAAGTTTTAAGTGTGTTTTGTACCAAATTGTTGTTTGTAACAATGTGTTTCAGTCACTTTTGCAATGTTCAGAATGCATAATTTGAATGAAAATCAATAAAACATGACTTTGCATGCAATATTTAACTTTGTAAACATGAAACTTAATGTCAAATTTGTGATTTTTGACAAATTCACTTGAGTTATTAGTTTGTAAACTAGTAAAAGATGTTCAATATTGCATGAAAGTGAGTGTCAAGTGTGTTTTGTACCAAATTGTTGTTTGTAACAATGTGTTTCAGTCACCTTTGCAATGTTCAGAATGCATAATTTGAATGAAAATCAATAAAACATGACTTTGCATACAATATTTAACTTTGCAAACATGAAACTTAATGTCAAATTTGTGATTTTTGACAAATGCACTTGAGTTATTAGTTTGTAAACTAGTAAAAGATGTTCAATATTGCATGAAAGTAAGTTTTAGGTGTGTTTTGTACAAAATTGCTGTTTGTAACAATGTGTTTCAATCACTTTTGCAATGTTCAGAATGCATAATTTGAATGAAAATCAATAAAACATGACTTTCCATGCAATATTCAACTTTATAAACATGAAACATAATGTCAAATTTGTGATTTTTGACAAATTCACTTGAGTTATTAGTTTGTAAACTAGTAGAAGATCTTCAATATTGCATGAAAGTAAGTTTTCAGTGTGTTTTGTACCAAATTGCTGTTTGTAACAATGTGTTTCAGTCACTTTTGCAATGTTCAGAATGCATAATTTGAATGGAAATCAATAAAACATGACTTTGCATACAATATTTAACTTTGCAAACATGAAACTTAATGTCAAATTTGTGATTTTTGACAAATTCACTTGAGTTATTAGTTTGTAAACTAGTAAAAGATGTCCAATATTGCATGAAACTAAGTTCTCAGTGTGTTTTGTACTAAATTGCTGTCTGTAACAATGTGTTTCAGTCACTTTTGCAATGTTCAGAATGCATAATTTGAATGAAATTCAATAAAACATGACTTTGCCTACAATATTTAACTTTGCAAACATGAAACTTCATGTCAAATTTGTGATTTTTGACGAATTCACTTGAGTTATTAGTTTGTAAACTAGTAAAAGATGTTCAATATTGCATGAAAGTAAGTTTCAAGTGTGTTTTGTACCAAATTGTTCTTTGTAACAATGTGTTTCAGTTACTTTTGCAATGTTCAGAAGGCATAATTTGAATGAAAATCAATAAAACATGACTTTGCATACAATATTTAACTTTGCAAACATGAAACTTAATGTCAAATTTGTGATTTTTGACAAATTCACTTGAGTTCTTAGTTTGTAAACTAGTAAAAGATGTTCAATATTGCATGAAACTAAGTTTTCAGTGTGTTCTGTACTAAATTGCTGTTTGTAACAATGTGTTTCAGTCACTTTTGCAATGTTCAGAATGCATAATTTGAATGAAATTCAATAAAACATGACTTTGCCTACAATATTTAACTCAGCAAACATGAAACTTCATGTCAAATTTGTGATTTTTGACGAATTCACTTGAGTTATTAGTTTGTAAACTAGTAAAAGATGTTCAATATAGCATGAAAGCAAGTTTCAAGTGTGTTTTGTACCAAATTGTTGTCTGTAACAATGTGTTTCAGTCACTTTTGCAATGTTCAGAATGCATAATTTGAATGAAAATCAATAAAACATGACTTTGCATACAATATTTAACTTTGCAAACATGAAACTTATGGCCAAATTTGTGATTTTTGACAAATTCACTTGAGTTATTAGTTTTGTGGTAGATTCTAGAAGTGTTTTTGCAAGCTGGTATTGTAAGGCTAGGGCAGCTGTGTCTTTTTTATGTATATAATAGAAGTTAGCTACATGTAGCTCTAGCTGCATGTAGCTATTTTACATACATATATATAAGGGATTTTTATATACAAAAAGAGGAGTAGAGTAAGTAGAGAGAAAGTGGAAGAGAAGTTGAAGTGTTAATAAAGCAAAAGTTAGATCTACAAGTGTATAGACAAACCCTGGAGAAGGTTTATGGAATAACAGTTGAATGAACAGTAGAATCCATAACATTGGTGGCAGCAGTGGGATTTCGGTCTAAACACTCTAACTGCTCAACACTTACAACGGACAGTCATGCTTAGATGGATAGGGTAGACTATCTTGTAAGAGTCCAGCGTGAGCATGGTGTTTATGCCATAGCCTATCAAGCTGTGTATAGCTCATCAGGATCTACACCTAGGAGTAGTGAGCCAGGAAGCTGGAGGATACTTTCTCTCTAACACTTACAACTCGTATGGAAAGTCATGCTTAGATGGATAGGGTAGACTATCTTGTAAGAGTCCAGCGTGAGCGTGGTGTTTATGCCATAGCCTATCAAGCTGTGTATAGCTCATCAGGATCTACACCTAAGAGTAGTGAGCCAGGAAGCTGGAGGATACTTTCTCTCTAATGACAATTAGATAGAAATTATTGTGTTATGTATTTATTTTAGTTTTTGTAATTATTTTAATTTCATGAGTACTGTTTGTTGGTGCCTGTTATATCTCGTCGTTCAGATGGTGTATCCAGAATCTACGGTAGAATGGTATAATGCAACCTATAGGAGCCTCTAACCTTCTATTTGTGGAATCGATGCTACTAACATTGAAGTGAGCACAGGTGTGGTGTTCAGATGGTGTATCCAGTGCCTACTGTAGAATGGTGTAATGCAACCTATAGGAGCCTCTAACCTTCTATTTGTGGGACGTATACTACTAACATCAAAGTGATCACAGGTGTGATGTTCAAACATATGGAGGAGACACGAGAATCACTTGTATCTACTAATGGTGCTAAAGACAAAACAGGACAATGGTATAAAAACGGAGATTTCTAACTAAGGAGTACTTGTCTGTTGCCTACTATATATTGATGTTCAGCTGGCATATCCAAAGTCTACTGTAGCTTAACACGGTTTAATGCAACCTATAGGAGCCTCTAAACCTCTACTTGGACTGATACTGCTTGCATCGAAAAGAGCACTGGTGTGATATTCAGATGGTGTATCCAGTGTCTACTGTAGAATGGTATAATGCAACCTATAGGAGCCTCTAACCTTCTATTTGTGGGACGTATACTACTAACATCGGAGTGAGCACAAGTGTGATGTCCATAATATTGAGGAGGCAAAGGAATATCTTTGTATCTGCTACCGCTGATGCTAAAGACCAGACAAGACAATTGTATAGAAACTAAGTTTTAAAACTAATGGACATATACTAAAACTTTCTTCTACTTTTTATGATCAGGTTATCCATTATGTTTATAGATGTAGGTGTAGGTAATACCCACACCTCATCTAGAAGGGGAGAATGTGGTAGATTCTAGAAGTGTTTTTGCAAGCTGGTATTGTAAGGCTAGGGAAGCTGTTGCTTTTTTATGTATATAATAGAAGTTAGCTACATGTAGCTCTAGCTGCATGTAGCTATTTTACATACATATATATAAGGGATTTTTATATACAAAAAGAGGAGTAGAGTAAGTAGAGAGAAAGTGGAAGAGAAGTTGAAGTGTTAATAAAGCAAAAGTTAGATCTACAAGTGTATAGACAAACCCTGGAGAAGGTTTATGGAATAACAGTTGAATGAACAGTAGAATCCATAACAGTTTGTAAACTAGTAGAATATCTTCAATATTGCATGAAAGTAAGTTTTAAGTGTGTTTTGTACCAAATTGCTGTTTGTAACAATGTGTTTCAGTCACTTTTGCAATGTTCAGAATGCATAATTTGAATGAAAATCTATAAAACATGACTTTGCATACAATATTTAACTTTGCAAACATGAAACTTAATGTCAAATTTGTGATTTTTGACAAATTCACCTGAGTTATTAGTTTGTAAACTAGTAGAAGATCTTCAATATTGCATGAAAGTAAGTTTTCAGTGTGTTTTGTGCCAAATTTCTGTTTGTAACAATGTGTTTCAATCACTTTTGCAATGTTCAGAATGCATAATTTGAATGAAAATCAATAAAACATGACTTTCCATGCAATATTCAACTTTATAAACATGAAACATAATGTCAAATTTGTGATTTTTGACAAATCCACTTGAGTTATTAGTTTGTAAACTAGTAAAAGATGTTCAATATTCCATGAAAGTAAGTTTTAAGTGTGTTTTGTACCAAATTGCTGTTTGTAACAATGTGTTTCAGTCACTTTTGCAATGTTCAGAATGCATAATTTGAATGAAAATCAATAAAACATGACTTTGCATACAATATTTAACTTTGCAAACATGAAACTTAATGTCAAATTTGTGATTTTTGACAAATTCACTTGAGTTATTAGTTTGTAAACTAGTAAAAGATGTTCAATATTGCATGAAACTAAGTTCCCAGTGTGTTTTGTACTAAATTGCTGTTTGTAACAATATGTTTCAGTCACTTTTGCAATGTTCAGAATGCATAATTTGAATGAAATTCAATAAAACATGACTTTGCATGCAATATTTAACTTTGCAAACATGAAACTTCATGTCAAATTTGTGATTTTTGACAAATGCACTTGAGTTATTAGTTTGTAAACTAGTAAAAGATGTTCAATATTGCATGAAAGTAAGTTTTAGGTGTGTTTTGTACAAAATTGCTGTTTGTAACAATGTGTTTCAATCACTTTTGCAATGTTCAGAATGCATAATTTGAATGAAAATCAATAAAACATGACTTTCCATGCAATATTCAACTTTATAAACATGAAACATAATGTCAAATTTGTGATTTTTGACAAATTCACTTGAGTTATTGGTTTGTAAACTAGTAGAAGATCTTCAATATTGCATGAAAGTAAGTTTTCAGTGTGTGTTGTACCAAATTGCTGTTTGTAACAATGTGTTTCAGTCAATTTTGCAATGTTCAGAATGCATAATTTGAATGAAAATCAATAAAACATGACTTTGCATACAATATTTATCTTTGCAAACATGAAACTTCATGTCAAATTTGTGATTTTTGACGAATTCACTTGAGTTATTAGTTTGTAAACTAGTAAAAGATGTTCAATATTGCATGAAAGTAAGTTTCAAGTGTGTTTTGTACCAAATTGTTCTTTGTAACAATGTGTTTCAGTTACTTTTGCAATGTTCAGAATGCATAATTTGAATGAAAATCAATAAAACATGACTTTGCATACAATATTTAACTTTGCAAACATGAAACTTAATGTCAAATTTGTGATTTTTGACAAATTCACTTGAGTTCTTAGTTTGTAAACTAGTAAAAGATGTTCAATATTGCATGAAACTAAGTTTTCAGTGTGTTTTGTACTAAATTGCTGTTTGTAACAATGTGTTTCAGTCACTTTTGCAATGTTCAGAATGCATAATTTGAATGAAATTCAATAAAACATGACTTTGCCTACAATATTTAACTCTGCAAACATGAAACTTCATGTCAAATTTGTGATTTTTGACGAATTCACTTGAGTTATTAGTTTGTAAACTAGTAAAAGATGTTCAATATAGCATGAAAGCAAGTTTCAAGTGTGTTTTGTACCAAATTGTTGTCTGTAACAATGTGTTTCAGTCACTTTTGCAATGTTCAGAATGCATAATTTGAATGAAAATCAATAAAACATGACTTTGCATACAATATTTAACTTTGCAAACATGAAACTTAATGTCAAATTTGTGATTTTTGACAAATTCACTTGAGTTATTAGTTTGTAAACTAGTAAAAGATGTCCAATATTGCATGAAACTAAGTTCTCAGTGTGTTTTGTACTAAATTGCTGTTTGTAACAATGTGTTTCAGTCACTTTTGCAATGTTCAGAATGCATAATTTGAATGAAATTCAATAAAACATGACTTTGCCTACAATATTTAACTTTGCAAACGTGAAACTTCATGTCAAATTTGTGATTTTTGACGAATTCACTTGAGTTATTAGTTTGTAAACTAGTAAAAGATGTTCAATATTGCATGAAAGTAAGTTTCAAGTGTGTTTTGTACCAAATTGTTCTTTGTAACAATGTGTTTCAGTTACTTTTGCAATGTTCAGAATGCATAATTTGAATGAAAATCAATAAAACATGACTTTGCATACAATATTTAACTTTGCAAACATGAAACTTAATGTCAAATTTGTGATTTTTGACAAATTCACTTGAGTTCTTAGTTTGTAAACTAGTAAAAGATGTTCAATATTGCATGAAACTAAGTTTTCAGTGTGTTTTGTACTAAATTGCTGTTTGTAACAATGTGTTTCAGTCACTTTTGCAATGTTCAGAATGCATAATTTGAATGAAATTCAATAAAACATGACTTTGCCTACAATATTTAACTCTGCAAACATGAAACTTCATGTCAAATTTGTGATTTTTGACGAATTCACTTGAGTTATTAGTTTGTAAACTAGTAAAAGATGTTCAATATAGCATGAAAGCAAGTTTCAAGTGTGTTTTGTACCAAATTGTTGTCTGTAACAATGTGTTTCAGTCACTTTTGCAATGTTCAGAATGCATAATTTGAATGAAAATCAATAAAACATGACTTTGCATACAATATTTAACTTTGCAAACATGAAACTTATGGTCAAATTTGTGATTTTTGACAAATTCACTTGAGTTATTAGTTTGTAAACTAGTAGAATATCTTCAATATTGCATGAAAGTAAGTTTTAAGTGTGTTTTGTACCAAATTGCTGTTTGTAACAATGTGTTTCAGTCACTTTTGCAATGTTCAGAATGCATAATTTGAATGAAAATCAATAAAACATGACTTTGCATACAATATTTAACTTTGCAAACATGAAACTTAATGTCAAATTTGTGATTTTTGACAAATTCACCTGAGTTATTAGTTTGTAAACTAGTAGAAGATCTTCAATATTGCATGAAAGTAAGTTTTCAGTGTGTTTTGTACCAAATTGCTGTTTGTAACAATGTGTTTCAATCACTTTTGCAATGTTCAGAATGCATAATTTGAATGAAAATCAATAAAACATGACTTTCCATGCAATATTCAACTGTTGGCTTACTGAACAGCACAGTTACAGTAAGGAAAGAGATAATGATAAATACGCAGTACCAAACTGCTTCACGATTGCTCTCCGACCTCCCCTTAGCCACCACCTACGCCACCTACGCGTTGGCTACCAGAGCACAACACGGTTGAATAATAATAATTGAATGTGAGCACAGACACAGCGAGACTTCCACTCCGCACAAATACGTTTGTGCAACTGACCGCAGTCCACTCGCTGCTGTCCCAATCAACGCGCATGCGTCTCGATCACCACGTGACCATTCGAAGACCTCACATCTCCCCCAGCTTCTCAAGAAGCTCACCACACGACGTTAGCTACTGGTTAAGTAACATAATCGTCCAAATGCGCAGGACGCCGTCGCGCCCGCTGCGAACGCCTTACACGAACAGGCGCCACTTCGGCCTCCTGAACAGGGGATTCAACGATGTCCTCCTGCTGTGCCACCTCGACACTGTCACCTACTCTGTGAGGCGACGCTGGCCTAGCGACTGGATCATGAGAAACATTGTCTGCTTCTGTAGCATCCTGATATGCTGCCTGCGGCATCAGGTCACTGGAATGATCTCGGTCAGATACAGTCCAGTCATATGTGACTGTGCACTGGTTGTCGGCCATTGATCCCAGATCATGGCCCCGTCGACGCTTTCTGATGTCTCGCACATGCCGTGGCATGCCGTTTACACACACCGTATGTCGTGACACGACACTCGTGACTTCACCGAGTGCCCACTGTTTAGTGCACGAGGGCGGGTTAGGCTTGACCCACACCTCATCTCCAATAAAAAAACTGCATTCAGTGTCTTCATCAGACTTCTGTATGCTGACATCAAATGGTACTCGCCAGCGGTACCTGAAGAGCACACGGGAAGGAACAGAGCTGGCTTCCGTCTCCTTTCGAGGCGTTACGTTATACCAAAAAGTAGCCTCCTCGGGTGAAATCTTACCCCGCTCCGCAATCCTCTTGATTATCCTGTGGTTTCTTTCCACGATTCCATTGCCACTCGGGGCGTACGCGGCTCGGAATCGCAGGGAAATACCCCACTCGTCAGCGAACTGTTCTACAGCCGCTGACCGGAACGCAGTCGAGTTGTCCACCAACAACTCATCCCACGGCCCGCGCTCAATCACTACATTTCGCAATTGAGCAACAATCTGCGTTGCCGACTCATTCGGCAACCGTTTCCAGATAGCAAAACGCGACGGACCACAGTCCACCATAGAGAGAAACACCTGGTGTCCATAGTGGGTTATGTCAGCTGCAACCCGACACCAGTTGTTCTCTACAGCTAGGTTTCCACGAGGCACCATGCTCTCACTTCGCATGGCCGGGTCGATGCACTGACAAGCCTCGCAGCTCATCAGCTCCCGACGCACTTGCTCGCGAGATAGGTCGCCACGAATCTGTCGGGCAAGATACAGGGTCCTATCAACACCCAAGTGATGCGGCAGGTGTGCAGCCCAAACTGCATCCTTGGGGTCTTGCCCAGTAAGTATAACAGCAGCTACCTCTGCCGATGACCCACTCGGTTCACGATGTTCTAGCCAGCGCTTCGGGACCCTGGTCATGCGATCAGCTTTATTTTCTACCGTAGGTACAAATCGTACCGACACATTCAGGCCGTACTCGGCGATTGTCTCACGAACCACCACCAATCGACGTTTAACCAACATCTCAGCGGCACCTTTAGTGCGCACCCGGCTGCGCTTGTCAATAGCATTTGCTATCCAATTGACAACAGTCATCGAATCAACAGCTAAGGTGAAGACCTTAAATCCCCACACGATAGCCAAATTGATCCCTCTAGCCACAGCTTCTAGCTCAGCAACATTGATATGCATGCAATCAGACTCCTTTCGGAGCCATGACGCATCCTCCACAATGTTGCCATCGACCTCCAGGGCCACACCCATGGCAAGAGAACTAGCATCTGTCCACACTGTGACAGAACCACCGGGGTTCACCATCCAGGAGCCCCTGACAGGGTCCTCCCGTCTAGCCCGGGCTAGCAGTTCTACTGCTAGGGTGCGAACATCAGGCTCAACCTGCTCGTCCCAAGGACCACTGCACCCCAGGCGCTTCAAAAAACTACAGTGGGGACGAAGCCACCCAGCAACCGGGTAATGTCCCACCAGTCGGCCACACAAGGAAAACAGCTCCCTTTTGGTTAATTTGCCCGGGTCAAGACTCACTTCGGTGAGAGCTGTTCCTCTCGCCATCTCCAGAAATCCACTAGAACCCCGTCGCAGCGCGACTCCCAACAGACGGCCCCCATCAAGGCTCTCTGGCTCCTTTGTCACAAGGCCATACATCTCTAGGTGCGATCGCACCTTTTCAACACTGACCACAGATTCCTGAACCACTATATCATCAATATAGTGATCAGTTCCACGGCGAACAGATTCCTCCAACGAGAGAACCTTGCTAAGGATCGATGTCATGATCCTCGGTGCACAGGACAGGCCAAAACCTAGCCTGGTCAGGGCATAATTCACACCCTTATATCTAACTACCTGATACTTCCAGAGATCCTCAGCGACATGTATCTGCAGGTATGCTGACTTTAGATCGACGACTTTGAGCTCCCCTTGCAGCTGTCGCCATTTCCTAAGTTTGTCCCCACAAACAGCAACCATGTCATCGCCCGTATGACACTCAACATAGTTATTCAGTTCACGGTAATCCATGACTGGACGAACCTTGTCCTTTGTTGGTTGAAACACCGCCAGTAATGGAATAATACCTGTGACTGGCCCATCCCACCGTTTCAACCAACCCTTCGAGATCCAGCTCTCGAGTTCAGCGCAATAACGCTCACGCAGATGTGGCGCCTGAGCACACTTGTACTCAGAGACACGTGACTGAAGCTTCTTGGGAGATTCTCCAGACCACCGCCAGCTGACCGTCCATTGACCATTTGCAAAGGTGGCATAGAAGTCGGGGTCCTCAACCCTCAGAGACTTATTAGTGTCGCCACAACGACTGCCGGCTGCTCCACAAGCCAATGACGTATGGTCACTCCGCTGATCAGGAATCCTGCAGCAAGTACCCGAGGGAGACTTTCCTCAGCGAACCGAGTACTTCGAGTCAGAGCCTCTCTGCACAGTGACTCCACCCATGTGATCAATCACATCTCCGCCAAGTAAGCAATCAACTCCCAGATTGCCCAACTCATTCATCACTGGCGCAGAGACATCAAAACAGTGCCCGTGCAATCCAATGATAACCCGACAACAACCCCTCACGTTAGAGGCCTTGCCATCAGCCGTTAACAAAGGCCGACTCTGCCTTAGGGCCTTTCCCACCACCACCCGCGGACTGACCAGAGTCCGCTCGCTTCCAGTGTCAACCAGACACGAGAAACAACGACCGTTCAGAACGGCCTGAATGACTGGCATTCGACTACTAGTTGTAGCCTTACCAGTGGCCCTCGACAGCGCCAGGCTATCTCGCGGTACGCATGCACCGCTCAGCACTTCACTCGTTGTTGAGGAGCGAGGTGCTCGGCGATTAACGCCTAGTTGCTGGTGTCCATGGCGGAGGATGCGGCGCCCCGAGTTGCACCCTCCCCGTGAAAACCCGACTGGCTATCCTCCAGCCCTGCAGCCGCTGCAGGCGGCTTCGGTGCAGGACACTCCTGCACCCAGTGATCGGTGCTGCCACACCGAAAACACCCTGCCCTCTTGCCAGAAGAGCGCTTCGAAGGCTGCTTATCGGAGAAGGCCCGCCTACTCACGGTACACTCCTTTACCCGGTGTGGACCTCCACAGCGGAAGCAACTAGCAGTGCTCCCCGTCTGCTTACCCGAAGCAGTAGCAGAGGCAGTGACAGACGGCTGTGCTGATCCAGCACGCCCTCCCACTGCCCTCCTCGATGCGAGCTTCCCTCGCACCCGGGACAACAGCGCCCCAAAGTCGACGGTGTACGCACCTTCGTGCGTCACCGCCCACTCATAGACTGAGGCTGGGAGCCCCTCTATGAACTTAATCCGAAAACTAAGGTCTGTAGAGGACAGCCCCAGTCTACCAGCGTACCTCTCCATCCTGTCGAGGTACACGTCAACCGACTCTCCCTCCTGGAGTTCGAGGTTGACAAACTGACGCCAAGCCTCCTGCCGAGGCATGGCGTACTCCGCTGTTAACACAGCCTTCACGACGTCCCAATTAGACGCCTCGTGTACCATCATCCGTCCGTACACTCGAGCAGCATTGCCCCCAGCATGTATGCTAGCAGGTCGGTTGGAGACACTCTCTCCAACCCACAGTACCTCTCGTACTCACGCAGCCACGCTGCCACGTCTACTGACCCATCGCCAGTAAACTGAGACACTTGTCTCCTGATTCGGTCCAAAATCGGACCACATGCCTGATTGAGCACGCTGGCAAGCGTGCCAGCATCCACCAACAGAGTGGTGGGTTCCCTCTCTGGCTGGCTTGACGACTCACCAGAAGTCTCATCTTTTAAGCCAGGCTTACTCATTATTAACAACGAAAACAAAACAAAATGCAATAACGTAATTAAATAAGTGGAGAAAAACAATTAATTAAATAAGAAAAAGAGCTGAAATAGCTTGTTGGCTTACTGAGCAGCACAGTTACAGTAAGGAAAGAGATAATGATAAATACGCAGTACCAAACTGCTTCACGATGGCTCTCCGACCTCCCCTTAGCCACCACCTACGCCACCTACGCGTTGGCTACCAGAGCACAACACGGTTGAATAATATTAATTGAATGTGAGCACAGACACAGCGAGACTTCCACTCCGCACAAATACGTTTGTGCAACTGACCGCAGTCCACTCGCTGCTGTCCCAATCAACGCGCATGCGTCTCGATCACCACGTGACCATTCGAAGACCTCACTTTATAAACATGAAACATAATGTCAAATTTGTGATTTTTGACAAATCCACTTGAGTTATTAGTTTGTAAACTAGTAAAAGATGTTCAATATTGCATGAAAGTAAGTTTCAAGTGTGTTTTGTACCAAATTGCTGTTTGTAACAATGTGTTTCAGTCACTTTTGCAATGTTCAGAATGCATAATTTGAATGAAAATCAATAAAACATGACTTTGCATACAATATTTAACTTTGCAAACATGAAACTTAATGTCAAATTTGTGATTTTTGACAAATTCACTTGAGTTATTAGTTTGTAAACTAGTAAAAGATGTTCAATATTGCATGAAACTAAGTTCCCAGTGTGTTTTGTACTAAATTGCTGTTTGTAACAATATGTTTCAGTCACTTTTGCAATGTTCAGAATGCATAATTTGAATGAAATTCAATAAAACATGACTTTGCATACAATATTTAACTTTGCAAACATGAAACTTCATGTCAAATTTGTGATTTTTGACGAATTCACTTGAGTTATTAGTTTGTAAACTAGTAAAAGATGTTCAATATTGCATGAAAGTAAGTTTCAAGTGTGTTTTGTACCAAATTGTTCTTTATAACAATGTGTTTCAGTCACTTTTGCAATGTTCAGAATGCATAATTTGAATGAAATTCAATAAAACATGACTTTGCATACAATATTTAACTTTGCAAACATGAAACTTCATGTCAAATTTGTGGTTTTTGACGAATTCACTTGAGTTATTAGTTTGTAAACTAGTAAAAGATGTTCAATATTGCATGAAAGTAAGTTTCAAGTGTGTTTTGTACCAAATTGTTGTCTGCAACAATGTGTTTCAGTCACTTTTGCAATGTTCAGAATGCATAATTTGAATGAAAATCAATAAAACATGACTTTCCATGCAATATTCAACTTTATAAACATGAAACATAATGTCAAATTTGTGATTTTTGACCAATTCACTTGAGTTATTCGTTTGTAAACTAGTAAAAGATCTTTAATATTGCATGAAAGTAAGTTTTCAGTGTGTTTTGTACCAATTTGCTGTTTGTAACAATGTGTTTCAGTCACTTTTGCAATGTTCAGAATGCATAATTTGAATGAAAATCAATAAAACATGACTTTGCATACAATATTTAACTTTGCAAACATGAAACTTAATGTCAAATTTGTGATTTTTGACAAATTCACTTGAGTTATTAGTTTGTAAACTAGTAAAAGATGTCCAATATTGCATGAAACTAAGTTCTCAGTGTATTTTGTACTAAATTGCTGTTTGTAACAATGTGTTTCAGTCACTTTTGCAATGTTCAGAATGCATAATTTGAATGAAATTCAATAAAACATGACTTTGCCTACAATATTTAACTTTGCAAACATGAAACTTCATGTCAAATTTGTGATTTTTGACGAATTCACTTGAGTTATTAGTTTGTAAACTAGTAAAAGATGTTCAATATTGCATGAAAGTAAGTTTCAAGTGTGTTTTGTACTAAATTGCTGTTTGTAACAATATGTTTCAGTCACTTTTGCAATGTTCAGAATGCATAATTTGAATGAAATTCAATAAAACATGACTTTGCATACAATATTTAACTTTGCAAACATGAAACTTCATGTCAAATTTGTGATTTTTGACGAATTCACTTGAGTTATTAGTTTGTAAACTAGTAAAAGATGTTCAATATTGCATGAAAGTAAGTTTCAAGTGTGTTTTGTACCAAATTGTTCTTTATAACAATGTGTTTCAGTCACTTTTGCAATGTTCAGAATGCATAATTTGAATGAAAATCAATAAAACAAGACTTTGTACACAATACTTAACTTTGCAAACATAAAACATAATGTAAAATTTGTCATTTTTGACCAATTCACTTGAGTTATTAGTTTGTAAACTAGTAAAAGATGTTCAATATTCCATGAAAGTAAGTTTTAAGTGTGTTTTGTACCAAATTGTTGTTTGTAACAATGTGTTTCAGTCACCTTTGCAATGTTCAGAATGCATAATTTGAATGAAAATCAATAAAACATGACTTTGCATACAATATTTAACTTTGCAAACATGAAACTTAATGTCAAATTTGTGATTTTTAACAAATTCACTTGAGTTATTAGTATGTAAACTAGTAAAAGATGTTCAATATTGCATGAAACTAAGTTCCCAGTGTGTTTTGTACTAAATTGCTGTTTGTAACAATGTGTTTCAGTCACTTTTGCAATGTTCAGAATGCATAATTTGAATGAAAATCAATAAAACATGACTTTGCATACAATATTTAACTTTGCAAACATGAAACTTAATGTCAAATTTGTGATTTTTGACGAATTCACTTGAGTTATTAGTTTGTAAACTAGTAAAAGATGTTCAATATTGCATGAAAGTAAGTTTCAAGTGTGTTTTGTACCAAATTGTTCTTTATAACAATGTGTTTCAGTCACTTTTGCAATGTTCAGAATGCATAATTTGAATGAAAATCAATAAAACATGACTTTCCATGCAATATTCAACTTTATAAACATGAAACATAATGTCAAATTTGTGATTTTTGACCAATTCACTTGAGTTATTAGTTTGTAAACTAGTAGAAGATCTTCAATATTGCATGAAAGTAAGTTTTCAGTGTGTTTTGTACCAAATTGCTGTTTGTAACAATGTGTTTCAGTCACTTTTGCAATGTTCAGAATGCATAATTTGAATGAAAATCAATAAAACATGACTTTGCATACAATATTTAACTTTGCAAACATGAAACTTAATGTCAAATTTGTGATTTTTGACAAATTCACTTGAGTTATTAGTTTGTAAACTAGTAAAAGATGTCCAATATTGCATGAAACTAAGTTCTCAGTGTATTTTGTACTAAATTGCTGTTTGTAACAATGTGTTTCAGTCACTTTTGCAATGTTCAGAATGCATAATTTGAATGAAATTCAATAAAACATGACTTTGCCTACAATATTTAACTTTGCAAACATGAAACTTCATGTCAAATTTGTGATTTTTGACGAATTCACTTGAGTTATTAGTTTGTAAACTAGTAAAAGATGTTCAATATTGCATGAAAGTAAGTTTCAAGTGTGTTTTGTACCAAATTGTTCTTTGTAACAATGTGTTTCAGTCACCTTTGCAATGTTCAGAATGCATAATTTGAATGAAAATCAATAAAACATGACTTTGCATACAATATTTAACTTTGCAAACATGAAACTTAATGTCAAATTTGTGATTTTTGACAAATTCACTTGAGTTATTAGTTTGTAAACTAGTAAAAGATGTTCAATATTGCATGAAACTAAGTTCCCAGTGTGTTTTGTACTAAATTGCTGTTTGTAACAATATGTTTCAGTCACTTTTGCAATGTTCAGAATGCATAATTTGAATGAAATTCAATAAAACATGACTTTGCATACAATATTTAACTTTGCAAACATGAAACTTCATGTCAAATTTGTGATTTTTGACGAATTCACTTGAGTTATTAGTTTGTAAACTAGTAAAAGATGTTCAATATTGCATGAAAGTAAGTTTCAAGTGTGTTTTGTACCAAATTGTTCTTTATAACAATGTGTTTCAGTCACTTTTGCAATGTTCAGAATGCATAATTTGAATGAAATTCAATAAAACATGACTTTGCCTACAATATTTAACTCTGCAAACATGAAACTTCATGTCAAATTTGTGGTTTTTGACGAATTCACTTGAGTTATTAGTTTGTAAACTAGTAAAAGATGTTCAATATTGCATGAAAGTAAGTTTCAAGTGTGTTTTGTACCAAATTGTTCTTTATAACAATGTGTTTCAGTCACTTTTGCAATGTTCAGAATGCATAATTTGAATGAAAATCAATAAAACATGACTTTCCATGCAATATTCAACTTTATAAACATGAAACATAATGTCAAATTTGTGATTTTTGACCAATTCACTTGAGTTATTAGTTTGTAAACTAGTAGAAGATCTTCAATATTGCATGAAAGTAAGTTTTCAGTGTGTTTTGTACCAAATTGCTGTTTGTAACAATGTGTTTCAGTCACTTTTGCAATGTTCAGAATGCATAATTTGAATGAAAATCAATAAAACATGACTTTGCATACAATATTTAACTTTGCAAACATGAAACTTAATGTCAAATTTGTGATTTTTGACAAATTCACTTGAGTTATTAGTTTGTAAACTAGTAAAAGATGTCCAATATTGCATGAAACTAAGTTCTCAGTGTATTTTGTACTAAATTGCTGTTTGTAACAATGTGTTTCAGTCACTTTTGCAATGTTCAGAATGCATAATTTGAATGAAATTCAATAAAACATGACTTTGCCTACAATATTTAACTTTGCAAACATGAAACTTCATGTCAAATTTGTGATTTTTGACGAATTCACTTGAGTTATTAGTTTGTAAACTAGTAAAAGATGTTCAATATTGCATGAAAGTAAGTTTCAAGTGTGTTTTGTACTAAATTGCTGTTTGTAACAATATGTTTCAGTCACTTTTGCAATGTTCAGAATGCATAATTTGAATGAAATTCAATAAAACATGACTTTGCATACAATATTTAACTTTGCAAACATGAAACTTCATGTCAAATTTGTGATTTTTGACGAATTCACTTGAGTTATTAGTTTGTAAACTAGTAAAAGATGTTCAATATTGCATGAAAGTAAGTTTCAAGTGTGTTTTGTACCAAATTGTTCTTTATAACAATGTGTTTCAGTCACTTTTGCAATGTTCAGAATGCATAATTTGAATGAAAATCAATAAAACATGACTTTGTACACAATACTTAACTTTGCAAACATAAAACATAATGTAAAATTTGTCATTTTTGACCAATTCACTTGAGTTATTAGTTTGTAAACTAGTAAAAGATGTTCAATATTCCATGAAAGTAAGTTTTAAGTGTGTTTTGTACCAAATTGTTGTTTGTAACAATGTGTTTCAGTCACCTTTGCAATGTTCAGAATGCATAATTTGAATGAAAATCAATAAAACATGACTTTGCATACAATATTTAACTTTGCAAACATGAAACTTAATGTCAAATTTGTGATTTTTAACAAATTCACTTGAGTTATTAGTAAGTAAACTAGTAAAAGATGTTCAATATTGCATGAAACTAAGTTCCCAGTGTGTTTTGTACTAAATTGCTGTTTGTAACAATGTGTTTCAGTCACTTTTGCAATGTTCAGAATGCATAATTTGAATGAAATTCAATAAAACATGACTTTGCATACAATATTTAACTTTGCAAACATGAAACTTCATGTCAAATTTGTGATTTTTGACGAATTCACTTGAGTTATTAGTTTGTAAACTAGTAAAAGATGTTCAATATTGCATGAAAGTAAGTTTCAAGTGTGTTTTGTACCAAATTGTTCTTTATAACAATGTGTTTCAGTCACTTTTGCAATGTTCAGAATGCATAATTTGAATGAAAATCAATAAAACATGACTTTCCATGCAATATTCAACTTTATAAACATGAAACATAATGTCAAATTTGTGATTTTTGACCAATTCACTTGAGTTATTAGTTTGTAAACTAGTAGAAGATCTTCAATATTGCATGAAAGTAAGTTTTCAGTGTGTTTTGTACCAAATTGCTGTTTGTAACAATGTGTTTCAGTCACTTTTGCAATGTTCAGAATGCATAATTTGAATGAAAATCAATAAAACATGACTCTGCATACAATATTTAACTTTGCAAACATGAAACTTAATGTCAAATTTGTGATTTTTAACAAATTCACTTGAGTTATTAGTATGTAAACTAGTAAAAGATGTTCAATATTGCATGAAACTAAGTTCCCAGTGTGTTTTGTACTAAATTGCTGTTTGTAACAATGTGTTTCAGTCACTTTTGCAATGTTCAGAATGCATAATTTGAATGAAATTCAATAAAACATGACTTTGCATACAATATTTAACTTTGCAAACATGAAACTTCATGTCAAATTTGTGATTTTTGACGAATTCACTTGAGTTATTAGTTTGTAAACTAGTAAAAGATGTTCAATATTGCATGAAACTAAGTTCCCAGTGTGTTTTGTACCAAATTGTTCTTTATAACAATGTGTTTCAGTCACTTTTGCAATGTTCAGAATGCATAATTTGAATGAAAATCAATAAAACATGACTTTCCATGCAATATTCAACTTTATAAACATGAAACATAATGTCAAATTTGTGATTTTTGACCAATTCACTTGAGTTATTAGTTTGTAAACTAGTAGAAGATCTTCAATATTGCATGAAAGTAAGTTTTCAGTGTGTTTTGTACCAAATTGCTGTTTGTAACAATGTGTTTCAGTCACTTTTGCAATGTTCAGAATGCATAATTTGAATGAAATTCAATAAAACATGACTTTGCATACAATATTTAACTTTGCAAACATGAAACTTCATGTCAAATTTGTGATTTTTGACGAATTCACTTGAGTTATTAGTTTGTAAACTAGTAAAAGATGTTCAATATTGCATGAAAGTAAGTTTCAAGTGTGTTTTGTACCAAATTGTTCTTTATAACAATGTGTTTCAGTCACTTTTGCAATGTTCAGAATGCATAATTTGAATGAAAATCAATAAAACATGACTTTCCATGCAATATTCAACTTTATAAACATGAAACATAATGTCAAATTTGTGATTTTTGACAAATTCACTTGAGTTATTAGTTTGTAAACTAGTAGAAGATCTTCAATATTGCATGAAAGTAAGTTTTCAGTGTGTTTTGTACCAAATTGCTGTTTGTAACAATGTGTTTCAGTCACTTTTGCAATGTTCAGAATGCATAATTTGAATGAAAATCAATAAAACATGACTTTGCATACAATATTTAACTTTGCAAACATGAAACTTAATGTCAAATTTGTGATTTTTGACAAATTCACTTGAGTTATTAGTTTGTAAACTAGTAAAAGATGTCCAATATTGCATGAAACTAAGTTCTCAGTGTATTTTGTACTAAATTGCTGTTTGTAACAATGTGTTTCAGTCACTTTTGCAATGTTCAGAATGCATAATTTGAATGAAATTCAATAAAACATGACTTTGCCTACAATATTTAACTTTGCAAACATGAAACTTCATGTCAAATTTGTGATTTTTGACGAATTCACTTGAGTTATTAGTTTGTAAACTAGTAAAAGATGTTCAATATTGCATGAAAGTAAGTTTCAAGTGTGTTTTGTACCAAATTGTTCTTTGTAACAATGTGTTTCAGTTACTTTTGCTATGTTCAGAATGCATAATTTGAATGAAAATCAATAAAACATGACTTTGCATACGATATTTAACTTTGCAAACATGAAACTTAATGTCAAATTTGTGATTTTTGACAAATTCACTTGAGTTCTTAGTTTGTAAACTAGTAGAAGATGTTCAATATTGCATGAAACTAAGTTTTCAGTGTGTTTTGTACTAAATTGCTGTTTGTAACAATGTGTTTCAGTCACTTTTGCAATGTTCAGAATGCATAATTTGAATGAAAATCAATAAAACATGACTTTCCATGCAATATTCAACTTTATAAACATGAAACATAATGTCAAATTTGTGATTTTTGACAAATCCACTTGAGTTATTAGTTTGTAAACTAGTAAAAGATGTTCAATATTCCATGAAAGTAAGTTTTAAGTGTGTTTTGTACCAAATTGTTGTCTGTAACAATGTGTTTCAGTCACTTTTGCAATGTTCAGAATGCATAATTTGAATGAAAATCAATAAAACATGACTTTGCATACAATACTTAACTTAGCAAACATGAAACTTAATGTCAAATTTGCTATTTTTGACAAATTCACTTGAGTTATTAGTTTGTAAACTAGTAGAATATCTTCAATATTGCATGAAAGAAAGTTTTCAGTGTGATTTGTACCAAATTGCTGTTTGTAACAATGTGTTTCAGTCACTTTTGCAATGTTCAGAATGCATAATTTGAATGAAAATCAATAAAACATGACTTTGCATACAATATTTAACTTTGCAAACATGAAACTTAATGTCAAATTTGTGATTTTTGACAAATTCACCTGAGTTATTAGTTTGTAAACTAGTAGAAGATCTTCAATATTGCATGAAAGTAAGTTTTCAGTGTTATGTACCAAATTGCTGTTTGTAACAATGTGTTTCAATCACTTTTGCAATGTTTAGAATGCATAATTTGAATGAAAATCAATAAAACATGACTTTCCATGCAATATTCAACTTTATAAACATGAAACATAATGTCAAATTTGTGATTTTTGACAAATCCACTTGAGTTATTAGTTTGTAAACTAGTAAAAGATGTTCAATATTCCATGAAAGTAAGTTTTAAGTGTGTTTTGTACCAAATTGTTGTCTGTAACAATGTGTTTCAGTCACTTTTGCAATGTTCAGAATGCATAATTTGAATGAAAATCAATAAAACATGACTTTGCATACAATACTTAACTTAGCAAACATGAAACTTAATGTCAAATTTGCTATTTTTGACAAATTCACTTGAGTTATTAGTTTGTAAACTAGTAGAATATCTTCAATATAGCATGAAAGTAAGTTTTCAGTGTGATTTGTACCAAATTGCTGTTTGTAACAATGTGTTTCAGTCACTTTTGCAATGTTCAGAATGCATAATTTGAATGAAATTCAATAAAACATGACTTTGCCTACAATATTTAACTTTGCAAACATGAAACTTCATGTCAAATTTGTGATTTTTGACGAATTCACTTGAGTTATTAGTTTGTAAACTAGTAAAAGATGTTCAATATTGCATGAAAGTAAGTTTCAAGTGTGTTTTGTACCAAATTGTTTTTTATAACAATGGTTTTCAGTCACTTTTGCAATGTTCAGAATGCATAATTTGAATGAAAATCAATAAAACATGACTTTCCATGCAATATTCAACTTTGTAAACATGAACCTTAATGTCAAATTTGTGATTTTTGACAAATTCACTTGAGTTATTAGTTTGTAAACTAGTAAAAGATGTTCAATATTGCATGAAAGTGAGTTTCAAGTGTGTTTTGTACCAAATTGTTGTTTGTAACAATGTGTTTCAGTCACCTTTGCAATGTTTAGAATGCATAATTTGAATGAAAATCAATAAAACATGACTTTGCATACAATATTTAACTTTGCAAACATGAAACTTAATGTCAAATTTGTGATTTTTGACAAATTCACTTGAGTTATTAGTTTGTAAACTAGTAAAAGATGTCCAATATTGCTTGAAACTAAGTTCTCAGTGTGTTTTGTACTAAATTGCTGTTTGTAACAATGTGTTTCAGTCACTTTTGCAATGTTCAGAATGCATAATTTGAATGAAATTCAATAAAACATGACTTTGCCTACAATATTTAACTTTGCAAACATGAAACTTCATGTCAAATTTGTGATTTTTGACGAATTCACCTGAGTTATTAGTTTGTAAACTAGTAAAAGATGTTCAATATTGCATGAAACTAAGTTTTCAGTGTGTTTTGTACTAAATTGCTGTTTGTAACAATGTGTTTCAGTCACTTTTGCAATGTTCAGAATGCATAATTTGAATGAAATTCAATAAAACATGACTTTGCCTACAATATTTAACTCTGCAAACATGAAACTTCATGTCAAATTTGTGATTTTTGACGAATTCACTTGAGTTATTAGTTTGTAAACTAGTAAAAGATGTTCAATATAGCATGTAAGTAAGTTTCAAGTGTGTTTTGTACCAAATTGTTGTCTGTAACAATGTGTTTCAGTCACTTTTGCAATGTTCAGAATGCATAATTTGAATGAAAATCAATAAAACATGACTTTGCATACAATATTTAACTTTGCAAACATGAAACTTATGGTCAAATTTGTGATTTTTGACAAATTCACTTGAGTTATTAGTTTGTAAACTAGTAGAATATCTTCAATATTGCATGAAAGTAAGTTTTAAGTGTGTTTTGTACCAAATTGCTGTTTGTAACAATGTGTTTCAGTCACTTTTGCAATGTTCAGAATGCATAATTTGAATGAAAATCAATAAAACATGACTTTGCATACAATATTTAACTTTGCAAACATGAAACTTAATGTCAAATTTGTGATTTTTGACAAATTCACCTGAGTTATTAGTTTGTAAACTAGTAGAAGATCTTCAATATTGCATGAAAGTAAGTTTTCAGTGTTATGTACCAAATTGCTGTTTGTAACAATGTGTTTCAATCACTTTTGCAATGTTTAGAATGCATAATTTGAATGAAAATCAATAAAACATGACTTTCCATGCAATATTCAACTTTATAAACATGAAACATAATGTCAAATTTGTGATTTTTGACAAATCCACTTGAGTTATTAGTTTGTAAACTAGTAAAAGATGTTCAATATTCCATGAAAGTAAGTTTTAAGTGTGTTTTGTACCAAATTGTTGTCTGTAACAATGTGTTTCAGTCACTTTTGCAATGTTCAGAATGCATAATTTGAATGAAAATCAATAAAACATGACTTTGCATACAATATTTAACTTTGCAAACATGAAACTTATGGTCAAATTTGTGATTTTTGACAAATTCACTTGAGATATTAGTTTGTAAACTAGTAGAATATCTTCAATATTGCATGAAAGTAAGTTTTAAGTGTGTTTTGTACCAAATTGCTGTTTGTAACAATGTGTTTCAGTCACTTTTACAATGTTCAGAATGCATAATTTGAATGAAAATCAATAAAACATGACTTTGCATACAATATTTAACTTTGCAAACATGAAACTTAATGTCAAATTTGTGATTTTTGACAAATTCACCTGAGTTATTAGTTTGTAAACTAGTAGAAGATCTTCAATATTGCATGAAAGTAACTTTTCAGTGTGTTTTGTACCAAATTGCTGTTTGTAACAATGTGTTTCAATCACTTTTGCAATGTTCAGAATGCATAATTTGAATGAAAATCAATAAAACATGACTTTCCATGCAATATTCAACTTTATAAACATGAAACATAATGTCAAATTTGTGATTTTTGACAAATCCACTTGAGTTATTAGTTTGTAAACTAGTAAAAGATGTTCAATATTCCATGAAAGTAAGTTTTAAGTGTGTTTTGTACAAAATTGTTGTCTGTAACAATGTGTTTCAGTCACTTTTGCAATGTTCAGAATGCATAATTTGAATGAAAATCAATAAAACATGACTTTGCATACAATACTTAACTTAGCAAACATGAAACTTAATGTCAAATTTGCTATTTTTGACAAATTCACTTGAGTTATTAGTTTGTAAACTAGTAGAATATCTTCAATATTGCATGAAAGAAAGTTTTCAGTGTGATTTGTACCAAATTGCTGTTTGTAACAATGTGTTTCAGTCACTTTTGCAATGTTCAGAATGCATAATTTGAATGAAATTCAATAAAACATGACTTTGCCTACAATATTTAACTTTGCAAACATGAAACTTCATGTCAAATTTGTGATTTTTGACGAATTCACTTGAGTTATTAGTTTGTAAACTAGTAAAAGATGTTCAATATTGCATGAAAGTAAGTTTCAAGTGTGTTTTGTACCAAATTGTTTTTTATAACAATGGTTTTAAGTCACTTTTGCAATGTTCAGAATGCATAATTTGAATGAAAATCAATAAAACATGACTTTCCATGCAATATTCAACTTTGTAAACATGAACCTTAATGTCAAATTTGTGATTTTTGACAAATTCACTTGAGTTATTAGTTTGTAAACTAGTAAAAGATGTTCAATATTGCATGAAAGTGAGTTTCAAGTGTGTTTTGTACCAAATTGTTGTTTGTAACAATGTGTTTCAGTCACCTTTGCAATGTTCAGAATGCATAATTTGAATGAAACTCAATAAAACATGACTTTGCATACAATATTTAACTTTGCAAACATGAAACTTAATGTCAAATTTGTGATTTTTGACAAATGCACTTGAGTTATTAGTTTGTAAACTAGTAAAAGATGTTCAATATTGCATGAAAGTAAGTTTTAGGTGTGTTTTGTACAAAATTGCTGTTTGTAACAATGTGTTTCAATCACTTTTGCAATGTTCAGAATGCACAATTTGAATGAAAATCAATAAAACATGACTTTCCATGCAATATTCAACTTTATAAACATGAAACATAATGTCAAATTTGTGATTTTTGACAAATTCACTTGAGTTACTAGTTTGTAAACTAGTAGAAGATCTTCAATATTGCATGAAAGTAAGTTTTCAGTGTGTTTTGTACCAAATTGCTGTTTGTAACAATGTGTTTCAGTCACTTTTGCAATGTTCAGAATGCATAATTTGAATGAAAATCAATAAAACATGACTTTGCATACAATACTTAACTTAGCAAACATGAAACTTAATGTCAAATTTGCTATTTTTGACAAATTCACTTGAGTTATTAGTTTGTAAACTAGTAAAAGATGTTCAATATTCCATGAAAGTAAGTTTTAAGTGTGTTTTGTACCAAATTGTTGTTTGTAACAATGTGTTTCAGTCACTTTTGCAATGTTCAGAATGCATAATTTGAATGAAAATCAATAAAACATGACTTTCCTTGCAATATTCAACTTTATAAACATGAAACATAATGTCAAATTTGTGATTTTTGACAAATCCACTTGAGTTATTAGTTTGTAAACTAGTAAAAGATGTTCAATATTCCATGAAAGTAAGTTTTAAGTGTGTTTTGTACCAAATTGTTGTCTGTAACAATGTGTTTCAGTCACTTTTGCAATGTTCAGAATGCATAATTTGAATGAAAATCAATAAAACATGACTTTGCATACAATATTTAACTTTGCAAACATGAAACTTATGGTCAAATTTGTGATTTTTGACAAATTCACCTGAGTTATTAGTTTGTAAACTAGTAGAAGATCTTCAATATTGCATGAAAGTAAGTTTTCAGTGTGTTTTGTACCAAATTGCTGTTTGTAACAATGTGTTTCAGTCACTTTTACAATGTTCAGAATGCATAATTTGAATGAAAATCAATAAAACATGACTTTGCATACAATATTTAACTTTGCAAACATGAAACTTAATGTCAAATTTGTGATTTTTGACAAATTCACCTGAGTTATTAGTTTGTAAACTAGTAGAAGATCTTCAATATTGCATGAAAGTAAGTTTTCAGTGTGTTTTGTACAAAATTGCTGTTTGTAACAATGTGTTTCAATCACTTTTGCAATGTTCAGAATGCATAATTTGAATGAAAATCAATAAAACAGGACTTTCCATGCAATATTCAACTTTATAAACATGAAACATAATGTCAAATTTGTGATTTTTGACAAATCCACTTGAGTTATTAGTTTGTAAACTAGTAAAAGATGTTCAATATTCCATGAAAGTAAGTTTTAAGTGTGTTTTGTACCAAATTGTTGTCTGTAACAATGTGTTTCAGTCACTTTTGCAATGTTCAGAATGCATAATTTGAATGAAAATCAATAAAACATGACTTTGCATACAATACTTAACTTAGCAAACATGAAACTTAATGTCAAATTTGCTATTTTTGACAAATTCACTTGAGTTATTAGTTTGTAAACTAGTAGAATATCTTCAATATTGCATGAAAGAAAGTTTTCAGTGTGATTTGTACCAAATTGCTGTTTGTAACAATGTGTTTCAGTCACTTTTGCAATGTTCAGAATGCATAATTTGAATGAAATTCAATAAAACATGACTTTGCCTACAATATTTAACTTTGCAAACATGAAACTTCATGTCAAATTTGTGATTTTTGACGAATTCACTTGAGTTATTAGTTTGTAAACTAGTAAAAGATGTTCAATATTGCATGAAAGTAAGTTTCAAGTGTGTTTTGTACCAAATTGTTTTTTATAACAATGGTTTTAAGTCACTTTTGCAATGTTCAGAATGCATAATTTGAATGAAAATCAATAAAACATGACTTTCCATGCAATATTCAACTTTGTAAACATGAACCTTAATGTCAAATTTGTGATTTTTGACAAATTCACTTGAGTTATTAGTTTGTAAACTAGTAAAAGATGTTCAATATTGCATGAAAGTGAGTTTCAAGTGTGTTTTGTACCAAATTGTTGTTTGTAACAATGTGTTTCAGTCACCTTTGCAATGTTCAGAATGCATAATTTGAATGAAAATCAATAAAACATGACTTTGCATACAATATTTAACTTTGCAAACATGAAACTTAATGTCAAATTTGTGATTTTTGACAAATGCACTTGAGTTATTAGTTTGTAAACT
This sequence comes from Bugulina stolonifera, assembly GCA_935421135.1. Classification (NCBI taxonomy): domain Eukaryota; kingdom Metazoa; phylum Bryozoa; class Gymnolaemata; order Cheilostomatida; family Bugulidae; genus Bugulina; species Bugulina stolonifera. Next base: position 698,401 of record OW285195.1, on the reverse strand, counting down.
AGTAAAAGATGTTCAATATTGCATGAAAGTAAGTTTTAGGTGTGTTTTGTACAAAATTGCTGTTTGTAACAATGTGTTTCAATCACTTTTGCAATGTTCAGAATGCACAATTTGAATGAAAATCAATAAAACATGACTTTCCATGCAATATTCAACTTTATAAACATGAAACATAATGTCAAATTTGTGATTTTTGACAAATTCACTTGAGTTACTAGTTTGTAAACTAGTAGAAGATCTTCAATATTGCATGAAAGTAAGTTTTCAGTGTGTTTTGTACCAAATTGCTGTTTGTAACAATGTGTTTCAGTCACTTTTGCAATGTTCAGAATGCATAATTTGAATGAAAATCAATAAAACATGACTTTGCATACAATACTTAACTTAGCAAACATGAAACTTAATGTCAAATTTGCTATTTTTGACAAATTCACTTGAGTTATTAGTTTGTAAACTAGTAGAATATCTTCAATATAGCATGAAAGTAAGTTTTCAGTGTGATTTGTACCAAATTGCTGTTTGTAACAATGTGTTTCAGTCACTTTTGCAATGTTCAGAATGCATAATTTGAATGAAATTCAATAAAACATGACTTTGCCTACAATATTTAACTTTGCAAACATGAAACTTCATGTCAAATTTGTGATTTTTGACGAATTCACTTGAGTTATTAGTTTGTAAACTAGTAAAAGATGTTCAATATTGCATGAAAGTAAGTTTCAAGTGTGTTTTGTACCAAATTGTTTTTTATAACAATGGTTTTCAGTCACTTTTGCAATGTTCAGAATGCATAATTTGAATGAAAATCAATAAAACATGACTTTCCATGCAATATTCAACTTTGTAAACATGAACCTTAATGTCAAATTTGTGATTTTTGACAAATTCACTTGAGTTATTAGTTTGTAAACTAGTAAAAGATGTTCAATATTGCATGAAAGTGAGTTTCAAGTGTGTTTTGTACCAAATTGTTGTTTGTAACAATGTGTTTCAGTCACCTTTGCAATGTTTAGAATGCATAATTTGAATGAAAATCAATAAAACATGACTTTGCATACAATATTTAACTTTGCAAACATGAAACTTAATGTCAAATTTGTGATTTTTGACAAATTCACTTGAGTTATTAGTTTGTAAACTAGTAAAAGATGTCCAATATTGCTTGAAACTAAGTTCTCAGTGTGTTTTGTACTAAATTGCTGTTTGTAACAATGTGTTTCAGTCACTTTTGCAATGTTCAGAATGCATAATTTGAATGAAATTCAATAAAACATGACTTTGCCTACAATATTTAACTTTGCAAACATGAAACTTCATGTCAAATTTGTGATTTTTGACGAATTCACCTGAGTTATTAGTTTGTAAACTAGTAAAAGATGTTCAATATTGCATGAAACTAAGTTTTCAGTGTGTTTTGTACTAAATTGCTGTTTGTAACAATGTGTTTCAGTCACTTTTGCAATGTTCAGAATGCATAATTTGAATGAAATTCAATAAAACATGACTTTGCCTACAATATTTAACTCTGCAAACATGAAACTTCATGTCAAATTTGTGATTTTTGACGAATTCACTTGAGTTATTAGTTTGTAAACTAGTAAAAGATGTTCAATATAGCATGTAAGTAAGTTTCAAGTGTGTTTTGTACCAAATTGTTGTCTGTAACAATGTGTTTCAGTCACTTTTGCAATGTTCAGAATGCATAATTTGAATGAAAATCAATAAAACATGACTTTGCATACAATATTTAACTTTGCAAACATGAAACTTATGGTCAAATTTGTGATTTTTGACAAATTCACTTGAGTTATTAGTTTGTAAACTAGTAGAATATCTTCAATATTGCATGAAAGAAAGTTTTAAGTGTGTTTTGTACCAAATTGCTGTTTGTAACAATGTGTTTCAGTCACTTTTGCAATGTTCAGAATGCATAATTTGAATGAAAATCAATAAAACATGACTTTGCATACAATATTTAACTTTGCAAACATGAAACTTAATGTCAAATTTGTGATTTTTGACAAATTCACCTGAGTTATTAGTTTGTAAACTAGTAGAAGATCTTCAATATTGCATGAAAGTAAGTTTTCAGTGTGTTTTGTACCAAATTGCTGTTTGTAACAATGTGTTTCAATCACTTTTGCAATGTTCAGAATGCATAATTTGAATGAAAATCAATAAAACATGACTTTCCATGCAATATTCAACTTTATAAACATGAAACATAATGTCAAATTTGTGATTTTTGACAAATCCACTTGAGTTATTAGTTTGTAAACTAGTAAAAGATGTTCAATATTCCATGAAAGTAAGTTTTAAGTGTGTTTTGTACCAAATTGTTGTCTGTAACAATGTGTTTCAGTCACTTTTGCAATGTTCAGAATGCATAATTTGAATGAAAATCAATAAAACATGACTTTGCATACAATACTTAACTTAGCAAACATGAAACTTAATGTCAAATTTGCTATTTTTGACAAATTCACTTGAGTTATTAGTTTGTAAACTAGTAGAATATCTTCAATATTGCATGAAAGAAAGTTTTCAGTGTGATTTGTACCAAATTGCTGTTTGTAACAATGTGTTTCAGTCACTTTTGCAATGTTCAGAATGCATAATTTGAATGAAATTCAATAAAACATGACTTTGCCTACAATATTTAACTTTGCAAACATGAAACTTCATGTCAAATTTGTGATTTTTGACGAATTCACTTGAGTTATTAGTTTGTAAACTAGTAAAAGATGTTCAATATTGCATGAAAGTAAGTTTCAAGTGTGTTTTGTACCAAATTGTTTTTTATAACAATGGTTTTAAGTCACTTTTGCAATGTTCAGAATGCATAATTTGAATGAAAATCAATAAAACATGACTTTCCATGCAATATTCAACTTTGTAAACATGAACCTTAATGTCAAATTTGTGATTTTTGACAAATTCACTTGAGTTATTAGTTTGTAAACTAGTAAAAGATGTTCAATATTGCATGAAAGTGAGTTTCAAGTGTGTTTTGTACCAAATTGTTGTTTGTAACAATGTGTTTCAGTCACCTTTGCAATGTTCAGAATGCATAATTTGAATGAAACTCAATAAAACATGACTTTGCATACAATATTTAACTTTGCAAACATGAAACTTAATGTCAAATTTGTGATTTTTGACAAATGCACTTGAGTTATTAGTTTGTAAACTAGTAAAAGATGTTCAATATTGCATGAAAGTAAGTTTTAGGTGTGTTTTGTACAAAATTGCTGTTTGTAACAATGTGTTTCAATCACTTTTGCAATGTTCAGAATGCACAATTTGAATGAAAATCAATAAAACATGACTTTCCATGCAATATTCAACTTTATAAACATGAAACATAATGTCAAATTTGTGATTTTTGACAAATTCACTTGAGTTACTAGTTTGTAAACTAGTAGAAGATCTTCAATATTGCATGAAAGTAAGTTTTCAGTGTGTTTTGTACCAAATTGCTGTTTGTAACAATGTGTTTCAGTCACTTTTGCAATGTTCAGAATGCATAATTTGAATGAAAATCAATAAAACATGACTTTGCATACAATACTTAACTTAGCAAACATGAAACTTAATGTCAAATTTGCTATTTTTGACAAATTCACTTGAGTTATTAGTTTGTAAACTAGTAAAAGATGTTCAATATTCCATGAAAGTAAGTTTTAAGTGTGTTTTGTACCAAATTGTTGTTTGTAACAATGTGTTTCAGTCACTTTTGCAATGTTCAGAATGCATAATTTGAATGAAAATCAATAAAACATGACTTTCCTTGCAATATTCAACTTTATAAACATGAAACATAATGTCAAATTTGTGATTTTTGACAAATCCACTTGAGTTATTAGTTTGTAAACTAGTAAAAGATGTTCAATATTCCATGAAAGTAAGTTTTAAGTGTGTTTTGTACCAAATTGTTGTCTGTAACAATGTGTTTCAGTCACTTTTGCAATGTTCAGAATGCATAATTTGAATGAAAATCAATAAAACATGACTTTGCATACAATATTTAACTTTGCAAACATGAAACTTATGGTCAAATTTGTGATTTTTGACAAATTCACCTGAGTTATTAGTTTGTAAACTAGTAGAAGATCTTCAATATTGCATGAAAGTAAGTTTTCAGTGTGTTTTGTACCAAATTGCTGTTTGTAACAATGTGTTTCAGTCACTTTTACAATGTTCAGAATGCATAATTTGAATGAAAATCAATAAAACATGACTTTGCATACAATATTTAACTTTGCAAACATGAAACTTAATGTCAAATTTGTGATTTTTGACAAATTCACCTGAGTTATTAGTTTGTAAACTAGTAGAAGATCTTCAATATTGCATGAAAGTAAGTTTTCAGTGTGTTTTGTACAAAATTGCTGTTTGTAACAATGTGTTTCAATCACTTTTGCAATGTTCAGAATGCATAATTTGAATGAAAATCAATAAAACAGGACTTTCCATGCAATATTCAACTTTATAAACATGAAACATAATGTCAAATTTGTGATTTTTGACAAATCCACTTGAGTTATTAGTTTGTAAACTAGTAAAAGATGTTCAATATTCCATGAAAGTAAGTTTTAAGTGTGTTTTGTACCAAATTGTTGTCTGTAACAATGTGTTTCAGTCACTTTTGCAATGTTCAGAATGCATAATTTGAATGAAAATCAATAAAACATGACTTTGCATACAATACTTAACTTAGCAAACATGAAACTTAATGTCAAATTTGCTATTTTTGACAAATTCACTTGAGTTATTAGTTTGTAAACTAGTAGAATATCTTCAATATTGCATGAAAGAAAGTTTTCAGTGTGATTTGTACCAAATTGCTGTTTGTAACAATGTGTTTCAGTCACTTTTGCAATGTTCAGAATGCATAATTTGAATGAAATTCAATAAAACATGACTTTGCCTACAATATTTAACTTTGCAAACATGAAACTTCATGTCAAATTTGTGATTTTTGACGAATTCACTTGAGTTATTAGTTTGTAAACTAGTAAAAGATGTTCAATATTGCATGAAAGTAAGTTTCAAGTGTGTTTTGTACCAAATTGTTTTTTATAACAATGGTTTTAAGTCACTTTTGCAATGTTCAGAATGCATAATTTGAATGAAAATCAATAAAACATGACTTTCCATGCAATATTCAACTTTGTAAACATGAACCTTAATGTCAAATTTGTGATTTTTGACAAATTCACTTGAGTTATTAGTTTGTAAACTAGTAAAAGATGTTCAATATTGCATGAAAGTGAGTTTCAAGTGTGTTTTGTACCAAATTGTTGTTTGTAACAATGTGTTTCAGTCACCTTTGCAATGTTCAGAATGCATAATTTGAATGAAAATCAATAAAACATGACTTTGCATACAATATTTAACTTTGCAAACATGAAACTTAATGTCAAATTTGTGATTTTTGACAAATGCACTTGAGTTATTAGTTTGTAAACTAGTAAAAGATGTTCAATATTGCATGAAAGTAAGTTTTAGGTGTGTTTTGTACAAAATTGCTGTTTGTAACAATGTGTTTCAATCACTTTTGCAATGTTCAGAATGCACAATTTGAATGAAAATCAATAAAACATGACTTTCCATGCAATATTCAACTTTATAAACATGAAACATAATGTCAAATTTGTGATTTTTGACAAATCCACTTGAGTTATTAGTTTGTAAACTAGTAAAAGATGTTCAATATTCCATGAAAGTAAGTTTTAAGTGTGTTTTGTACCAAATTGTTGTCTGTAACAATGTGTTTCAGTCACTTTTGCAATGTTCAGAATGCATAATTTGAATGAAAATCAATAAAACATGACTTTGCATACAATACTTAACTTAGCAAACATGAAACTTAATGTCAAATTTGCTATTTTTGACAAATTCACTTGAGTTATTAGTTTGTAAACTAGTAGAATATCTTCAATATTGCATGAAAGAAAGTTTTCAGTGTGATTTGTACCAAATTGCTGTTTGTAACAATGTGTTTCAGTCACTTTTGCAATGTTCAGAATGCATAATTTGAATGAAATTCAATAAAACATGACTTTGCCTACAATATTTAACTTTGCAAACATGAAACTTCATGTCAAATTTGTGATTTTTGACGAATTCACTTGAGTTATTAGTTTGTAAACTAGTAAAAGATGTTCAATATTGCATGAAAGTAAGTTTCAAGTGTGTTTTGTACCAAATTGTTTTTTATAACAATGGTTTTAAGTCACTTTTGCAATGTTCAGAATGCATAATTTGAATGAAAATCAATAAAACATGACTTTCCATGCAATATTCAACTTTGTAAACATGAACCTTAATGTCAAATTTGTGATTTTTGACAAATTCACTTGAGTTATTAGTTTGTAAACTAGTAAAAGATGTTCAATATTGCATGAAAGTGAGTTTCAAGTGTGTTTTGTACCAAATTGTTGTTTGTAACAATGTGTTTCAGTCACCTTTGCAATGTTCAGAATGCATAATTTGAATGAAAATCAATAAAACATGACTTTGCATACAATATTTAACTTTGCAAACATGAAACTTAATGTCAAATTTGTGATTTTTGACAAATGCACTTGAGTTATTAGTTTGTAAACTAGTAAAAGATGTTCAATATTGCATGAAAGTAAGTTTTAGGTGTGTTTTGTACAAAATTGCTGTTTGTAACAATGTGTTTCAATCACTTTTGCAATGTTCAGAATGCACAATTTGAATGAAAATCAATAAAACATGACTTTCCATGCAATATTCAACTTTATAAACATGAAACATAATGTCAAATTTGTGATTTTTGACAAATTCACTTGAGTTACTAGTTTGTAAACTAGTAGAAGATCTTCAATATTGCATGAAAGTAAGTTTTCAGTGTGTTTTGTACCAAATTGCTGTTTGTAACAATGTGTTTCAGTCACTTTTGCAATGTTCAGAATGCATAATTTGAATGAAAATCAATAAAACATGACTTTGCATACAATACTTAACTTAGCAAACATGAAACTTAATGTCAAATTTGCTATTTTTGACAAATTCACTTGAGTTATTAGTTTGTAAACTAGTAGAATATCTTCAATATAGCATGAAAGTAAGTTTTCAGTGTGATTTGTACCAAATTGCTGTTTGTAACAATGTGTTTCAGTCACTTTTGCAATGTTCAGAATGCATAATTTGAATGAAATTCAATAAAACATGACTTTGCCTACAATATTTAACTTTGCAAACATGAAACTTCATGTCAAATTTGTGATTTTTGACGAATTCACTTGAGTTATTAGTTTGTAAACTAGTAAAAGATGTTCAATATTGCATGAAAGTGAGTTTCAAGTGTGTTTTGTACCAAATTGTTGTTTGTAACAATGTGTTTCAGTCACCTTTGCAATGTTTAGAATGCATAATTTGAATGAAAATCAATAAAACATGACTTTGCATACAATATTTAACTTTGCAAACATGAAACTTAATGTCAAATTTGTGATTTTTGACAAATTCACTTGAGTTATTAGTTTGTAAACTAGTAAAAGATGTCCAATATTGCTTGAAACTAAGTTCTCAGTGTGTTTTGTACTAAATTGCTGTTTGTAACAATGTGTTTCAGTCACTTTTGCAATGTTCAGAATGCATAATTTGAATGAAATTCAATAAAACATGACTTTGCCTACAATATTTAACTTTGCAAACATGAAACTTCATGTCAAATTTGTGATTTTTGACGAATTCACCTGAGTTATTAGTTTGTAAACTAGTAAAAGATGTTCAATATTGCATGAAACTAAGTTTTCAGTGTGTTTTGTACTAAATTGCTGTTTGTAACAATGTGTTTCAGTCACTTTTGCAATGTTCAGAATGCATAATTTGAATGAAATTCAATAAAACATGACTTTGCCTACAATATTTAACTCTGCAAACATGAAACTTCATGTCAAATTTGTGATTTTTGACGAATTCACTTGAGTTATTAGTTTGTAAACTAGTAAAAGATGTTCAATATAGCATGTAAGTAAGTTTCAAGTGTGTTTTGTACCAAATTGTTGTCTGTAACAATGTGTTTCAGTCACTTTTGCAATGTTCAGAATGCATAATTTGAATGAAAATCAATAAAACATGACTTTGCATACAATATTTAACTTTGCAAACATGAAACTTATGGTCAAATTTGTGATTTTTGACAAATTCACTTGAGTTATTAGTTTGTAAACTAGTAGAATATCTTCAATATTGCATGAAAGTAAGTTTTAAGTGTGTTTTGTACCAAATTGCTGTTTGTAACAATGTGTTTCAGTCACTTTTGCAATGTTCAGAATGCATAATTTGAATGAAAATCAATAAAACATGACTTTGCATACAATATTTAACTTTGCAAACATGAAACTTAATGTCAAATTTGTGATTTTTGACAAATTCACCTGAGTTATTAGTTTGTAAACTAGTAGAAGATCTTCAATATTGCATGAAAGTAAGTTTTCAGTGTTATGTACCAAATTGCTGTTTGTAACAATGTGTTTCAATCACTTTTGCAATGTTTAGAATGCATAATTTGAATGAAAATCAATAAAACATGACTTTCCATGCAATATTCAACTTTATAAACATGAAACATAATGTCAAATTTGTGATTTTTGACAAATCCACTTGAGTTATTAGTTTGTAAACTAGTAAAAGATGTTCAATATTCCATGAAAGTAAGTTTTAAGTGTGTTTTGTACCAAATTGTTGTCTGTAACAATGTGTTTCAGTCACTTTTGCAATGTTCAGAATGCATAATTTGAATGAAAATCAATAAAACATGACTTTGCATACAATATTTAACTTTGCAAACATGAAACTTATGGTCAAATTTGTGATTTTTGACAAATTCACTTGAGTTATTAGTTTGTAAACTAGTAGAATATCTTCAATATTGCATGAAAGTAAGTTTTAAGTGTGTTTTGTACCAAATTGCTGTTTGTAACAATGTGTTTCAGTCACTTTTACAATGTTCAGAATGCATAATTTGAATGAAAATCAATAAAACATGACTTTGCATACAATATTTAACTTTGCAAACATGAAACTTAATGTCAAATTTGTGATTTTTGACAAATTCACCTGAGTTATTAGTTTGTAAACTAGTAGAAGATCTTCAATATTGCATGAAAGTAAGTTTTCAGTGTGTTTTGTACCAAATTGCTGTTTGTAACAATGTGTTTCAATCACATTTGCAATGTTCAGAATGCATAATTTGAATGAAAATCAATAAAACATGACTTTCCATGCAATATTCAACTTTATAAACATGAAACATAATGTCAAATTTGTGATTTTTGACAAATCCACTTGAGTTATTAGTTTGTAAACTAGTAAAAGATGTTCAATATTCCATGAAAGTAAGTTTTAAGTGTGTTTTGTACCAAATTGTTGTCTGTAACAATGTGTTTCAGTCACTTTTGCAATGTTCAGAATGCATAATTTGAATGAAAATCAATAAAACATGACTTTGCATACAATACTTAACTTAGCAAACATGAAACTTAATGTCAAATTTGCTATTTTTGACAAATTCACTTGAGTTATTAGTTTGTAAACTAGTAGAATATCTTCAATATTGCATGAAAGTAAGTTTTCAGTGTGATTTGTACCAAATTGCTGTTTGTAACAATGTGTTTCAGTCACTTTTGCAATGTTCAGAATGCATAATTTGAATGAAATTCAATAAAACATGACTTTGCCTACAATATTTAACTTTGCAAACATGAAACTTCATGTCAAATTTGTGATTTTTGACGAATTCACTTGAGTTATTAGTTTGTAAACTAGTAAAAGATGTTCAATATTGCATGAAAGTAAGTTTCAAGTGTGTTTTGTACCAAATTGTTTTTTATAACAATGGTTTTAAGTCACTTTTGCAATGTTCAGAATGCATAATTTGAATGAAAATCAATAAAACATGACTTTCCATGCAATATTCAACTTTGTAAATATGAACCTTAATGTCAAATTTGTGATTTTTGACAAATTCACTTGAGTTATTAGTTTGTAAACTAGTAAAAGATGTTCAATATTGCATGAAAGTGAGTTTCAAGTGTGTTTTGTACCAAATTGTTGTTTGTAACAATGTGTTTCAGTCACCTTTGCGATGTTCAGAATGCATAATTTGAATGAAAATCAATAAAACATGACTTTGCATACAATATTTAACTTTGCAAACATGAAACTTAATGTCAAATTTGTGATTTTTGACAAATGCACTTGAGTTATTAGTTTGTAAACTAGTAAAAGATGTTCAATATTGCATGAAAGTAAGTTTTAGGTGTGTTTTGTACAAAATTGCTGTTTGTAACAATGTGTTTCAATCACTTTTGCAATGTTCAGAATGCACAATTTGAATGAAAATCAATAAAACATGACTTTCCATGCAATATTCAACTTTATAAACATGAAACATAATGTCAAATTTGTGATTTTTGACAAATTCACTTGAGTTATTAGTTTGTAAACTAGTAGAAGATCTTCAATATTGCATGAAAGTAAGTTTTCAGTGTGTTTTGTACCAAATTGCTGTTTGTAACAATGTGTTTCAGTCACTTTTGCAATGTTCAGAATGCATAATTTGAATGAAAATCAATAAAACATGACTTTGCATACAATACTTAACTTAGCAAACATGAAACTTAATGTCAAATTTGCTATTTTTGACAAATTCACTTGAGTTATTAGTTTGTAAACTAGTAGAATATCTTCAATATTGCATGAAAGTAAGTTTTCAGTGTGATTTGTACCAAATTGCTGTTTGTAACAATGTGTTTCAGTCACTTTTGCAATGTTCAGAATGCATAATTTGAATGAAATTCAATAAAACATGACTTTGCCTACAATATTTAACTTTGCAAACATGAAACTTCATGTCAAATTTGTGATTTTTGACGAATTCACTTGAGTTATTAGTTTGTAAACTAGTAAAAGATGTTCAATATTGCATGAAAGTAAGTTTCAAGTGTGTTTTGTACCAAATTGTTTTTTATAACAATGGTTTTCAGTCACTTTTGCAATGTTCAGAATGCATAATTTGAATGAAAATCAATAAAACATGACTTTCCATGCAATATTCAACTTTGTAAACATGAACCTTAATGTCAAATTTGTGATTTTTGACAAATTCACTTGAGTTATTAGTTTGTAAACTAGTAAAAGATGTTCAATATTGCATGAAAGTGAGTTTCAAGTGTGTTTTGTACCAAATTGTTGTTTGTAACAATGTGTTTCAGTCACCTTTGCAATGTTCAGAATGCATAATTTGAATGAAAATCAATAAAACATGACTTTGCATACAATATTTAACTTTGCAAACATGAAACTTAATGTCAAATTTGTGATTTTTGACAAATGCACTTGAGTTATTAGTTTGTAAACTAGTAAAAGATGTTCAATATTGCATGAAAGTAAGTTTTAGGTGTGTTTTGTACAAAATTGCTGTTTGTAACAATGTGTTTCAATCACTTTTGCAATGTTCAGAATGCACAATTTGAATGAAAATCAATAAAACATGACTTTCCATGCAATATTCAACTTTATAAACATGAAACATAATGTCAAATTTGTGATTTTTGACAAATTCACTTGAGTTATTAGTTTGTAAACTAGTAAAAGATGTTCAATATAGCATGTAAGTAAGTTTCAAGTGTGTTTTGTACCAAATTGTTGTCTGTAACAATGTGTTTCAGTCACTTTTGCAATGTTCAGAATGCATAATTTGAATGAAAATCAATAAAACATGACTTTGCATACAATATTTAACTTTGCAAACATGAAACTTATGGTCAAATTTGTGATTTTTGACAAATTCACTTGAGTTATTAGTTTGTAAACTAGTAGAATATCTTCAATATTGCATGAAAGTAAGTTTTAAGTGTGTTTTGTACCAAATTGCTGTTTGTAACAATGTGTTTCAGTCACTTTTGCAATGTTCAGAATGCATAATTTGAATGAAAATCAATAAAACATGACTTTGCATACAATATTTAACTTTGCAAACATGAAACTTAATGTCAAATTTGTGATTTTTGACAAATTCACCTGAGTTATTAGTTTGTAAACTAGTAGAAGATCTTCAATATTGCATGAAAGTAAGTTTTCAGTGTTATGTACCAAATTGCTGTTTGTAACAATGTGTTTCAATCACTTTTGCAATGTTTAGAATGCATAATTTGAATGAAAATCAATAAAACATGACTTTCCATGCAATATTCAACTTTATAAACATGAAACATAATGTCAAATTTGTGATTTTTGACAAATCCACTTGAGTTATTAGTTTGTAAACTAGTAAAAGATGTTCAATATTCCATGAAAGTAAGTTTTAAGTGTGTTTTGTACCAAATTGTTGTCTGTAACAATGTGTTTCAGTCACTTTTGCAATGTTCAGAATGCATAATTTGAATGAAAATCAATAAAACATGACTTTGCATACAATATTTAACTTTGCAAACATGAAACTTATGGTCAAATTTGTGATTTTTGACAAATTCACTTGAGTTATTAGTTTGTAAACTAGTAGAATATCTTCAATATTGCATGAAAGTAAGTTTTAAGTGTGTTTTGTACCAAATTGCTGTTTGTAACAATGTGTTTCAGTCACTTTTACAATGTTCAGAATGCATAATTTGAATGAAAATCAATAAAACATGACTTTGCATACAATATTTAACTTTGCAAACATGAAACTTAATGTCAAATTTGTGATTTTTGACAAATTCACCTGAGTTATTAGTTTGTAAACTAGTAGAAGATCTTCAATATTGCATGAAAGTAAGTTTTCAGTGTGTTTTGTACCAAATTGCTGTTTGTAACAATGTGTTTCAATCACATTTGCAATGTTCAGAATGCATAATTTGAATGAAAATCAATAAAACATGACTTTCCATGCAATATTCAACTTTATAAACATGAAACATAATGTCAAATTTGTGATTTTTGACAAATCCACTTGAGTTATTAGTTTGTAAACTAGTAAAAGATGTTCAATATTCCATGAAAGTAAGTTTTAAGTGTGTTTTGTACCAAATTGTTGTCTGTAACAATGTGTTTCAGTCACTTTTGCAATGTTCAGAATGCATAATTTGAATGAAAATCAATAAAACATGACTTTGCATACAATACTTAACTTAGCAAACATGAAACTTAATGTCAAATTTGCTATTTTTGACAAATTCACTTGAGTTATTAGTTTGTAAACTAGTAGAATATCTTCAATATTGCATGAAAGTAAGTTTTCAGTGTGATTTGTACCAAATTGCTGTTTGTAACAATGTGTTTCAGTCACTTTTGCAATGTTCAGAATGCATAATTTGAATGAAATTCAATAAAACATGACTTTGCCTACAATATTTAACTTTGCAAACATGAAACTTCATGTCAAATTTGTGATTTTTGACGAATTCACTTGAGTTATTAGTTTGTAAACTAGTAAAAGATGTTCAATATTGCATGAAAGTAAGTTTCAAGTGTGTTTTGTACCAAATTGTTTTTTATAACAATGGTTTTAAGTCACTTTTGCAATGTTCAGAATGCATAATTTGAATGAAAATCAATAAAACATGACTTTCCATGCAATATTCAACTTTGTAAATATGAACCTTAATGTCAAATTTGTGATTTTTGACAAATTCACTTGAGTTATTAGTTTGTAAACTAGTAAAAGATGTTCAATATTGCATGAAAGTGAGTTTCAAGTGTGTTTTGTACCAAATTGTTGTTTGTAACAATGTGTTTCAGTCACCTTTGCGATGTTCAGAATGCATAATTTGAATGAAAATCAATAAAACATGACTTTGCATACAATATTTAACTTTGCAAACATGAAACTTAATGTCAAATTTGTGATTTTTGACAAATGCACTTGAGTTATTAGTTTGTAAACTAGTAAAAGATGTTCAATATTGCATGAAAGTAAGTTTTAGGTGTGTTTTGTACAAAATTGCTGTTTGTAACAATGTGTTTCAATCACTTTTGCAATGTTCAGAATGCACAATTTGAATGAAAATCAATAAAACATGACTTTCCATGCAATATTCAACTTTATAAACATGAAACATAATGTCAAATTTGTGATTTTTGACAAATTCACTTGAGTTATTAGTTTGTAAACTAGTAGAAGATCTTCAATATTGCATGAAAGTAAGTTTTCAGTGTGTTTTGTACCAAATTGCTGTTTGTAACAATGTGTTTCAGTCACTTTTGCAATGTTCAGAATGCATAATTTGAATGAAAATCAATAAAACATGACTTTGCATACAATACTTAACTTAGCAAACATGAAACTTAATGTCAAATTTGCTATTTTTGACAAATTCACTTGAGTTATTAGTTTGTAAACTAGTAGAATATCTTCAATATTGCATGAAAGTAAGTTTTCAGTGTGATTTGTACCAAATTGCTGTTTGTAACAATGTGTTTCAGTCACTTTTGCAATGTTCAGAATGCATAATTTGAATGAAATTCAATAAAACATGACTTTGCCTACAATATTTAACTTTGCAAACATGAAACTTCATGTCAAATTTGTGATTTTTGACGAATTCACTTGAGTTATTAGTTTGTAAACTAGTAAAAGATGTTCAATATTGCATGAAAGTAAGTTTCAAGTGTGTTTTGTACCAAATTGTTTTTTATAACAATGGTTTTCAGTCACTTTTGCAATGTTCAGAATGCATAATTTGAATGAAAATCAATAAAACATGACTTTCCATGCAATATTCAACTTTGTAAACATGAACCTTAATGTCAAATTTGTGATTTTTGACAAATTCACTTGAGTTATTAGTTTGTAAACTAGTAAAAGATGTTCAATATTGCATGAAAGTGAGTTTCAAGTGTGTTTTGTACCAAATTGTTGTTTGTAACAATGTGTTTCAGTCACCTTTGCAATGTTCAGAATGCATAATTTGAATGAAAATCAATAAAACATGACTTTGCATACAATATTTAACTTTGCAAACATGAAACTTAATGTCAAATTTGTGATTTTTGACAAATGCACTTGAGTTATTAGTTTGTAAACTAGTAAAAGATGTTCAATATTGCATGAAAGTAAGTTTTAGGTGTGTTTTGTACAAAATTGCTGTTTGTAACAATGTGTTTCAATCACTTTTGCAATGTTCAGAATGCACAATTTGAATGAAAATCAATAAAACATGACTTTCCATGCAATATTCAACTTTATAAACATGAAACATAATGTCAAATTTGTGATTTTTGACAAATTCACTTGAGTTATTAGTTTGTAAACTAGTAGAAGATCTTCAATATTGCATGAAAGTAAGTTTTCAGTGTGTTTTGTACCAAATTGCTGTTTGTAACAATGTGTTTCAGTCACTTTTGCAATGTTCAGAATGCATAATTTGAATGAAAATCAATAAAACATGACTTTGCATACAATATTTAACTTTGCAAACGTGAAACTTAATGTCAAATTTGTGATTTTTAACGAATTCACCTGAGTTATTAGTTTGTAAACTAGTAAAAGATGTTCAATATTGCATGAAAGTAAGTTTCAAGTGTGTTTTGTACCAAATTGTTCTTTGCAACAATGTGTTTCAGTTACTTTTGCAATGTTCAGAATGCATAATTTGAATGAAAATCAATAAAACATGACTTTGCATACAATATTTAACTTTGCAAACATGAAACTTAATGTCAAATTTGTGATTTTTGACAAATTCACTTGAGTTCTTAGTTTGTAAACTAGTAGAAGATCTTCAATATTGCATGAAAGTAAGTTTTCAGTGTGTTTTGTACCAAATTGCTGTTTGTAACAATGTGTTTCAGTCACTTTTGCAATGTTCAGAATGCATAATTTGAATGAAAATCAATAAAACATGACTTTGCATACAATACTTAACTTAGCAAACATGAAACTTAATGTCAAATTTGCTATTTTTGACAAATTCACTTGAGTTATTAGTTTGTAAACTAGTAGAATATCTTCAATATTGCATGAAAGTAAGTTTTCAGTGTGATTTGTACCAAATTGCTGTTTGTAACAATGTGTTTCAGTCACTTTTGCAATGTTCAGAATGCATAATTTGAATGAAATTCAATAAAACATGACTTTGCCTACAATATTTAACTTTGCAAACATGAAACTTCATGTCAAATTTGTGATTTTTGACGAATTCACTTGAGTTATTAGTTTGTAAACTAGTAAAAGATGTTCAATATTGCATGAAAGTAAGTTTCAAGTGTGTTTTGTACCAAATTGTTTTTTATAACAATGGTTTTCAGTCACTTTTGCAATGTTCAGAATGCATAATTTGAATGAAAATCAATAAAACATGACTTTCCATGCAATATTCAACTTTGTAAACATGAACCTTAATGTCAAATTTGTGATTTTTGACAAATTCACTTGAGTTATTAGTTTGTAAACTAGTAAAAGATGTTCAATATTGCATGAAAGTGAGTTTCAAGTGTGTTTTGTACCAAATTGTTGTTTGTAACAATGTGTTTCAGTCACCTTTGCAATGTTCAGAATGCATAATTTGAATGAAAATCAATAAAACATGACTTTGCATACAATATTTAACTTTGCAAACATGAAACTTAATGTCAAATTTGTGATTTTTGACAAATGCACTTGAGTTATTAGTTTGTAAACTAGTAAAAGATGTTCAATATTGCATGAAAGTAAGTTTTAGGTGTGTTTTGTACAAAATTGCTGTTTGTAACAATGTGTTTCAATCACTTTTGCAATGTTCAGAATGCACAATTTGAATGAAAATCAATAAAACATGACTTTCCATGCAATATTCAACTTTATAAACATGAAACATAATGTCAAATTTGTGATTTTTGACAAATTCACTTGAGTTATTAGTTTGTAAACTAGTAGAAGATCTTCAATATTGCATGAAAGTAAGTTTTCAGTGTGTTTTGTACCAAATTGCTGTTTGTAACAATGTGTTTCAGTCACTTTTGCAATGTTCAGAATGCATAATTTGAATGAAAATCAATAAAACATGACTTTGCATACAATATTTAACTTTGCAAACGTGAAACTTAATGTCAAATTTGTGATTTTTAACGAATTCACCTGAGTTATTAGTTTGTAAACTAGTAAAAGATGTTCAATATTGCATGAAAGTAAGTTTCAAGTGTGTTTTGTACCAAATTGTTCTTTGCAACAATGTGTTTCAGTTACTTTTGCAATGTTCAGAATGCATAATTTGAATGAAAATCAATAAAACATGACTTTGCATACAATATTTAACTTTGCAAACATGAAACTTAATGTCAAATTTGTGATTTTTGACAAATTCACTTGAGTTCTTAGTTTGTAAACTAGTAGAAGATCTTCAATATTGCATGAAAGTAAGTTTTCAGTGTGTTTTGTACCAAATTGCTGTTTGTAACAATGTGTTTCAGTCACTTTTGCAATGTTCAGAATGCATAATTTGAATGAAAATCAATAAAACATGACTTTGCATACAATACTTAACTTAGCAAACATGAAACTTAATGTCAAATTTGCTATTTTTGACAAATTCACTTGAGTTATTAGTTTGTAAACTAGTAGAATATCTTCAATATTGCATGAAAGTAAGTTTTCAGTGTGATTTGTACCAAATTGCTGTTTGTAACAATGTGTTTCAGTCACTTTTGCAATGTTCAGAATGCATAATTTGAATGAAATTCAATAAAACATGACTTTGCCTACAATATTTAACTTTGCAAACATGAAACTTCATGTCAAATTTGTGATTTTTGACGAATTCACTTGAGTTATTAGTTTGTAAACTATTAAAAGATGTTCAATATTGCATGAAAGTAAGTTTCAAGTGTGTTTTGTACCAAATTGTTTTTTATAACAATGGTTTTCAGTCACTTTTGCAATGTTCAGAATGCATAATTTGAATGAAAATCAATAAAACATGACTTTCCATGCAATATTCAACTTTGTAAACATGAACCTTAATGTCAAATTTGTGATTTTTGACAAATTCACTTGAGTTATTAGTTTGTAAACTAGTAAAAGATGTTCAATATTGCATGAAAGTGAGTTTCAAGTGTGTTTTGTACCAAATTGTTGTTTGTAACAATGTGTTTCAGTCACCTTTGCAATGTTCAGAATGCATAATTTGAATGAAAATCAATAAAACATGACTTTGCATACAATATTTAACTTTGCAAACATGAAACTTAATGTCAAATTTGTGATTTTTGAAAAATGCACTTGAGTTATTAGTTTGTAAACTAGTAAAAGATGTTCAATATTGCATGAAAGTAAGTTTTAGGTGTGTTTTGTACAAAATTGCTGTTTGTAACAATGTGTTTCAATCACTTTTGCAATGTTCAGAATGCACAATTTGAATGAAAATCAATAAAACATGACTTTCCATGCAATATTCAACTTTATAAACATGAAACATAATGTCAAATTTGTGATTTTTGACAAATTCACTTGAGTTATTAGTTTGTAAACTAGTAGAAGATCTTCAATATTGCATGAAAGTAAGTTTTCAGTGTGTTTTGTACCAAATTGCTGTTTGTAACAATGTGTTTCAGTCACTTTTGCAATGTTCAGAATGCATAATTTGAATGAAAATCAATAAAACATGACTTTGCATACAATATTTAACTTTGCAAACATGAAACTTAATGTCAAATTTGTGATTTTTGACGAATTCACCTGAGTTATTAGTTTGTAAACTAGTAAAAGATGTTCAATATTGCATGAAAGTAAGTTTCAAGTGTGTTTTGTACCAAATTGTTCTTTGCAACAATGTGTTTCAGTTACTTTTGCAATGTTCAGAATGCATAATTTGAATGAAAATCAATAAAACATGACTTTGCATACAATATTTAACTTTGCAAACATGAAACTTAATGTCAAATTTGTGATTTTTGACAAATTCACTTGAGTTCTTAGTTTGTAAACTAGTAAAAGATGTTCAATATTGCATGAAACTAAGTTTTCAGTGTGTTTTGTACTAAATTGCTGTTTGTAACAATGTGTTTCAGTCACTTTTGCAATGTTCAGAATGCATAATTTGAATGAAATTCAATAAAACATGACTTTGCCTACAATATTTAACTCTGCAAACATGAAACTTCATGTCAAATTTGTGATTTTTGACGAATTCACTTGAGTTATTAGTTTGTAAACTAGTAAAAGATGTTCAATATAGCATGAAAGTAAGTTTCAAGTGTGTTTTGTACCAAATTGTTGTCTGTAACAATGTGTTTCAGTCACTTTTGCAATGTTCAGAATGCATAATTTGAATGAAAATCAATAAAACATTACTTTGCATACAATATTTAACTTTGCAAACATGAAACTTATGGTCAAATTTGCGATTTTTGACAAATTCACTTGAGTTATTAGTTTGTAAACTAGTAGAATATCTTCAATATTGCATGAAAGTAAGTTTTAAGTGTGTTTTGTACCAAATTGCTGTTTGTAACAATGTGTTTCAGTCACTTTTGCAATGTTCAGAATGCATAATTTGAATGAAAATCAATAAAACATGACTTTGCATACAATACTTAACTTAGCAAACATGAAACTTAATGTCAAATTTGCTATTTTTGACAAATTCACTTGAGTTATTAGTTTGTAAACTAGTAGAATATCTTCAATATTGCATGAAAGTAAGTTTTCAGTGTGATTTGTACCAAATTGCTGTTTGTAACAATGTGTTTCAGTCACTTTTGCAATGTTCAGAATGCATAATTTGAATGAAAATCAATAAAACATGACTTTGCATACAATACTTAACTTAGCAAACATGAAACTTAATGTCAAATTTGCTATTTTTGACAAATTCACTTGAGTTATTAGTTTGTAAACTAGTAAAAGATGTTCAATATTGCATGAAAGTAAGTTTTAGGTGTGTTTTGTACAAAATTGCTGTTTGTAACAATGTGTTTCAATCACTTTTGCAATGTTCAGAATGCATAATTTGAATGAAAATCAATAAAACATGACTTTCCATGCAATATTCAACTTTATAAACATGAAACATAATGTCAAATTTGTGATTTTTGACAAATTCACTTGAGTTACTAGTTTGTAAACTAGTAGAAGATCTTCAATATTGCATGAAAGTAAGTTTTCAGTGTGTTTTGTACCAAATTGCTGTTTGTAACAATGTGTTTCAGTCACTTTTGCAATGTTCAGAATGCATAATTTGAATGAAAATCAATAAAACATGACTTTGCATACAATACTTAACTTAGCAAACATGAAACTTAATGTCAAATTTGCTATTTTTGACAAATTCACTTGAGTTATTAGTTTGTAAACTAGTAAAAGATGTTCAATATTGCATGAAAGTAAGTTTCAAGTGTGTTTTGTACCAAATTGTTCTTTGCAACAATGTGTTTCAGTTACTTTTGCAATGTTCAGAATGCATAATTTGAATGAAAATCAATAAAACATGACTTTGCATACAATATTTAACTTTGCAAACATGAAACTTAATGTCAAATTTGTGATTTTTGACAAATTCACTTGAGTTCTTAGTTTGTAAACTAGTAGAAGATCTTCAATATTGCATGAAAGTAAGTTTTCAGTGTGTTTTGTACCAAATTGCTGTTTGTAACAATGTGTTTCAGTCACTTTTGCAATGTTCAGAATGCATAATTTGAATGAAAATCAATAAAACATGACTTTGCATACAATACTTAACTTAGCAAACATGAAACTTAATGTCAAATTTGCTATTTTTGACAAATTCACTTGAGTTATTAGTTTGTAAACTAGTAGAATATCTTCAATATTGCATGAAAGTAAGTTTTCAGTGTGATTTGTACCAAATTGCTGTTTGTAACAATGTGTTTCAGTCACTTTTGCAATGTTCAGAATGCATAATTTGAATGAAATTCAATAAAACATGACTTTGCCTACAATATTTAACTTTGCAAACATGAAACTTCATGTCAAATTTGTGATTTTTGACGAATTCACTTGAGTTATTAGTTTGTAAACTAGTAAAAGATGTTCAATATTGCATGAAAGTAAGTTTCAAGTGTGTTTTGTACCAAATTGTTTTTTATAACAATGGTTTTCAGTCACTTTTGCAATGTTCAGAATGCATAATTTGAATGAAAATCAATAAAACATGACTTTCCATGCAATATTCAACTTTGTAAACATGAACCTTAATGTCAAATTTGTGATTTTTGACAAATTCACTTGAGTTATTAGTTTGTAAACTAGTAAAAGATGTTCAATATTGCATGAAAGTGAGTTTCAAGTGTGTTTTGTACCAAATTGTTGTTTGTAACAATGTGTTTCAGTCACCTTTGCAATGTTCAGAATGCATAATTTGAATGAAAATCAATAAAACATGACTTTGCATACAATATTTAACTTTGCAAACATGAAACTTAATGTCAAATTTGTGATTTTTGACAAATGCACTTGAGTTATTAGTTTGTAAACTAGTAAAAGATGTTCAATATTGCATGAAAGTAAGTTTTAGGTGTGTTTTGTACAAAATTGCTGTTTGTAACAATGTGTTTCAATCACTTTTGCAATGTTCAGAATGCACAATTTGAATGAAAATCAATAAAACATGACTTTCCATGCAATATTCAACTTTATAAACATGAAACATAATGTCAAATTTGTGATTTTTGACAAATTCACTTGAGTTATTAGTTTGTAAACTAGTAGAAGATCTTCAATATTGCATGAAAGTAAGTTTTCAGTGTGTTTTGTACCAAATTGCTGTTTGTAACAATGTGTTTCAGTCACTTTTGCAATGTTCAGAATGCATAATTTGAATGAAAATCAATAAAACATGACTTTGCATACAATATTTAACTTTGCAAACGTGAAACTTAATGTCAAATTTGTGATTTTTAACGAATTCACCTGAGTTATTAGTTTGTAAACTAGTAAAAGATGTTCAATATTGCATGAAAGTAAGTTTCAAGTGTGTTTTGTACCAAATTGTTCTTTGCAACAATGTGTTTCAGTTACTTTTGCAATGTTCAGAATGCATAATTTGAATGAAAATCAATAAAACATGACTTTGCATACAATATTTAACTTTGCAAACATGAAACTTAATGTCAAATTTGTGATTTTTGACAAATTCACTTGAGTTCTTAGTTTGTAAACTAGTAGAAGATCTTCAATATTGCATGAAAGTAAGTTTTCAGTGTGTTTTGTACCAAATTGCTGTTTGTAACAATGTGTTTCAGTCACTTTTGCAATGTTCAGAATGCATAATTTGAATGAAAATCAATAAAACATGACTTTGCATACAATACTTAACTTAGCAAACATGAAACTTAATGTCAAATTTGCTATTTTTGACAAATTCACTTGAGTTATTAGTTTGTAAACTAGTAGAATATCTTCAATATTGCATGAAAGTAAGTTTTCAGTGTGATTTGTACCAAATTGCTGTTTGTAACAATGTGTTTCAGTCACTTTTGCAATGTTCAGAATGCATAATTTGAATGAAATTCAATAAAACATGACTTTGCCTACAATATTTAACTTTGCAAACATGAAACTTCATGTCAAATTTGTGATTTTTGACGAATTCACTTGAGTTATTAGTTTGTAAACTAGTAAAAGATGTTCAATATTGCATGAAAGTAAGTTTCAAGTGTGTTTTGTACCAAATTGTTTTTTATAACAATGGTTTTCAGTCACTTTTGCAATGTTCAGAATGCATAATTTGAATGAAAATCAATAAAACATGACTTTCCATGCAATATTCAACTTTGTAAACATGAACCTTAATGTCAAATTTGTGATTTTTGACAAATTCACTTGAGTTATTAGTTTGTAAACTAGTAAAAGATGTTCAATATTGCATGAAAGTGAGTTTCAAGTGTGTTTTGTACCAAATCGTTGTTTGTAACAATGTGTTTCAGTCACCTTTGCAATGTTCAGAATGCATAATTTGAATGAAAATCAATAAAACATGACTTTGCATACAATATTTAACTTTGCAAACATGAAACTTAATGTCAAATTTGTGATTTTTGAAAAATGCACTTGAGTTATTAGTTTGTAAACTAGTAAAAGATGTTCAATATTGCATGAAAGTAAGTTTTAGGTGTGTTTTGTACAAAATTGCTGTTTGTAACAATGTGTTTCAATCACTTTTGCAATGTTCAGAATGCACAATTTGAATGAAAATCAATAAAACATGACTTTCCATGCAATATTCAACTTTATAAACATGAAACATAATGTCAAATTTGTGATTTTTGACAAATTCACTTGAGTTATTAGTTTGTAAACTAGTAGAAGATCTTCAATATTGCATGAAAGTAAGTTTTCAGTGTGTTTTGTACCAAATTGCTGTTTGTAACAATGTGTTTCAGTCACTTTTGCAATGTTCAGAATGCATAATTTGAATGAAAATCAATAAAACATGACTTTGCATACAATATTTAACTTTGCAAACATGAAACTTAATGTCAAATTTGTGATTTTTGACGAATTCACCTGAGTTATTAGTTTGTAAACTAGTAAAAGATGTTCAATATTGCATGAAAGTAAGTTTCAAGTGTGTTTTGTACCAAATTGTTCTTTGCAACAATGTGTTTCAGTTACTTTTGCAATGTTCAGAATGCATAATTTGAATGAAAATCAATAAAACATGACTTTGCATACAATATTTAACTTTGCAAACATGAAACTTAATGTCAAATTTGTGATTTTTGACAAATTCACTTGAGTTCTTAGTTTGTAAACTAGTAAAAGATGTTCAATATTGCATGAAACTAAGTTTTCAGTGTGTTTTGTACTAAATTGCTGTTTGTAACAATGTGTTTCAGTCACTTTTGCAATGTTCAGAATGCATAATTTGAATGAAATTCAATAAAACATGACTTTGCCTACAATATTTAACTCTGCAAACATGAAACTTCATGTCAAATTTGTGTTTTTTGACGAATTCACTTGAGTTATTAGTTTGTAAACTAGTAAAAGATGTTCAATATAGCATGAAAGTAAGTTTCAAGTGTGTTTTGTACCAAATTGTTGTCTGTAACAATGTGTTTCAGTCACTTTTGCAATGTTCAGAATGCATAATTTGAATGAAAATCAATAAAACATTACTTTGCATACAATATTTAACTTTGCAAACATGAAACTTATGGTCAAATTTGCGATTTTTGACAAATTCACTTGAGTTATTAGTTTGTAAACTAGTAGAATATCTTCAATATTGCATGAAAGTAAGTTTTAAGTGTGTTTTGTACCAAATTGCTGTTTGTAACAATGTGTTTCAGTCACTTTTGCAATGTTCAGAATGCATAATTTGAATGAAAATCAATAAAACATGACTTTGCATACAATACTTAACTTAGCAAACATGAAACTTAATGTCAAATTTGCTATTTTTGACAAATTCACTTGAGTTATTAGTTTGTAAACTAGTAGAATATCTTCAATATTGCATGAAAGTAAGTTTTCAGTGTGATTTGTACCAAATTGCTGTTTGTAACAATGTGTTTCAGTCACTTTTGCAATGTTCAGAATGCATAATTTGAATGAAAATCAATAAAACATGACTTTGCATACAATACTTAACTTAGCAAACATGAAACTTAATGTCAAATTTGCTATTTTTGACAAATTCACTTGAGTTATTAGTTTGTAAACTAGTAAAAGATGTTCAATATTGCATGAAAGTAAGTTTTAGGTGTGTTTTGTACAAAATTGCTGTTTGTAACAATGTGTTTCAATCACTTTTGCAATGTTCAGAATGCATAATTTGAATGAAAATCAATAAAACATGACTTTCCATGCAATATTCAACTTTATAAACATGAAACATAATGTCAAATTTGTGATTTTTGACAAATTCACTTGAGTTACTAGTTTGTAAACTAGTAGAAGATCTTCAATATTGCATGAAAGTAAGTTTTCAGTGTGTTTTGTACCAAATTGCTGTTTGTAACAATGTGTTTCAGTCACTTTTGCAATGTTCAGAATGCATAATTTGAATGAAAATCAATAAAACATGACTTTGCATACAATACTTAACTTAGCAAACATGAAACTTAATGTCAAATTTGCTATTTTTGACAAATTCACTTGAGTTATTAGTTTGTAAACTAGTAGAATATCTTCAATATTGCATGAAAGTAAGTTTTCAGTGTGATTTGTACCAAATTGCTGTTTGTAACAATGTGTTTCAGTCACTTTTGCAATGTTCAGAATGCATAATTTGAATGAAATTCAATAAAACATGACTTTGCCTACAATATTTAACTTTGCAAACATGAAACTTCATGTCAAATTTGTGATTTTTGACGAATTCACTTGAGTTATTAGTTTGTAAACTAGTAAAAGATGTTCAATATTGCATGAAAGTGAGTTTCAAGTGTGTTTTGTACCAAATTGTTGTTTGTAACAATGTGTTTCAGTCACCTTTGCAATGTTCAGAATGCATAATTTGAATGAAAATCAATAAAACATGACTTTGCATACAATATTTAACTTTGCAAACATGAAACTTAATGTCAAATTTGTGATTTTTGACAAATTCACTTGAGTTATTAGTTTGTAAACTAGTAAAAGATGTCCAATATTGCATGAAACTAAGTTCTCAGTGTGTTTTGTACTAAATTGCTGTTTGTAACAATGTGTTTCAGTCACTTTTGCATTGTTCAGAGTGCATAATTTGAATGAAATTCAATAAAACATGACTTTGCCTACAATATTTAACTTTGCAAACATGAAACTTCATGTCAAATTTGTGATTTTTGACGAATTCACCTGAGTTATTAGTTTGTAAACTAGTAAAAGATGTTCAATATTGCATGAAACTAAGTTTTCAGTGTGTTTTGTACTAAATTGCTGTTTGTAACAATGTGTTTCAGTCACTTTTGCAATGTTCAGAATGCATAATTTGAATGAAAATCAATAAAACATGACTTTGCCTACAATATTTAACTCTGCAAACATGAAACTTCATGTCAAATTTGTGATTTTTGACGAATTCACTTGAGTTATTAGTTTGTAAACTAGTAAAAGATGTTCAATATAGCATGTAAGTAAGTTTCAAGTGTGTTTTGTACCAAATTGTTGTCTGTAACAATGTGTTTCAGTCACTTTTGCAATGTTCAGAATGCATAATTTGAATGAAAATCAATAAAACATGACTTTGCATACAATATTTAACTTTGCAAACATGAAACTTATGGTCAAATTTGTGATTTTTGACAAATTCACTTGAGTTATTAGTTTGTAAACTAGTAGAATATCTTCAATATTGCATGAAAGTAAGTTTTAAGTGTGTTTTGTACCAAATTGCTGTTTGTAACAATGTGTTTCAGTCACTTTTGCAATGTTCAGAATGCATAATTTGAATGAAAATCAATAAAACATGACTTTGCATACAATATTTAACTTTGCAAACATGAAACTTAATGTCAAATTTGTGATTTTTGACAAATTCACCTGAGTTATTAGTTTGTAAACTAGTAGAAGATCTTCAATATTGCATGAAAGTAAGTTTTCAGTGTTATGTACCAAATTGCTGTTTGTAACAATGTGTTTCAATCACTTTTGCAATGTTCAGAATGCATAATTTGAATGAAAATCAATAAAACATGACTTTCCATGCAATATTCAACTTTATAAACATGAAACATAATGTCAAATTTGCGATTTTTGACAAATCCACTTGAGTTATTAGTTTGTAAACTAGTAAAAGATGTTCAATATTCCATGAAAGTAAGTTTTAAGTGTGTTTTGTACCAAATTGCTGTTTGTAACAATGTGTTTCAGTCACTTTTGCAATGTTCAGAATGCATAATTTGAATGAAAATCAATAAAACATGACTTTGCATACAATATTTAACTTTGCAAACATGAAACTTATGGTCAAATTTGTGATTTTTGACAAATTCACTTGAGTTATTAGTTTGTAAACTAGTAGAATATCTTCAATATTGCATGAAAGTAAGTTTTAAGTGTGTTTTGTACCAAATTGCTGTTTGTAACAATGTGTTTCAGTCACTTTTACAATGTTCAGAATGCATAATTTGAATGAAAATCAATAAAACATGACTTTGCATACAATATTTAACTTTGCAAACATGAAACTTAATGTCAAATTTGTGATTTTTGACAAATTCACCTGAGTTATTAGTTTGTAAACTAGTAGAAGATCTTCAATATTGCATGAAAGTAAGTTTCAAGTGTGTTTTGTACCAAATTGTTTTTTATAACAATGGTTTTAAGTCACTTTTGCAATGTTCAGAATGCATACTTTGAATGAAAATCAATAAAACATGACTTTGCATACAATACTTAACTTAGCAAACATGAAACTTAATGTCAAATTTGCTATTTTTGACAAATTCACTTGAGTTATTAGTTTGTAAACTAGTAGAATATCTTCAATATAGCATGAAAGTAAGTTTTCAGTGTGATTTGTACCAAATTGCTGTTTGTAACAATGTGTTTCAGTCACTTTTGCAATGTTCAGAATGCATAATTTGAATGAAATTCAATAAAACATGACTTTGCCTACAATATTTAACTTTGCAAACATGAAACTTCATGTCAAATTTGTGATTTTTGACGAATTCACTTGAGTTATTAGTTTGTAAACTAGTAAAAGATGTTCAATATTGCATGAAAGTGAGTTTCAAGTGTGTTTTGTACCAAATTGTTGTTTGTAACAATGTGTTTCAGTCACCTTTGCAATGTTCAGAATGCATAATTTGAATGAAAATCAATAAAACATGACTTTGCATACAATATTTAACTTTGCAAACATGAAACTTAATGTCAAATTTGTGATTTTTGACAAATTCACTTGAGTTATTAGTTTGTAAACTAGTAAAAGATGTCCAATATTGCATGAAACTAAGTTCTCAGTGTGTTTTGTACTAAATTGCTGTTTGTAACAATGTGTTTCAGTCACTTTTGCAATGTTCAGAATGCATAATTTGAATGAAATTCAATAAAACATGACTTTGCCTACAATATTTAACTTTGCAAACATGAAACTTCATGTCAAATTTGTGATTTTTGACGAATTCACCTGAGTTATTAGTTTGTAAACTAGTAAAAGATGTTCAATATTGCATGAAACTAAGTTTTCAGTGTGTTTTGTACTAAATTGCTGTTTGTAACAATGTGTTTCAGTCACTTTTGCAATGTTCAGAATGCATAATTTGAATGAAATTCAATAAAACATGACTTTGCCTACAATATTTAACTCTGCAAACATGAAACTTCATGTCAAATTTGTGATTTTTGACGAATTCACTTGAGTTATTAGTTTGTAAACTAGTAAAAGATGTTCAATATAGCATGTAAGTAAGTTTCAAGTGTGTTTTGTACCAAATTGTTGTCTGTAACAATGTGTTTCAGTCACTTTTGCAATGTTCAGAATGCATAATTTGAATGAAAATCAATAAAACATGACTTTGCATACAATATTTAACTTTGCAAACATGAAACTTATGGTCAAATTTGTGATTTTTGACAAATTCACTTGAGTTATTAGTTTGTAAACTAGTAGAATATCTTCAATATTGCATGAAAGTAAGTTTTAAGTGTGTTTTGTACCAAATTGCTGTTTGTAACAATGTGTTTCAGTCACTTTTGCAATGTTCAGAATGCATAATTTGAATGAAAATCAATAAAACATGACTTTGCATACAATATTTAACTTTGCAAACATGAAACTTAATGTCAAATTTGTGATTTTTGACAAATTCACCTGAGTTATTAGTTTGTAAACTAGTAGAAGATCTTCAATATTGCATGAAAGTAAGTTTTCAGTGTTATGTACCAAATTGCTGTTTGTAACAATGTGTTTCAATCACTTTTGCAATGTTCAGAATGCATAATTTGAATGAAAATCAATAAAACATGACTTTCCATGCAATATTCAACTTTATAAACATGAAACATAATGTCAAATTTGCGATTTTTGACAAATCCACTTGAGTTATTAGTTTGTAAACTAGTAAAAGATGTTCAATATTCCATGAAAGTAAGTTTTAAGTGTGTTTTGTACCAAATTGTTGTCTGTAACAATGTGTTTCAGTCACTTTTGCAATGTTCAGAATGCATAATTTGAATGAAAATCAATAAAACATGACTTTGCATACAATATTTAACTTTGCAAACATGAAACTTATGGTCAAATTTGTGATTTTTGACAAATTCACTTGAGTTATTAGTTTGTAAACTAGTAGAATATCTTCAATATTGCATGAAAGTAAGTTTTAAGTGTGTTTTGTACCAAATTGCTGTTTGTAACAATGTGTTTCAGTCACTTTTACAATGTTCAGAATGCATAATTTGAATGAAAATCAATAAAACATGACTTTGCATACAATATTTAACTTTGCAAACATGAAACTTAATGTCAAATTTGTGATTTTTGACAAATTCACCTGAGTTATTAGTTTGTAAACTAGTAGAAGATCTTCAATATTGCATGAAAGTAAGTTTCAAGTGTGTTTTGTACCAAATTGTTTTTTATAACAATGGTTTTAAGTCACTTTTGCAATGTTCAGAATGCATACTTTGAATGAAAATCAATAAAACATGACTTTCCATGCAATATTCAACTTTGTAAACATGAACCTTAATGTCAAATTTGTGATTTTTGACAAATTCACTTGAGTTATTAGTTTGTAAACTAGTAAAAGATGTTCAATATTGCATGAAAGTGAGTTTCAAGTGTGTTTTGTACCAAATTGTTGTTTGTAACAATGTGTTTCAGTCACCTTTGCGATGTTCAGAATGCATAATTTGAATGAAAATCAATAAAACATGACTTTGCATACAATATTTAACTTTGCAAACATGAAACTTAATGTCAAATTTGTGATTTTTGACAAATGCACTTGAGTTATTAGTTTGTAAACTAGTAAAAGATGTTCAATATTGCATGAAAGTAAGTTTTAGGTGTGTTTTGTACAAAATTGCTGTTTGTAACAATGTGTTTCAATCACTTTTGCAATGTTCAGAATGCACAATTTGAATGAAAATCAATAAAACATGACTTTCCATGCAATATTCAACTTTATAAACATGAAACATAATGTCAAATTTGTGATTTTTGACAAATTCACTTGAGTTATTAGTTTGTAAACTAGTAGAAGATCTTCAATATTGCATGAAAGTAAGTTTTCAGTGTGTTTTGTACCAAATTGCTGTTTGTAACAATGTGCTTCAGTCACTTTTGCAATGTTCAGAATGCATAATTTGAATGAAAATCAATAAAACATGACTTTGCATACAATACTTAACTTAGCAAACATGAAACTTAATGTCAAATTTGCTATTTTTGACAAATTCACTTGAGTTATTAGTTTGTAAACTAGTAGAATATCTTCAATATTGCATGAAAGTAAGTTTTCAGTGTGATTTGTACCAAATTGCTGTTTGTAACAATGTGTTTCAGTCACTTTTGCAATGTTCAGAATGCATAATTTGAATGAAATTCAATAAAACATGACTTTGCCTACAATATTTAACTTTGCAAACATGAAACTTCATGTCAAATTTGTGATTTTTGACGAATTCACTTGAGTTATTAGTTTGTAAACTAGTAAAAGATGTTCAATATTGCATGAAAGTAAGTTTCAAGTGTGTTTTGTACCAAATTGTTTTTTATAACAATGGTTTTCAGTCACTTTTGCAATGTTCAGAATGCATAATTTGAATGAAAATCAATAAAACATGACTTTCCATGCAATATTCAACTTTGTAAACATGAACCTTAATGTCAAATTTGTGATTTTTGACAAATTCACTTGAGTTATTAGTTTGTAAACTAGTAAAAGATGTTCAATATTGCATGAAAGTGAGTTTCAAGTGTGTTTTGTACCAAATTGTTGTTTGTAACAATGTGTTTCAGTCACCTTTGCAATGTTCAGAATGCATAATTTGAATGAAAATCAATAAAACATGACTTTGCATACAATATTTAACTTTGCAAACATGAAACTTAATGTCAAATTTGTGATTTTTGACAAATGCACTTGAGTTATTAGTTTGTAAACTAGTAAAAGATGTTCAATATTGCATGAAAGTAAGTTTTAGGTGTGTTTTGTACAAAATTGCTGTTTGTAACAATGTGTTTCAATCACTTTTGCAATGTTCAGAATGCACAATTTGAATGAAAATCAATAAAACATGACTTTCCATGCAATATTCAACTTTATAAACATGAAACATAATGTCAAATTTGTGATTTTTGACAAATTCACTTGAGTTATTAGTTTGTAAACTAGTAGAAGATCTTCAATATTGCATGAAAGTAAGTTTTCAGTGTGTTTTGTACCAAATTGCTGTTTGTAACAATGTGTTTCAGTCACTTTTGCAATGTTCAGAATGCATAATTTGAATGAAAATCAATAAAACATGACTTTGCATACAATATTTAACTTTGCAAACATGAAACTTAATGTCAAATTTGTGATTTTTGACGAATTCACCTGAGTTATTAGTTTGTAAACTAGTAAAAGATGTTCAATATTGCATGAAAGTAAGTTTCAAGTGTGTTTTGTACCAAATTGTTCTTTGCAACAATGTGTTTCAGTTACTTTTGCAATGTTCAGAATGCATAATTTGAATGAAAATCAATAAAACATGACTTTGCATACAATATTTAACTTTGCAAACATGAAACTTAATGTCAAATTTGTGATTTTTGACAAATTCACTTGAGTTCTTAGTTTGTAAACTAGTAAAAGATGTTCAATATTGCATGAAACTAAGTTTTCAGTGTGTTTTGTACTAAATTGCTGTTTGTAACAATGTGTTTCAGTCACTTTTGCAATGTTCAGAATGCATAATTTGAATGAAATTCAATAAAACATGACTTTGCCTACAATATTTAACTCTGCAAACATGAAACTTCATGTCAAATTTGTGATTTTTGACGAATTCACTTGAGTTATTAGTTTGTAAACTAGTAAAAGATGTTCAATATAGCATGAAAGTAAGTTTCAAGTGTGTTTTGTACCAAATTGTTGTCTGTAACAATGTGTTTCAGTCACTTTTGCAATGTTCAGAATGCATAATTTGAATGAAAATCAATAAAACATGACTTTGCATACAATATTTAACTTTGCAAACATGAAACTTATGGTCAAATTTGCGATTTTTGACAAATTCACTTGAGTTATTAGTTTGTAAACTAGTAGAATATCTTCAATATTGCATGAAAGTAAGTTTTAAGTGTGTTTTGTACCAAATTGCTGTTTGTAACAATGTGTTTCAGTCTCTTTTGCAATGTTCAGAATGCATAATTTGAATGAAAATCAATAAAACATGACTTTGCATACAATACTTAACTTAGCAAACATGAAACTTAATGTCAAATTTGCTATTTTTGACAAATTCACTTGAGTTATTAGTTTGTAAACTAGTAGAATATCTTCAATATTGCATGAAAGTAAGTTTTCAGTGTGATTTGTACCAAATTGCTGTTTGTAACAATGTGTTTCAGTCACTTTTGCAATGTTCAGAATGCATAAT
The DNA here is from genome assembly GCA_935421135.1 of Bugulina stolonifera. NCBI lineage: Eukaryota > Metazoa > Bryozoa > Gymnolaemata > Cheilostomatida > Bugulidae > Bugulina > Bugulina stolonifera. The sequence goes on along the minus strand of OW285195.1, from coordinate 665,922 downwards.
TTGAATGAAAATCAATAAAACATGACTTTGCATACAATACTTAACTTAGCAAACATGAAACTTAATGTCAAATTTGCTATTTTTGACAAATTCACTTGAGTTATTAGTTTGTAAACTAGTAAAAGATGTTCAATATTGCATGAAAGTAAGTTTTAGGTGTGTTTTGTACAAAATTGCTGTTTGTAACAATGTGTTTCAATCACTTTTGCAATGTTCAGAATGCATAATTTGAATGAAAATCAATAAAACATGACTTTCCATGCAATATTCAACTTTATAAACATGAAACATAATGTCAAATTTGTGATTTTTGACAAATTCACTTGAGTTATTAGTTTGTAAACTAGTAAAAGATGTTCAATATTGCATGAAAGTAAGTTTTAGGTGTGTTTTGTACAAAATTGCTGTTTGTAACAATGTGTTTCAATCACTTTTGCAATGTTCAGAATGCACAATTTGAATGAAAATCAATAAAACATGACTTTCCATGCAATATTCAACTTTATAAACATGAAACATAATGTCAAATTTGTGATTTTTGACAAATTCACTTGAGTTATTAGTTTGTAAACTAGTAGAAGATCTTCAATATTGCATGAAAGTAAGTTTTCAGTGTGTTTTGTACCAAATTGCTGTTTGTAACAATGTGTTTCAGTCACTTTTGCAATGTTCCGAATGCATAACTTGAATGAAAATCAATAAGACATGAGTTTCCATGCAATATTCAACTTTATAAACATGAAACATAATGTCAAATTTGTGATTTTTGACCAATTCACTTGAGTTATTAGTTTGTAAACTAGTAAAAGATGTTCAATATTCCATGAAAGTAAGTTTTAAGTGTGTTTTGTACCAAATTGTTGTTTGTAACAATGTGTTTCAGTCACTTTTGCAATGTTCAGAATGCATAATTTGAATGAAAATCAATAAAACATGACTTTGCATACAATATTTAACTTTGTAAACATGAACCTTAATGTCAAATTTGTGATTTTTGACAAATTCACTTGAGTTATTAGTTTGTAAACTAGTAAAAGATGTTCAATATTGCATGAAAGTGAGTTTCAAGTGTGTTTTGTACCAAATTGTTGTTTGTAACAATGTGTTTCAGTCACCTTTGCAATGTTCAGAATGCATAATTTGAATGAAAATCAATAAAACATGACTTTGCATACAATATTTAACTTTGCAAACATGAAACTTAATGTCAAATTTGTGATTTTTGACAAATTCACTTGAGTTATTAGTTTGTAAACTAGTAAAATATGTCCAATATTGCATGAAACTAAGTTCTCAGTGTGTTTTGTACTAAATTGCTGTTTGTAACAATGTGTTTCAGTCACTTTTGCAATGTTCAGAGTGCATAATTTGAATGAAATTCAATAAAACATGACTTTGCCTACAATATTTAACTTTGCAAACATGAAACTTCATGTCAAATTTGTGATTTTTGAGGAATTCACCTGAGTTATTAGTTTGTAAACTAGTAAAAGATGTTCAATATTGCATGAAAGTAAGTTTCAAGTGTGTTTTGTACCAAATTGTTCTTTGTAACAATGTGTTTCAGTTACTTTTGCAATGTTCAGAATGCATAATTTGAATGAAAATCAATAAAACATGACTTTGCATACAATATTTAACTTTGCAAACATGAAACTTAATGTCAAATTTGTGATTTTTGACAAATTCACTTGAGTTCTTAGTTTGTAAACTAGTAAAAGATGTTCAATATTGCATGAAACTAAGTTTTCAGTGTGTTTTGTACTAAATTGCGGTTTGTAACAATGTGTTTCAGTCACTTTTGCAATGTTCAGAATGCATAATTTGAATGAAATTCAATAAAACATGACTTTGCCTACAATATTTAACTCTGCAAACATGAAACTTCATGTCAAATTTGTGATTTTTGACGAATTCACTTGAGTTATTAGTTTGTAAACTAGTAAAAGATGTTCAATATTGCATGAAAGTAAGTTTTAGGTGTGTTTTGTACAAAATTGCTGTTTGTAACAATGTGTTTCAATCACTTTTGCAATGTTCAGAATGCACAATTTGAATGAAAATCAATAAAACATGACTTTCCATGCAATATTCAACTTTATAAACATGAAACATAATGTCAAATTTGTGATTTTTGACAAATTCACTTGAGTTATTAGTTTGTAAACTAGTAGAAGATCTTCAATATTGCATGAAAGTAAGTTTTCAGTGTGTTTTGTACCAAATTGCTGTTTGTAACAATGTGTTTCAGTCACTTTTGCAATGTTCAGAATGCATAACTTGAATGAAAATCAATAAAACATGAGTTTCCATGCAATATTCAACTTTATAAACATGAAACATAATGTCAAATTTGTGATTTTTGACAAATTCACTTGAGTTAATAGTTTGTAAACTAGTAGAAGATCTTCAATATTGCATGAAAGTAAGTTTTCAGTGTGTTTTGTACCAAATTGCTGTTTGTAACAATGTGTTTCAGTCACTTTTGCAATGTTCAGAATGCATAATTTGAATGAAAATCAATAAAACATGACTTTGCATACAATATTTAACTTTGCAAACATGAAACTTAATGTCAAATTTGTGTTTTTTGACAAATTCACTTGAGTTATTAGTTTGTAAACTAGTAAAAGATGTTCAATATTGCATGAAACTAAGTTCCCAGTGTGTTTTGTACTAAATTGCTGTTTGTAACAATGTGTTTCAGTCACTTTTGCAATGTTCAGAATGCATAATTTGAATGAAATTCAATAAAACATGACTTTGCCTACAATATTTAACTTTGCAAACATGAAACTTCATGTCAAATTTGTGATTTTTGACGAATTCACTTGAGTTATTAGTTTGTAAACTAGTAAAAGATGTTCAATATTGCATGAAAGTAAGTTTCAAGTGTGTTTTGTACCAAATTGTTCTTTATAACAATGTGTTTCAGTCACTTTTGCAATGTTCAGAATGCATAATTTGAATGAAAATCAATAAAACATGACTTTGCATACAATATTTAACTTTGCAAACATAAAACATAATGTAAAATTTGTGATTTTTGACCAATTCACTTGAGTTATTAGTTTGTAAACTAGTAAAAGATGTTCAATATTCCATGAAAGTAAGTTTTAAGTGTGTTTTGTACCAAATTGTTGTTTGTAACAATGTGTTTCAGTCACTTTTGCAATGTTCAGAATGCATAATTTGAATGAAAATCAATAAAACATGACTTTGCATACAATATTTAACTTTGTAAACATGAACCTTAATGTCAAATTTGTGATTTTTGACAAATTCACTTGAGTTATTAGTTTGTAAACTAGTAAAAGATGTTCAATATTGCATGAAAGTGAGTTTCAAGTGTGTTTTGTACCAAATTGTTGTTTGTAACAATGTGTTTCAGTCACCTTTGCAATGTTCAGAATGCATAATTTGAATGAAAATCAATAAAACATGACTTTGCATACAATATTTAACTTTGCAAACATGAAACTTAATGTCAAATTTGTGATTTTTGACAAATTCACTTGAGTTATTAGTTTGTAAACTAGTAAAAGATGTCCAATATTGCATGAAACTAAGTTCTCAATGTGTTTTGTACTAAATTGCTGTTTGTAACAATGTGTTTCAGTCACTTTTGCAATGTTCAGAGTGCATAATTTGAATGAAATTCAATAAAACATGACTTTGCCTACAATATTTAACTTTGCAAACATGAAACTTCATGTCAAATTTGTGATTTTTGAGGAATTCACCTGAGTTATTAGTTTGTAAACTAGTAAAAGATGTTCAATATTGCATGAAAGTAAGTTTCAAGTGTGTTTTGTACCAAATTGTTCTTTGTAACAATGTGTTTCAGTTACTTTTGCAATGTTCAGAATGCATAATTTGAATGAAAATCAATAAAACATGACTTTGCATACAATATTTAACTTTGCAAACATGAAACTTAATGTCAAATTTGTGATTTTTGACAAATTCACTTGAGTTCTTAGTTTGTAAACTAGTAAAAGATGTTCAATATTGCATGAAACTAAGTTTTCAGTGTGTTTTGTACTAAATTGCGGTTTGTAACAATGTGTTTCAGTCACTTTTGCAATGTTCAGAATGCATAATTTGAATGAAATTCAATAAAACATGACTTTGCCTACAATATTTAACTCTGCAAACATGAAACTTCATGTCAAATTTGTGATTTTTGACGAATTCACTTGAGTTATTAGTTTGTAAACTAGTAAAAGATGTTCAATATAGCATGAAAGTAAGTTTCAAGTGTGTTTTGTACCAAATTGTTGTCTGTAACAATGTGTTTCAGTCACTTTTGCAATGTTCAGAATGCATAATTTGAATGAAAATCAATAAAACATGACTTTGCATACAATATTTAACTTTGCAAACATGAAACTTATGGTCAAATTTGTGATTTTTGACAAATTCACTTGAGTTATTAGTTTGTAAACTAGTAAAAGATGTTCAATATTGCATGAAAGTGAGTTTCAAGTGTGTTTTGTACCAAATTGTTGTTTGTAACAATGTGTTTCAGTCACCTTTGCAATGTTCAGAATGCATAATTTGAATGAAAATCAATAAAACATGACTTTGCATACAATATTTAACTTTGCAAACATGAAACTTAATGTCAAATTTGTTATTTTTGACAAATGCACTTGAGTTATTAGTTTGTAAACTAGTAAAAGATGTTCAATATTGCATGAAAGTAAGTTTTAGGTGTGTTTTGTACAAAATTGCTGTTTGTAACAATGTGTTTCAATCACTTTTGCAATGTTCAGAATGCCCAATTTGAATGAAAATCAATAAAACATGACTTTCCATGCAATATTCAACTTTATAAACATGAAACATAATGTCAAATTTGTGATTTTTGACAAATTCACTTGAGTTATTAGTTTGTAAACTAGTAGAAGATCTTCAATATTGCATGAAAGTAAGTTTTCAGTGTGTTTTGTACCAAATTGCTGTTTGTAACAATGTGTTTCAGTCACTTTTGCAATGTTCAGAATGCATAATTTGAATGAAAATCAATAAAACATGACTTTGCATACAATATTTAACTTTGCAAACATGAAACTTAATGTCAAATTTGTGATTTTTGACAAATTCACTTGAGTTATTAGTTTGTAAACTAGTAAAAGATGTCCAATATTGCATGAAACTAAGTTCTCAGTGTGTTTTGTACTAAATTGCTGTTTGTAACAATGTGTTTCAGTCACTTTTGCAATGTTCAGAATGCATAATTTGAATGAAATTCAACAAAACATGACTTTGCCTACAATATTCAACTTTGCAAACATAAAACTTCATGTCAAATTTGTGATTTTTGACGAATTCACCTGAGTTACTAGTTTGTAAACTAGTAAAAGATGTTCAATATTGCATGAAAGTAAGTTTCAAGTGTGTTTTGTACCAAATTGTTCTTTGTAACAATGTGTTTCAGTTACTTTTGCAATGTTCAGAATGCATAATTTGAATGAAAATCAATAAAACATGACTTTGCATACAATATTTAACTTTGCAAACATGAAACTTAATGTCAAATTTGTGATTTTTGACAAATTCACTTGAGTTCTTAGTTTGTAAACTAGTAAAAGATGTTCAATATTGCATGAAACTAAGTTTTCAGTGTGTTTTGTACTAAATTGCTGTTTGTAACAATGTGTTTCAGTCACTTTTGCAATGTTCAGAATGCATAATTTGAATGAAATTCAATAGACCATGACTTTGCCTACAATATTTAACTCTGCAAACATGAAACTTCATGTCAAATTTGTGATTTTTGACGAATTCACTTGAGTTATTAGTTTGTAAACTAGTAAAAGATGTTCAATATAGCATGAAAGTAAGTTTCAAGTGTGTTTTGTACCAAATTGTTGTCTGTAACAATGTGTTTCAGTCACTTTTGCAATGTTCAGAATGCATAATTTGAATGAAAATCAATAAAACATGACTTTGCATACAATATTTAACTTTGCAAACATGAAACTTATGGTCAAATTTGTGATTTTTGACAAATTCACTTGAGTTATTAGTTTGTAAACTAGTAGAATATCTTCAATATTGCATGAAAGTAAGTTTTAAGTGTGTTTTGTACCAAATTGCTGTTTGTAACAATGTGTTTCAGTCACTTTTGCAATGTTCAGAATGCATAATTTGAATGAAAATCAATAAAACATGACTTTGCATACAATATTTAACTTTGCAAACATGAAACTTAATGTCAAATTTGTGATTTTTGACAAATTCACCTGAGTCATTAGTTTGTAAACTAGTAGAAGATCTTCAATATTGCATGAAAGTAACTTTTCAGTGTGTTTTGTACCAAATTGCTGTTTGTAACAATGTGTTTCAATCACTTTTGCAATGTTCAGAATGCATAATTTGAATGAAAATCAATAAAACATGACTTTCCATGCAATATTCAACTTTATAAACATTAAACATAATGTCAAATTTGTGATTTTTGACAAATCCACTTGAGTTATTAGTTTGTAAACTAGTAAAAGATGTTCAATATTCCATGAAAGTAAGTTTTAAGTGTGTTTTCTACCAAATTGTTGTCTGTAACAATATGTTTCAGTCACTTTTGCAATGTTCAGAATGCATAATTTGAATGAAAATCAATAAAACATGACTTTCCATGCAATATTCAACTTTATAAACATGAAACATAATGTCAAATTTGTGATTTTTGACAAATCCACTTGAGTTATTAGTTTGTAAACTAGTAAAAGATGTTCAATATTCCATGAAAGTAAGTTTTAAGTGTGTTTTGTACCAAATTGTTGTCTGTAACAATGTGTTTCAGTCACTTTTGCAATGTTCAGAATGCACAATTTGAATGAAAATCAATAAAACATGACTTTCCATGCAATATTCAACTTTATAAACATGAAACATAATGTCAAATTTGTGATTTTTGACAAATTCACTTGAGTTATTAGTTTGTAAACTAGTAGAAGATCTTCAATATTGCATGAAAGTAAGTTTTCAGTGTGTTTTGTACCAAATTGCTGTTTGTAACAATGTGTTTCAGTCACTTTTGCAATGTTCAGAATGCATAATTTGAATGAAAATCAATAAAACATGACTTTGCATACAATATTTAACTTTGCAAACATGAAACTTAATGTCAAATTTGTGATTTTTGACAAATTCACTTGAGTTATTAGTTTGTAAACTAGTAAAAGATGTCCAATATTGCATGAAACTAAGTTCTCAGTGTGTTTTGTACTAAATTGCTGTTTGTAACAATGTGTTTCAGTCACTTTTGCAATGTTCAGAATGCATAATTTGAATGAAATTCAATAAAACATGACTTTGCCTACAATATTTAACTTTGCAAACATGAAACTTCATGTCAAATTTGTGATTTTTGACGAATTCACCTGAGTTATTAGTTTGTAAACTAGTAAAAGATGTTCAATATTGCATGAAAGTAAGTTTCAAGTGTGTTTTGTACCAAATTGTTCTTTGTAACAATGTGTTTCAGTTACTTTTGCAATGTTCAGAATGCATAATTTGAATGAAAATCAATAAAACATGACTTTGCATACAATATTTAACTTTGCAAACATGAAACTTAATGTCAAATTTGTGATTTTTGACAAATTCACTTGAGTTCTTAGTTTGTAAACTAGTAAAAGATGTTCAATATTGCATGAAACTAAGTTTTCAGTGTGTTTTGTACTAAATTGCTGTTTGTAACAATGTGTTTCAGTCACTTTTGCAATGTTCAGAATGCATAATTTGAATGAAAATCAATAAAACATGACTTTGCATACAATATTTAACTTTGTAAACATGAACCTTAATGTCAAATTTGTGATTTTTGACAAATTCACTTGAGTTATTAGTTTGTAAACTAGTAAAAGATGTTCAATATTGCATGAAAGTGAGTTTCAAGTGTGTTTTGTACCAAATTGTTGTTTGTAACAATGTGTTTCAGTCACCTTTGCAATGTTCAGAATGCATAATTTGAATGAAAATCAATAAAACATGACTTTGCATACAATATTTAACTTTGCAAACATGAAACTTAATGTCAAATTTGTGATTTTTGACAAATGCACTTGAGTTATTAGTTTGTAAACTAGTAAAAGATGTTCAATATTGCATGAAAGTAAGTTTTAGGTGTGTTTTGTACAAAATTGCTGTTTGTAACAATGTGTTTCAATCACTTTTGCAATGTTCAGAATGCATAATTTGAATGAAAATCAATAAAACATGACTTTCCATGCAATATTCAACTTTGTAAACTTGAACCTTAATGTCAAATTTGTGATTTTTGACAAATTCACTTGAGTTATTAGTTGGTAAACTAGTAAAAGATGTTCAATATTGCATGAAAGTGAGTTTCAAGTGTGTTTTGTACCAAATTGTTGTTTGTAACAATGTGTTTCAGTCACCTTTGCAATGTTCAGAATGCATAATTTGAATGAAAATCAATAAAACATGACTTTGCATACAATATTTAACTTTGCAAACATGAAACTTAATGTCAAATTTGTGATTTTTGACAAATGCACTTGAGTTATTAGTTTGTAAACTAGTAAAAGATGTTCAATATTGCATGAAAGTAAGTTTTAGGTGTGTTTTGTACAAAATTGCTGTTTGTAACAATGTGTTTCAATCACTTTTGCAATGTTCAGAATGCACAATTTGAATGAAAATCAATAAAACATGACTTTCCATGCAATATTCAACTTTATAAACATGAAACATAATGTCAAATTTGTGATTTTTGACAAATTCACTTGAGTTATTAGTTTGTAAACTAGTAGAAGATCTTCAATATTGCATGAAAGTAAGTTTTCAGTGTGTTTTGTACCAAATTGCTGTTTGTAACAATGTGTTTCAGTCACTTTTGCAATGTTCAGAATGCATAATTTGAATGAAAATCAATAAAACATGACTTTGCATACAATATTTAACTTTGCAAACATGAAACTTAATGTCAAATTTGTGATTTTTGACAAATTCACTTGAGTTATTAGTTTGTAAACTAGTAAAAGATGTCCAATATTGCATGAAACTAAGTTCTCAGTGTGTTTTGTACTAAATTGCTGTTTGTAACAATGTGTTTCAGTCACTTTTGCAATGTTCAGAATGCATAATTTGAATGAAATTCAATAAAACATGACTTTGCCTACAATATTTAACTTTGCAAACATGAAACTTCATGTCAAATTTGTGATTTTTGACGAATTCACCTGAGTTATTAGTTTGTAAACTAGTAAAAGATGTTCAATATTGCATGAAAGTAAGTTTCAAGTGTGTTTTGTACCAAATTGTTCTTTGTAACAATGTGTTTCAGTTACTTTTGCAATGTTCAGAATGCATAATTTGAATGAAAATCAATAAAACATGACTTTGCATACAATATTTAACTTTGCAAACATGAAACTTAATGTCAAATTTGTGATTTTTGACAAATTCACTTGAGTTCTTAGTTTGTAAACTAGTAAAAGATGTTCAATATTGCATGAAACTAAGTTTTCAGTGTGTTTTCTACTAAATTGCTGTTTGTAACAATGTGTTTCAGTCACTTTTGCAATGTTCAGAATGCATAATTTGAATGAAAATCAATAAAACATGACTTTGCATACAATATTTAACTTTGTAAACATGAACCTTAATGTCAAATTTGTGATTTTTGACAAATTCACTTGAGTTATTAGTTTGTAAACTAGTAAAAGATGTTCAATATTGCATGAAAGTGAGTTTCAAGTGTGTTTTGTACCAAATTGTTGTTTGTAACAATGTGTTTCAGTCACCTTTGCAATGTTCAGAATGCATAATTTGAATGAAAATCAATAAAACATGACTTTGCATACAATATTTAACTTTGCAAACATGAAACTTAATGTCAAATTTGTGATTTTTGACAAATGCACTTGAGTTATTAGTTTGTAAACTAGTAAAAGATGTTCAATATTGCATGAAAGTAAGTTTTAGGTGTGTTTTGTACAAAATTGCTGTTTGTAACAATGTGTTTCAATCACTTTTGCAATGTTCAGAATGCATAATTTGAATGAAAATCAATAAAACATGACTTTCCATGCAATATTCAACTTTGTAAACTTGAACCTTAATGTCAAATTTGTGATTTTTGACAAATTCACTTGAGTTATTAGTTGGTAAACTAGTAAAAGATGTTCAATATTGCATGAAAGTGAGTTTCAAGTGTGTTTTGTACCAAATTGTTGTTTGTAACAATGTGTTTCAGTCACCTTTGCAATGTTCAGAATGCATAATTTGAATGAAAATCAATAAAACATGACTTTGCATACAATATTTAACTTTGCAAACATGAAACTTAATGTCAAATTTGTGATTTTTGACAAATGCACTTGAGTTATTAGTTTGTAAACTAGTAAAAGATGTTCAATATTGCATGAAAGTAAGTTTTAGGTGTGTTTTGTACAAAATTGCTGTTTGTAACAATGTGTTTCAATCACTTTTGCAATGTTCAGAATGCACAATTTGAATGAAAATCAATAAAACATGACTTTCCATGCAATATTCAACTTTATAAACATGAAACATAATGTCAAATTTGTGATTTTTGACAAATTCACTTGAGTTATTAGTTTGTAAACTAGTAGAAGATCTTCAATATTGCATGAAAGTAAGTTTTCAGTGTGTTTTGTACCAAATTGCTGTTTGTAACAATGTGTTTCAGTCACTTTTGCAATGTTCAGAATGCATAATTTGAATGAAAATCAATAAAACATGACTTTCCATGCAATATTCAACTTTGTAAACATGAACCTTAATGTCAAATTTGTGATTTTTGACAAATTCACTTGAGTTATTAGTTGGTAAACTAGTAAAAGATGTTCAATATTGCATGAAAGTGAGTTTCAAGTGTGTTTTGTACCAAATTGTTGTTTGTAACAATGTGTTTCAGTCACCTTTGCAATGTTCAGAATGCATAATTTGAATGAAAATCAATAAAACATGACTTTGCATACAATATTTAACTTTGCAAACATGAAACTTAATGTCAAATTTGTGATTTTTGACAAATGCACTTGAGTTATTAGTTTGTAAACTAGTAAAAGATGTTCAATATTGCATGAAAGTAAGTTTTAGGTGTGTTTTGTACAAAATTGCTGTTTGTAACAATGTGTTTCAATCACTTTTGCAATGTTCAGAATGCACAATTTGAATGAAAATCAATAAAACATGACTTTCCATGCAATATTCAACTTTATAAACATGAAACATAATGTCAAATTTGTGATTTTTGACAAATTCACTTGAGTTATTAGTTTGTAAACTAGTAGAAGATCTTCAATATTGCATGAAAGTAAGTTTTCAGTGTGTTTTGTACCAAATTGCTGTTTGTAACAATGTGTTTCAGTCACTTTTGCAATGTTCAGAATGCATAATTTGAATGAAAATCAATAAAACATGACTTTGCATACAATATTTAACTTTGCAAACATGAAACTTAATGTCAAATTTGTGATTTTTGACAAATTCACTTGAGTTATTAGTTTGTAAACTAGTAAAAGATGTCCAATATTGCATGAAACTGAGTTCTCAGTGTGTTTTGTACTAAATTGCTGTTTGTAACAATGTGTTTCAGTCACTTTTGCAAAGTTCAGAATGCATAATTTGAATGAAATTCAATAAAACATGACTTTGCCTACAATATTTAACTTTGCAAACATGAAACTTCATGTCAAATTTGTGATTTTTGACGAATTCACCTGAGTTATTAGTTTGTAAACTAGTAAAAGATGTTCAATATTGCATGAAAGTAAGTTTCAAGTGTGTTTTGTACCAAATTGTTCTTTGTAACAATGTGTTTCAGTTACTTTTGCAATGTTCAGAATGCATAATTTGAATGAAAATCAATAAAACATGACTTTGCATACAATATTTAACTTTGCAAACATGAAACTTAATGTCAAATTTGTGATTTTTGACAAATTCACTTGAGTTCTTAGTTTGTAAACTAGTAAAAGATGTTCAATATTGCATGAAAGTAAGTTTTCAGTGTGTTTTGTACCAAATTGCTGTTTGTAACAATGTGTTTCAGTCACTTTTGCAATGTTCAGAATGCATAATTTGAATGAAAATCAATAAAACATGACTTTGCATACAATATTTAACTTTGCAAACATGAAACTTAATGTCAAATTTGTGATTTTTGACAAATTCACTTGAGTTATTAGTTTGTAAACTAGTAAAAGATGTCCAATATTGCATGAAACTAAGTTCTCAGTGTGTTTTGTACTAAATTGCTGTTTGTAACAATGTGTTTCAGTCACTTTTGCAATGTTCAGAATGCATAATTTGAATGAAATTCAATAAAACATGACTTTGCCTACAATATTTAACTTTGCAAACATGAAACTTCATGTCAAATTTGTGATTTTTGACGAATTCACCTGAGTTATTAGTTTGTAAACTAGTAAAAGATGTTCAATATTGCATGAAAGTAAGTTTCAAGTGTGTTTTGTACCAAATTGTTCTTTGTAACAATGTGTTTCAGTTACTTTTGCAATGTTCAGAATGCATAATTTGAATGAAAATCAATAAAAAATGACTTTGCATACAATATTTAACTTTGCAAACATGAAACTTAATGTCAAATTTGTGATTTTTGACAAATTCACTTGAGTTCTTAGTTTGTAAACTAGTAAAAGATGTTCAATATTGCATGAAACTAAGTTTTCAGTGTGTTTTGTACTAAATTGCTGTTTGTAACAATGTGTTTCAGTCACTTTTGCAATGTTCAGAATGCATAATTTGAATGAAAATCAATAAAACATGACTTTGCATACAATATTTAACTTTGTAAACATGAACCTTAATGTCAAATTTGTGATTTTTGACAAATTCACTTGAGTTATTAGTTTGTAAACTAGTAAAAGATGTTCAATATTGCATGAAAGTGAGTTTCAAGTGTGTTTTGTACCAAATTGTTGTTTGTAACAATGTGTTTCAGTCACCTTTGCAATGTTCAGAATGCATAATTTGAATGAAAATCAATAAAACATGACTTTGCATACAATATTTAACTTTGCAAACATGAAACTTAATGTCAAATTTGTGATTTTTGACAAATGCACTTGAGTTATTAGTTTGTAAACTAGTAAAAGATGTTCAATATTGCATGAAAGTAAGTTTTAGGTGTGTTTTGTACAAAATTGCTGTTTGTAACAATGTGTTTCAATCACTTTTGCAATGTTCAGAATGCATAATTTGAATGAAAATCAATAAAACATGACTTTCCATGCAATATTCAACTTTGTAAACATGAACCTTAATGTCAAATTTGTGATTTTTGACAAATTCACTTGAGTTATTAGTTTGTAAACTAGTAAAAGATGTTCAATATTGCATGAAAGTGAGTTTCAAGTGTGTTTTGTACCAAATTGTTGTTTGTAACAATGTGTTTCAGTCACCTTTGCAATGTTCAGAATGCATAATTTGAATGAAAATCAATAAAACATGACTTTGCATACAATATTTAACTTTGCAAACATGAAACTTAATGTCAAATTTGTGATTTTTGACAAATGCACTTGAGTTATTAGTTTGTAAACTAGTAAAAGATGTTCAATATTGCATGAAAGTAAGTTTTAGGTGTGTTTTGTACAAAATTGCTGTTTGTAACAATGTGTTTCAATCACTTTTGCAATGTTCAGAATGCACAATTTGAATGAAAATCAATAAAACATGACTTTCCATGCAATATTCAACTTTATAAACATGAAACATAATGTCAAATTTGTGATTTTTGACAAATTCACTTGAGTTATTAGTTTGTAAACTAGTAGAAGATCTTCAATATTGCATGAAAGTAAGTTTTCAGTGTGTTTTGTACCAAATTGCTGTTTGTAACAATGTGTTTCAGTCACTTTTGCAATGTTCAGAATGCATAATTTGAATGAAAATCAATAAAACATGACTTTCCATGCAATATTCAACTTTGTAAACATGAACCTTAATGTCAAATTTGTGATTTTTGACAAATTCACTTGAGTTATTAGTTGGTAAACTAGTAAAAGATGTTCAATATTGCATGAAAGTGAGTTTCAAGTGTGTTTTGTACCAAATTGTTGTTTGTAACAATGTGTTTCAGTCACCTTTGCAATGTTCAGAATGCATAATTTGAATGAAAATCAATAAAACATGACTTTGCATACAATATTTAACTTTGCAAACATGAAACTTAATGTCAAATTTGTGATTTTTGACAAATGCACTTGAGTTATTAGTTTGTAAACTAGTAAAAGATGTTCAATATTGCATGAAAGTAAGTTTTAGGTGTGTTTTGTACAAAATTGCTGTTTGTAACAATGTGTTTCAATCACTTTTGCAATGTTCAGAATGCACAATTTGAATGAAAATCAATAAAACATGACTTTCCATGCAATATTCAACTTTATAAACATGAAACATAATGTCAAATTTGTGATTTTTGACAAATTCACTTGAGTTATTAGTTTGTAAACTAGTAGAAGATCTTCAATATTGCATGAAAGTAAGTTTTCAGTGTGTTTTGTACCAAATTGCTGTTTGTAACAATGTGTTTCAGTCACTTTTGCAATGTTCAGAATGCATAATTTGAATGAAAATCAATAAAACATGACTTTGCATACAATATTTAACTTTGCAAACATGAAACTTAATGTCAAATTTGTGATTTTTGACAAATTCACTTGAGTTATTAGTTTGTAAACTAGTAAAAGATGTCCAATATTGCATGAAACTAAGTTCTCAGTGTGTTTTGTACTAAATTGCTGTTTGTAACAATGTGTTTCAGTCACTTTTGCAAAGTTCAGAATGCATAATTTGAATGAAATTCAATAAAACATGACTTTGCCTACAATATTTAACTCTGCAAACATGAAACTTCATGTCAAATTTGTGATTTTTGACGAATTCACTTGAGTTATTAGTTTGTAAACTAGTAAAAGATGTTCAATATAGCATGAAAGTAAGTTTCAAGTGTGTTTTGTACCAAATTGTTGTCTGTAACAATGTGTTTCAGTCACTTTTGCAATGTTCAGAATGCATAATTTGAATGAAAATCAATAAAACATGACTTTGCATACAATATTTAACTTTGCAAACATGAAACTTATGGTCAAATTTGTGATTTTTGACAAATTCACTTGAGTTATTAGTTTGTAAACTAGTAAAAGATGTTCAATATTGCATGAAAGTGAGTTTCAAGTGTGTTTTGTACCAAATTGTTGTTTGTAACAATGTGTTTCAGTCACCTTTGCAATGTTCAGAATGCATAATTTGAATGAAAATCAATAAAACATGACTTTGCATACAATATTTAACTTTGCAAACATGAAACTTAATGTCAAATTTGTGATTTTTGACAAATGCACTTGAGTTATTAGTTTGTAAACTAGTAGAATATCTTCAATATTGCATGAAAGTAAGTTTTCAGTGTGATTTGTACCAAATTGCTGTTTGTAACAATGTGTTTCAGTCACTTTTGCAATGTTCAGAATGCATAATTTGAATGAAATTCAATAAAACATGACTTTGCCTACAATATTTAACTTTGCAAACATGAAACTTCATGTCAAATTTGTGATTTTTGACAAATTCACTTGAGTTATTAGTTTGTAAACTAGTAGAAGATCTTCAATATTGCATGAAAGTAAGTTTTCAGTGTGTTTTGTACCAAATTGCTGTTTGTAACAATGTGTTTCAGTCACTTTTGCAATGTTCAGAATGCATAATTTGGATGAAAATCAATAAAACATGACTTTGCATACAATATTTAACTTTGCAAACATAAAACATAATGTAAAATTTGTGATTTTTGACCAATTCACTTGAGTTATTAGTTTGTAAACTAGTAAAAGATGTTCAATATTCCATGAAAGTAAGTTTTAAGTGTGTTTTGTACCAAATTGTTGTTTGTAACAATGTGTTTCAGTCACTTTTGCAATGTTCAGAATGCATAATTTGAATGAAAATCAATAAAACATGACTTTGCATACAATATTTAACTTTGTAAACATGAACCTTAATGTCAAATTTGTGATTTTTGACAAATTCACTTGAGTTATTAGTTTGTAAACTAGTAAAAGATGTCCAATATTGCATGAAACTAAGTTCTCAGTGTGTTTTGTACTAAATTGCTGTTTGTAACAATGTGTTTCAGTCACTTTTGCAAAGTTCAGAATGCATAATTTGAATGAAATTCAATAAAACATGACTTTGCCTACAATATTTAACTTTGCAAACATGAAACTTCATGTCAAATTTGTGATTTTTGACGAATTCACCTGAGTTATTAGTTTGTAAACTAGTAAAAGATGTTCAATATTGCATGAAAGTAAGTTTCAAGTGTGTTTTGTACCAAATTGTTCTTTGTAACAATGTGTTTCAGCTACTTTTGCAATGTTCAGAATGCATAATTTGAATGAAAATCAATAAAACATGACTTTGCATACAATATTTAACTTTGCAAACATGAAACTTAATGTCAAATTTGTGATTTTTGACAAATTCACTTGAGTTCTTAGTTTGTAAACTAGTAAAAGATGTTCAATATTGCATGAAACTAAGTTTTCAGTGTGTTTTGTACTAAATTGCGGTTTGTAACAATGTGTTTCAGTCACTTTTGCATTGTTCAGAATGCATAATTTGAATGAAATTCAATAAAACATGACTTTGCCTACAATATTTAACTCTGCAAACATGAAACTTCATGTCAAATTTGTGATTTTTGACGAATTCACTTGAGTTATTAGTTTGTAAACTAGTAAAAGATGTTCAATATAGCATGAAAGTAAGTTTCAAGTGTGTTTTGTACCAAATTGTTGTCTGTAACAATGTGTTTCAGTCACTTTTGCAATGTTCAGAATGCATAATTTGAATGAAAATCAATAAAACATGACTTTGCATACAATATTTAACTTTGCAAACATGAAACTTATGGTCAAATTTGTGATTTTTGACAAATTCACTTGAGTTATTAGTTTGTAAACTAGTAAAAGATGTTCAATATTGCATGAAAGTGAGTTTCAAGTGTGTTTTGTACCAAATTGTTGTTTGTAACAATGTGTTTCAGTCACCTTTGCAATGTTCAGAATGCATAATTTGAATGAAAATCAATAAAACATGACTTTGCATACAATATTTAACTTTGCAAACATGAAACTTAATGTCAAATTTGTGATTTTTGACAAATGCACTTGAGTTATTAGTTTGTAAACTAGTAGAATATCTTCAATATTGCATGAAAGTAAGTTTTCAGTGTGATTTGTACCAAATTGCTGTTTGTAACAATGTGTTTCAGTCACTTTTGCAATGTTCTGAATGCATAATTTGAATGAAATTCAATAAAACATGACTTTGCCTACAATATTTAACTTTGCAAACATGAAACTTCATGTCAAATTTGTGATTTTTGACAAATTCACTTGAGTTATTAGTTTGTAAACTAGTAGAAGATCTTCAATATTGCATGAAAGTAAGTTTTCAGTGTGTTTTGTACCAAATTGCTGTTTGTAACAATGTGTTTCAGTCACTTTTGCAATGTTCAGAATGCATAATTTGGATGAAAATCAATAAAACATGACTTTGCATACAATATTTAACTTTGCAAACATGAAACTTCATGTCAAATTTGTGATTTTTGACGAATTCACCTGAGTTATTAGTTTGTAAACTAGTAAAAGATGTTCAATATTGCATGAAAGTAAGTTTCAAGTGTGTTTTGTACCAAATTGTTCTTTGTAACAATGTGTTTCAGCTACTTTTGCAATGTTCAGAATGCATAATTTGAATGAAAATCAATAAAACATGACTTTGCATACAATATTTAACTTTGCAAACATGAAACTTAATGTCAAATTTGTGATTTTTGACAAATTCACTTGAGTTCTTAGTTTGTAAACTAGTAAAAGATGTTCAATATTGCATGAAACTAAGTTTTCAGTGTGTTTTGTACTAAATTGCGGTTTGTAACAATGTGTTTCAGTCACTTTTGCATTGTTCAGAATGCATAATTTGAATGAAATTCAATAAAACATGACTTTGCCTACAATATTTAACTCTGCAAACATGAAACTTCATGTCAAATTTGTGATTTTTGACGAATTCACTTGAGTTATTAGTTTGTAAACTAGTAAAAGATGTTCAATATAGCATGAAAGTAAGTTTCAAGTGTGTTTTGTACAAAATTGTTGTCTGTAACAATGTGTTTCAGTCACTTTTGCAATGTTCAGAATGCATAATTTGAATGAAAATCAATAAAACATGACTTTGCATACAATATTTAACTTTGCAAACATGAAACTTATGGTCAAATTTGTGATTTTTGACAAATTCACTTGAGTTATTAGTTTGTAAACTAGTAAAAGATGTTCAATATTGCATGAAAGTGAGTTTCAAGTGTGTTTTGTACCAAATTGTTGTTTGTAACAATGTGTTTCAGTCACCTTTGCAATGTTCAGAATGCATAATTTGAATGAAAATCAATAAAACATGACTTTGCATACAATATTTAACTTTGCAAACATGAAACTTAATGTCAAATTTGTGATTTTTGACAAATGCACTTGAGTTATTAGTTTGTAAACTAGTAGAATATCTTCAATATTGCATGAAAGTAAGTTTTCAGTGTGATTTGTACCAAATTGCTGTTTGTAACAATGTGTTTCAGTCACTTTTGCAATGTTCAGAATGCATAATTTGAATGAAATTCAATAAAACATGACTTTGCCTACAATATTTAACTTTGCAAACATGAAACTTCATGTCAAATTTGTGATTTTTGACAAATTCACTTGAGTTATTAGTTTGTAAACTAGTAGAAGATCTTCAATATTGCATGAAAGTAAGTTTTCAGTGTGTTTTGTACCAAATTGCTGTTTGTAACAATGTGTTTCAGTCACTTTTGCAATGTTCAGAATGCATAATTTGGATGAAAATCAATAAAACATGACTTTGCATACAATATTTAACTTTGCAAACATAAAACATAATGTAAAATTTGTGATTTTTGACCAATTCACTTGAGTTATTAGTTTGTAAACTAGTAAAAGATGTTCAATATTGCATGAAAGTAAGTTTCAAGTGTGTTTTGTACCAAATTGTTCTTTGTAACAATGTGTTTCAGCTACTTTTGCAATGTTCAGAATGCATAATTTGAATGAAAATCAATAAAACATGACTTTGCATACAATATTTAACTTTGCAAACATGAAACTTAATGTCAAATTTGTGATTTTTGACAAATTCACTTGAGTTCTTAGTTTGTAAACTAGTAAAAGATGTTCAATATTGCATGAAACTAAGTTTTCAGTGTGTTTTGTACTAAATTGCGGTTTGTAACAATGTGTTTCAGTCACTTTTGCATTGTTCAGAATGCATAATTTGAATGAAATTCAATAAAACATGACTTTGCCTACAATATTTAACTCTGCAAACATGAAACTTCATGCCAAATTTGTGATTTTTGACGAATTCACTTGAGTTATTAGTTTGTAAACTAGTAAAAGATGTTCAATATAGCATGAAAGTAAGTTTCAAGTGTGTTTTGTACCAAATTGTTGTCTGTAACAATGTGTTTCAGTCACTTTTGCAATGTTCAGAATGCATAATTTGAATGAAAATCAATAAAACATGACTTTGCATACAATATTTAACTTTGCAAACATGAAACTTATGGTCAAATTTGTGATTTTTGACAAATTCACTTGAGTTATTAGTTTGTAAACTAGTAAAAGATGTTCAATATTGCATGAAAGTGAGTTTCAAGTGTGTTTTGTACCAAATTGTTGTTTGTAACAATGTGTTTCAGTCACCTTTGCAATGTTCAGAATGCATAATTTGAATGAAAATCAATAAAACATGACTTTGCATACAATATTTAACTTTGCAAACATGAAACTTAATGTCAAATTTGTGATTTTTGACAAATGCACTTGAGTTATTAGTTTGTAAACTAGTAGAATATCTTCAATATTGCATGAAAGTAAGTTTTCAGTGTGATTTGTACCAAATTGCTGTTTGTAACAATGTGTTTCAGTCACTTTTGCAATGTTCTGAATGCATAATTTGAATGAAATTCAATAAAACATGACTTTGCCTACAATATTTAACTTTGCAAACATGAAACTTCATGTCAAATTTGTGATTTTTGACAAATTCACTTGAGTTATTAGTTTGTAAACTAGTAGAAGATCTTCAATATTGCATGAAAGTAAGTTTTCAGTGTGTTTTGTACCAAATTGCTGTTTGTAACAATGTGTTTCAGTCACTTTTGCAATGTTCAGAATGCATAATTTGAATGAAAATCAATAAAACATGACTTTGCATACAATATTTAACTTTGCAAACATGAAACTTCATGTCAAATTTGTGATTTTTGACGAATTCACCTGAGTTATTAGTTTGTAAACTAGTAAAAGATGTTCAATATTGCATGAAAGTAAGTTTCAAGTGTGTTTTGTACCAAATTGTTCTTTGTAACAATGTGTTTCAGCTACTTTTGCAATGTTCAGAATGCATAATTTGAATGAAAATCAATAAAACATGACTTTGCATACAATATTTAACTTTGCAAACATGAAACTTAATGTCAAATTTGTGATTTTTGACAAATTCACTTGAGTTCTTAGTTTGTAAACTAGTAAAAGATGTTCAATATTGCATGAAACTAAGTTTTCAGTGTGTTTTGTACTAAATTGCGGTTTGTAACAATGTGTTTCAGTCACTTTTGCATTGTTCAGAATGCATAATTTGAATGAAATTCAATAAAACATGACTTTGCCTACAATATTTAACTCTGCAAACATGAAACTTCATGTCAAATTTGTGATTTTTGACGAATTCACTTGAGTTATTAGTTTGTAAACTAGTAAAAGATGTTCAATATAGCATGAAAGTAAGTTTCAAGTGTGTTTTGTACAAAATTGTTGTCTGTAACAATGTGTTTCAGTCACTTTTGCAATGTTCAGAATGCATAATTTGAATGAAAATCAATAAAACATGACTTTGCATACAATATTTAACTTTGCAAACATGAAACTTATGGTCAAATTTGTGATTTTTGACAAATTCACTTGAGTTATTAGTTTGTAAACTAGTAAAAGATGTTCAATATTGCATGAAAGTGAGTTTCAAGTGTGTTTTGTACCAAATTGTTGTTTGTAACAATGTGTTTCAGTCACCTTTGCAATGTTCAGAATGCATAATTTGAATGAAAATCAATAAAACATGACTTTGCATACAATATTTAACTTTGCAAACATGAAACTTAATGTCAAATTTGTGATTTTTGACAAATGCACTTGAGTTATTAGTTTGTAAACTAGTAGAATATCTTCAATATTGCATGAAAGTAAGTTTTCAGTGTGATTTGTACCAAATTGCTGTTTGTAACAATGTGTTTCAGTCACTTTTGCAATGTTCAGAATGCATAATTTGAATGAAATTCAATAAAACATGACTTTGCCTACAATATTTAACTTTGCAAACATGAAACTTCATGTCAAATTTGTGATTTTTGACAAATTCACTTGAGTTATTAGTTTGTAAACTAGTAGAAGATCTTCAATATTGCATGAAAGTAAGTTTTCAGTGTGTTTTGTACCAAATTGCTGTTTGTAACAATGTGTTTCAGTCACTTTTGCAATGTTCAGAATGCATAATTTGGATGAAAATCAATAAAACATGACTTTGCATACAATATTTAACTTTGCAAACATAAAACATAATGTAAAATTTGTGATTTTTGACCAATTCACTTGAGTTATTAGTTTGTAAACTAGTAAAAGATGTTCAATATTGCATGAAAGTAAGTTTCAAGTGTGTTTTGTACCAAATTGTTCTTTGTAACAATGTGTTTCAGTTACTTTTGCAATGTTCAGAATGCATAATTTGAATGAAAATCAATAAAACATGACTTTGCATACAATATTTAACTTTGCAAACATGAAACTTAATGTCAAATTTGTGATTTTTGACAAATTCACTTGAGTTCTTAGTTTGTAAACTAGTAAAAGATGTTCAATATTGCATGAAACTAAGTTTTCAGTGTGTTTTGTACTAAATTGCTGTTTGTAACAATGTGTTTCAGCCACTTTTGCAATGTTCAGAATGCATAATTTGAATGAAAATCAATAAAACATGACTTTGCATACAATATTTAACTTTGTAAACATGAACCTTAATGTCAAATTTGTGATTTTTGACAAATTCACTTGAGTTATTAGTTTGTAAACTAGTAAAAGATGTTCAATATTGCATGAAAGTGAGTTTCAAGTGTGTTTTGTACCAAATTGTTGTTTGTAACAATGTGTTTCAGTCACCTTTGCAATGTTCAGAATGCATAATTTGAATGAAAATCAATAAAACATGACTTTGCATACAATATTTAACTTTGCAAACATGAAACTTAATGTCAAATTTGTGATTTTTGACAAATGCACTTGAGTTATTAGTTTGTAAACTAGTAAAAGATGTTCAATATTGCATGAAAGTAAGTTTTAGGTGTGTTTTGTACAAAATTGCTGTTTGTAACAATGTGTTTCAATCACTTTTGCAATGTTCAGAATGCATAATTTGAATGAAAATCAATAAAACATGACTTTCCATGCAATATTCAACTTTGTAAACTTGAACCTTAATGTCAAATTTGTGATTTTTGACAAATTCACTTGAGTTATTAGTTGGTAAACTAGTAAAAGATGTTCAATATTGCATGAAAGTGAGTTTCAAGTGTGTTTTGTACCAAATTGTTGTTTGTAACAATGTGTTTCAGTCACCTTTGCAATGTTCAGAATGCATAATTTGAATGAAAATCAATAAAACATGACTTTGCATACAATATTTAACTTTGCAAACATGAAACTTAATGTCAAATTTGTGATTTTTGACAAATGCACTTGAGTTATTAGTTTGTAAACTAGTAAAAGATGTTCAATATTGCATGAAAGTAAGTTTTAGGTGTGTTTTGTACAAAATTGCTGTTTGTAACAATGTGTTTCAATCACTTTTGCAATGTTCAGAATGCACAATTTGAATGAAAATCAATAAAACATGACTTTCCATGCAATATTCAACTTTATAAACATGAAACATAATGTCAAATTTGTGATTTTTGACAAATTCACTTGAGTTATTAGTTTGTAAACTAGTAGAAGATCTTCAATATTGCATGAAAGTAAGTTTTCAGTGTGTTTTGTACCAAATTGCTGTTTGTAACAATGTGTTTCAGTCACTTTTGCAATGTTCAGAATGCATAATTTGAATGAAAATCAATAAAACATGACTTTCCATGCAATATTCAACTTTGTAAACATGAACCTTAATGTCAAATTTGTGATTTTTGACAAATTCACTTGAGTTATTAGTTGGTAAACTAGTAAAAGATGTTCAATATTGCATGAAAGTGAGTTTCAAGTGTGTTTTGTACCAAATTGTTGTTTGTAACAATGTGTTTCAGTCACCTTTGCAATGTTCAGAATGCATAATTTGAATGAAAATCAATAAAACATGACTTTGCATACAATATTTAACTTTGCAAACATGAAACTTAATGTCAAATTTGTGATTTTTGACAAATGCACTTGAGTTATTAGTTTGTAAACTAGTAAAAGATGTTCAATATTGCATGAAAGTAAGTTTTAGGTGTGTTTTGTACAAAATTGCTGTTTGTAACAATGTGTTTCAATCACTTTTGCAATGTTCAGAATGCATAATTTGAATGAAAATCAATAAAACATGACTTTCCATGCAATATTCAACTTTATAAACATGAAACATAATGTCAAATTTGTGATTTTTGACAAATTCACTTGAGTTATTAGTTTGTAAACTAGTAGAAGATCTTCAATATTGCATGAAAGTAAGTTTTCAGTGTGTTTTGTACCAAATTGCTGTTTGTAACAATGTGTTTCAGTCACTTTTGCAATGTTCAGAATGCATAATTTGAATGAAAATCAATAAAACATGACTTTGCATACAATATTTAACTTTGCAAACATGAAACTTAATGTCAAATTTGTGATTTTTGACAAATTCACTTGAGTTATTAGTTTGTAAACTAGTAAAAGATGTCCAATATTGCATGAAACTGAGTTCTCAGTGTGTTTTGTACTAAATTGCTGTTTGTAACAATGTGTTTCAGTCACTTTTGCAAAGTTCAGAATGCATAATTTGAATGAAATTCAATAAAACATGACTTTGCCTACAATATTTAACTTTGCAAACATGAAACTTCATGTCAAATTTGTGATTTTTGACGAATTCACCTGAGTTATTAGTTTGTAAACTAGTAAAAGATGTTCAATATTGCATGAAAGTAAGTTTCAAGTGTGTTTTGTACCAAATTGTTCTTTGTAACAATGTGTTTCAGTTACTTTTGCAATGTTCAGAATGCATAATTTGAATGAAAATCAATAAAACATGACTTTGCATACAATATTTAACTTTGCAAACATGAAACTTAATGTCAAATTTGTGATTTTTGACAAATTCACTTGAGTTCTTAGTTTGTAAACTAGTAAAAGATGTTCAATATTGCATGAAAGTAAGTTTTCAGTGTGTTTTGTACCAAATTGCTGTTTGTAACAATGTGTTTCAGTCACTTTTGCAATGTTCAGAATGCATAATTTGAATGAAAATCAATAAAACATGACTTTGCATACAATATTTAACTTTGCAAACATGAAACTTAATGTCAAATTTGTGATTTTTGACAAATTCACTTGAGTTATTAGTTTGTAAACTAGTAAAAGATGTCCAATATTGCATGAAACTAAGTTCTCAGTGTGTTTTGTACTAAATTGCTGTTTGTAACAATGTGTTTCAGTCACTTTTGCAAAGTTCAGAATGCATAATTTGAATGAAATTCAATAAAACATGACTTTGCCTACAATATTTAACTTTGCAAACATGAAACTTCATGTCAAATTTGTGATTTTTGACGAATTCACCTGAGTTATTAGTTTGTAAACTAGTAAAAGATGTTCAATATTGCATGAAAGTAAGTTTCAAGTGTGTTTTGTACCAAATTGTTCTTTGTAACAATGTGTTTCAGCTACTTTTGCAATGTTCAGAATGCATAATTTGAATGAAAATCAATAAAACATGACTTTGCATACAATATTTAACTTTGCAAACATGAAACTTAATGTCAAATTTGTGATTTTTGACAAATTCACTTGAGTTCTTAGTTTGTAAACTAGTAAAAGATGTTCAATATTGCATGAAACTAAGTTTTCAGTGTGTTTTGTACTAAATTGCGGTTTGTAACAATGTGTTTCAGTCACTTTTGCATTGTTCAGAATGCATAATTTGAATGAAATTCAATAAAACATGACTTTGCCTACAATATTTAACTCTGCAAACATGAAACTTCATGTCAAATTTGTGATTTTTGACGAATTCACTTGAGTTATTAGTTTGTAAACTAGTAAAAGATGTTCAATATAGCATGAAAGTAAGTTTCAAGTGTGTTTTGTACCAAATTGTTGTCTGTAACAATGTGTTTCAGTCACTTTTGCAATGTTCAGAATGCATAATTTGAATGAAAATCAATAAAACATGACTTTGCATACAATATTTAACTTTGCAAACATGAAACTTATGGTCAAATTTGTGATTTTTGACAAATTCACTTGAGTTATTAGTTTGTAAACTAGTAAAAGATGTTCAATATTGCATGAAAGTGAGTTTCAAGTGTGTTTTGTACCAAATTGTTGTTTGTAACAATGTGTTTCAGTCACCTTTGCAATGTTCAGAATGCATAATTTGAATGAAAATCAATAAAACATGACTTTGCATACAATATTTAACTTTGCAAACATGAAACTTAATGTCAAATTTGTGATTTTTGACAAATGCACTTGAGTTATTAGTTTGTAAACTAGTAGAATATCTTCAATATTGCATGAAAGTAAGTTTTCAGTGTGATTTGTACCAAATTGCTGTTTGTAACAATGTGTTTCAGTCACTTTTGCAATGTTCAGAATGCATAATTTGAATGAAATTCAATAAAACATGACTTTGCCTACAATATTTAACTTTGCAAACATGAAACTTCATGTCAAATTTGTGATTTTTGACAAATTCACTTGAGTTATTAGTTTGTAAACTAGTAGAAGATCTTCAATATTGCATGAAAGTAAGTTTTCAGTGTGTTTTGTACCAAATTGCTGTTTGTAACAATGTGTTTCAGTCACTTTTGCAATGTTCAGAATGCATAATTTGGATGAAAATCAATAAAACATGACTTTGCATACAATATTTAACTTTGCAAACATGAAACTTCATGTCAAATTTGTGATTTTTGACGAATTCACCTGAGTTATTAGTTTGTAAACTAGTAAAAGATGTTCAATATTGCATGAAAGTAAGTTTCAAGTGTGTTTTGTACCAAATTGTTCTTTGTAACAATGTGTTTCAGCTACTTTTGCAATGTTCAGAATGCATAATTTGAATGAAAATCAATAAAACATGACTTTGCATACAATATTTAACTTTGCAAACATGAAACTTAATGTCAAATTTGTGATTTTTGACAAATTCACTTGAGTTCTTAGTTTGTAAACTAGTAAAAGATGTTCAATATTGCATGAAACTAAGTTTTCAGTGTGTTTTGTACTAAATTGCGGTTTGTAACAATGTGTTTCAGTCACTTTTGCATTGTTCAGAATGCATAATTTGAATGAAATTCAATAAAACATGACTTTGCCTACAATATTTAACTCTGCAAACATGAAACTTCATGTCAAATTTGTGATTTTTGACGAATTCACTTGAGTTATTAGTTTGTAAACTAGTAAAAGATGTTCAATATAGCATGAAAGTAAGTTTCAAGTGTGTTTTGTACAAAATTGTTGTCTGTAACAATGTGTTTCAGTCACTTTTGCAATGTTCAGAATGCATAATTTGAATGAAAATCAATAAAACATGACTTTGCATACAATATTTAACTTTGCAAACATGAAACTTATGGTCAAATTTGTGATTTTTGACAAATTCACTTGAGTTATTAGTTTGTAAACTAGTAAAAGATGTTCAATATTGCATGAAAGTGAGTTTCAAGTGTGTTTTGTACCAAATTGTTGTTTGTAACAATGTGTTTCAGTCACCTTTGCAATGTTCAGAATGCATAATTTGAATGAAAATCAATAAAACATGACTTTGCATACAATATTTAACTTTGCAAACATGAAACTTAATGTCAAATTTGTGATTTTTGACAAATGCACTTGAGTTATTAGTTTGTAAACTAGTAGAATATCTTCAATATTGCATGAAAGTAAGTTTTCAGTGTGATTTGTACCAAATTGCTGTTTGTAACAATGTGTTTCAGTCACTTTTGCAATGTTCAGAATGCATAATTTGAATGAAATTCAATAAAACATGACTTTGCCTACAATATTTAACTTTGCAAACATGAAACTTCATGTCAAATTTGTGATTTTTGACAAATTCACTTGAGTTATTAGTTTGTAAACTAGTAGAAGATCTTCAATATTGCATGAAAGTAAGTTTTCAGTGTGTTTTGTACCAAATTGCTGTTTGTAACAATGTGTTTCAGTCACTTTTGCAATGTTCAGAATGCATAATTTGAATGAAAATCAATAAAACATGACTTTGCATACAATATTTAACTTTGCAAACATAAAACATAATGTAAAATTTGTGATTTTTGACCAATTCACTTGAGTTATTAGTTTGTAAACTAGTAAAAGATGTTCAATATTGCATGAAAGTAAGTTTCAAGTGTGTTTTGTACCAAATTGTTCTTTGTAACAATGTGTTTCAGTTACTTTTGCAATGTTCAGAATGCATAATTTGAATGAAAATCAATAAAACATGACTTTGCATACAATATTTAACTTTGCAAACATGAAACTTAATGTCAAATTTGTGATTTTTGACAAATTCACTTGAGTTCTTAGTTTGTAAACTAGTAAAAGATGTTCAATATTGCATGAAACTAAGTTTTCAGTGTGTTTTGTACTAAATTGCTGTTTGTAACAATGTGTTTCAGCCACTTTTGCAATGTTCAGAATGCATAATTTGAATGAAAATCAATAAAACATGACTTTGCATACAATATTTAACTTTGTAAACATGAACCTTAATGTCAAATTTGTGATTTTTGACAAATTCACTTGAGTTATTAGTTTGTAAACTAGTAAAAGATGTTCAATATTGCATGAAAGTGAGTTTCAAGTGTGTTTTGTACCAAATTGTTGTTTGTAACAATGTGTTTCAGTCACCTTTGCAATGTTCAGAATGCATAATTTGAATGAAAATCAATAAAACATGACTTTGCATACAATATTTAACTTTGCAAACATGAAACTTAATGTCAAATTTGTGATTTTTGACAAATGCACTTGAGTTATTAGTTTGTAAACTAGTAAAAGATGTTCAATATTGCATGAAAGTAAGTTTTAGGTGTGTTTTGTACAAAATTGCTGTTTGTAACAATGTGTTTCAATCACTTTTGCAATGTTCAGAATGCATAATTTGAATGAAAATCAATAAAACATGACTTTCCATGCAATATTCAACTTTGTAAACTTGAACCTTAATGTCAAATTTGTGATTTTTGACAAATTCACTTGAGTTATTAGTTGGTAAACTAGTAAAAGATGTTCAATATTGCATGAAAGTGAGTTTCAAGTGTGTTTTGTACCAAATTGTTGTTTGTAACAATGTGTTTCAGTCACCTTTGCAATGTTCAGAATGCATAATTTGAATGAAAATCAATAAAACATGACTTTGCATACAATATTTAACTTTGCAAACATGAAACTTAATGTCAAATTTGTGATTTTTGACAAATGCACTTGAGTTATTAGTTTGTAAACTAGTAAAAGATGTTCAATATTGCATGAAAGTAAGTTTTAGGTGTGTTTTGTACAAAATTGCTGTTTGTAACAATGTGTTTCAATCACTTTTGCAATGTTCAGAATGCACAATTTGAATGAAAATCAATAAAACATGACTTTCCATGCAATATTCAACTTTATAAACATGAAACATAATGTCAAATTTGTGATTTTTGACAAATTCACTTGAGTTATTAGTTTGTAAACTAGTAGAAGATCTTCAATATTGCATGAAAGTAAGTTTTCAGTGTGTTTTGTACCAATTTGCTGTTTGTAACAATGTGTTTCAGTCACTTTTGCAATGTTCAGAATGCATAATTGGAATGAAAATCAATAAAACATGACTTTCCATGCAATATTCAACTTTGTAAACATGAACCTTAATGTCAAATTTGTGATTTTTGACAAATTCACTTGAGTTATTAGTTGGTAAACTAGTAAAAGATGTTCAATATTGCATGAAAGTGAGTTTCAAGTGTGTTTTGTACCAAATTGTTGTTTGTAACAATGTGTTTCAGTCACCTTTGCAATGTTCAGAATGCATAATTTGAATGAAAATCAATAAAACATGACTTTGCATACAATATTTAACTTTGCAAACATGAAACTTAATGTCAAATTTGTGATTTTTGACAAATGCACTTGAGTTATTAGTTTGTAAACTAGTAAAAGATGTTCAATATTGCATGAAAGTAAGTTTTAGGTGTGTTTTGTACAAAATTGCTGTTTGTAACAATGTGTTTCAATCACTTTTGCAATGTTCAGAATGCACAATTTGAATGAAAATCAATAAAACATGACTTTCCATGCAATATTCAACTTTATAAACATGAAACATAATGTCAAATTTGTGATTTTTGACAAATTCACTTGAGTTATTAGTTTGTAAACTAGTAGAAGATCTTCAATATTGCATGAAAGTAAGTTTTCAGTGTGTTTTGTACCAAATTGCTGTTTGTAACAATGTGTTTCAGTCACTTTTGCAATGTTCAGAATGCATAATTTGAATGAAAATCAATAAAACATGACTTTGCATACAATATTTAACTTTGCAAACATGAAACTTAATGTCAAATTTGTGATTTTTGACAAATTCACTTGAGTTATTAGTTTGTAAACTAGTAAAAGATGTCCAATATTGCATGAAACTGAGTTCTCAGTGTGTTTTGTACTAAATTGCTGTTTGTAACAATGTGTTTCAGTCACTTTTGCAAAGTTCAGAATGCATAATTTGAATGAAATTCAATAAAACATGACTTTGCCTACAATATTTAACTTTGCAAACATGAAACTTCATGTCAAATTTGTGATTTTTGACGAATTCACCTGAGTTATTAGTTTGTAAACTAGTAAAAGATGTTCAATATTGCATGAAAGTAAGTTTCAAGTGTGTTTTGTACCAAATTGTTCTTTGTAACAATGTGTTTCAGTTACTTTTGCAATGTTCAGAATGCATAATTTGAATGAAAATCAATAAAACATGACTTTGCATACAATATTTAACTTTGCAAACATGAAACTTAATGTCAAATTTGTGATTTTTGACAAATTCACTTGAGTTCTTAGTTTGTAAACTAGTAAAAGATGTTCAATATTGCATGAAAGTAAGTTTTCAGTGTGTTTTGTACCAAATTGCTGTTTGTAACAATGTGTTTCAGTCACTTTTGCAATGTTCAGAATGCATAATTTGAATGAAATTCAATAAAACATGACTTTGCATACAATATTTAACTTTGCAAACATGAAACTTAATGTCAAATTTGTGATTTTTGACAAATTCACTTGAGTTATTAGTTTGTAAACTAGTAAAAGATGTCCAATATTGCATGAAACTAAGTTCTCAGTGTGTTTTGTACTAAATTGCTGTTTGTAACAATGTGTTTCAGTCACTTTTGCAATGTTCAGAATGCATAATTTGAATGAAATTCAACAAAACATGACTTTGCCTACAATATTTAACTTTGCAAACATAAAACTTCATGTCAAATTTGTGATTTTTGACGAATTCACCTGAGTTACTAGTTTGTAAACTAGTAAAAGATGTTCAATATTGCATGAAAGTAAGTTTCAAGTGTGTTTTGTACCAAATTGTTCTTTGTAACAATGTGTTTCAGTTACTTTTGCAATGTTCAGAATGCATAATTTGAATGAAAATCAATAAAACATGACTTTGCATACAATATTTAACTTTGCAAACATGAAACTTAATGTCAAATTTGTGATTTTTGACAAATTCACTTGAGTTCTTAGTTTGTAAACTAGTAAAAGATGTTCAATATTGCATGAAACTAAGTTTTCAGTGTGTTTTGTACTAAATTGCTGTTTGTAACAATGTGTTTCAGCCACTTTTGCAATGTTCAGAATGCATAATTTGAATGAAAATCAATAAAACATGACTTTGCATACAATATTTAACTTTGTAAACATGAACCTTAATGTCAAATTTGTGATTTTTGACAAATTCACTTGAGTTATTAGTTTGTAAACTAGTAAAAGATGTTCAATATTGCATGAAAGTGAGTTTCAAGTGTGTTTTGTACCAAATTGTTGTTTGTAACAATGTGTTTCAGTCACCTTTGCAATGTTCAGAATGCATAATTTGAATGAAAATCAATAAAACATGACTTTGCATACAATATTTAACTTTGCAAACATGAAACTTAATGTCAAATTTGTGATTTTTGACAAATGCACTTGAGTTATTAGTTTGTAAACTAGTAAAAGATGTTCAATATTGCATGAAAGTAAGTTTTAGGTGTGTTTTGTACAAAATTGCTGTTTGTAACAATGTGTTTCAATCACTTTTGCAATGTTCAGAATGCATAATTTGAATGAAAATCAATAAAACATGACTTTCCATGCAATATTCAACTTTGTAAACTTGAACCTTAATGTCAAATTTGTGATTTTTGACAAATTCACTTGAGTTATTAGTTGGTAAACTAGTAAAAGATGTTCAATATTGCATGAAAGTGAGTTTCAAGTGTGTTTTGTACCAAATTGTTGTTTGTAACAATGTGTTTCAGTCACCTTTGCAATGTTCAGAATGCATAATTTGAATGAAAATCAATAAAACATGACTTTGCATACAATATTTAACTTTGCAAACATGAAACTTAATGTCAAATTTGTGATTTTTGACAAATGCACTTGAGTTATTAGTTTGTAAACTAGTAAAAGATGTTCAATATTGCATGAAAGTAAGTTTTAGGTGTGTTTTGTACAAAATTGCTGTTTGTAACAATGTGTTTCAATCACTTTTGCAATGTTCAGAATGCACAATTTGAATGAAAATCAATAAAACATGACTTTCCATGCAATATTCAACTTTATAAACATGAAACATAATGTCAAATTTGTGATTTTTGACAAATTCACTTGAGTTATTAGTTTGTAAACTAGTAGAAGATCTTCAATATTGCATGAAAGTAAGTTTTCAGTGTGTTTTGTACCAAATTGCTGTTTGTAACAATGTGTTTCAGTCACTTTTGCAATGTTCAGAATGCATAATTTGAATGAAAATCAATAAAACATGACTTTCCATGCAATATTCAACTTTGTAAACATGAACCTTAATGTCAAATTTGTGATTTTTGACAAATTCACTTGAGTTATTAGTTGGTAAACTAGTAAAAGATGTTCAATATTGCATGAAAGTGAGTTTCAAGTGTGTTTTGTACCAAATTGTTGTTTGTAACAATGTGTTTCAGTCACCTTTGCAATGTTCAGAATGCATAATTTGAATGAAAATCAATAAAACATGACTTTGCATACAATATTTAACTTTGCAAACATGAAACTTAATGTCAAATTTGTGATTTTTGACAAATGCACTTGAGTTATTAGTTTGTAAACTAGTAAAAGATGTTCAATATTGCATGAAAGTAAGTTTTAGGTGTGTTTTGTACAAAATTGCTGTTTGTAACAATGTGTTTCAATCACTTTTGCAATGTTCAGAATGCACAATTTGAATGAAAATCAATAAAACATGACTTTCCATGCAATATTCAACTTTATAAACATGAAACATAATGTCAAATTTGTGATTTTTGACAAATTCACTTGAGTTATTAGTTTGTAAACTAGTAGAAGATCTTCAATATTGCATGAAAGTAAGTTTTCAGTGTGTTTTGTACCAAATTGCTGTTTGTAACAATGTGTTTCAGTCACTTTTGCAATGTTCAGAATGCATAATTTGAATGAAAATCAATAAAACATGACTTTGCATACAATATTTAACTTTGCAAACATGAAACTTAATGTCAAATTTGTGATTTTTGACAAATTCACTTGAGTTATTAGTTTGTAAACTAGTAAAAGATGTCCAATATTGCATGAAACTGAGTTCTCAGTGTGTTTTGTACTAAATTGCTGTTTGTAACAATGTGTTTCAGTCACTTTTGCAAAGTTCAGAATGCATAATTTGAATGAAATTCAATAAAACATGACTTTGCCTACAATATTTAACTTTGCAAACATGAAACTTCATGTCAAATTTGTGATTTTTGACGAATTCACCTGAGTTATTAGTTTGTAAACTAGTAAAAGATGTTCAATATTGCATGAAAGTAAGTTTCAAGTGTGTTTTGTACCAAATTGTTCTTTGTAACAATGTGTTTCAGTCACTTTTGCAATGTTCAGAATGCATAATTTGAATGAAAATCAATAAAACATGACTTTGCATACAATATTTAACTTTGCAAACATGAAACTTAATGTCAAATTTGTGATTTTTGACAAATTCACTTGAGTTCTTAGTTTGTAAACTAGTAAAAGATGTTCAATATTGCATGAAAGTAAGTTTTCAGTGTGTTTTGTACCAAATTGCTGTTTGTAACAATGTGTTTCAGTCACTTTTGCAATGTTCAGAATGCATAATTTGAATGAAAATCAATAAAACATGACTTTGCATACAATATTTAACTTTGCAAACATGAAACTTAATGTCAAATTTGTGATTTTTGACAAATTCACTTGAGTTATTAGTTTGTAAACTAGTAAAAGATGTCCAATATTGCATGAAACTAAGTTCTCAGTGTGTTTTGTACTAAATTGCTGTTTGTAACAATGTGTTTCAGTCACTTTTGCAATGTTCAGAATGCATAATTTGAATGAAATTCAACAAAACATGACTTTGCCTACAATATTTAACTTTGCAAACATAAAACTTCATGTCAAATTTGTGATTTTTGACGAATTCACCTGAGTTACTAGTTTGTAAACTAGTAAAAGATGTTCAATATTGCATGAAAGTAAGTTTCAAGTGTGTTTTGTACCAAATTGTTCTTTGTAACAATGTGTTTCAGTTACTTTTGCAATGTTCAGAATGCATAATTTGAATGAAAATCAATAAAACATGACTTTGCATACAATATTTAACTTTGCAAACATGAAACTTAATGTCAAATTTGTGATTTTTGACAAATTCACTTGAGTTCTTAGTTTGTAAACTAGTAAAAGATGTTCAATATTGCATGAAACTAAGTTTTCAGTGTGTTTTGTACTAAATTGCTGTTTGTAACAATGTGTTTCAGTCACTTTTGCAATGTTCAGAATGCATAATTTGAATGAAATTCAATAGACCATGACTTTGCCTACAATATTTAACTCTGCAAACATGAAACTTCATGTCAAATTTGTGATTTTTGACGAATTCACTTGAGTTATTAGTTTGTAAACTAGTAAAAGATGTTCAATATAGCATGAAAGTAAGTTTCAAGTGTGTTTTGTACCAAATTGTTGTTTGTAACAATGTGTTTCAGTCACCTTTGCAATGTTCAGAATGCATAATTTGAATGAAAATCAATAAAACATGACTTTGCATACAATATTTAACTTTGCAAACATGAAACTTAATGTCAAATTTGTGATTTTTGACAAATGCACTTGAGTTATTAGTTTGTAAACTAGTAAAAGATGTTCAATATTGCATGAAAGTAAGTTTTAGGTGTGTTTTGTACAAAATTGCTGTTTGTAACAATGTGTTTCAATCACTTTTGCAATGTTCAGAATGCATAATTTGAATGAAAATCAATAAAACATGACTTTCCATGCAATATTCAACTTTGTAAACATGAACCTTAATGTCAAATTTGTGATTTTTGACAAATTCACTTGAGTTATTAGTTGGTAAACTAGTAAAAGATGTTCAATATTGCATGAAAGTGAGTTTCAAGTGTGTTTTGTACCAAATTGTTGTTTGTAACAATGTGTTTCAGTCACCTTTGCAATGTTCAGAATGCATAATTTGAATGAAAATCAATAAAACATGACTTTGCATACAATATTTAACTTTGCAAACATGAAACTTAATGTCAAATTTGTGATTTTTGACAAATGCACTTGAGTTATTAGTTTGTAAACTAGTAAAAGATGTTCAATATTGCATGAAAGTAAGTTTTAGGTGTGTTTTGTACAAAATTGCTGTTTGTAACAATGTGTTTCAATCACTTTTGCAATGTTCAGAATGCACAATTTGAATGAAAATCAATAAAACATGACTTTCCATGCAATATTCAACTTTATAAACATGAAACATAATGTCAAATTTGTGATTTTTGACAAATTCACTTGAGTTATTAGTTTGTAAACTAGTAGAAGATCTTCAATATTGCATGAAAGTAAGTTTTCAGTGTGTTTTGTACCAAATTGCTGTTTGTAACAATGTGTTTCAGTCACTTTTGCAATGTTCAGAATGCATAATTTGAATGAAAATCAATAAAACATGACTTTCCATGCAATATTCAACTTTGTAAACATGAACCTTAATGTCAAATTTGTGATTTTTGACAAATTCACTTGAGTTATTAGTTGGTAAACTAGTAAAAGATGTTCAATATTGCATGAAAGTGAGTTTCAAGTGTGTTTTGTACCAAATTGTTGTTTGTAACAATGTGTTTCAGTCACCTTTGCAATGTTCAGAATGCATAATTTGAATGAAAATCAATAAAACATGACTTTGCATACAATATTTAACTTTGCAAACATGAAACTTAATGTCAAATTTGTGATTTTTGACAAATGCACTTGAGTTATTAGTTTGTAAACTAGTAAAAGATGTTCAATATTGCATGAAAGTAAGTTTTAGGTGTGTTTTGTACAAAATTGCTGTTTGTAACAATGTGTTTCAATCACTTTTGCAATGTTCAGAATGCACAATTTGAATGAAAATCAATAAAACATGACTTTCCATGCAATATTCAACTTTATAAACATGAAACATAATGTCAAATTTGTGATTTTTGACAAATTCACTTGAGTTATTAGTTTGTAAACTAGTAGAAGATCTTCAATATTGCATGAAAGTAAGTTTTCAGTGTGTTTTGTACCAAATTGCTGTTTGTAACAATGTGTTTCAGTCACTTTTGCAATGTTCAGAATGCATAATTTGAATGAAAATCAATAAAACATGACTTTGCATACAATATTTAACTTTGCAAACATGAAACTTAATGTCAAATTTGTGATTTTTGACAAATTCACTTGAGTTATTAGTTTGTAAACTAGTAAAAGATGTCCAATATTGCATGAAACTAAGTTCTCAGTGTGTTTTGTACTAAATTGCTGTTTGTAACAATGTGTTTCAGTCACTTTTGCAAAGTTCAGAATGCATAATTTGAATGAAATTCAATAAAACATGACTTTGCCTACAATATTTAACTCTGCAAACATGAAACTTCATGTCAAATTTGTGATTTTTGACGAATTCACTTGAGTTATTAGTTTGTAAACTAGTAAAAGATGTTCAATATAGCATGAAAGCAAGTTTCAAGTGTGTTTTGTACCAAATTGTTGTCTGTAACAATGTGTTTCAGTCACTTTTGCAATGTTCAGAATGCATAATTTGAATGAAAATCAATAAAACATGACTTTGCATACAATATTTAACTTTGCAAACATGAAACTTATGGTCAAATTTGTGATTTTTGACAAATTCACTTGAGTTATTAGTTTGTAAACTAGTAAAAGATGTTCAATATTGCATGAAAGTGAGTTTCAAGTGTGTTTTGTACCAAATTGTTGTTTGTAACAATGTGTTTCAGTCACCTTTGCAATGTTCAGAATGCATAATTTGAATGAAAATCAATAAAACATGACTTTGCATACAATATTTAACTTTGCAAACATGAAACTTAATGTCAAATTTGTGATTTTTGACAAATGCACTTGAGTTATTAGTTTGTAAACTAGTAGAATATCTTCAATATTGCATGAAAGTAAGTTTTCAGTGTGATTTGTACCAAATTGCTGTTTGTAACAATGTGTTTCAGTCACTTTTGCAATGTTCAGAATGCATAATTTGAATGAAATTCAATAAAACATGACTTTGCCTACAATATTTAACTTTGCAAACATGAAACTTCATGTCAAATTTGTGATTTTTGACAAATTCACTTGAGTTATTAGTTTGTAAACTAGTAGAAGATCTTCAATATTGCATGAAAGTAAGTTTTCAGTGTGTTTTGTACCAAATTGCTGTTTGTAACAATGTGTTTCAGTCACTTTTGCAATGTTCAGAATGCATAATTTGGATGAAAATCAATAAAACATGACTTTGCATACAATATTTAACTTTGCAAACATAAAACATAATGTAAAATTTGTGATTTTTGACCAATTCACTTGAGTTATTAGTTTGTAAACTAGTAAAAGATGTTCAATATTCCATGAAAGTAAGTTTTAAGTGTGTTTTGTACCAAATTGTTGTTTGTAACAATGTGTTTCAGTCACTTTTGCAATGTTCAGAATGCATAATTTGAATGAAAATCAATAAAACATGACTTTGCATACAATATTTAACTTTGTAAACATGAACCTTAATGTCAAATTTGTGATTTTTGACAAATTCACTTGAGTTATTAGTTTGTAAACTAGTAAAAGATGTCCAATATTGCATGAAACTAAGTTCTCAGTGTGTTTTGTACTAAATTGCTGTTTGTAACAATGTGTTTCAGTCACTTTTGCAAAGTTCAGAATGCATAATTTGAATGAAATTCAATAAAACATGACTTTGCCTACAATATTTAACTTTGCAAACATGAAACTTCATGTCAAATTTGTGATTTTTGACGAATTCACCTGAGTTATTAGTTTGTAAACTAGTAAAAGATGTTCAATATTGCATGAAAGTAAGTTTCAAGTGTGTTTTGTACCAAATTGTTCTTTGTAACAATGTGTTTCAGCTACTTTTGCAATGTTCAGAATGCATAATTTGAATGAAAATCAATAAAACATGACTTTGCATACAATATTTAACTTTGCAAACATGAAACTTAATGTCAAATTTGTGATTTTTGACAAATTCACTTGAGTTCTTAGTTTGTAAACTAGTAAAAGATGTTCAATATTGCATGAAACTAAGTTTTCAGTGTGTTTTGTACTAAATTGCGGTTTGTAACAATGTGTTTCAGTCACTTTTGCATTGTTCAGAATGCATAATTTGAATGAAATTCAATAAAACATGACTTTGCCTACAATATTTAACTCTGCAAACATGAAACTTCATGTCAAATTTGTGATTTTTGACGAATTCACTTGAGTTATTAGTTTGTAAACTAGTAAAAGATGTTCAATATAGCATGAAAGTAAGTTTCAAGTGTGTTTTGTACCAAATTGTTGTCTGTAACAATGTGTTTCAGTCACTTTTGCAATGTTCAGAATGCATAATTTGAATGAAAATCAATAAAACATGACTTTGCATACAATATTTAACTTTGCAAACATGAAACTTATGGTCAAATTTGTGATTTTTGACAAATTCACTTGAGTTATTAGTTTGTAAACTAGTAAAAGATGTTCAATATTGCATGAAAGTGAGTTTCAAGTGTGTTTTGTACCAAATTGTTGTTTGTAACAATGTGTTTCAGTCACCTTTGCAATGTTCAGAATGCATAATTTGAATGAAAATCAATAAAACATGACTTTGCATACAATATTTAACTTTGCAAACATGAAACTTAATGTCAAATTTGTGATTTTTGACAAATGCACTTGAGTTATTAGTTTGTAAACTAGTAGAATATCTTCAATATTGCATGAAAGTAAGTTTTCAGTGTGATTTGTACCAAATTGCTGTTTGTAACAATGTGTTTCAGTCACTTTTGCAATGTTCAGAATGCATAATTTGAATGAAATTCAATAAAACATGACTTTGCCTACAATATTTAACTTTGCAAACATGAAACTTCATGTCAAATTTGTGATTTTTGACAAATTCACTTGAGTTATTAGTTTGTAAACTAGTAGAAGATCTTCAATATTGCATGAAAGTAAGTTTTCAGTGTGTTTTGTACCAAATTGCTGTTTGTAACAATGTGTTTCAGTCACTTTTGCAATGTTCAGAATGCATAATTTGGATGAAAATCAATAAAACATGACTTTGCATACAATATTTAACTTTGCAAACATGAAACTTCATGTCAAATTTGTGATTTTTGACGAATTCACCTGAGTTATTAGTTTGTAAACTAGTAAAAGATGTTCAATATTGCATGAAAGTAAGTTTCAAGTGTGTTTTGTACCAAATTGTTCTTTGTAACAATGTGTTTCAGCTACTTTTGCAATGTTCAGAATGCATAATTTGAATGAAAATCAATAAAACATGACTTTGCATACAATATTTAACTTTGCAAACATGAAACTTAATGTCAAATTTGTGATTTTTGACAAATTCACTTGAGTTCTTAGTTTGTAAACTAGTAAAAGATGTTCAATATTGCATGAAACTAAGTTTTCAGTGTGTTTTGTACTAAATTGCGGTTTGTAACAATGTGTTTCAGTCACTTTTGCATTGTTCAGAATGCATAATTTGAATGAAATTCAATAAAACATGACTTTGCCTACAATATTTAACTCTGCAAACATGAAACTTCATGTCAAATTTGTGATTTTTGACGAATTCACTTGAGTTATTAGTTTGTAAACTAGTAAAAGATGTTCAATATAGCATGAAAGTAAGTTTCAAGTGTGTTTTGTACAAAATTGTTGTCTGTAACAATGTGTTTCAGTCACTTTTGCAATGTTCAGAATGCATAATTTGAATGAAAATCAATAAAACATGACTTTGCATACAATAGTTAACTTTGCAAACATGAAACTTATGGTCAAATTTGTGATTTTTGACAAATTCACTTGAGTTATTAGTTTGTAAACTAGTAAAAGATGTTCAATATTGCATGAAAGTGAGTTTCAAGTGTGTTTTGTACCAAATTGTTGTTTGTAACAATGTGTTTCAGTCACCTTTGCAATGTTCAGAATGCATAATTTGAATGAAAATCAATAAAACATGACTTTGCATACAATATTTAACTTTGCAAACATGAAACTTAATGTCAAATTTGTGATTTTTGACAAATGCACTTGAGTTATTAGTTTGTAAACTAGTAGAATATCTTCAATATTGCATGAAAGTAAGTTTTCAGTGTGATTTGTACCAAATTGCTGTTTGTAACAATGTGTTTCAGTCACTTTTGCAATGTTCAGAATGCATAATTTGAATGAAATTCAATAAAACATGACTTTGCCTACAATATTTAACTTTGCAAACATGAAACTTCATGTCAAATTTGTGATTTTTGACAAATTCACTTGAGTTATTAGTTTGTAAACTAGTAGAAGATCTTCAATATTGCATGAAAGTAAGTTTTCAGTGTGTTTTGTACCAAATTGCTGTTTGTAACAATGTGTTTCAGTCACTTTTGCAATGTTCAGAATGCATAATTTGGATGAAAATCAATAAAACATGACTTTGCATACAATATTTAACTTTGCAAACATAAAACATAATGTAAAATTTGTGATTTTTGACCAATTCACTTGAGTTATTAGTTTGTAAACTAGTAAAAGATGTTCAATATTCCATGAAAGTAAGTTTTAAGTGTGTTTTGTACCAAATTGTTGTTTGTAACAATGTGTTTCAGTCACTTTTGCAATGTTCAGAATGCATAATTTGAATGAAAATCAATAAAACATGACTTTGCATACAATATTTAACTTTGTAAACATGAACCTTAATGTCAAATTTGTGATTTTTGACAAATTCACTTGAGTTATTAGTTTGTAAACTAGTAAAAGATGTCCAATATTGCATGAAACTAAGTTCTCAGTGTGTTTTGTACTAAATTGCTGTTTGTAACAATGTGTTTCAGTCACTTTTGCAAAGTTCAGAATGCATAATTTGAATGAAATTCAATAAAACATGACTTTGCCTACAATATTTAACTTTGCAAACATGAAACTTCATGTCAAATTTGTGATTTTTGACGAATTCACCTGAGTTATTAGTTTGTAAACTAGTAAAAGATGTTCAATATTGCATGAAAGTAAGTTTCAAGTGTGTTTTGTACCAAATTGTTCTTTGTAACAATGTGTTTCAGCTACTTTTGCAATGTTCAGAATGCATAATTTGAATGAAAATCAATAAAACATGACTTTGCATACAATATTTAACTTTGCAAACATGAAACTTAATGTCAAATTTGTGATTTTTGACAAATTCACTTGAGTTCTTAGTTTGTAAACTAGTAAAAGATGTTCAATATTGCATGAAACTAAGTTTTCAGTGTGTTTTGTACTAAATTGCGGTTTGTAACAATGTGTTTCAGTCACTTTTGCATTGTTCAGAATGCATAATTTGAATGAAATTCAATAAAACATGACTTTGCCTACAATATTTAACTCTGCAAACATGAAACTTCATGTCAAATTTGTGATTTTTGACGAATTCACTTGAGTTATTAGTTTGTAAACTAGTAAAAGATGTTCAATATAGCATGAAAGTAAGTTTCAAGTGTGTTTTGTACCAAATTGTTGTCTGTAACAATGTGTTTCAGTCACTTTTGCAATGTTCAGAATGCATAATTTGAATGAAAATCAATAAAACATGACTTTGCATACAATATTTAACTTTGCAAACATGAAACTTATGGTCAAATTTGTGATTTTTGACAAATTCACTTGAGTTATTAGTTTGTAAACTAGTAAAAGATGTTCAATATTGCATGAAAGTGAGTTTCAAGTGTGTTTTGTACCAAATTGTTGTTTGTAACAATGTGTTTCAGTCACCTTTGCAATGTTCAGAATGCATAATTTGAATGAAAATCAATAAAACATGACTTTGCATACAATATTTAACTTTGCAAACATGAAACTTAATGTCAAATTTGTGATTTTTGACAAATGCACTTGAGTTATTAGTTTGTAAACTAGTAAAAGATGTTCAATATTGCATGAAAGTAAGTTTTAGGTGTGTTTTGTACAAAATTGCTGTTTGTAACAATGTGTTTCAATCACTTTTGCAATGTTCAGAATGCACAATTTGAATGAAAATCAATAAAACATGACTTTCCATGCAATATTCAACTTTATAAACATGAAACATAATGTCAAATTTGTGATTTTTGACAAATTCACTTGAGTTATTAGTTTGTAAACTAGTAGAAGATCTTCAATATTGCATGAAAGTAAGTTTTCAGTGTGTTTTGTACCAAATTGCTGTTTGTAACAATGTGTTTCAGTCACTTTTGCAATGTTCAGAATGCATAATTTGGATGAAAATCAATAAAACATGACTTTGCATACAATATTTAACTTTGCAAACATGAAACTTAATGTCAAATTTGTGATTTTTGACAAATTCACTTGAGTTATTAGTTTGTAAACTAGTAAAAGATGTCCAATATTGCATGAAACTAAGTTCTCAGTGTGTTTTGTACTAAATTGCTGTTTGTAACAATGTGTTTCAGTCACTTTTGCAATGTTCAGAATGCATAATTTGAATGAAATTCAACAAAACATGACTTTGCCTACAATATTTAACTTTGCAAACATGAAACTTCATGTCAAATTTGTGATTTTTGACGAATTCACCTGAGTTATTAGTTTGTAAACTAGTAAAAGATGTTCAATATTGCATGAAAGTAAGTTTCAAGTGTGTTTTGTACCAAATTGTTGTTTGTAACAATGTGTTTCAGTCACTTTTGCAATGTTCAGAATGCATAATTTGAATGAAAATCAATAAAACATGACTTTGCATACAATATTTAACTTTGTAAACATGAACCTTAATGTCAAATTTGTGATTTTTGACAAATTCACTTGAGTTATTAGTTTGTAAACTAGTAAAAGATGTCCAATATTGCATGAAACTAAGTTCTCAGTGTGTTTTGTACTAAATTGCTGTTTGTAACAATGTGTTTCAGTCACTTTTGCAAAGTTCAGAATGCATAATTTGAATGAAATTCAATAAAACATGACTTTGCCTACAATATTTAACTTTGCAAACATGAAACTTCATGTCAAATTTGTGATTTTTGACGAATTCACCTGAGTTATTAGTTTGTAAACTAGTAAAAGATGTTCAATATTGCATGAAAGTAAGTTTCAAGTGTGTTTTGTACCAAATTGTTCTTTGTAACAATGTGTTTCAGTTACTTTTGCAATGTACAGAATGCATAATTTGAATGAAAATCAATAAAACATGACTTTGCATACAATATTTAACTTTGCAAACATGAAACTTAATGTCAAATTTGTGATTTTTGACAAATTCACTTGAGTTCTTAGTTTGTAAACTAGTAAAAGATGTTCAATATTGCATGAAACTAAGTTTTCAGTGTGTTTTGTACTAAATTGCGGTTTGTAACAATGTGTTTCAGTCACTTTTGCATTGTTCAGAATGCATAATTTGAATGAAATTCAATAAAACATGACTTTGCCTACAATATTTAACTCTGCAAACATGAAACTTCATGTCAAATTTGTGATTTTTGACGAATTCACTTGAGTTATTAGTTTGTAAACTAGTAAAAGATGTTCAATATAGCATGAAAGTAAGTTTCAAGTGTGTTTTGTACCAAATTGTTGTCTGTAACAATGTGTTTCAGTCACTTTTGCAATGTTCAGAATGCA
This sequence comes from Bugulina stolonifera, assembly GCA_935421135.1. Classification (NCBI taxonomy): domain Eukaryota; kingdom Metazoa; phylum Bryozoa; class Gymnolaemata; order Cheilostomatida; family Bugulidae; genus Bugulina; species Bugulina stolonifera. The sequence goes on along the minus strand of OW285195.1, from coordinate 622,150 downwards.
TAATTTGAATGAAAATCAATAAAACATGACTTTGCATACAATATTTAACTTTGCAAACATGAAACTTATGGTCAAATTTGTGATTTTTGACAAATTCACTTGAGTTATTAGTTTGTAAACTAGTAAAAGATGTTCAATATTGCATGAAAGTGAGTTTCAAGTGTGTTTTGTACCAAATTGTTGTTTGTAACAATGTGTTTCAGTCACCTTTGCAATGTTCAGAATGCATAATTTGAATGAAAATCAATAAAACATGACTTTGCATACAATATTTAACTTTGCAAACATGAAACTTAATGTCAAATTTGTGATTTTTGACAAATGCACTTGAGTTATTAGTTTGTAAACTAGTAAAAGATGTTCAATATTGCATGAAAGTAAGTTTTAGGTGTGTTTTGTACAAAATTGCTGTTTGTAACAATGTGTTTCAATCACTTTTGCAATGTTCAGAATGCACAATTTGAATGAAAATCAATAAAACATGACTTTCCATGCAATATTCAACTTTATAAACATGAAACATAATGTCAAATTTGTGATTTTTGACAAATTCACTTGAGTTATTAGTTTGTAAACTAGTAGAAGATCTTCAATATTGCATGAAAGTAAGTTTTCAGTGTGTTTTGTACCAAATTGCTGTTTGTAACAATGTGTTTCAGTCACTTTTGCAATGTTCAGAATGCATAATTTGAATGAAAATCAATAAAACATGACTTTGCATACAATATTTAACTTTGCAAACATGAAACTTAATGTCAAATTTGTGATTTTTGACAAATTCACTTGAGTTATTAGTTTGTAAACTAGTAAAAGATGTCCAATATTGCATGAAACTAAGTTCTCAGTGTGTTTTGTACTAAATTGCTGTTTGTAACAATGTGTTTCAGTCACTTTTGCAAAGTTCAGAATGCATAATTTGAATGAAATTCAATAAAACATGACTTTGCCTACAATATTTAACTCTGCAAACATGAAACTTCATGTCAAATTTGTGATTTTTGACGAATTCACTTGAGTTATTAGTTTGTAAACTAGTAAAAGATGTTCAATATAGCATGAAAGCAAGTTTCAAGTGTGTTTTGTACCAAATTGTTGTCTGTAACAATGTGTTTCAGTCACTTTTGCAATGTTCAGAATGCATAATTTGAATGAAAATCAATAAAACATGACTTTGCATACAATATTTAACTTTGCAAACATGAAACTTATGGTCAAATTTGTGATTTTTGACAAATTCACTTGAGTTATTAGTTTGTAAACTAGTAAAAGATGTTCAATATTGCATGAAAGTGAGTTTCAAGTGTGTTTTGTACCAAATTGTTGTTTGTAACAATGTGTTTCAGTCACCTTTGCAATGTTCAGAATGCATAATTTGAATGAAAATCAATAAAACATGACTTTGCATACAATATTTAACTTTGCAAACATGAAACTTAATGTCAAATTTGTGATTTTTGACAAATGCACTTGAGTTATTAGTTTGTAAACTAGTAGAATATCTTCAATATTGCATGAAAGTAAGTTTTCAGTGTGATTTGTACCAAATTGCTGTTTGTAACAATGTGTTTCAGTCACTTTTGCAATGTTCAGAATGCATAATTTGAATGAAATTCAATAAAACATGACTTTGCCTACAATATTTAACTTTGCAAACATGAAACTTCATGTCAAATTTGTGATTTTTGACAAATTCACTTGAGTTATTAGTTTGTAAACTAGTAGAAGATCTTCAATATTGCATGAAAGTAAGTTTTCAGTGTGTTTTGTACCAAATTGCTGTTTGTAACAATGTGTTTCAGTCACTTTTGCAATGTTCAGAATGCATAATTTGGATGAAAATCAATAAAACATGACTTTGCATACAATATTTAACTTTGCAAACATAAAACATAATGTAAAATTTGTGATTTTTGACCAATTCACTTGAGTTATTAGTTTGTAAACTAGTAAAAGATGTTCAATATTCCATGAAAGTAAGTTTTAAGTGTGTTTTGTACCAAATTGTTGTTTGTAACAATGTGTTTCAGTCACTTTTGCAATGTTCAGAATGCATAATTTGAATGAAAATCAATAAAACATGACTTTGCATACAATATTTAACTTTGTAAACATGAACCTTAATGTCAAATTTGTGATTTTTGACAAATTCACTTGAGTTATTAGTTTGTAAACTAGTAAAAGATGTCCAATATTGCATGAAACTAAGTTCTCAGTGTGTTTTGTACTAAATTGCTGTTTGTAACAATGTGTTTCAGTCACTTTTGCAAAGTTCAGAATGCATAATTTGAATGAAATTCAATAAAACATGACTTTGCCTACAATATTTAACTTTGCAAACATGAAACTTCATGTCAAATTTGTGATTTTTGACGAATTCACCTGAGTTATTAGTTTGTAAACTAGTAAAAGATGTTCAATATTGCATGAAAGTAAGTTTCAAGTGTGTTTTGTACCAAATTGTTCTTTGTAACAATGTGTTTCAGCTACTTTTGCAATGTTCAGAATGCATAATTTGAATGAAAATCAATAAAACATGACTTTGCATACAATATTTAACTTTGCAAACATGAAACTTAATGTCAAATTTGTGATTTTTGACAAATTCACTTGAGTTCTTAGTTTGTAAACTAGTAAAAGATGTTCAATATTGCATGAAACTAAGTTTTCAGTGTGTTTTGTACTAAATTGCGGTTTGTAACAATGTGTTTCAGTCACTTTTGCATTGTTCAGAATGCATAATTTGAATGAAATTCAATAAAACATGACTTTGCCTACAATATTTAACTCTGCAAACATGAAACTTCATGTCAAATTTGTGATTTTTGACGAATTCACTTGAGTTATTAGTTTGTAAACTAGTAAAAGATGTTCAATATAGCATGAAAGTAAGTTTCAAGTGTGTTTTGTACCAAATTGTTGTCTGTAACAATGTGTTTCAGTCACTTTTGCAATGTTCAGAATGCATAATTTGAATGAAAATCAATAAAACATGACTTTGCATACAATATTTAACTTTGCAAACATGAAACTTATGGTCAAATTTGTGATTTTTGACAAATTCACTTGAGTTATTAGTTTGTAAACTAGTAAAAGATGTTCAATATTGCATGAAAGTGAGTTTCAAGTGTGTTTTGTACCAAATTGTTGTTTGTAACAATGTGTTTCAGTCACCTTTGCAATGTTCAGAATGCATAATTTGAATGAAAATCAATAAAACATGACTTTGCATACAATATTTAACTTTGCAAACATGAAACTTAATGTCAAATTTGTGATTTTTGACAAATGCACTTGAGTTATTAGTTTGTAAACTAGTAGAATATCTTCAATATTGCATGAAAGTAAGTTTTCAGTGTGATTTGTACCAAATTGCTGTTTGTAACAATGTGTTTCAGTCACTTTTGCAATGTTCAGAATGCATAATTTGAATGAAATTCAATAAAACATGACTTTGCCTACAATATTTAACTTTGCAAACATGAAACTTCATGTCAAATTTGTGATTTTTGACAAATTCACTTGAGTTATTAGTTTGTAAACTAGTAGAAGATCTTCAATATTGCATGAAAGTAAGTTTTCAGTGTGTTTTGTACCAAATTGCTGTTTGTAACAATGTGTTTCAGTCACTTTTGCAATGTTCAGAATGCATAATTTGAATGAAAATCAATAAAACATGACTTTGCATACAATATTTAACTTTGCAAACATGAAACTTCATGTCAAATTTGTGATTTTTGACGAATTCACCTGAGTTATTAGTTTGTAAACTAGTAAAAGATGTTCAATATTGCATGAAAGTAAGTTTCAAGTGTGTTTTGTACCAAATTGTTCTTTGTAACAATGTGTTTCAGCTACTTTTGCAATGTTCAGAATGCATAATTTGAATGAAAATCAATAAAACATGACTTTGCATACAATATTTAACTTTGCAAACATGAAACTTAATGTCAAATTTGTGATTTTTGACAAATTCACTTGAGTTCTTAGTTTGTAAACTAGTAAAAGATGTTCAATATTGCATGAAACTAAGTTTTCAGTGTGTTTTGTACTAAATTGCGGTTTGTAACAATGTGTTTCAGTCACTTTTGCATTGTTCAGAATGCATAATTTGAATGAAATTCAATAAAACATGACTTTGCCTACAATATTTAACTCTGCAAACATGAAACTTCATGTCAAATTTGTGATTTTTGACGAATTCACTTGAGTTATTAGTTTGTAAACTAGTAAAAGATGTTCAATATAGCATGAAAGTAAGTTTCAAGTGTGTTTTGTACCAAATTGTTGTCTGTAACAATGTGTTTCAGTCACTTTTGCAATGTTCAGAATGCATAATTTGAATGAAAATCAATAAAACATGACTTTGCATACAATATTTAACTTTGCAAACATGAAACTTATGGTCAAATTTGTGATTTTTGACAAATTCACTTGAGTTATTAGTTTGTAAACTAGTAAAAGATGTTCAATATTGCATGAAAGTGAGTTTCAAGTGTGTTTTGTACCAAATTGTTGTTTGTAACAATGTGTTTCAGTCACCTTTGCAATGTTCAGAATGCATAATTTGAATGAAAATCAATAAAACATGACTTTGCATACAATATTTAACTTTGCAAACATGAAACTTAATGTCAAATTTGTGATTTTTGACAAATGCACTTGAGTTATTAGTTTGTAAACTAGTAAAAGATGTTCAATATTGCATGAAAGTAAGTTTTAGGTGTGTTTTGTACAAAATTGCTGTTTGTAACAATGTGTTTCAATCACTTTTGCAATGTTCAGAATGCACAATTTGAATGAAAATCAATAAAACATGACTTTCCATGCAATATTCAACTTTATAAACATGAAACATAATGTCAAATTTGTGATTTTTGACAAATTCACTTGAGTTATTAGTTTGTAAACTAGTAGAAGATCTTCAATATTGCATGAAAGTAAGTTTTCAGTGTGTTTTGTACCAAATTGCTGTTTGTAACAATGTGTTTCAGTCACTTTTGCAATGTTCAGAATGCATAATTTGAATGAAAATCAATAAAACATGACTTTGCATACAATATTTAACTTTGCAAACATGAAACTTAATGTCAAATTTGTGATTTTTGACAAATTCACTTGAGTTATTAGTTTGTAAACTAGTAAAAGATGTCCAATATTGCATGAAACTAAGTTCTCAGTGTGTTTTGTACTAAATTGCTGTTTGTAACAATGTGTTTCAGTCACTTTTGCAAAGTTCAGAATGCATAATTTGAATGAAATTCAATAAAACATGACTTTGCCTACAATATTTAACTCTGCAAACATGAAACTTCATGTCAAATTTGTGATTTTTGACGAATTCACTTGAGTTATTAGTTTGTAAACTAGTAAAAGATGTTCAATATAGCATGAAAGTAAGTTTCAAGTGTGTTTTGTACCAAATTGTTGTCTGTAACAATGTGTTTCAGTCACTTTTGCAATGTTCAGAATGCATAATTTGAATGAAAATCAATAAAACATGACTTTGCATACAATATTTAACTTTGCAAACATGAAACTTATGGTCAAATTTGTGATTTTTGACAAATTCACTTGAGTTATTAGTTTGTAAACTAGTAAAAGATGTTCAATATTGCATGAAAGTGAGTTTCAAGTGTGTTTTGTACCAAATTGTTGTTTGTAACAATGTGTTTCAGTCACCTTTGCAATGTTCAGAATGCATAATTTGAATGAAAATCAATAAAACATGACTTTGCATACAATATTTAACTTTGCAAACATGAAACTTAATGTCAAATTTGTGATTTTTGACAAATGCACTTGAGTTATTAGTTTGTAAACTAGTAGAATATCTTCAATATTGCATGAAAGTAAGTTTTCAGTGTGATTTGTACCAAATTGCTGTTTGTAACAATGTGTTTCAGTCACTTTTGCAATGTTCAGAATGCATAATTTGAATGAAATTCAATAAAACATGACTTTGCCTACAATATTTAACTTTGCAAACATGAAACTTCATGTCAAATTTGTGATTTTTGACAAATTCACTTGAGTTATTAGTTTGTAAACTAGTAGAAGATCTTCAATATTGCATGAAAGTAAGTTTTCAGTGTGTTTTGTACCAAATTGCTGTTTGTAACAATGTGTTTCAGTCACTTTTGCAATGTTCAGAATGCATAATTTGGATGAAAATCAATAAAACATGACTTTGCATACAATATTTAACTTTGCAAACATAAAACATAATGTAAAATTTGTGATTTTTGACCAATTCACTTGAGTTATTAGTTTGTAAACTAGTAAAAGATGTTCAATATTCCATGAAAGTAAGTTTTAAGTGTGTTTTGTACCAAATTGTTGTTTGTAACAATGTGTTTCAGTCACTTTTGCAATGTTCAGAATGCATAATTTGAATGAAAATCAATAAAACATGACTTTGCATACAATATTTAACTTTGTAAACATGAACCTTAATGTCAAATTTGTGATTTTTGACAAATTCACTTGAGTTATTAGTTTGTAAACTAGTAAAAGATGTCCAATATTGCATGAAACTAAGTTCTCAGTGTGTTTTGTACTAAATTGCTGTTTGTAACAATGTGTTTCAGTCACTTTTGCAAAGTTCAGAATGCATAATTTGAATGAAATTCAATAAAACATGACTTTGCCTACAATATTTAACTTTGCAAACATGAAACTTCATGTCAAATTTGTGATTTTTGACGAATTCACCTGAGTTATTAGTTTGTAAACTAGTAAAAGATGTTCAATATTGCATGAAAGTAAGTTTCAAGTGTGTTTTGTACCAAATTGTTCTTTGTAACAATGTGTTTCAGCTACTTTTGCAATGTTCAGAATGCATAATTTGAATGAAAATCAATAAAACATGACTTTGCATACAATATTTAACTTTGCAAACATGAAACTTAATGTCAAATTTGTGATTTTTGACAAATTCACTTGAGTTCTTAGTTTGTAAACTAGTAAAAGATGTTCAATATTGCATGAAACTAAGTTTTCAGTGTGTTTTGTACTAAATTGCGGTTTGTAACAATGTGTTTCAGTCACTTTTGCATTGTTCAGAATGCATAATTTGAATGAAATTCAATAAAACATGACTTTGCCTACAATATTTAACTCTGCAAACATGAAACTTCATGTCAAATTTGTGATTTTTGACGAATTCACTTGAGTTATTAGTTTGTAAACTAGTAAAAGATGTTCAATATAGCATGAAAGTAAGTTTCAAGTGTGTTTTGTACCAAATTGTTGTCTGTAACAATGTGTTTCAGTCACTTTTGCAATGTTCAGAATGCATAATTTGAATGAAAATCAATAAAACATGACTTTGCATACAATATTTAACTTTGCAAACATGAAACTTATGGTCAAATTTGTGATTTTTGACAAATTCACTTGAGTTATTAGTTTGTAAACTAGTAAAAGATGTTCAATATTGCATGAAAGTGAGTTTCAAGTGTGTTTTGTACCAAATTGTTGTTTGTAACAATGTGTTTCAGTCACCTTTGCAATGTTCAGAATGCATAATTTGAATGAAAATCAATAAAACATGACTTTGCATACAATATTTAACTTTGCAAACATGAAACTTAATGTCAAATTTGTGATTTTTGACAAATGCACTTGAGTTATTAGTTTGTAAACTAGTAGAATATCTTCAATATTGCATGAAAGTAAGTTTTCAGTGTGATTTGTACCAAATTGCTGTTTGTAACAATGTGTTTCAGTCACTTTTGCAATGTTCAGAATGCATAATTTGAATGAAATTCAATAAAACATGACTTTGCCTACAATATTTAACTTTGCAAACATGAAACTTCATGTCAAATTTGTGATTTTTGACAAATTCACTTGAGTTATTAGTTTGTAAACTAGTAGAAGATCTTCAATATTGCATGAAAGTAAGTTTTCAGTGTGTTTTGTACCAAATTGCTGTTTGTAACAATGTGTTTCAGTCACTTTTGCAATGTTCAGAATGCATAATTTGGATGAAAATCAATAAAACATGACTTTGCATACAATATTTAACTTTGCAAACATGAAACTTCATGTCAAATTTGTGATTTTTGACGAATTCACCTGAGTTATTAGTTTGTAAACTAGTAAAAGATGTTCAATATTGCATGAAAGTAAGTTTCAAGTGTGTTTTGTACCAAATTGTTCTTTGTAACAATGTGTTTCAGCTACTTTTGCAATGTTCAGAATGCATAATTTGAATGAAAATCAATAAAACATGACTTTGCATACAATATTTAACTTTGCAAACATGAAACTTAATGTCAAATTTGTGATTTTTGACAAATTCACTTGAGTTCTTAGTTTGTAAACTAGTAAAAGATGTTCAATATTGCATGAAACTAAGTTTTCAGTGTGTTTTGTACTAAATTGCGGTTTGTAACAATGTGTTTCAGTCACTTTTGCATTGTTCAGAATGCATAATTTGAATGAAATTCAATAAAACATGACTTTGCCTACAATATTTAACTCTGCAAACATGAAACTTCATGTCAAATTTGTGATTTTTGACGAATTCACTTGAGTTATTAGTTTGTAAACTAGTAAAAGATGTTCAATATAGCATGAAAGTAAGTTTCAAGTGTGTTTTGTACAAAATTGTTGTCTGTAACAATGTGTTTCAGTCACTTTTGCAATGTTCAGAATGCATAATTTGAATGAAAATCAATAAAACATGACTTTGCATACAATATTTAACTTTGCAAACATGAAACTTATGGTCAAATTTGTGATTTTTGACAAATTCACTTGAGTTATTAGTTTGTAAACTGGTAAAAGATGTTCAATATTGCATGAAAGTGAGTTTCAAGTGTGTTTTGTACCAAATTGTTGTTTGTAACAATGTGTTTCAGTCACCTTTGCAATGTTCAGAATGCATAATTTGAATGAAAATCAATAAAACATGACTTTGCATACAATATTTAACTTTGCAAACATGAAACTTAATGTCAAATTTGTGATTTTTGACAAATTCACTTGAGTTATTAGTTTGTAAACTAGTAAAAGATGTCCAATATTGCATGAAACTAAGTTCTCAGTGTGTTTTGTACTAAATTGCTGTTTGTAACAATGTGTTTCAGTCACTTTTGCAAAGTTCAGAATGCATAATTTGAATGAAATTCAATAAAACATGACTTTGCCTACAATATTTAACTCTGCAAACATGAAACTTCATGTCAAATTTGTGATTTTTGACGAATTCACTTGAGTTATTAGTTTGTAAACTAGTAAAAGATGTTCAATATAGCATGAAAGTAAGTTTCAAGTGTGTTTTGTACCAAATTGTTGTCTGTAACAATGTGTTTCAGTCACTTTTGCAATGTTCAGAATGCATAATTTGAATGAAAATCAATAAAACATGACTTTGCATACAATATTTAACTTTGCAAACATGAAACTTATGGTCAAATTTGTGATTTTTGACAAATGCACTTGAGTTATTAGTTTGTAAACTAGTAAAAGATGTTCAATATTGCATGAAAGTGAGTTTCAAGTGTGTTTTGTACCAAATTGTTGTTTGTAACAATGTGTTTCAGTCACCTTTGCAATGTTCAGAATGCATAATTTGAATGAAAATCAATAAAACATGACTTTGCATACAATATTTAACTTTGCAAACATGAAACTTAATGTCAAATTTGTGATTTTTGACAAATGCACTTGAGTTATTAGTTTGTAAACTAGTAGAATATCTTCAATATTGCATGAAAGTAAGTTTTCAGTGTGATTTGTACCAAATTGCTGTTTGTAACAATGTGTTTCAGTCACTTTTGCAATGTTCAGAATGCATAATTTGAATGAAATTCAATAAAACATGACTTTGCCTACAATATTTAACTTTGCAAACATGAAACTTCATGTCAAATTTGTGATTTTTGACAAATTCACTTGAGTTATTAGTTTGTAAACTAGTAGAAGATCTTCAATATTGCATGAAAGTAAGTTTTCAGTGTGTTTTGTACCAAATTGCTGTTTGTAACAATGTGTTTCAGTCACTTTTGCAATGTTCAGAATGCATAATTTGGATGAAAATCAATAAAACATGACTTTGCATACAATATTTAACTTTGCAAACATAAAACATAATGTAAAATTTGTGATTTTTGACCAATTCACTTGAGTTATTAGTTTGTAAACTAGTAAAAGATGTTCAATATTCCATGAAAGTAAGTTTTAAGTGTGTTTTGTACCAAATTGTTGTTTGTAACAATGTGTTTCAGTCACTTTTGCAATGTTCAGAATGCATAATTTGAATGAAAATCAATAAAACATGACTTTGCATACAATATTTAACTTTGTAAACATGAACCTTAATGTCAAATTTGTGATTTTTGACAAATTCACTTGAGTTATTAGTTTGTAAACTAGTAAAAGATGTCCAATATTGCATGAAACTAAGTTCTCAGTGTGTTTTGTACTAAATTGCTGTTTGTAACAATGTGTTTCAGTCACTTTTGCAAAGTTCAGAATGCATAATTTGAATGAAATTCAATAAAACATGACTTTGCCTACAATATTTAACTTTGCAAACATGAAACTTCATGTCAAATTTGTGATTTTTGACGAATTCACCTGAGTTATTAGTTTGTAAACTAGTAAAAGATGTTCAATATTGCATGAAAGTAAGTTTCAAGTGTGTTTTGTACCAAATTGTTCTTTGTAACAATGTGTTTCAGCTACTTTTGCAATGTTCAGAATGCATAATTTGAATGAAAATCAATAAAACATGACTTTGCATACAATATTTAACTTTGCAAACATGAAACTTAATGTCAAATTTGTGATTTTTGACAAATTCACTTGAGTTCTTAGTTTGTAAACTAGTAAAAGATGTTCAATATTGCATGAAACTAAGTTTTCAGTGTGTTTTGTACTAAATTGCGGTTTGTAACAATGTGTTTCAGTCACTTTTGCATTGTTCAGAATGCATAATTTGAATGAAATTCAATAAAACATGACTTTGCCTACAATATTTAACTCTGCAAACATGAAACTTCATGTCAAATTTGTGATTTTTGACGAATTCACTTGAGTTATTAGTTTGTAAACTAGTAAAAGATGTTCAATATAGCATGAAAGTAAGTTTCAAGTGTGTTTTGTACCAAATTGTTGTCTGTAACAATGTGTTTCAGTCACTTTTGCAATGTTCAGAATGCATAATTTGAATGAAAATCAATAAAACATGACTTTGCATACAATATTTAACTTTGCAAACATGAAACTTATGGTCAAATTTGTGATTTTTGACAAATTCACTTGAGTTATTAGTTTGTAAACTAGTAAAAGATGTTCAATATTGCATGAAAGTGAGTTTCAAGTGTGTTTTGTACCAAATTGTTGTTTGTAACAATGTGTTTCAGTCACCTTTGCAATGTTCAGAATGCATAATTTGAATGAAAATCAATAAAACATGACTTTGCATACAATATTTAACTTTGCAAACATGAAACTTAATGTCAAATTTGTGATTTTTGACAAATGCACTTGAGTTATTAGTTTGTAAACTAGTAGAATATCTTCAATATTGCATGAAAGTAAGTTTTCAGTGTGATTTGTACCAAATTGCTGTTTGTAACAATGTGTTTCAGTCACTTTTGCAATGTTCAGAATGCATAATTTGAATGAAATTCAATAAAACATGACTTTGCCTACAATATTTAACTTTGCAAACATGAAACTTCATGTCAAATTTGTGATTTTTGACAAATTCACTTGAGTTATTAGTTTGTAAACTAGTAGAAGATCTTCAATATTGCATGAAAGTAAGTTTTCAGTGTGTTTTGTACCAAATTGCTGTTTGTAACAATGTGTTTCAGTCACTTTTGCAATGTTCAGAATGCATAATTTGGATGAAAATCAATAAAACATGACTTTGCATACAATATTTAACTTTGCAAACATGAAACTTCATGTCAAATTTGTGATTTTTGACGAATTCACCTGAGTTATTAGTTTGTAAACTAGTAAAAGATGTTCAATATTGCATGAAAGTAAGTTTCAAGTGTGTTTTGTACCAAATTGTTCTTTGTAACAATGTGTTTCAGCTACTTTTGCAATGTTCAGAATGCATAATTTGAATGAAAATCAATAAAACATGACTTTGCATACAATATTTAACTTTGCAAACATGAAACTTAATGTCAAATTTGTGATTTTTGACAAATTCACTTGAGTTCTTAGTTTGTAAACTAGTAAAAGATGTTCAATATTGCATGAAACTAAGTTTTCAGTGTGTTTTGTACTAAATTGCGGTTTGTAACAATGTGTTTCAGTCACTTTTGCATTGTTCAGAATGCATAATTTGAATGAAATTCAATAAAACATGACTTTGCCTACAATATTTAACTCTGCAAACATGAAACTTCATGTCAAATTTGTGATTTTTGACGAATTCACTTGAGTTATTAGTTTGTAAACTAGTAAAAGATGTTCAATATAGCATGAAAGTAAGTTTCAAGTGTGTTTTGTACAAAATTGTTGTCTGTAACAATGTGTTTCAGTCACTTTTGCAATGTTCAGAATGCATAATTTGAATGAAAATCAATAAAACATGACTTTGCATACAATATTTAACTTTGCAAACATGAAACTTATGGTCAAATTTGTGATTTTTGGCAAATTCACTTGAGTTATTAGTTTGTAAACTAGTAAAAGATGTTCAATATTGCATGAAAGTGAGTTTCAAGTGTGTTTTGTACCAAATTGTTGTTTGTAACAATGTGTTTCAGTCACCTTTGCAATGTTCAGAATGCATAATTTGAATGAAAATCAATAAAACATGACTTTGCATACAATATTTAACTTTGCAAACATGAAACTTAATGTCAAATTTGTGATTTTTGACAAATGCACTTGAGTTATTAGTTTGTAAACTAGTAGAATATCTTCAATATTGCATGAAAGTAAGTTTTCAGTGTGATTTGTACCAAATTGCTGTTTGTAACAATGTGTTTCAGTCACTTTTGCAATGTTCAGAATGCATAATTTGAATGAAATTCAATAAAACATGACTTTGCCTACAATATTTAACTTTGCAAACATGAAACTTCATGTCAAATTTGTGATTTTTGACAAATTCACTTGAGTTATTAGTTTGTAAACTAGTAGAAGATCTTCAATATTGCATGAAAGTAAGTTTTCAGTGTGTTTTGTACCAAATTGCTGTTTGTAACAATGTGTTTCAGTCACTTTTGCAATGTTCAGAATGCATAATTTGGATGAAAATCAATAAAACATGACTTTGCATACAATATTTAACTTTGCAAACATAAAACATAATGTAAAATTTGTGATTTTTGACCAATTCACTTGAGTTATTAGTTTGTAAACTAGTAAAAGATGTTCAATATTCCATGAAAGTAAGTTTTAAGTGTGTTTTGTACCAAATTGTTGTTTGTAACAATGTGTTTCAGTCACTTTTGCAATGTTCAGAATGCATAATTTGAATGAAAATCAATAAAACATGACTTTGCATACAATATTTAACTTTGTAAACATGAACCTTAATGTAAAATTTGTGATTTTTGACCAATTCACTTGAGTTATTAGTTTGTAAACTAGTAAAAGATGTTCAATATTCCATGAAAGTAAGTTTTAAGTGTGTTTTGTACCAAATTGTTGTTTGTAACAATGTGTTTCAGTCACTTTTGCAATGTTCAGAATGCATAATTTGAATGAAAATCAATAAAACATGACTTTGCATACAATATTTAACTTTGCAAACATGAAACTTATGGTCAAATTTGTGATTTTTGACAAATTCACTTGAGTTATTAGTTTGTAAACTAGTAAAAGATGTTCAATATTGCATGAAAGTGAGTTTCAAGTGTGTTTTGTACCAAATTGTTGTTTGTAACAATGTGTTTCAGTCACCTTTGCAATGTTCAGAATGCATAATTTGAATGAAAATCAATAAAACATGACTTTGCATACAATATTTAACTTTGCAAACATGAAACTTAATGTCAAATTTGTGATTTTTGACAAATGCACTTGAGTTATTAGTTTGTAAACTAGTAGAATATCTTCAATATTGCATGAAAGTAAGTTTTCAGTGTGATTTGTACCAAATTGCTGTTTGTAACAATGTGTTTCAGTCACTTTTGCAATGTTCAGAATGCATAATTTGAATGAAATTCAATAAAACATGACTTTGCCTACAATATTTAACTTTGCAAACATGAAACTTCATGTCAAATTTGTGATTTTTGACAAATTCACTTGAGTTATTAGTTTGTAAACTAGTAGAAGATCTTCAATATTGCATGAAAGTAAGTTTTCAGTGTGTTTTGTACCAAATTGCTGTTTGTAACAATGTGTTTCAGTCACTTTTGCAATGTTCAGAATGCATAATTTGAATGAAAATCAATAAAACATGACTTTGCATACAATATTTAACTTTGCAAACATAAAACATAATGTAAAATTTGTGATTTTTGACCAATTCACTTGAGTTATTAGTTTGTAAACTAGTAAAAGATGTTCAATATTCCATGAAAGTAAGTTTTAAGTGTGTTTTGTACCAAATTGTTGTTTGTAACAATGTGTTTCAGTCACTTTTGCAATGTTCAGAATGCATAATTTGAATGAAAATCAATAAAACATGACTTTGCATACAATATTTAACTTTGTAAACATGAACCTTAATGTCAAATTTGTGATTTTTGACAAATTCACTTGAGTTATTAGTTTGTAAACTAGTAAAAGATGTCCAATATTGCATGAAACTAAGTTCTCAGTGTGTTTTGTACTAAATTGCTGTTTGTAACAATGTGTTTCAGTCACTTTTGCAAAGTTCAGAATGCATAATTTGAATGAAATTCAATAAAACATGACTTTGCCTACAATATTTAACTTTGCAAACATGAAACTTCATGTCAAATTTGTGATTTTTGACGAATTCACCTGAGTTATTAGTTTGTAAACTAGTAAAAGATGTTCAATATTGCATGAAAGTAAGTTTCAAGTGTGTTTTGTACCAAATTGTTCTTTGTAACAATGTGTTTCAGCTACTTTTGCAATGTTCAGAATGCATAATTTGAATGAAAATCAATAAAACATGACTTTGCATACAATATTTAACTTTGCAAACATGAAACTTAATGTCAAATTTGTGATTTTTGACAAATTCACTTGAGTTCTTAGTTTGTAAACTAGTAAAAGATGTTCAATATTGCATGAAACTAAGTTTTCAGTGTGTTTTGTACTAAATTGCGGTTTGTAACAATGTGTTTCAGTCACTTTTGCATTGTTCAGAATGCATAATTTGAATGAAATTCAATAAAACATGACTTTGCCTACAATATTTAACTCTGCAAACATGAAACTTCATGTCAAATTTGTGATTTTTGACGAATTCACTTGAGTTATTAGTTTGTAAACTAGTAAAAGATGTTCAATATAGCATGAAAGTAAGTTTCAAGTGTGTTTTGTACCAAATTGTTGTCTGTAACAATGTGTTTCAGTCACTTTTGCAATGTTCAGAATGCATAATTTGAATGAAAATCAATAAAACATGACTTTGCATACAATATTTAACTTTGCAAACATGAAACTTATGGTCAAATTTGTGATTTTTGACAAATTCACTTGAGTTATTAGTTTGTAAACTAGTAAAAGATGTTCAATATTGCATGAAAGTGAGTTTCAAGTGTGTTTTGTACCAAATTGTTGTTTGTAACAATGTGTTTCAGTCACCTTTGCAATGTTCAGAAGGCATAATTTGAATGAAAATCAATAAAACATGACTTTGCATACAATATTTAACTTTGCAAACATGAAACTTAATGTCAAATTTGTGATTTTTGACAAATGCACTTGAGTTATTAGTTTGTAAACTAGTAAAAGATGTTCAATATTGCATGAAAGTAAGTTTTAGGTGTGTTTTGTACAAAATTGCTGTTTGTAACAATGTGTTTCAATCACTTTTGCAATGTTCAGAATGCACAATTTGAATGAAAATCAATAAAACATGACTTTCCATGCAATATTCAACTTTATAAACATGAAACATAATGTCAAATTTGTGATTTTTGACAAATTCACTTGAGTTATTAGTTTGTAAACTAGTAGAAGATCTTCAATATTGCATGAAAGTAAGTTTTCAGTGTGTTTTGTACCAAATTGCTGTTTGTAACAATGTGTTTCAGTCACTTTTGCAATGTTCAGAATGCATAATTTGGATGAAAATCAATAAAACATGACTTTGCATACAATATTTAACTTTGCAAACATGAAACTTAATGTCAAATTTGTGATTTTTGACAAATTCACTTGAGTTATTAGTTTGTAAACTAGTAAAAGATGTCCAATATTGCATGAAACTAAGTTCTCAGTGTGTTTTGTACTAAATTGCTGTTTGTAACAATGTGTTTCAGTCACTTTTGCAATGTTCAGAATGCATAATTTGAATGAAATTCAACAAAACATGACTTTGCCTACAATATTTAACTTTGCAAACATGAAACTTCATGTCAAATTTGTGATTTTTGACGAATTCACCTGAGTTATTAGTTTGTAAACTAGTAAAAGATGTTCAATATTGCATGAAAGTAAGTTTCAAGTGTGTTTTGTACCAAATTGTTGTTTGTAACAATGTGTTTCAGTCACTTTTGCAATGTTCAGAATGCATAATTTGAATGAAAATCAATAAAACATGACTTTGCATACAATATTTAACTTTGTAAACATGAACCTTAATGTCAAATTTGTGATTTTTGACAAATTCACTTGAGTTATTAGTTTGTAAACTAGTAAAAGATGTCCAATATTGCATGAAACTAAGTTCTCAGTGTGTTTTGTACTAAATTGCTGTTTGTAACAATGTGTTTCAGTCACTTTTGCAAAGTTCAGAATGCATAATTTGAATGAAATTCAATAAAACATGACTTTGCCTACAATATTTAACTTTGCAAACATGAAACTTCATGTCAAATTTGTGATTTTTGACGAATTCACCTGAGTTATTAGTTTGTAAACTAGTAAAAGATGTTCAATATTGCATGAAAGTAAGTTTCAAGTGTGTTTTGTACCAAATTGTTCTTTGTAACAATGTGTTTCAGTTACTTTTGCAATGTTCAGAATGCATAATTTGAATGAAAATCAATAAAACATGACTTTGCATACAATATTTAACTTTGCAAACATGAAACTTAATGTCAAATTTGTGATTTTTGACAAATTCACTTGAGTTCTTAGTTTGTAAACTAGTAAAAGATGTTCAATATTGCATGAAACTAAGTTTTCAGTGTGTTTTGTACTAAATTGCGGTTTGTAACAATGTGTTTCAGTCACTTTTGCATTGTTCAGAATGCATAATTTGAATGAAATTCAATAAAACATGACTTTGCCTACAATATTTAACTCTGCAAACATGAAACTTCATGTCAAATTTGTGATTTTTGACGAATTCACTTGAGTTATTAGTTTGTAAACTAGTAAAAGATGTTCAATATAGCATGAAAGTAAGTTTCAAGTGTGTTTTGTACCAAATTGTTGTCTGTAACAATGTGTTTCAGTCACTTTTGCAATGTTCAGAATGCATAATTTGAATGAAAATCAATAAAACATGACTTTGCATACAATATTTAACTTTGCAAACATGAAACTTATGGTCAAATTTGTGATTTTTGACAAATTCACTTGAGTTATTAGTTTGTAAACTAGTAAAAGATGTTCAATATTGCATGAAAGTGAGTTTCAAGTGTGTTTTGTACCAAATTGTTGTTTGTAACAATGTGTTTCAGTCACCTTTGCAATGTTCAGAATGCATAATTTGAATGAAAATCAATAAAACATGACTTTGCATACAATATTTAACTTTGCAAACATGAAACTTAATGTCAAATTTGTGATTTTTGACAAATGCACTTGAGTTATTAGTTTGTAAACTAGTAAAAGATGTTCAATATTGCATGAAAGTAAGTTTTAGGTGTGTTTTGTACAAAATTGCTGTTTGTAACAATGTGTTTCAATCACTTTTGCAATGTTCAGAATGCACAATTTGAATGAAAATCAATAAAACATGACTTTCCATGCAATATTCAACTTTATAAACATGAAACATAATGTCAAATTTGTGATTTTTGACAAATTCACTTGAGTTATTAGTTTGTAAACTAGTAGAAGATCTTCAATATTGCATGAAAGTAAGTTTTCAGTGTGTTTTGTACCAAATTGCTGTTTGTAACAATGTGTTTCAGTCACTTTTGCAATGTTCAGAATGCATAATTTGGATGAAAATCAATAAAACATGACTTTGCATACAATATTTAACTTTGCAAACATGAAACTTAATGTCAAATTTGTGATTTTTGACAAATTCACTTGAGTTATTAGTTTGTAAACTAGTAAAAGATGTCCAATATTGCATGAAACTAAGTTCTCAGTGTGTTTTGTACTAAATTGCTGTTTGTAACAATGTGTTTCAGTCACTTTTGCAATGTTCAGAATGCATAATTTGAATGAAATTCAACAAAACATGACTTTGCCTACAATATTTAACTTTGCAAACATGAAACTTCATGTCAAATTTGTGATTTTTGACGAATTCACCTGAGTTATTAGTTTGTAAACTAGTAAAAGATGTTCAATATTGCATGAAAGTAAGTTTCAAGTGTGTTTTGTACCAAATTGTTCTCTGTAACAATGTGTTTCAGTTACTTTTGCAATGTTCAGAATGCATAATTTGAATGAAAATCAATAAAACATGACTTTGCATACAATATTTAACTTTGCAAACATGAAACTTAATGTCAAATTTGTGATTTTTGACAAATTCACTTGAGTTCTTAGTTTGTAAACTAGTAAAAGATGTTCAATATTGCATGAAACTAAGTTTTCAGTGTGTTTTGTACTAAATTGCTGTTTGTAACAATGTGTTTCAGTCACTTTTGCAATGTTCAGAATGCATAATTTGAATGAAATTCAATAGAACATGACTTTGCCTACAATATTTAACTCTGCAAACATGAAACTTCATGTCAAATTTGTGATTTTTGACGAATTCACTTGAGTTATTAGTTTGTAAACTAGTAAAAGATGTTCAATATAGCATGAAAGTAAGTTTCAAGTGTGTTTTGTACCAAATTGTTGTCTGTAACAATGTGTTTCAGTCACTTTTGCAATGTTCAGAATGCATAATTTGAATGAAAATCAATAAAACATGACTTTGCATACAATATTTAACTTTGCAAACATGAAACTTATGGTCAAATTTGTGATTTTTGACAAATTCACTTGAGTTATTAGTTTGTAAACTAGTAGAATATCTTCAATATTGCATGAAAGTAAGTTTTAAGTGTGTTTTGTACCAAATTGCTGTTTGTAACAATGTGTTTCAGTCACTTTTGCAATGTTCAGAATGCATAATTTGAATGAAAATCAATAAAACATGACTTTGCATACAATATTTAACTTTGCAAACATGAAACTTAATGTCAAATTTGTGATTTTTGACAAATTCACCTGAGTTATTAGTTTGTAAACTAGTAGAAGATCTTCAATATTGCATGAAAGTAAGTTTTCAGTGTGTTTTGTACCAAATTGCTGTTTGTAACAATGTGTTTCAATCACTTTTGCAATGTTCAGAATGCATAATTTGAATGAAAATCAATAAAACATGACTTTCCATGCAATATTCAACTTTATAAACATGAAACATAATGTCAAATTTGTGATTTTTGACAAATCCACTTGAGTTATTAGTTTGTAAACTAGTAAAAGATGTTCAATATTCCATGAAAGTAAGTTTTAAGTGTGTTTTGTACCAAATTGTTGTCTGTAACAATGTGTTTCAGTCACTTTTGCAATGTTCAGAATGCATAATTTGAATGAAAATCAATAAAACATGACTTTGCATACAATACTTAACTTAGCAAACATGAAACTTAATGTCAAATTTGCTATTTTTGACAAATTCACTTGAGTTATTAGTTTGTAAACTAGTAGAATATCTTCAATATAGCATGAAAGTAAGTTTTCAGTGTGATTTGTACCAAATTGCTGTTTGTAACAATGTGTTTCAATCACTTTTGCAATGTTCAGAATGCACAATTTGAATGAAAATCAATAAAACATGACTTTCCATGCAATATTCAACTTTATAAACATGAAACATAATGTCAAATTTGTGATTTTTGACAAATTCACTTGAGTTATTAGTTTGTAAACTAGTAGAAGATCTTCAATATTGCATGAAAGTAAGTTTCAAGTGTGTTTTGTACCAAATTGTTCTTTGTAACAATGTGTTTCAGTTACTTTTGCAATGTTCAGAATGCATAATTTGAATGAAAATCAATAAAACATGACTTTGCATACAATATTTAACTTTGCAAACATGAAACTTAATGTCAAATTTGTGATTTTTGACAAATTCACTTGAGTTCTTAGTTTGTAAACTAGTAAAAGATGTTCAATATTGCATGAAACTAAGTTTTCAGTGTGTTTTGTACTAAATTGCTGTTTGTAACAATGTGTTTCAGTCACTTTTGCAATGTTCAGAATGCATAATTTGAATGAAATTCAATAGAACATGACTTTGCCTACAATATTTAACTCTGCAAACATGAAACTTCATGTCAAATTTGTGATTTTTGACGAATTCACTTGAGTTATTAGTTTGTAAACTAGTAAAAGATGTTCAATATAGCATGAAAGTAAGTTTCAAGTGTGTTTTGTACCAAATTGTTGTCTGTAACAATGTGTTTCAGTCACTTTTGCAATGTTCAGAATGCATAATTTGAATGAAAATCAATAAAACATGACTTTGCATACAATATTTAACTTTGCAAACATGAAACTTATGGTCAAATTTGTGATTTTTGACAAATTCACTTGAGTTATTAGTTTGTAAACTAGTAGAATATCTTCAATATTGCATGAAAGTAAGTTTTAAGTGTGTTTTGTACCAAATTGCTGTTTGTAACAATGTGTTTCAGTCACTTTTGCAATGTTCAGAATGCATAATTTGAATGAAAATCAATAAAACATGACTTTGCATACAATATTTAACTTTGCAAACATGAAACTTAATGTCAAATTTGTGATTTTTGACAAATTCACCTGAGTTATTAGTTTGTAAACTAGTAGAAGATCTTCAATATTGCATGAAAGTAAGTTTTCAGTGTGTTTTGTACCAAATTGCTGTTTGTAACAATGTGTTTCAATCACTTTTGCAATGTTCAGAATGCATAATTTGAATGAAAATCAATAAAACATGACTTTCCATGCAATATTCAACTTTATAAACATGAAACATAATGTCAAATTTGTGATTTTTGACAAATCCACTTGAGTTATTAGTTTGTAAACTAGTATAAGATGTTCAATATTCCATGAAAGTAAGTTTTAAGTGTGTTTTGTACCAAATTGTTGTCTGTAACAATGTGTTTCAGTCACTTTTGCAATGTTCAGAATGCACAATTTAAATGAAAATCAATAAAACATGACTTTCCATGCAATATTCAACTTTATAAACATGAAACATAATGTCAAATTTGTGATTTTTGACAAATTCACTTGAGTTATTAGTTTGTAAACTAGTAGAAGATCTTCAATATTGCATGAAAGTAAGTTTTCAGTGTGTTTTGTACCAAATTGCTGTTTGTAACAATGTGTTTCAGTCACTTTTGCAATGTTCAGAATGCATAATTTGAATGAAAATCAATAAAACATGACTTTGCATACAATATTTAACTTTGCAAACATGAAACTTAATGTCAAATTTGTGATTTTTGACAAATTCACTTGAGTTATTAGTTTGTAAACTAGTAAAAGATGTCCAATATTGCATGAAACTAAGTTCTCAGTGTGTTTTGTACTAAATTGCTGTTTGTAACAATGTGTTTCAGTCACTTTTGCAATGTTCAGAATGCATAATTTGAATGAAATTCAATAAAACATGACTTTGCCTACAATATTTAACTTTGCAAACATGAAACTTCATGTCAAATTTGTGATTTTTGACGAATTCACCTGAGTTATTAGTTTGTAAACTAGTAAAAGATGTTCAATATTGCATGAAAGTAAGTTTCAAGTGTGTTTTGTACCAAATTGTTCTTTGTAACAATGTGTTTCAGTTACTTTTGCAATGTTCAGAATGCATAATTTGAATGAAAATCAATAAAACATGACTTTGCATACAATATTTAACTTTGCAAACATGAAACTTAATGTCAAATTTGTGATTTTTGACAAATTCACTTGAGTTCTTAGTTTGTAAACTAGTAGAAGATGTTCAATATTGCATGAAACTAAGTTTTCAGTGTGTTTTGTACTAAATTGCTGTTTGTAACAATGTGTTTCAGTCACTTTTGCAATGTTCAGAATGCATAATTTGAATGAAATTCAATAAAACATGACTTTGCCTACAATATTTAACTCTGCAAACATGAAACTTCATGTCAAATTTGTGATTTTTGACGAATTCACTTGAGTTATTAGTTTGTAAACTAGTAAAAGATGTTCAATATAGCATGAAAGTAAGTTTCAAGTGTGTTTTGTACCAAATTGTTGTCTGTAACAATGTGTTTCAGTCACTTTTGCAATGTTCAGAATGCATAATTTGAATGAAAATCAATAAAACATGACTTTGCATACAATATTTAACTTTGCAAACATGAAACTTATGGTCAAATTTGTGATTTTTGACAAATTCACTTGAGTTATTAGTAGAATATCTTCAATATTGCATGAAAGTAAGTTTTAAGTGTGTTTTGTACCAAATTGCTGTTTGTAACAATGTGTTTCAGTCACTTTTGCAATGTTCAGAATGCATAATTTGAATGAAAATCAATAAAACATGACTTTGCATACAATACTTAACTTAGCAAACATGAAACTTAATGTCAAATTTGCTACTTTTGACAAATTCGCTTGAGTTATTAGTTTGTAAACTAGTAGAATATCTTCAATATTGCATGAAAGTAAGTTTTCAGTGTGATTTGTACCAAATTGCTGTTTGTAACAATGTGTTTCAGTCACTTTTGCAATGTTCAGAATGCATAATTTGAATGAAAATCAATAAAACATGACTTTGCATACAATATTTAACTTTGCAAACATGAAATATAATGTCAAATTTGTAATTTTTGACAAATCTACTTGAGTTATTAGTTTGTAAACTAGTAAAAAGTGTTCAACATTGCATGAAAGTAAGTTTTAAGTGTGTTTTGTATCAAATTGCTCTCTGTAACAATGTGTTTCAGTCACTTTTGCAACGTTCAGAATGCATAATTTGAATGAAAATCAATAAAATAGTACTTTCCATACAATATTGAACTTTGTCAACATGAAACATAATGTCAAATTTGTGATTTTTGGCAAATTCACTTGAGTTATTAGTTTGTAAACTAGTAAAAGATGTTCAATATTGCATGAAACTAAGTTTTCAGTGTGTTTTGTACTAAATTGCTGTTTGTAACAATGTGTTTCAGTCACTTTTGCAATGTTCAGAATGCATAATTTGAATGAAAATCAATAAAACATGACTTTGCATACAATATTTAACTTTGCAAACATAAAACATAATGTCAAATTTGTGATTTTTGACCAATTCACTTGAGTTATTAGTTTGTAAACTAGTAAAAGATGTTCAATATTCCATGAAAGTAAGTTTTAAGTGTGTTTTGTACCAAATTGTTGTTTGTAACAATGTGTTTCAGTCACTTTTGCAATGTTCAGAATGCATAATTTGAATGAAAATCAATAAAACATGACTTTGCATACAATATTTAACTTTGTAAACATGAACCTTAATGTCAAATTTGTGATTTTTGACAAATTCACTTGAGTTATTAGTTTGTAAACTAGTAAAAGATGTTCAATATTGCATGAAAGTGAGTTTCAAGTGTGTTTTGTACCAAATTGTTGTTTGTAACAATGTGTTTCAGTCACCTTTGCAATGTTCAGAATGCATAATTTGAATGAAAATCAATAAAACATGACTTTGCATACAATATTTAACTTTGTAAACATAAAACATAATGTCAAATTAGTGATTTTTGACAAATTCACTTGAGTTATTAGTTAGTAAACTAGTAAAAGATGTTCAATATTGCATGAAAGTAAGTTTTAAATGTGTTTTGTACCAAATTGTTGTTTGTAACAATGTGTTTCAGTCACTTTTGCAATGTTCAGAATGCATAATTTGAATGAAAATCAATAAAACATGACTTTGCATACAATATTTAACTTTGCAAACATGAAATATAATGTCAAATTTGTAATTTTTGACAAATCTACTTGAGTTATTAGTTTGTAAACTAGTAAAAAGTGTTCAACATTGCATGAAAGTAAGTTTTAAGTGTGTTTTGTATCAAATTGCTCTCTGTAACAATGTGTTTCAGTCACTTTTGCAACGTTCAGAATGCATAATTTGAATGAAAATCAATAAAATAGTACTTTCCATACAATATTGAACTTTGTCAACATGAAACATAATGTCAAATTTGTGATTTTTGGCAAATTCACTTGAGTTATTAGTTTGTAAACTAGTAAAAGATGTTCAATATTGCATGAAAGTAAGTTTTCAGTATGTTTTGTACCACATTGCTGTGTGCAACAATGTGTTTCAGTCACTTTTGCAATGTTAAGAATGCATAAGTTGAATGAAAATCAATAAAACATGACTTTGCATGCAATATTCAATTTTGTAAACATGAAACATAATATCAAATTTGTGATTTTTGACAAATTCACTTGAATTATTCGTTTTTAAACTAGTAAAAGATCTTCAATATTGCATGAAAGTAAGTTTTCAGTGTGTTTTGTACCAAATTGCTGTCTGTAACAATGTGTTTCAGTCACTTTTGCAATGTTCAGAATGCATAACTTGAATGAAAATCAATAACACATGACTTTCCATGCAATATTCAACTTTGTAAACATGAAACATATGCATTCTATGTCTTCTATGTCTTTTATGTATTCTATGCATAGAATGCATAGAATGTAATCTACATTATGTATTCTATGCATAGAATACATAGAATGCATAGAATGGGCCCTATGCATCCTATGCATTCTATGCATTCAATGCATATAATGCAAAGAATGCATTCGATGTATTCAATGTATTCCATGCATAGAATGCAATCTATGTATTCTATGCATAGAATGCATAAAATACATTGATTACATACAATGCATTCTATGTATTCTATGTATTCTATGCATCGGATGCATAGAATGCAATCTATGTATTATATGCATAGAATGATGCATAGAATACATGGAAGATATAGAATTATAAGTATTCTATTCACCTAATGCATCCTATGTCTTCTATGTATTCTATGCATAGAATGCATAGAATGCATAGACTGCAATCTATGTATTCTATGCATAGAACGCATAGATTACATGGAATGCATAGAATGCATAGAATGTATTCTATGCATAGAACGCATAGAGTACATGGAATGTATAGAGTGCATAGAATGCATTCTATGGGTTCAATATATTCTATGCATAGAATGCAATCTATGTATTCTATGCATAGAATGCATAAAATACATTGATTACATACAATGCCTTCTATGTAATCAATGTATTCTATGCATTCTATGCATAGAACGCATAGATTACATGGAATGCATAGAGTGCATAGAATGTATTCTATGCATAGAACGCATAGATTACATGGAATGTATAGACTGCATAGAATGCATTCTATGTGATCAATATATTCTATGCATAGAATGCAATCTATGTATTCTATGCATAGAATGCATAAAATATATTGATTACATACAATGCCTTCTACGTAATCAATGTATTCTATGTATTCTATGCATCGAATGCATAGAATGCAATCTATGTATTCTATGCATAGAGTGCATAGATTACATGGACACATTTTATGCATTCTATGTCTTCAATGTATTCTATGTATTCTATGCATAGAATGCATAGAATGCATGGAATGTATAGAGTGCACAGAATGCATTCAATGTGATCAATATATTCTATGCATAGAATGCAATCTATGTATTCTATGCATAGAATGCATAAAATACATTGATTACATACAATGCCTTCTATGTAATCAATGTATTCTATGTATTCTATGCATAGAACGCATAGATTACATGGAATGCATAGAGTGCATAGAATGTATTCTATGCATAGAACGCATAGATTACATGGAATGTATATAGTGCATCGAACGCATTCTATGTGATCAATATATTCTATGCATAGAATGCAATCTATGTATTCTATGCATAGAATGCATAAAATACATTGATTATATACAATGCCTTCTATGTAATCAATGTATTCTATGTATTCTATGCATCGAATGCATAGAATGCAATCTATGTATTCTATGCATAGAGTGCATAGATTACATGGAACGCATTCTATGCATTCTATGTCTTCTATGTCTTCTATGTATTTCATGCATAGAATGCATAGAATGCAATCTATGTATTCTACGCATAAAATGCATAGATTACATGGGATGCATAGAGTGCATAGAATGCATTCTTTGTGATAAATGTATTCTATGCATTCTATGCATAAAAAGTACTCTATGCATCAATACCATAGAATACATAGAATGCATAGATTACAAGGAATGCATAGAGTGCATAGAATGCAACCTATGTATTCCATATATTCCATGCATAGAATGCATAGAATACATAGAAGACATAGAGTTCTATGTATTCTATGCATAGAGTGCATAGATTACGTGGAACGCATTTTATGCATTCTATGTCTTCTATGTATTCTATGTATTCTATGCATAGAATGCATAGAATGCAATCTATG
Source organism: Bugulina stolonifera (assembly GCA_935421135.1). Classification (NCBI taxonomy): domain Eukaryota; kingdom Metazoa; phylum Bryozoa; class Gymnolaemata; order Cheilostomatida; family Bugulidae; genus Bugulina; species Bugulina stolonifera. The sequence goes on along the minus strand of OW285195.1, from coordinate 595,360 downwards.
TATTCTATGCATAGAATGCATAGGTTACATTGAATGCATAGAGTGCACAGAATGCATTCTATGTGATCAATGCATTCTATGCATAGAATGCAATCGATGTATTCTATGCATAGATTGCATAAAATACATTGATTACATACAATGCATTCTATGTATTCTATGTATTCTATGCATCGGACGCATAGAATGCAATCTATGTATTCTATGCATAGAATGATGCATAGAACACATGGAAGATATAGAATTATAAGTATTCTATGCACATAATGCATTCTATAGAGTGCACAGATTACATGGACACACTTTATGCATTCTATGTCTTCTATGTATTCTATGCATCGGATGCATAGAATGCAATCTATGTATTCTATGCATAGAACGCATAGATTACATGGAATGCATAGAATGTATTCTATGCATAGAACGCATAGATTACATGGAATGTATAGAGTGCATGGAATGCAACCTATGTATTCTATATATTCCATGCATAGAATGCATAGAATACATAGAAGACAGAGTTCTATGTATTCTATGCATAGAGTGCATAGATTACATGGAACGCATTTTATGCATTCTATGTCTTCTATGTATTCTATGTATTCTATGCATAGAATGCATAGAATGCAATCTATGTATTCTATGCATAGAATGCATCGGTTACATGGAATGCATATAGTGCATAGAATGTATTCCATGCATAGAACGCATAGATTACATGGAATGTATAGAGTGCACAGAATGCATTCTATGTGATCAATATATTCTATGCATAGAATGCAATCTATGTATTCTATGCATAGAATGCATAAAATACATTGATTACATACAATGCCTTCTACGTAATCAATGTATTCTATGTATTCTATGCATCGAATGCATAGAATGCAATCTATGTATTCTATGCATAGAGTGCATAGATTACATGGACACATTTTATGCATTCTATGTCTTCAATGTATTCTATGTATTCTATGCATAGAATGCATAGAATGCATAGAATGCAATCTATGTATTCTATGCATAGAATGCATAGGTTACATTGAATGCATAAAGTGCACAGAATGCATTCTATGTGATCAATGTATTCTATGCATAGAATGCAGTCTATGTATTCTATGCATAGAGTGCATAGATTACATGGAACGCATTCTATGCATTCTATGTCTTCTATGTCTTCTATGTATTTCATGCATAGAATGCATCGAATGCAATCTATGTATTCTATACATAGAATGCATAGATTACATGGGTTGCATAGAGTGCATAGAATGCATTTTTTGTGATAAATGTATTCTATGCATTCTATGCATAAAAAGTACTCTATGCATCAATACCATAGAATACATAGAATGCATAGATTACAAGGAATGCATAGAGTGCCTAGAATGCAACCTATGTATTCTATATATTCCATGCATAGAATGCATAGAATACATAGAAGACATAGAGTTCTATGTATTCTATGCATAGAGTGCATAGATTACATGGAACGCATTTTATGCATTCTATGTCTTCTATGTATTCTATGTATTCTATGCATAGAATGCATAGAATGCAATCTATGTATTCTATGCATAGAATGCATAGGTTACATTGAATGCATAGAGTGCACAGAATGCATTCTATGTGATCAATGTATTCTATGCATAGAATGCAATCGATGTATTCTATGCATAGATTGCATAAAATACATTGATTACATACAATGCATTCTATGTATTCTATGTATTCTATGTATTCTATGCATCGGACGCATAGAATGCAATCTATGTATTCTATGCATAGAATGATGCATAGAACACATGGAAGATATAGAATTATAAGTATTCTATGCACATAATGCATTCTATGTCTTCTATGTATTCTATGCATAGAATGCATAGAATGCAATCTATGTATTCTATGCATAGAACGCATAGATTACATGGAATGCATATAGTGCATAGAATGTATTCTATGCATAGAACGCATAGATTACATGGAATGTATAGAGTGCACAGAATGCATTCTATGTGATCAATATATTCTATGCATAGAATGCAATCTATGTAGTCTATGCATAGAATGCATAAAATACATTGATCACATACAATGCCTTCTACGTAATCAATGTATTCTATTTATTCTATGCATAGAACGCATAGCTTACATGGAATGCATAGAGTGCATAGAATGTATTCTATGCATAGAACGCATAGATTACATGGAATGTATATAGTTCATAGAATGCATTCTATGTGATCAATATATTCCAAGCATAGAATGCAATCTATGTATTCTATGCATAGAATGCATAAAATACATTGATTACATACAATGCCTTCTATGTAATCAATGTATACTATGTATTCTATGCATCGAATGCATAGAATGCAATCTATGTATTCTATGCATAGAATGCATGGATTACATGGAATGCATAGAGTGCATAAAATGTATTCTATGCATAGAATGCATAGAATGCATAGAATACATAGAAGACATAGAATTCTATGTATTCTTTGCACAGAGTGCATAGATTACATGGAACGCATTCTATGCATTCTATACCTTCTATGTCTTCTATGTATTCTATGCATAGAATGCAGAGAATGCAATTTATGTATTCTATGCATAGAATGCATAGATTACATGGAATGCATAGAATGTATTCTATGCATAGAACGCATAGAATACATGGAATGTATAGAGTGCACAGAATGCATTCAATGTGATCAATATATTCTATGCATAGAATGCAATCTATGTATTCTATGCATAGAATGCATAAAATACATTGATTACATACAATGCCTTCTATGTAATCAATGTATTCTATGTATTCTATGCATAGAACGCATAGATTACATGGAATGCATAGAGTGCATAGAATGTATTCTATGCATAGAACGCATAGATTACTTGGAATGTATATAGTGCATCGAACGCATTCTATGTGATCAATATATTCTATGCATAGAATGCAATCTATGTATTCTATGCATAGAATGCATAAAATACATTGATTACATACAATGCCTTCTATGTAATCAATGTATTCTATGTATTCTATGCATCGAATGCATGGAATGCAATCTATGTATTCTATGCATAGAGTGCATAGATTACATGGAACGCATTCTATGCATTCTATGTCTTCTATGTCTTCTATGTATTTCATGCATAGAATGCATAGAATGCAATCTATGTATTCTACGCATAAAATGCATAGATTACATGGGATGCATAGAGTGCATAGAATGCATTCTTTGTGATAAATGTATTCTATGCATTCTATGCATAAAAAGTACTCTATGCATCAATACCATAGAATACATAGAATGCATAGATTACAAGGAATGCATAGAGTGCATAGAATGCAACCTATGTATTCCATATATTCCATGCATAGAATGCATAGAATACATAGAAGACATAGAGTTCTATGTATTCTATGCATAGAGTGCATAGATTACGTGGAACGCATTTTATGCATTCTATGTCTTCTATGTATTCTATGTATTCTATGCATAGAATGCATAGAATGAAATCTATGTATTCTATGCATAGAATGCATAGGTTACATTGAATGCATAGAGTGCACAGAATGCATTCTATGTGATCAATGCATTCTATGCATAGAATGCAATCGATGTATTCTATGCATAGATTGCATAAAATACATTGATTACATACAATGCATTCTATGTATTCTATGTATTCTATGCATCGGACGCATAGAATGCAATCTATGTATTCTATGCATAGAATGATGCATAGAACACATGGAAGATATAGAATTATAAGTATTCTATGCACATAATGCATTCTATAGAGTGCACAGATTACATGGACACACTTTATGCATTCTATGTCTTCTATGTATTCTATGCATCGGATGCATAGAATGCAATCTATGTATTCTATGCATAGAACGCATAGATTACATGGAATGCATAGAATGTATTCTATGCATAGAACGCATAGATTACATGGAATGTATAGAGTGCATGGAATGCAACCTATGTATTCTATATATTCCATGCATAGAATGCATAGAATACATAGAAGACAGAGTTCTATGTATTCTATGCATAGAGTGCATAGATTACATGGAACGCATTTTATGCATTCTATGTCTTCTATGTATTCTATGTATTCTATGCATAGAATGCATAGAATGCAATCTATGTATTCTATGCATAGAATGCATCGGTTACATGGAATGCATATAGTGCATAGAATGTATTCCATGCATAGAACGCATAGATTACATGGAATGTATAGAGTGCACAGAATGCATTCTATGTGATCAATATATTCTATGCATAGAATGCAATCTATGTATTCTATGCATAGAATGCATAAAATACATTGATTACATACAATGCCTTCTACGTAATCAATGTATTCTATGTATTCTATGCATCGAATGCATAGAATGCAATCTATGTATTCTATGCATAGAGTGCATAGATTACATGGACACATTTTATGCATTCTATGTCTTCAATGTATTCTATGTATTCTATGCATAGAATGCATAGAATGCATAGAATGCAATCTATGTATTCTATGCATAGAATGCATAGGTTACATTGAATGCATAAAGTGCACAGAATGCATTCTATGTGATCAATGTATTCTATGCATAGAATGCAGTCTATGTATTCTATGCATAGAGTGCATAGATTACATGGAACGCATTCTATGCATTCTATGTCTTCTATGTCTTCTATGTATTTCATGCATAGAATGCATCGAATGCAATCTATGTATTCTATGCATAGAATGCATAGATTACATGGGTTGCATAGAGTGCATAGAATGCATTTTTTGTGATAAATGTATTCTATGCATTCTATGCATAAAAAGTACTCTATGCATCAATACCATAGAATACATAGAATGCATAGATTACAAGGAATGCATAGAGTGCCTAGAATGCAACCTATGTATTCTATATATTCCATGCATAGAATGCATAGAATACATAGAAGACATAGAGTTCTATGTATTCTATGCATAGAGTGCATAGATTACATGGAACGCATTTTATGCATTCTATGTCTTCTATGTATTCTATGTATTCTATGCATAGAATGCATAGAATGCAATCTATGTATTCTATGCATAGAATGCATAGGTTACATTGAATGCATAGAGTGCACAGAATGCATTCTATGTGATCAATGCATTCTATGCATAGAATGCAATCGATGTATTCTATGCATAGATTGCATAAAATACATTGATTACATACAATGCATTCTATGTATTCTATGTATTCTATGTATTCTATGCATCGGACGCATAGAATGCAATCTATGTATTCTATGCATAGAATGATGCATAGAACACATGGAAGATATAGAATTATAAGTATTCTATGCACATAATGCATTCTATGTCTTCTATGTATTCTATGCATAGAATGCATAGAATGCAATCTATGTATTCTATGCATAGAACGCATAGATTACATGGAATGCATATAGTGCATAGAATGTATTCTATGCATAGAACGCATAGATTACATGGAATGTATAGAGTGCACAGAATGCATTCTATGTGATCAATATATTCTATGCATAGAATGCAATCTATGTAGTCTATGCATAGAATGCATAAAATACATTGATCACATACAATGCCTTCTACGTAATCAATGTATTCTATTTATTCTATGCATAGAACGCATAGCTTACATGGAATGCATAGAGTGCATAGAATGTATTCTATGCATAGAACGCATAGATTACATGGAATGTATATAGTTCATAGAATGCATTCTATGTGATCAATATATTCCAAGCATAGAATGCAATCTATGTATTCTATGCATAGAATGCATAAAATACATTGATTACATACAATGCCTTCTATGTAATCAATGTATTCTATGTATTCTATGCATCGAATGCATAGAATGCAATCTATGTATTCTATGCATAGAATGCATAGATTACATGGAATGCATAGAGTGCATAGAATCTATTCTATGCATAGAATGCATAGAATGCATAGAATACATAGAAGACATAGAATTCTATGTATTCTTTGCACAGAGTGCATAGATTACATGGAACGCATTCTATGCATTCTATACCTTCTATGTCTTCTATGTATTCTATGCATAGAATGCAGAGAATGCAATTTATGTATTCTATGCATAGAATGCATAGATTACATGGAATGCATAGAATGTATTCTATGCATAGAACGCATAGAATACATGGAATGTATAGAGTGCACAGAATGCATTCAATGTGATCAATATATTCTATGCATAGAATGCAATCTATGTATTCTATGCATAGAATGCATAAAATACATTGATTACATACAATGCCTTCTATGTAATCAATGTATTCTATGTATTCTATGCATAGAACGCATAGATTACATGGAATGCATAGAGTGCATAGAATGTATTCTATGCATAGAACGCATAGATTACTTGGAATGTATATAGTGCATCGAACGCATTCTATGTGATCAATATATTCTATGCATAGAATGCAATCTATGTATTCTATGCATAGAATGCATAAAATACATTGATTACATACAATGCCTTCTATGTAATCAATGTATTCTATGTATTCTATGCATCGAATGCATGGAATGCAATCTATGTATTCTATGCATAGAGTGCATAGATTACATGGAACGCATTCTATGCATTCTATGTCTTCTATGTCTTCTATGTATTTCATGCATAGAATGCATAGAATGCAATCTATGTATTCTACGCATAAAATGCATAGATTACATGGGATGCATAGAGTGCATAGAATGCATTCTTTGTGATAAATGTATTCTATGCATTCTATGCATAAAAAGTACTCTATGCATCAATACCATAGAATACATAGAATGCATAGATTACAAGGAATGCATAGAGTGCATAGAATGCAACCTATGTATTCCATATATTCCATGCATAGAATGCATAGAATACATAGAAGACATAGAGTTCTATGTATTCTATGCATAGAGTGCATAGATTACGTGGAACGCATTTTATGCATTCTATGTCTTCTATGTATTCTATGTATTCTATGCATAGAATGCATAGAATGAAATCTATGTATTCTATGCATAGAATGCATAGGTTACATTGAATGCATAGAGTGCACAGAATGCATTCTATGTGATCAATGCATTCTATGCATAGAATGCAATCGATGTATTCTATGCATAGATTGCATAAAATACATTGATTACATACAATGCATTCTATGTATTCTATGTATTCTATGCATCGGACGCATAGAATGCAATCTATGTATTCTATGCATAGAATGATGCATAGAACACATGGAAGATATAGAATTATAAGTATTCTATGCACATAATGCATTCTATAGAGTGCACAGATTACATGGACACACTTTATGCATTCTATGTCTTCTATGTATTCTATGCATCGGATGCATAGAATGCAATCTATGTATTCTATGCATAGAACGCATAGATTACATGGAATGCATAGAATGTATTCTATGCATAGAACGCATAGATTACATGGAATGTATAGAGTGCATGGAATGCAACCTATGTATTCTATATATTCCATGCATAGAATGCATAGAATACATAGAAGACAGAGTTCTATGTATTCTATGCATAGAGTGCATAGATTACATGGAACGCATTTTATGCATTCTATGTCTTCTATGTATTCTATGTATTCTATGCATAGAATGCATAGAATGCAATCTATGTATTCTATGCATAGAATGCATCGGTTACATGGAATGCATATAGTGCATAGAATGTATTCCATGCATAGAACGCATAGATTACATGGAATGTATAGAGTGCACAGAATGCATTCTATGTGATCAATATATTCTATGCATAGAATGCAATCTATGTATTCTATGCATAGAATGCATAAAATACATTGATTACATACAATGCCTTCTACGTAATCAATGTATTCTATGTATTCTATGCATCGAATGCATAGAATGCAATCTATGTATTCTATGCATAGAGTGCATAGATTACATGGACACATTTTATGCCTTCTATGTCTTCAATGTATTCTATGTATTCTATGCATAGAATGCATAGAATGCATAGAATGCAATCTATGTATTCTATGCATAGAATGCATAGGTTACATTGAATGCATAAAGTGCACAGAATGCATTCTATGTGATCAATGTATTCTATGCATAGAATGCAGTCTATGTATTCTATGCATAGAGTGCATAGATTACATGGAACGCATTCTATGCATTCTATGTCTTCTATGTCTTCTATGTATTTCATGCATAGAATGCATCGAATGCAATCTATGTATTCTATGCATAGAATGCATAGATTACATGGGTTGCATAGAGTGCATAGAATGCATTTTTTGTGATAAATGTATTCTATGCATTCTATGCATAAAAAGTACTCTATGCATCAATACCATAGAATACATAGAATGCATAGATTACAAGGAATGCATAGAGTGCCTAGAATGCAACCTATGTATTCTATATATTCCATGCATAGAATGCATAGAATACATAGAAGACATAGAGTTCTATGTATTCTATGCATAGAGTGCATAGATTACATGGAACGCATTTTATGCATTCTATGTCTTCTATGTATTCTATGTATTCTATGCATAGAATGCATAGAATGCAATCTATGTATTCTATGCATAGAATGCATAGGTTACATTGAATGCATAGAGTGCACAGAATGCATTCTATGTGATCAATGTATTCTATGCATAGAATGCAATCGATGTATTCTATGCATAGATTGCATAAAATACATTGATTACATACAATGCATTCTATGTATTCTATGTATTCTATGTATTCTATGCATCGGACGCATAGAATGCAATCTATGTATTCTATGCATAGAATGATGCATAGAACACATGGAAGATATAGAATTATAAGTATTCTATGCACATAATGCATTCTATGTCTTCTATGTATTCTATGCATAGAATGCATAGAATGCAATCTATGTATTCTATGCATAGAACGCATAGATTACATGGAATGCATATTGTGCATAGAATGTATTCTATGCATAGAACGCATAGATTACATGGAATGTATAGAGTGCACAGAATGCATTCTATGTGATCAATATATTCTATGCATAGAATGCAATCTATGTAGTCTATGCATAGAATGCATAAAATACATTGATCACATACAATGCCTTCTACGTAATCAATGTATTCTATTTATTCTATGCATAGAACGCATAGCTTACATGGAATGCATAGAGTGCATAGAATGTATTCTATGCATAGAACGCATAGATTACATGGAATGTATATAGTTCATAGAATGCATTCTATGTGATCAATATATTCCAAGCATAGAATGCAATCTATGTATTCTATGCATAGAATGCATAAAATACATTGATTACATACAATGCCTTCTATGTAATCAATGTATTCTATGTATTCTATGCATCGAATGCATAGAATGCAATCTATGTATTCTATGCATAGAATGCATGGATTACATGGAATGCATAGAGTGCATAAAATGTATTCTATGCATAGAATGCATAGAATGCATAGAATACATAGAAGACATAGAATTCTATGTATTCTTTGCACAGAGTGCATAGATTACATGGAACGCATTCTATGCATTCTATACCTTCTATGTCTTCTATGTATTCTATGCATAGAATGCAGAGAATGCAATTTATGTATTCTATGCATAGAATGCATAGATTACATGGAATGCATAGAATGTATTCTATGCATAGAACGCATAGAATACATGGAATGTATAGAGTGCACAGAATGCATTCAATGTGATCAATATATTCTATGCATAGAATGCAATCTATGTATTCTATGCATAGAATGCATAAAATACATTGATTACATACAATGCCTTCTATGTAATCAATGTATTCTATGTATTCTATGCATAGAACGCATAGATTACATGGAATGCATAGAGTGCATAGAATGTATTCTATGCATAGAACGCATAGATTACATGGAATGTATATAGTGCATCGAACGCATTCTATGTGATCAATATATTCTATGCATAGAATGCAATCTATGTATTCTATGCATAGAATGCATAGAATACATTGATTACATACAATGCCTTCTATGTAATCAATGTATTCTATGTATTCTATGCATCGAATGCATAGAATGCAATCTATGTATTCTATGCATAGAGTGCATAGATTACATGGAACGCATTCTATGCATTCTATGTCTTCTATGTCTTCTATGTATTTCATGCATAGAATGCATCGAATGCAATCTATGTATTCTACGCATAAAATGCATAGATTACATGGGATGCATAGAGTGCATAGAATGCATTCTTTGTGATAAATGTATTCTATGCATTCTATGCATAAAAAGTACTCTATGCATCAATACCATAGAATACATAGAATGCATAGATTACAAGGAATGCATAGAGTGCATAGAATGCAACCTATGTATTCCATATATTCCATGCATAGAATGCATAGAATACATAGAAGACATAGAGTTCTATGTATTCTATGCATAGAGTGCATAGATTACGTGGAACGCATTTTATGCATTCTATGTCTTCTATGTATTCTATGTATTCTATGCATAGAATGCATAGAATGCAATCTATGTATTCTATGCATAGAATGCATAGGTTACATTGAATGCATAGAGTGCACAGAATGCATTCTATGTGATCAATGCATTCTATGCATAGAATGCAATCGATGTATTCTATGCATAGATTGCATAAAATACATTGATTACATACAATGCATTCTATGTATTCTATGTATTCTATGCATCGGACGCATAGAATGCAATCTATGTATTCTATGCATAGAATGATGCATAGAACACATGGAAGATATAGAATTATAAGTATTCTATGCACATAATGCATTCTATAGAGTGCACAGATTACATGGACACATTTTATGCATTCTATGTCTTCTATGTATTCTATGCATCGGATGCATAGAATGCAATCTATGTATTCTATGCATAGAACGCATAGATTACATGGAATGCATAGAATGTATTCTATGCATAGAACGCATAGATTACATGGAATGTATAGAGTGCATGGAATGCAACCTATGTATTCTATATATTCCATGCATAGAATGCATAGAATACATAGAAGACATAGAGTTCTATGTATTCTATGCATAGAGTGCATAGATTACATGGAACGCATTTTATGCATTCTATGTCTTCTATGTATTCTATGTATTCTATGCATAGAATGCATAGAATGCAATCTATGTATTCTATGCATAGAATGCATCGGTTACATGGAATGCATATAGTGCATAGAATGTATTCCATGCATAGAACGCATAGATTACATGGAATGTATAGAGTGCACAGAATGCATTCTATGTGATCAATATATTCTATGCATAGAATGCAATCTATGTATTCTATGCATAGAATGCATAAAATACATTGATTACATACAATGCCTTCTACGTAATCAATGTATTCTATGTATTCTATGCATCGAATGCATAGAATGCAATCTATGTATTCTATGCATAGAGTGCATAGATTACATGGACACATTTTATGCATTCTATGTCTTCAATGTATTCTATGTATTCTATGCATAGAATGCATAGAATGCATAGAATGCAATCTATGTATTCTATGCATAGAATGCATAGGTTACATTGAATGCATAAAGTGCACAGAATGCATTCTATGTGATCAATGTATTCTATGCATAGAATGCAGTCTATGTATTCTATGCATAGAGTGCATAGATTACATGGAACGCATTCTATGCATTCTATGTCTTCTATGTCTTCTATGTATTTCATGCATAGAATGCGTCGAATGCAATCTATGTATTCTATGCATAGAATGCATAGATTACATGGGTTGCATAGAGTGCATAGAATGCATTCTTTGTGATAAATGTATTCTATGCATTCTATGCATAAAAAGTACTCTATGCATCAATACCATAGAATACATAGAATGCATAGATTACAAGGAATGCATACAGTGCCTAGAATGCAACCTATGTATTCTATATATTCCATGCATAGAATGCATAGAATACATAGAAGACATAGAGTTCTATGTATTCTATGCATAGAGTGCATAGATTACATGGAACGCATTTTATGCATTCTATGTCTTCTATGTATTCTATGTATTCTATGCATAGAATGCATAGAATGCATAGAATGCATAGAATGCATAGAATGCAATCTATGTATTCTATGCATAGAATGCATAGGTTACATTGAATGCATAGAGTGCACAGAATGCATTCTATGTGATCAATGTATTCTATGCATAGAATGCAATCGATGTATTCTATGCATAGATTGCATAAAATACATTGATTACATACAATGCATTCTATGTATTCTATGTATTCTATGTATTCTATGCATCGGACGCATAGAATGCAATCTATGTATTCTATGCATAGAATGATGCATAGAACACATGGAAGATATAGAATTATAAGTATTCTATGCACATAATGCATTCTATGTCTTCTATGTATTCTATGCATAGAATGCATAGAATGCAATCTATGTATTCTATGCATAGAACGCATAGATTACATGGAATGCATATAGTGCATAGAATGTATTCTATGCATAGAACGCATAGATTACATGGAATGTATAGAGTGCACAGAATGCATTCTATGTGATCAATATATTCTATGCATAGAATGCAATCTATGTAGTCTATGCATAGAATGCATAAAATACATTGATCACATACAATGCCTTCTACGTAATCAATGTATTCTATTTATTCTATGCATAGAACGCATAGCTTACATGGAATGCATAGAGTGCATAGAATGTATTCTATGCATAGAACGCATAGATTACATGGAATGTATATAGTTCATAGAATGCATTCTATGTGATCAATATATTCCAAGCATAGAATGCAATCTATGTATTCTATGCATAGAATGCATAAAATACATTGATTACATACAATGCCTTCTATGTAATCAATGTATTCTATGTATTCTATGCATCGAATGCATAGAATGCAATCTATGTATTCTATGCATAGAATGCATGGATTACATGGAATGCATAGAGTGCATAAAATGTATTCTATGCATAGAATGCATAGAATGCATAGAATACATAGAAGACATAGAATTCTATGTATTCTTTGCACAGAGTGCATAGATTACATGGAACGCATTCTATGCATTCTATACCTTCTATGTCTTCTATGTATTCTATGCATAGAATGCAGAGAATGCAATTTATGTATTCTATGCATAGAATGCATAGATTACATGGAATGCATAGAATGTATTCTATGCATAGAACGCATAGAATACATGGAATGTATAGAGTGCACAGAATGCATTCTATGTGATCAATATATTCCAAGCATAGAATGCAATCTATGTATTCTATGCATAGAATGCATAAAATACATTGATTACATACAATGCCTTCTATGTAATCAATGTATTCTATGTATTCTATGCATCGAATGCATAGAATGCAATCTATGTATTCTATGCATAGAATGCATGGATTACATGGAATGCATAGAGTGCATAAAATGTATTCTATGCATAGAATGCATAGAATGCATAGAATACATAGAAGACATAGAATTCTATGTATTCTTTGCACAGAGTGCATAGATTACATGGAACGCATTCTATGCATTCTATACCTTCTATGTCTTCTATGTATTCTATGCATAGAATGCAGAGAATGCAATTTATGTATTCTATGCATAGAATGCATAGATTACATGGAATGCATAGAATGTATTCTATGCATAGAACGCATAGAATACATGGAATGTATAGAGTGCATAGAATGCATTCAATGTGATCAATATATTCTATGCATAGAATGCAATCTATGTATTCTATGCATAGAATGCATAAAATACATTGATTACATACAATGCCTTCTATGTAATCAATGTATTCTATGTATTCTATGCATAGAACGCATAGATTACATGGAATGCATAGAGTGCATAGAATGTATTCTATGCATAGAACGCATAGATTACATGGAATGTATATAGTGCATCGAACGCATTCTATGTGATCAATATATTCTATGCATAGAATGCAATCTATGTATTCTATGCATAGAATGCATAAAATACATTGATTACATACAATGCCTTCTATGTAATCAATGTATTCTATGTATTCTATGCATCGAATGCATAGAATGCAATCTATGTATTCTATGCATAGAGTGCATAGATTACATGGAACGCATTCTATGCATTCTATGTCTTCTATGTCTTCTATGTATTTCATGCATAGAATGCATCGAATGCAATCTATGTATTCTACGCATAAAATGCATAGATTACATGGGATGCATAGAGTGCATAGAATGCATTCTTTGTGATAAATGTATTCTATGCATTCTATGCATAAAAAGTACTCTATGCATCAATACCATAGAATACATAGAATGCATAGATTACAAGGAATGCATAGAGTGCATAGAATGCAACCTATGTATTCCATATATTCCATGCATAGAATGCATAGAATACATAGAAGAAATAGAGTTCTATGTATTCTATGCATAGAGTGCATAGATTACGTGGAACGCATTTTATGCATTCTATGTCTTCTATGTATTCTATGTATTCTATGCATAGAATGCATAGAATGCAATCTATGTATTCTATGCATAGAATGCATAGGTTACATTGAATGCATAGAGTGCACAGAATGCATTCTATGTGATCAATGCATTCTATGCATAGAATGCAATCGATGTATTCTATGCATAGATTGCATAAAATACATTGATTACATACAATGCATTCTATGTATTCTATGTATTCTATGCATCGGACGCATAGAATGCAATCTATGTATTCTATGCATAGAATGATGCATAGAACACATGGAAGATATAGAATTATAAGTATTCTATGCACATAATGCATTCTATAGAGTGCACAGATTACATGGACACATTTTATGCATTCTATGTCTTCTATGTATTCTATGCATCGGATGCATAGAATGCAATCTATGTATTCTATGCATAGAACGCATAGATTACATGGAATGCATAGAATGTATTCTATGCATAGAACGCATAGATTACATGGAATGTATAGAGTGCATGGAATGCAACCTATGTATTCTATATATTCCATGCATAGAATGCATAGAATACATAGAAGACATAGAGTTCTATGTATTCTATGCATAGAGTGCATAGATTACATGGAACGCATTTTATGCATTCTATGTCTTCTATGTATTCTATGTATTCTATGCATAGAATGCATAGAATGCAATCTATGTATTCTATGCATAGAATGCATCGGTTACATGGAATGCATATAGTGCATAGAATGTATTCCATGCATAGAACGCATAGATTACATGGAATGTATAGAGTGCACAGAATGCATTCTATGTGATCAATATATTCTATGCATAGAATGCAATCTATGTATTCTATGCATAGAATGCATAAAATACATTGATTACATACAATGCCTTCTACGTAATCAATGTATTCTATGTATTCTATGCATCGAATGCATAGAATGCAATCTATGTATTCTATGCATAGAGTGCATAGATTACATGGACACATTTTATGCATTCTATGTCTTCAATGTATTCTATGTATTCTATGCATAGAATGCATAGAATGCATAGAATGCATTCTATGTATTCTATGCATAGAATGCATAGGTTACATTGAATGCATAAAGTGCACAGAATGCATTCTATGTGATCAATGTATTCTATGCATAGAATGCAGTCTATGTATTCTATGCATAGAGTGCATAGATTACATGGAACGCATTCTATGCATTCTATGTCTTCTATGTCTTCTATGTATTTCATGCATAGAATGCGTCGAATGCAATCTATGTATTCTATGCATAGAATGCATAGATTACATGGGTTGCATAGAGTGCATAGAATGCATTCTTTGTGATAAATGTATTCTATGCATTCTATGCATAAAAAGTACTCTATGCATCAATACCATAGAATACATAGAATGCATAGATTACAAGGAATGCATACAGTGCCTAGAATGCAACCTATGTATTCTATATATTCCATGCATAGAATGCATAGAATACATAGAAGACATAGAGTTCTATGTATTCTATGCATAGAGTGCATAGATTACATGGAACGCATTTTATGCATTCTATGTCTTCTATGTATTCTATGTATTCTATGCATAGAATGCATAGAATGCATAGAATGCATAGAATGCAATCTATGTATTCTATGCATAGAATGCATAGGTTACATTGAATGCATAGAGTGCACAGAATGCATTCTATGTGATCAATGTATTCTATGCATAGAATGCAATCGATGTATTCTATGCATAGATTGCATAAAATACATTGATTACATACAATGCATTCTATGTATTCTATGTATTCTATGTATTCTATGCATCGGACGCATAGAATGCAATCTATGTATTCTATGCATAGAATGATGCATAGAACACATGGAAGATATAGAATTATAAGTATTCTATGCACATAATGCATTCTATGTCTTCTATGTATTCTATGCATAGAATGCATAGAATGCAATCTATGTATTCTATGCATAGAACGCATAGATTACATGGAATGCATATAGTGCATAGAATGTATTCTATGCATAGAACGCATAGATTACATGGAATGTATAGAGGGCACAGAATGCATTCTATGTGATCAATATATTCTATGCATAGAATGCAATCTATGTAGTCTATGCATAGAATGCATAAAATACATTGATCACATACAATGCCTTCTACGTAATCAATGTATTCTATTTATTCTATGCATAGAACGCATAGCTTACATGGAATGCATAGAGTGCATAGAATGTATTCTATGCATAGAACGCATAGATTACATGGAATGTATATAGTTCATAGAATGCATTCTATGTGATCAATATATTCCAAGCATAGAATGCAATCTATGTATTCTATGCATAGAATGCATAAAATACATTGATTACATACAATGCCTTCTATGTAATCAATGTATTCTATGTATTCTATGCATCGAATGCATAGAATGCAATCTATGTATTCTATGCATAGAATGCATGGATTACATGGAATGCATAGAGTGCATAAAATGTATTCTATGCATAGAATGCATAGAATGCATAGAATACATAGAAGACATAGAATTCTATGTATTCTTTGCACAGAGTGCATAGATTACATGGAACGCATTCTATGCATTCTATACCTTCTATGTCTTCTATGTATTCTATGCATAGAATGCAGAGAATGCAATTTATGTATTCTATGCATAGAATGCATAGATTACATGGAATGCATAGAATGTATTCTATGCATAGAACGCATAGAATACATGGAATGTGTAGAGTGCACAGAATGCATTCAATGTGATCAATATATTCTATGCATAGAATGCAATCTATGTATTCTATGCATAGAATGCATAAAATACATTGATTACATACAATGCCTTCTATGTAATCAATGTATTCTATGTATTCTATGCATAGAACGCATAGATTACATGGAATGCATAGAGTGCATAGAATGTATTCTATGCATAGAACGCATAGATTACATGGAATGTATATAGTGCATCGAACGCATTCTATGTGATCAATATATTCTATGCATAGAATGCAATCTATGTATTCTATGCATAGAATGCATAAAATACATTGATTACATAGAAGGCATTGTATGTAATCAATGTATTCTATGTATTCTATGCATCGAATGCATAGAATGCAATCTATGTATTCTATGCATAGAGTGCATAGATTACATGGAACGCATTCTATGCATTCTATGTCTTCTATGTCTTCTATGTATTTCATGCATAGAATGCATCGAATGCAATCTATGTATTCTACGCATAAAATGCATAGATTACATGGGATGCATAGAGTGCATAGAATGCATTCTTTGTGATAAATGTATTCTATGCATTCTATGCATAAAAAGTACTCTATGCATCAATACCATAGAATACATAGAATGCATAGATTACAAGGAATGCATAGAGTGCATAGAATGCAACCTATGTATTCCATATATTCCATGCATAGAATGCATAGAATACATAGAAGACATAGAGTTCTATGTATTCTATGCATAGAGTGCATAGATTACGTGGAACGCATTTTATGCATTCTATGTCTTCTATGTATTCTATGTATTCTATGCATAGAATGCATAGAATGCAATCTATGTATTCTATGCATAGAATGCATAGGTTACATTGAATGCATAGAGTGCACAGAATGCATTCTATGTGATCAATGCATTCTATGCATAGAATGCAATCGATGTATTCTATGCATAGATTGCATAAAATACATTGATTACATACAATGCATTCTATGTATTCTATGTATTCTATGCATCGGACGCATAGAATGCAATCTATGTATTCTATGCATAGAATGATGCATAGAACACATGGAAGATATAGAATTATAAGTATTCTATGCACATAATGCATTCTATAGAGTGCACAGATTACATGGACACATTTTATGCATTCTATGTCTTCTATGTATTCTATGTATTCTATGCATAGAATGCATAGAATGCAATCTATGTATTCTATGCATAGAATGCATAGGTTACATTGAATGCATAGAGTGCACAGAATGCATTCTATGTGATCAATGCATTCTATGCATAGAATGCAATCGATGTATTCTATGCATAGATTGCATAAAATACATTGATTACATACAATGCATTCTATGTATTCTATGTATTCTATGCATCGGACGCATAGAATGCAATCTATGTATTCTATGCATAGAATGATGCATAGAACACATGGAAGATATAGAATTATAAGTATTCTATGCACATAATGCATTCTATAGAGTGCACAGATTACATGGACACATTTTATGCATTCTATGTCTTCTATGTATTCTATGCATCGGATGCATAGAATGCAATCTATGTATTCTATGCATAGAACGCATAGATTACATGGAATGCATAGAATGTATTCTATGCATAGAACGCATAGATTACATGGAATGTATAGAGTGCATGGAATGCAACCTATGTATTCTATATATTCCATGCATAGAATGCATAGAATACATAGAAGACATAGAGTTCTATGTATTCTATGCATAGAGTGCATAGATTACATGGAGCGCATTTTATGCATTCTATGTCTTCTATGTATTCTATGTATTCTATGCATAGAATGCATAGAATGCAATCTATGTATTCTATGCATAGAATGCATCGGTTACATGGAATGCATATAGTGCATAGAATGTATTCCATGCATAGAACGCATAGATTACATGGAATGTATAGAGTGCACAGAATGCATTCTATGTGATCAATATATTCTATGCATAGAATGCAATCTATGTATTCTATGCATAGAATGCATAAAATACATTGATTACATACAATGCCTTCTACGTAATCAATGTATTCTATGTATTCTATGCATCGAATGCATAGAATGCAATCTATGTATTCTATGCATAGAGTGCATAGATTACATGGACACATTTTATGCATTCTATGTCTTCAATGTATTCTATGTATTCTATGCATAGAATGCATAGAATGCATAGAATGCAATCTATGTATTCTATGCATAGAATGCATAGGTTACATTGAATGCATAAAGTGCACAGAATGCATTCTATGTGATCAATGTATTCTATGCATAGAATGCAGTCTATGTATTCTATGCATAGAGTGCATAGATTACATGGAACGCATTCTATGCATTCTATGTCTTCTATGTCTTCTATGTATTTCATGCATAGAATGCGTCGAATGCAATCTATGTATTCTATGCATAGAATGCATAGATTACATGGGTTGCATAGAGTGCATAGAATGCATTCTTTGTGATAAATGTATTCTATGCATTCTATGCATAAAAAGTACTCTATGCATCAATACCATAGAATACATAGAATGCATAGATTACAAGGAATGCATAGAGTGCCTAGAATGCAACCTATGTATTCTATATATTCCATGCATAGAATGCATAGAATACATAGAAGACATAGAGTTCTATGTATTCTATGCATAGAGTGCATAGATTACATGGAACGCATTTTATGCATTCTATGTCTTCTATGTATTCTATGTATTCTATGCATAGAATGCATAGAATGCATAGAATGCAATCTATGTATTCTATGCATAGAATGCATAGGTTACATTGAATGCATAGAGTGCACAGAATGCATTCTATGTGATCAATGTATTCTATGCATAGAATGCAATCGATGTATTCTATGCATAGATTGCATAAAATACATTGATTACATACAATGCATTCTATGTATTCTATGTATTCTATGTATTCTATGCATCGGACGCATAGAATGCAATCTATGTATTCTATGCATAGAATGATGCATAGAACACATGGAAGATATAGAATTATAAGTATTCTATGCACATAATGCATTCTATGTCTTCTATGTATTCTATGCATAGAATGCATAGAATGCAATCTATGTATTCTATGCATAGAACGCATAGATTACATGGAATGCATATAGTGCATAGAATGTATTCTATGCATAGAACGCATAGATTACATGGAATGTATAGAGTGCACAGAATGCATTCTATGTGATCAATATATTCTATGCATAGAATGCAATCTATGTAGTCTATGCATAGAATGCATAAAATACATTGATCACATACAATGCCTTCTACGTAATCAATGTATTCTATTTATTCTATGCATAGAACGCATAGCTTACATGGAATGCATAGAGTGCATAGAATGTATTCTATGCATAGAACGCATAGATTACATGGAATGTATATAGTTCATAGAATGCATTCTATGTGATCAATATATTCCAAGCATAGAATGCAATCTATGTATTCTATGCATAGAATGCATAAAATACATTGATTACATACAATGCCTTCTATGTAATCAATGTATTCTATGTATTCTATGCTTCGAATGCATAGAATGCAATCTATGTATTCTATGCATAGAATGCATGGATTACATGGAATGCATAGAGTGCATAAAATGTATTCTATGCATAGAATGCATAGAATGCATAGAATACATAGAAGACATAGAATTCTATGTATTCTTTGCACAGAGTGCATAGATTACATGGAACGCATTCTATGCATTCTATACCTTCTATGTCTTCTATGTATTCTATGCATAGAATGCAGAGAATGCAATTTATGTATTCTATGCATAGAATGCATAGATTACATGGAATGCATAGAATGTATTCTATGCATAGAACGCATAGAATACATGGAATGTATAGAGTGCACAGAATGCATTCAATGTGATCAATATATTCTATGCATAGAATGTAATCTATGTATTCTATGCATAGAATGCATAAAATACATTGATTACATACAATGCCTTCTATGTAATCAATGTATTCTATGTATTCTATGCATAGAACGCATAGATTACATGGAATGCATAGAGTGCATAGAATGTATTCTATGCATAGAACGCATAGACTACATGGAATGTATATAGTGCATCGAACGCATTCTATGTGATCAATATATTCTATGCATAGAATGCAATCTATGTATTCTATGCATAGAATGCATAAAATACATTGATTACATACAATGCCTTCTATGTAATCAATGTATTCTATGTATTCTATGCATCGAATGCATAGAATGCAATCTATGTATTCTATGCATAGAGTGCATAGATTACATGGAACGCATTCTATGTGTCATATTATGTTATTTACTACAAATACTGTTTTGGTAATTAGATGACTCATATGACTCATACTGTTTTAGATATGCTACTACACTGTATTATTATTATTCAAATCAGTTCTGTTTGTGCCTTCATACAGTATACATCACATTACAATACTAGACCATAGTCCTAACTTAGAGTACAATAAATTAAATATAAATTGTAACCAAAGTATCTTGAGTATAGCTGAGCATTAGTAGACTACAGCATAACAAGAATCGGTAACAATACATGGTGTCAGAAGTGAACTCTGGGAAAGGATATGGCAGCTAAACCGCCATCACCGTTTGACTTTAGTAATCCTAATGGTTGGGATGAGTGGATAAGGAGATACAGTAGGTATCATAATGTAACAAAGATGTCAAAGGAGGACGATGAGCTGCAAATAGACAGTCTTCTTTATACAATGGGCGAGGCAGCAGAGGATATTTTTATCCAACTAACACTTACACCAGAGGACAGAAAAGTCTACAGTAAGGTGAAGGAAGCTTTCAGCGCTTATTTTACGCCCAGAACAAATAAGGCACATGATATAGTCCAGTTCAATGGCAGAACTCAAGGCATTAATGAGAGCAATGAAGAGTACATCAGGATATTACATTCATTGGCTCAGAAATGTGACTTTGGCACAGCACATAATGACAATATTAAATACCGTTTGCTGACAGGAATGAAAGATAAGACGCTGTCAGTAGAACTCCAGCAATTGACAGAAACCCAACTTACGCTTGAAGCAGTAACAAATAGAATGAGGGCGAAAGAAGTAATCCAGAAAAATCTAGAACTTGCTAAGCCAGAACAACCCGCAGACGTAGATGCAATTCGAAGAAGACGACCGCAGAACGTCCCAACAGCAGGTGCAAACAAACATGAACATGGCAACATGATAAATAACTGTCGCAAATGTGGATCAAATCATAAATTTAGAAACTGTCCGGCATATGGAAAGCTATGTAAAAAGTGCAACAAAAAGAACCACTTTGCCAAGGTATGTCGCAGTAAATCTACAAGCAGTGTAGAGATACCAGAAAGCAGCACAGATCAACAGGTTGGACAGTGCATGTTTAATGTGGGTACATGTAGTAATATTGTAGTTAATGCATGCAATTCAGTATGGTATGAAAATTTTGTTTTTGGTAGTACCAATGTTTCCATGAAAATTGATACTGGTGCACAGATCAATATTATAACTAGAGAGATTTTTGAGAAACTTGATGTACCTGGCAAAATCAAAGCTGTTGATGCAAAGCTCACTGGTTATACAGGCCATGTCATACCGATAGATGGGGTTGTAGAGTTACCATTCAGGTTTCGTGGCAAATCGTACAGATCTGAGTTCTATGTAACCACCACTAAAAATTCACCTCTCTTGGGCCTTCCTACTATCAGACAGATTGGGCTCATGGGAGTGGATCAGGTGATACCTGAGGCCTTTGATAAGGTGGTGATTGAACAATTTAGGGATGTGTTTGAAGGGTTTGGAAAATTAGACTTTGAACACCATATCACAGTAGATCCTGAGGCTACTCCAATAGTATGCAGAGTAAGGCCAGTTCCTATCAATGTAAAACCCAAGCTAAAGGCAGAGTTAGATAGATTAGAGACACTGGACATTATACAGAAGTGTAATGAACCATCAGATTGGGTATCCCCTATAGTTATAGCAGAAAAGCCCAATAACAAAATTAGACTTTGTTTGGATCCCAGGCTGTTAAACAAAGCAATTAAGAGGGAGCATTACAAGTTGCCCACAAACACTGAAATTTTCAGTAAGATAGGCCAATCAAAATTCTTCTCTACACTTGACGCTACTAATGGCTTTCACCAAATACAGCTAGATGAAGAGAGCTGTAAACTGACCACTTTTATCACACCTTATGGTCGTTACAACTACAAGAGACTACCTTTTGGTTTGAATTCTAGTGCAGAGGTGTTCCACAAAGCGATGTGTCAAAAACTAGGTGACATAGAAGGGGTAGAGATTTACATAGATGACTTGTTAGTTCATGGTCCTACGAAAGAGATACATGACAATAGGCTAAAACAAGTGCTTCAAAGATGCCGTGAAATAAATCTGAAGTTGAACCTAGACAAATGTAATTTGGGGAAACAGCCGATTAACTTCTTAGGGCATGAGATATCAAGTGAAGGCATCTTGCCAAAACGTGACAGGGCTAATGCAATTAATGACATGCTAACACCAACAAACAAAAATGAAGTGCAGAGATTTTTGGGATTTGTGAACTATTTGGGAAAATTCTGTCCTGATCTTGCTAAAGAAACTGAGCCACTCAGACAACTTTTGAGAAAAAGTTCAATGTTCATTTGGGAAAAGAGACACAATGACGCTTTCAACAAAATAAAGCAACTGGTCACAAATGCACCTTTGCTGAGACATTTTGACCCTGAAAAGGAGGTTACATTGCAGGTAGATGCTAGCTCACATAGCTTAGGTGCAGTACTGATGCAGGAAGGTCAGCCAGTAGAATTTGCGGCAAAATCCCTCACTGAAACTCAGAAAAGATATGCTCAAATAGAAAAGGAGCTGTTGGCAGTTTTATTTGGATGCAGAAAATTCCATTACTATGTCTATGGTGGTAGCAAATTCACCATACAGACAGATCACAAACCGTTGCTTGGTATTATTGAGAAAAACATAGAGGAGACGAATCCTAGAATTAGGAGAATGCTGTTAGAGCTAGTTTCCTATGATTTCAGGCTAGTTTATAAGAAGGGCAATGAAATGTACATAGCAGACATGCTTAGTAGAGCTTCTTACCCTAAAATAGATACAAGTGTCAATAGCGTTGAAGAATTTGACCCTTTGCTTAGCATTGTGAATGTAGTTTTCACTTCTAATGAGGCTAGGGAGTCATTCAAGCAAGCCACACTACATGACAAAGAGTTGCAAGAACTTAGGCTATTTGTAAACAATGGATGGCCAAAACACAGAAAATCTTGTAGTTTTGTGGGCAGGAAATATTGGCAGTGGAGAAATGAGATAAGCATTTGTGATGATTTGTTGTTTGCTGATTCAAAGCTGGTTGTCCCTTTGTCAAAACAACCAGATATACTCATTAAATTGCACAAATCACACCAAGGCATTGTCAAAACAAGAGCTTTAGCAAAAACAGCAGTATTTTGGCCTGGTATAAATAGCGACATTGAGGCAATGATTCATAAATGTGCAAACTGTAGAGAGTACATGGATCAACAATCCAGACAACCACTTATCCCATCTCAAGTGCCGGAATACCCTTTTCACACTGTAGGAGCTGATTTGTTTCATTTAGATGGGGAAAATTTTATGCTAATTGCGGATTACTACAGCAGATGGATGATCATTGAGCCTTTGAAAACAATAACAAGCTCATCAGTGATTCAGTGTTTTGAGAACACATTTGCTGATTATGGGGTAGTGGCAGTACTGAGAAGTGACAATGGACCACAATTCACAAGTCAGCAGTTTCAAAACTTTTTGCAAAAACAAGGGGTCACACATATCACATCATCACCAGGATATCCGCAAAGTAATGGCCTTGCAGAGAGGCATGTAAGGGTAGCAAAAAATTTGCTAAAAAAGTGCAAGGATGAAGGGATTTCTTTTTATGATGGTTTGAGAAACTTGAGAAATACACCAATTAGCAGCAGCATACCATCCCCTGCCACTCTATTGCAAGGTAGAGTATTGCCAGATGGCATACCAAGAGATATAAATGCATTGTTCCCCAATTCTTACAACAGGGAAGCAATACAAAGTGAATTCGAAAATGTTAAGTCTACCCAGAAATTACACTATGACAAACATGCAAGAGCAGAACTTCCAGCTCTAGAGGTAGGCCAAAGAAAAAGAGAGTAAAGATAAATGGAAAATGGGTGTTGGGTAAAGTCCAGAGCTCAGATGTGAGCAGCCCTAGATCATATTGGGTGGTAACTGATCAGAACAAAAAATATCGTAGAACCAGATCTGATATAGTACCAACAGGTGAGCCAGAAAAATTGCCAGATGTTGGGTTGCCACCATTACCTGAGGCTACAGTTGAGCCTGTTCCACTTCCTGTGCCGGCTCATGTATATTCTGAACCTCAGAGGGCCCAAGCCCCCAGTATTGATCCACCTGGTGCTTATAGAACTCAGAGGGGGAGATTAGTCACTAAACCTGTTAGGTGGGGCTATGACCAATGAAGTTATAGTTACTAAGGCCAGGGTAACCTATGAGCTTTGTACCAGCAAATTATATTATTCATACAGCAATAGTTTTTGATATTCTGTAGCTTTCAATATTATATAACGTGTGTATTATACCATGTAATTTTTAGCTGTATGAACCAAGTAATATTTTTATCCAATTAGTGTGAAATTTTAGAAAATAATGTAAACCAAAAAAAGGGAGATGTCATATTATGTTATTTACTACAAATACTGTTTTGGTAATTAGATGACTCATATGACTCATACTGTTTTAGATATGCTACTACACTGTATTATTATTATTCAAATCAGTTCTGTTTGTGCCTTCATACAGTATACATCACATTACAATACTAGACCATAGTCCTAACTTAGAGTACAATAAATTAAATATAAATTGTAACCAAAGTATCTTGAGTATAGCTGAGCATTAGTAGACTACAGCATAACAAGAATCGGTAACAATACACTATGCATTCTATGTCTTCTATGTCTTCTATGTATTTCATGCATAGAATGCATCGAATGCAATCTATGTATTCTACGCATAAAATGCATAGATTACATGGGATGCATAGAGTGCATAGAATGCATTCTTTGTGATAAATGTATTCTATGCATTCTATGCATAAAAAGTACTCTATGCATCAATACCATAGAATACATAGAATGCATAGATTACAAGGAATGCATAGAGTGCATAGAATGCAACCTATGTATTCCATATATTCCATGCATAGAATGCATAGAATACATAGAAGACATAGAGTTCTATGTATTCTATGCATAGAGTGCATAGATTACGTGGAACGCATTTTATGCATTCTATGTCTTCTATGTATTCTATGTATTCTATGCATAGAATGCATAGAATGCATAGAATGCAATCTATGTATTCTATGCATAGAATGCATAGGTTACATTGAATGCATAGAGTGCACAGAATGCATTCTATGTGATCAATGCATTCTATGCATAGAATGCAATCGATGTATTCTATGCATAGATTGCATAAAATACATTGATTACATACAATGCATTCTATGTATTCTATGTATTCTATGCATCGGACGCATAGAATGCAATCTATGTATTCTATGCATAGAATGATGCATAGAACACATGGAAGATATAGAATTATAAGTATTCTATGCACATAATGCATTCTATAGAGTGCACAGATTACATGGACACATTTTATGCATTCTATGTCTTCTATGTATTCTATGCATCGGATGCATAGAATGCAATATATGTATTCTATGCATAGAACGCATAGATTACATGGAATGCATAGAATGTATTCTATGCATAGAACGCATAGATTACATGGAATGTATAGAGTGCATGGAATGCAACCTATGTATTCTATATATTCCATGCATAGAATGCATAGAATACATAGAAGACATAGAGTTCTATGTATTCTATGCATAGAGTGCATAGATTACATGGAACGCATTTTATGCATTCTATGTCTTCTATGTATTCTATGTATTCTATGCATAGAATGCATAGAATGCAATCTATGTATTCTATGCATAGAATGCATAGATTACATGGAATGCATATAGTGCATAGAATGTATTCCATGCATAGAACGCATAGATTACATGGAATGTATAGAGTGCACAGAATGCATTCTATGTGATCAATATATTCTATGCATAGAATGCAATCTATGTATTCTATGCATAGAATGCATAAAATACATTGATTACATACAATGCCTTCTATGTAATCAATGTATTCTATTTATTCTATGCATAGAACGCATAGATTACATGGTGTGCATAGAGTGCATAGAATGTATTCTATGCATAGAATGCATAGATTACATGGAATGTATACAGTGCATAGAATGCATTCTATGTGCTCAATATATTCTATGCATAGAATGCAATCTATGTATTCTATGTATTCTATGCATCGGATGCATAGAATGCAATCTATGTATTCTATGCATAGAATGATGCATAGAATACATGGAAGATATAGAATTATAAGTATTCTATGCACATAATACATTCTATGTCTTCTATGTATTCTATGCATAGAATGCATAGAATGCATAGAATGCAATCTATGTATTCTATGCATAGAACGCATAGATTGCATGGAATGCATATAGTGCATAGAATGTATTCTATGCATAGAACGCATAGATTATATGGAATGTATAGAGTGCACAGAATGCATTCCATGTGATCAATATATTCTATGCATAGAATGCGATCTACGTATTCTATGCATACAGTGCATAGAATACATAGAAGACATAGAGTTCTATGTATTCTATGCATAGAGTGCATAGATTACATGGAACGCATTTTATGCATTCTATGTCTTCTATGTCTTCTATGTATTTCATGCATAGAATGCATCGAATGCAATCTATGTATTCTACGCATAAAATGCATAGATTACATGGGATGCATAGAGTGCATAGAATGCATTCTTTGTGATAAATGTATTCTATGCATTCTATGCATAAAAAGTACTCTATGCATCAATACCATAGAATACATAGAATGCATAGATTACAAGGAATGCATAGAGTGCATAGAATGCAACCTATGTATTCCATATATTCCATGCATAGAATGCATAGAATACATAGAAGACATAGAGTTCTATGTATTCTATGCATAGAGTGCATAGATTACGTGGAACGCATTTTATGCATTCTATGTCTTCTATGTATTCTATGTATTCTATGCATAGAATGCATAGAATGCAATCTATGTATTCTATGCATAGAATGCATAGGTTACATTGAATGCATAGAGTGCACAGAATGCATTCTATGTGATCAATGCATTCTATGCATAGAATGCAATCGATGTATTCTATGCATAGATTGCATAAAATACATTGATTACATACAATGCATTCTATGTATTCTATGTATTCTATGCATCGGACGCATAGAATGCAATCTATGTATTCTATGCATAGAATGATGCATAGAACACATGGAAGATATAGAATTATAAGTATTCTATGCACATAATGCATTCTATAGAGTGCACAGATTACATGGACACATTTTATGCATTCTATGTCTTCTATGTATTCTATGCATCGGATGCATAGAATGCAATCTATGTATTCTATGCATAGAACGCATAGATTACATGGAATGCATAGAATGTATTCTATGCATAGAACGCATAGATTACATGGAATGTATAGAGTGCATGGAATGCAACCTATGTATTCTATATATTCCATGCATAGAATGCATAGATTACATGGAATGTATAGAGTGCACAGAATGCATTCTATGTGATCAATATATTCTATGCATAGAATGCAATCTATGTATTCTATGCATAGAATGCATAGATTACATGGACACATTTTATGCATTCTATGTCTTCAATGTATTCTATGTATTCTATGCATAGAATGCATAGAATGCATAGAATGCAATCTATGTATTCTATGCATAGAATGCATAGGTTACATTGAATGCATAAAGTGCACAGAATGCATTCTATGTGATCAATGTATTCTATGCATAGAATGCAGTCTATGTATTCTATGCATAGAGTGCATAGATTACATGGAACGCATTCTATGCATTCTATGTCTTCTATGTCTTCTATGTATTTCATGCATAGAATGCGTCGAATGCAATCTATGTATTCTATGCATAGAATGCATAGATTACATGGGTTGCATAGAGTGCATAGAATGCATTCTTTGTGATAAATGTATTCTATGCATTCTATGCATAAAAAGTACTCTATGCATCAATACCATAGAATACATAGAATGCATAGATTACAAGGAATGCATAGAGTGCCTAGAATGCAACCTATGTATTCTATATATTCCATGCATAGAATGCATAGAATACATAGAAGACATAGAGTTCTATGTATTCTATGCATAGAGTGCATAGATTACATGGAACGCATTTTATGCATTCTATGTCTTCTATGTATTCTATGTATTCTATGCATAGAATGCATAGAATGCAATCTATGTATTCTATGCATAGAATGCATAGGTTACATTGAATGCATAGAGTGCACAGAATGCATTCTATGTGATCAATGTATTCTATGCATAGAATGCAATCGATGTATTCTATGCATAGATTGCATAAAATACATTGATTACATACAATGCATTCTATGTATTCTATGTATTCTATGTATTCTATGCATCGGACGCATAGAATGCAATCTATGTATTCTATGCATAGAATGATGCATAGAACACATGGAAGATATAGAATTATAAGTATTCTATGCACATCATGCATTCTATGTCTTCTATGTATTCTATGCATAGAATGCATAGAATGCAATCTATGTATTCTATGCATAGAACGCATAGATTACATGGAATGCATATAGTGCATAGAATGTATTCTATGCATAGAACGCATAGATTACATGGAATGTATAGAGTGCACAGAATGCATTCTATGTGATCAATATATTCTATGCATAGAATGCAATCTATGTAGTCTATGCATAGAATGCATAAAATACATTGATCACATACAATGCCTTCTACGTAATCAATGTATTCTATTTATTCTATGCATAGAACGCATAGCTTACATGGAATGCATAGAGTGCATAGAATGTATTCTATGCATAGAACGCATAGATTACATGGAATGTATATAGTTCATAGAATGCATTCTATGTGATCAATATATTCCAAGCATAGAATGCAATCTATGTATTCTATGCATAGAATGCATAAAATACATTGATTACATACAATGCCTTCTATGTAATCAATGTATTCTATGTATTCTATGCATCGAATGCATAGAATGCAATCTATGTATTCTATGCATAGAATGCATGGATTACATGGAATGCATAGAGTGCATAAAATGTATTCTATGCATAGAATGCATAGAATGCATAGAATACATAGAAGACATAGAATTCTATGTATTCTTTGCACAGAGTGCATAGATTACATGGAACGCATTCTATGCATTCTATACCTTCTATGTCTTCTATGTATTCTATGCATAGAATGCAGAGAATGCAATTTATGTATTCTATGCATAGAATGCATAGATTACATGGAATGCATAGAATGTATTCTATGCATAGAACGCATAGAATACATGGAATGTATAGAGTGCACAGAATGCATTCAATGTGATCAATATATTCTATGCATAGAATGCAATCTATGTATTCTATGCATAGAATGCATAAAATACATTGATTACATACAATGCCTTCTATGTAATCAATGTATTCTATGTATTCTATGCATAGAACGCATAGATTACATGGAATGCATAGAGTGCATAGAATGTATTCTATGCATAGAACGCATAGATTACATGGAATGTATATAGTGCATCGAACGCATTCTATGTGATCAATATATTCTATGCATAGAATGCAATCTATGTATTCTATGCATAGAATGCATAAAATACATTGATTACATACAATGCCTTCTATGTATTCAATGTATTCTATGTATTCTATGCATCGAATGCATAGAATGCAATCTATGTATTCTATGCATAGAGTGCATAGATTACATGGAACGCATTCTATGCATTCTATGTCTTCTATGTCTTCTATGTATTTTATGCATAGAATGCATCGAATGCAATCTATGTATTCTACGCATAAAATGCATAGATTACATGGGATGCATAGAGTGCATAGAATGCATTCTTTGTGATAAATGTATTCTATGCATTCTATGCATAAAAAGTACTCTATGCATCAATACCATAGAATACATAGAATGCATAGATTACAAGGAATGCATAGAGTGCATAGAATGCAACCTATGTATTCCATATATTCCATGCATAGAATGCATAGAATACATAGAAGACATAGAGTTCTATGTATTCTATGCATAGAGTGCATAGATTACGTGGAACGCATTTTATGCATTCTATGTCTTCTATGTATTCTATGTATTCTATGCATAGAATGCATAGAATGCATAGAATGCAATCTATGTATTCTATGCATAGAATGCATAGGTTACATTGAATGCATAGAGTGCACAGAATGCATTCTATGTGATCAATGCATTCTATGCATAGAATGCAATCGATGTATTCTATGCATAGATTGCATAAAATACATTGATTACATACAATGCATTCTATGTATTCTATGTATTCTATGCATCGGACGCATAGAATGCAATCTATGTATTCTATGCATAGAATGATGCATAGAACACATGGAAGATATAGAATTATAAGTATTCTATGCACATAATGCATTCTATAGAGTGCACAGATTACATGGACACATTTTATGCATTCTATGTCTTCTATGTATTCTATGCATCGGATGCATAGAATGCAATCTATGTATTCTATGCATAGAACGCATAGATTACATGGAATGCATAGAATGTATTCTATGCATAGAACGCATAGATTACATGGAATGTATAGAGTGCATGGAATGCAACCTATGTATTCTATATATTCCATGCATAGAATGCATAGAATACATAGAAGACATAGAGTTCTATGTATTCTATGCATAGAGTGCATAGATTACATGGAACGCATTTTATGCATTCTATGTCTTCTATGTATTCTATGTATTCTATGCATAGAATGCATAGAATGCAATCTATGTATTCTATGCATAGAATGCATAGGTTACATGGAATGCATATAGTGCATAGAATGTATTCCATGCATAGAACGCATAGATTACATGGAATGTATAGAGTGCACAGAATGCATTCTATGTGATCAATATATTCTATGCATAGAATGCAATCTATGTATTCTATGCATAGAATGCATAAAATACATTGATTACATACAATGCCTTCTATGTAATCAATGTATTCTATTTATTCTATGCATAGAACGCATAGATTACATGGTGTGCATAGAGTGCATAGAATGTATTCTATGCATAGAATGCATAGATTACATGGAATGTATACAGTGCATAGAATGCATTCTATGTGCTCAATATATTCTATGCATAGAATGCAATCTATGTATTCTATGTATTCTATGCATCGGATGCATAGAATGCAATCTATGTATTCTATGCATAGAATGATGCATAGAATACATGGAAGATATAGAATTATAAGTATTCTATGCACATAATACATTCTATGTCTTCTATGTATTCTATGCATAGAATGCATAGAATGCATAGAATGCAATCTATGTATTCTATGCATAGAACGCATAGATTGCATGGAATGCATATAGTGCATAGAATGTATTCTATGCATAGAACGCATAGATTATATGGAATGTATAGAGTGCACAGAATGCATTCCATGTGATCAATATATTCTATGCATAGAATGCGATCTACGTATTCTATGCATACAGTGCATAGAATACATAGAAGACATAGAGTTCTATGTATTCTATGCATAGAGTGCATAGATTACATGGAACGCATTTTATGCATTCTATGTCTTCTATGTATTCTATGTATTCTATGCATAGAATGCATAGAATGCATAGAATGCAATCTATGTATTCTATGCATAGAATGCATAGGTTACATTGAATGCATAGAGTGCACAGAATGCATTCTATGTGATCAATGTATTCTACGCATAGAATGCAATCTATGTATTCTATGCATAGAATGCATAAAATACATTGACCACATACAATGCCTTCTATGTAATCAATGTATTCTATGTATTCTATGCATCGAATGCATAGAATGCAATATATGTATTCTATGCATAGAGTGCATAGATAACATGGAACGCATTCTATGCATTCTATGTCTTCTATGTCTTCTATGTATTTCATGCATAGAATGCATAGAATGCAATTTATGTATTCTATGCATAGAATGCATAGATTACATGGGATGCATAGAGTGCATAG
Source organism: Bugulina stolonifera (assembly GCA_935421135.1). Taxonomy (NCBI): domain Eukaryota; kingdom Metazoa; phylum Bryozoa; class Gymnolaemata; order Cheilostomatida; family Bugulidae; genus Bugulina; species Bugulina stolonifera. Next base: position 561,557 of record OW285195.1, on the reverse strand, counting down.
AATGCATTCTTTGTGATAAATGTATTTTATGCATTCTATGCATAAAAAGGTATTCTATGCATCAATACCATAGAATACATAGAATGCATAGATTACAAGGAATGCATAGAGTGCATAGAATGCAACCTATGTATTCTGTATATTCCATGCATAGAATGCATAGAATACATAGAACACATAGAGTTCTATGTATTCTATGCATAGAGTGCATAGATTACATGGAACGCATTTTATGCATTCTATGTCTTCTATGTATTCTATGTATTCTATGCATAGAATGCATAGAATGCATAGAATGCAATCTATGTATTCTATGCATAGAATGCATAGGTTACATTGAATGCATAGAGTGCACAGAATGCATTCTATGTGATCAATGTATTCTACGCATAGAATGCAATCTATGTATTCTATGCATAGAATGCATAAAATACATTGATTACATACAATGCCTTCTATGTAATCAATGTATTCTATGTATTCTATGCATAGAACGCATAGATTACATGGAATGCATAGAGTGCATAGAATGTATTCTATGCATAGAATGCATAGATTACATGGAATGTATAGAGTGCATAGAATGCATTCTATGTGATCAATATATTCTATGCATAGAATGCAATCTATGTATTCTATGCCTAGAATGATGCATAGAACACATGGGAGATATAGAATTATAAGTATTCTATGCACATAATGCATTCTATGTCTTCTATGTATTCTATGCATAGAATGCATAGAATGCATAAAATGCAATCTATGTATTCTATGCATAGAACGCATAGATTACATGGAACGCATATAGTGCATAGAATGTATTCCATGCATAGAACGCATAGATTACATGGAATGTATAGAGTGCACAGAATGCATTCTATGTGATCAATATATTCTATGCATAGAATGCAATCTATGTATTCTATGCATAGAATGCATAAAATACATTGATTACATACAATGCCTTCTATGTAATCAATGTATTCTATTTATTCTATGCATAGAACGCATAGATTACATGGTATGCATAGAGTGCATAGAATGTATTCTATGCATAGAACGCATAGATTACATGGAATGTATATAGTGCATAGAACGCATTCTATGTGATCAATATATTCTATGCATAGAATGCAATCTATGTATTCTATGCATAGAATGCATAGAATACATTGATTACATACAATGCCTTCTATGTAATCAATGTATTCTATGTATTCTATGCATCGAATGCATAGAATGCAATATATGTATTCTATGCATAGAGTGCATAGATAACATGGAACGCATTCTATGCATTCTATGTCTTCTATGTCTTCTATGTCTTCTATGTATTTCATGCATAGAATGCATAGAATGCAATTTATGTATTCTATGCATAGAATGCATAGATTACATGGGATGCATAGAGTGCATAGAATGCATTCTTTGTGATAAATGTATTTTATGCATTCTATGCATAAAAAGGTATTCTATGCATCAATACCATAGAATACATAGAATGCATAGATTACAAGGAATGCATAGAGTGCATAGAATGCAACCTATGTATTCTGTATATTCTATGCATAGAATGCATAAAATACATTGATTACATACAATGCCTTCTATGTAATCAATGTATTCTATGTATTCTATGCATCGAATGCATAGAATGCAATCTATGTATTCTATGCATAGAATGCATGGATTACATGGAATGCATAGAGTGCATAAAATGTATTCCATGCATAGAATGCATAGAATGCATAGAATACATAGAAGACATAGAATTCTATGTATTCTTTGCACAGAGTGCATAGATTACATGGAACGCATTCTATGCATTCTATACCTTCTATGTCTTCTATGTATTCTATGCATAGAATGCAGAGAATGCAATTTATGTATTCTATGCATAGAATGCATAGATTACATGGAATGCATAGAATGTATTCTATGCATAGAACGCATAGAATACATGGAATGTATAGAGTGCACAGAATGCATTCAATGTGATCAATATATTCAATGCATAGAATGCAATCTATGTATTCTATGCATAGAATGCATAAAATACATTGATTACATACAATGCCTTCTATGTAATCAATGTATTCTATGTATTCTATGCATAGAACGCATAGATTACATGGAATGCATAGAGTGCATAGAATGTATTCTATGCATAGAACGCATAGATTACATGGAATGTATATAGTGCATCGAACGCATTCTATGTGATCAATATATTCTATGCATAGAATGCAATCTATGTATTCTATGCATAGAATGCATAAAATACATTGATTACATACAATGCCTTCTATGTATTCAATGTATTCTATGTATTCTATGCATCGAATGCATAGAATGCAATCTATGTATTCTATGCATAGAGTGCATAGATTACATGGAACGCATTCTATGCATTCTATGTCTTCTATGTCTTCTATGTATTTCATGCATAGAATGCATCGAATGCAATCTATGTATTCTACGCATAAAATGCATAGATTACATGGGATGCATAGAGTGCATAGAATGCATTCTTTGTGATAAATGTATTCTATGCATTCTATGCATAAAAAGTACTCTATGCATCAATACCATAGAATACATAGAATGCATAGATTACAAGGAATGCATAGAGTGCATAGAATGCAACCTATGTATTCCATATATTCCATGCATAGAATGCATAGAATACATAGAAGACATAGAGTTCTATGTATTCTATGCATAGAGTGCATAGATTACGTGGAACGCATTTTATGCATTCTATGTCTTCTATGTATTCTATGTATTCTATGCATAGAATGCATAGAATGCATAGAATGCAATCTATGTATTCTATGCATAGAATGCATAGGTTACATTGAATGCATAGAGTGCACAGAATGCATTCTATGTGATCAATGTATTCTATGCATAGAATGCAATCGATGTATTCTATGCATAGATTGCATAAAATACATTGATTACATACAATGCATTCTATGTATTCTATGTATTCTATGCATCGGACGCATAGAATGCAATCTATGTATTCTATGCATAGAATGATGCATAGAACACATGGAAGATATAGAATTATAAGTATTCTATGCACATAATGCATTCTATAGAGTGCACAGATTACATGGACACATTTTATGCATTCTATGTCTTCTATGTATTCTATGCATCGGATGCATAGAATGCAATCTATGTATTCTATGCATAGAACGCATAGATTACATGGAATGCATAGAATGTATTCTATGCATAGAACGCATAGATTACATGGAATGTATAGAGTGCATGGAATGCAACCTATGTATTCTATATATTCCATGCATAGAATGCATAGAATACATAGAAGACATAGAGTTCTATGTATTCTATGCATAGAGTGCATAGATTACATGGAACGCATTTTATGCATTCTATGTCTTCTATGTATTCTATGTATTCTATGCATAGAATGCATAGAATGCAATCTATGTATTCTATGCATAGAATTCATAGGTTACATGGAATGAATATAGTGCATAGAATGTATTCCATGCATAGAACGCATAGATTACATGGAATGTATAGAGTGCACAGAATGCATTCTATGTGATCAATATATTCTATGCATAGAATGCAATCTATGTATTCTATGCATAGAATGCATAAAATACATTGATTACATACAATGCCTTCTATGTAATCAATGTATTCTATTTATTCTATGCATAGAACGCATAGATTACATGGTGTGCATAGAGTGCATAGAATGTATTCTATGCATAGAATGCATAGATTACATGGAATGTATACAGTGCATAGAATGCATTCTATGTGCTCAATATATTCTATGCATAGAATGCAATCTATGTATTCTATGTATTCTATGCATCGGATGCATAGAATGCAATCTATGTATTCTATGCATAGAATGATGCATAGAATACATGGAAGATATAGAATTATAAGTATTCTATGCACATAATACATTCTATGTCTTCTATGTATTCTATGCATAGAATGCATAGAATGCAATCTATGTATTCTATGCATAGAACGCATAGATTGCATGGAATGCATATAGTGCATAGAATGTATTCTATGCATAGAACGCATAGATTATATGGAATGTATAGAGTGCACAGAATGCATTCCATGTGATCAATATATTCTATGCATAGAATGCGATCTACGTATTCTATGCATACAGTGCATAGAATACATAGAAGACATAGAGTTCTATGTATTCTATGCATAGAGTGCATAGATTACATGGAACGCATTTTATGCATTCTATGTCTTCTATGTATTCTATGTATTCTATGCATAGAATGCATAGAATGCATAGAATGCAATCTATGTATTCTATGCATAGAATGCATAGGTTACATTGAATGCATAGAGTGCACAGAATGCATTCTATGTGATCAATGTATTCTACGCATAGAATGCAATCTATGTATTCTATGCATAGAATGCATAAAATACATTGACCACATACAATGCCTTCTATGTAATCAATGTATTCTATGTATTCTATGCATCGAATGCATAGAATGCAATATATGTATTCTATGCATAGAGTGCATAGATAACATGGAACGCATTCTATGCATTCTATGTCTTCTATGTCTTCTATGTATTTCATGCATAGAATGCATAGAATGCAATTTATGTATTCTATGCATAGAATGCATAGATTACATGGGATGCATAGAGTGCATAGAATGCATTCTTTGTGATAAATGTATTTTATGCATTCTATGCATAAAAAGGTATTCTATGCATCAATACCATAGAATACATAGAATGCATAGATTACAAGGAATGCATAGAGTGCATAGAATGCAACCTATGTATTCTGTATATTCCATGCATAGAATGCATAGAATACATAGAACACATAGAGTTCTATGTATTCTATGCATAGAGTGCATAGATTACATGGAACGCATTTTATGCATTCTATGTCTTCTATGTCTTCTATGTATTCTATGCATAGAATGCATAGAATACATAGAAGACATAGAATGCAATCTATGTATTCTATGCATAGAATGCATAGGTTACATTGAATGCATAGAGTGCACAGAATGCATTCTATGTGATCAATGTATTCTACGCATAGAATGCAATCTATGTATTCTATGCATAGAATGCATAAAATACATTGATTACATACAATGCCTTCTATGTAATCAATGTATTCTATGTATTCTATGCATAGAACGCATAGATTACATGGAATGCATAGAGTGCATAGAATGTATTCTATGCATAGAATGCATAGATTACATGGAATGTATAGAGTGCATAGAATGCATTCTATGTGATCAATATATTCTATGCATAGAATGCAATCTATGTATTCTATGCCTAGAATGATGCATAGAACACATGGGAGATATAGAATTATAAGTATTCTATGCACATAATGCATTCTATGTCTTCTATGTATTCTATGCATAGAATGCATAGAATGCATAAAATGCAATCTATGTATTCTATGCATAGAACGCATAGATTACATGGAACGCATATAGTGCATAGAATGTATTCCATGCATAGAACGCATAGATTACATGGAATGTATAGAGTGCACAGAATGCATTCTATGTGATCAATATATTCTATGCATAGAATGCAATCTATGTATTCTATGCATAGAATGCATAAAATACATTGATTACATACAATGCCTTCTATGTAATCAATGTATTCTATTTATTCTATGCATAGAACGCATAGATTACATGGTATGCATAGAGTGCATAGAATGTATTCTATGCATAGAACGCATAGATTACATGGAATGTATATAGTGCATAGAACGCATTCTATGTGATCAATATATTCTATGCATAGAATGCAATCTATGTATTCTATGCATAGAATGCATAAAATACATTGATTACATACAATGCCTTCTATGTAATCAATGTATTCTATGTATTCTATGCATCGAATGCATAGAATGCAATATATGTATTCTATGCATAGAGTGCATAGATAACATGGAACGCATTCTATGCATTCTATGTCTTCTATGTCTTCTATGTCTTCTATGTATTTCATGCATAGAATGCATAGAATGCAATTTATGTATTCTATGCATAGAATGCATAGATTACATGGGATGCACAGAGTGCATAGAATGCATTCTTTGTGATAAATGTATTTTATGCATTCTATGCATAAAAAGGTATTCTATGCATCAATACCATAGAATACATAGAATGCATAGATTACAAGGAATGCATAGAGTGCATAGAATGCAACCTATGTATTCTGTATATTCCATGCATAGAATGCATAGAATACATAGAACACATAGAGTTCTATGTATTCTATGCATAGAGTGCATAGATTACATGGAACGCATTTTATGCATTCTATGTCTTCTATGTATTCTATGTATTCTATGCATAGAATGCATAGAATGCATAGAATGCATAGAATGCAATCTATGTATTCTATGCATAGAATGCATAGGTTACATTGAATGCATAGAGTGCACAGAATGCATTCTATGTGATCAATGTATTCTACGCATAGAATGCAATCTATGTATTCTATGCATAGAATGCATAAAATACATTGATTACATACAATGCCTTCTATGTAATCAATGTATTCTATGTATTCTATGCATAGAACGCATAGATTACATGGAATGCATAGAGTGCATAGAATGTATTCTATGCATAGAATGCATAGATTACATGGAATGTATAGAGTGCATAGAATGCATTCTATGTGATCAATATATTCTATGCATAGAATGCAATCTATGTATTCTATGCCTAGAATGATGCATAGAACACATGGGAGATATAGAATTATAAGTATTCTATGCACATAATGCATTCTATGTCTTCTATGTATTCTATGCATAGAATGCATAGAATGCATAAAATGCAATCTATGTATTCTATGCATAGAACGCATAGATTACATGGAACGCATATAGTGCATAGAATGTATTCCATGCATAGAACGCATAGATTACATGGAATGTATAGAGTGCACAGAATGCATTCTATGTGATCAATATATTCTATGCATAGAGTGCAATCTATGCATTCTATGCATAGAATGCATAAAATACATTGATTACATACAATGCCTTCTATGTAATCAATGTATTCTATTTATTCTATGCATAGAACGCATAGATTACATGGTATGCATAGAGTGCATAGAATGTATTCTATGCATAGAACGCATAGATTACATGGAATGTATATAGTGCGTAGAATGCATTCTATGTGATCAATATATTCTATGCATAGAGTGCAACCTATGTATTCTATGCATAGAATGCATAAAATACATTGATTACATACAATGCCTTCTATGTAATCAATGTATTCTATGTATTCTATGCATCGAATGCATAGAATGCAATCTATGTATTCTATGCATAGAGTGCATAGATTACATGGAACGCATTCTATGCATTCTATGTCTTCTATGTCTTCTATGTATTTCATGCATAGAATGCATAGAATGCAATCTATGTATTCTACGCATAAAATGCATAGATTACATGGGATGCATAGAGTGCATAGAATGCATTCTTTGTGATAAATGTATTCTATGCATTCTATGCATAAAAAGTACTCTATGCATCAATACCATAGAATACATAGAATGCATAGATTACAAGGAATGCATAGAGTGCATAGAATGCAACCTATGTATTCCATATATTCCATGCATAGAATGCATAGAATACATAGAAGACATAGAGTTCTATGTATTCTATGCATAGAGTGCATAGATTACGTGGAACGCATTTTATGCATTCTATGTCTTCTATGTATTCTATGTATTCTATGCATAGAATGCATAGAATGCATAGAATGCAATCTATGTATTCTATGCATAGAATGCATAGGTTACATTGAATGCATAGAGTGCACAGAATGCATTCTATGTGATCAATGCATTCTATGCATAGAATGCAATCGATGTATTCTATGCATAGATTGCATAAAATACATTGATTACATACAATGCATTCTATGTATTCTATGTATTCTATGCATCGGACGCATAGAATGCAATCTATGTATTCTATGCATAGAATGATGCATAGAACACATGGAAGATATAGAATTATAAGTATTCTATGCACATAATGCATTCTATAGAGTGCACAGATTACATGGACACATTTTATGCATTCTATGTCTTCTATGTATTCTATGCATCGGATGCATAGAATGCAATCTATGTATTCTATGCATAGAACGCATAGATTACATGGAATGCATAGAATGTATTCTATGCATAGAACGCATAGATTACATGGAATGTATAGAGTGCATGGAATGCAACCTATGTATTCTATATATTCCATGCATAGAATGCATAGAATACATAGAAGACATAGAGTTCTATGTATTCTATGCATAGAGTGCATAGATTACATGGAACGCATTTTATGCATTCTATGTCTTCTATGTATTCTATGCATAGAATGCATAGAATGCATAGAATGCAATCTATGTATTCTATGCATAGAACGCATAAATTACATGGAATGCATATAGTGCATAGAATGTATTCTATGCATAGAACGCATAGATTATATGGAATGTATAGAGTGCACAGAATGCATTCCATGTGATCAATATATTCTATGCATAGAATGCGATCTACGTATTCTATGCATACAGTGCATAGAATACATAGAAGACATAGAGTTCTATGTATTCTATGCATAGAGTGCATAGATTACATGGAACGCATTTTATGCATTCTATGTCTTCTATGTATTCTATGTATTCTATGCATAGAATGCATAGAATGCAATCTATGTATTCTATGCATAGAATGCATAGGTTACATTGAATTCATAGAGTGCACAGAATGCATTCTATGTGATCAATGTATTCTACGCATAGAATGCAATCTATGTATTCTATGCATAGAATGCATAAAATACATTGACCACATACAATGCCTTCTATGTAATCAATGTATTCTATGTATTCTATGCATCGAATGCATAGAATGCAATATATGTATTCTATGCATAGAGTGCATAGATAACATGGAACGCATTCTATGCATTCTATGTCTTCTATGTCTTCTATGTATTTCATGCATAGAATACATAAATTGCATTCTATGCATTCTATGCATAGAATGCATAGATTACATGGGATGCATAGAGTGCATAGAATGCATTCTTTGTGATAAATGTATTTTATGCATTCTATGCATAAAAAGGTATTCTATGCATCAATACCATAGAATACATAGAATGCATAGATTACAAGGAATGCATAGAGTGCATAGAATGCAACCTATGTATTCTGTATATTCCATGCATAGAATGCATAGAATACATAGAACACATAGAGTTCTATGTATTCTATGCATAGAGTGCATAGATTACATGGAACGCATTTTATGCATTCTATGTCTTCTATGTATTCTATGTATTCTATGCATAGAATGCATAGAATGCATAGAATGCATAGAATGCAATCTATGTATTCTATGCATAGAATGCATAGGTTACATTGAATGCATAGAGTGCACAGAATGCATTCTATGTGATCAATGTATTCTACGCATAGAATGCAATCTATGTATTCTATGCATAGAATGCATAAAATACATTGATTACATACAATGCCTTCTATGTAATCAATGTATTCTATGTATTCTATGCATAGAACGCATAGATTACATGGAATGCATAGAGTGCATAGAATGTATTCTATGCATAGAATGCATAGATTACATGGAATGTATAGAGTGCATAGAATGCATTCTATGTGATCAATATATTCTATGCATAGAATGCAATCTATGTATTCTATGCCTAGAATGATGCATAGAACACATGGGAGATATAGAATTATAAGTATTCTATGCACATAATGCATTCTATGTCTTCTATGTATTCTATGCATAGAATGCATAGAATGCATAAAATGCAATCTATGTATTCTATGCATAGAACGCATAGATTACATGGAACGCATATAGTGCATAGAATGTATTCCATGCATAGAACGCATAGATTACATGGAATGTATAGAGTGCACAGAATGCATTCTATGTGATCAATATATTCTATGCATAGAGTGCAATCTATGTATTCTATGCATAGAATGCATAAAATACATTGATTACATACAATGCCTTCTATGTAATCAATGTATTCTATTTATTCTATGCATAGAACGCATAGATTACATGGTATGCATAGAGTGCATAGAATGTATTCTATGCATAGAACGCATAGATTACATGGAATGTATATAGTGCATAGAACGCATTCTATGTGATCAATATATTCTATGCATAGAATGCAATCTATGTATTCTATGCATAGAATGCATAAAATACATTGATTACATACAATGCCTTCTATGTAATCAATGTATTCTATGTATTCTATGCATCGAATGCATAGAATGCAATCTATGTATTCTATGCATAGAGTGCATAGATTACATGGAACGCATTCTATGCATTCTATGTCTTCTATGTCTTCTATGTATTTCATGCATAGAATGCATAGAATGCAATCTATGTATTCTACGCATAAAATGCATAGATTACATGGGATGCATAGAGTGCATAGAATGCATTCTTTGTGATAAATGTATTCTATGCATTCTATGCATAAAAAGTACTCTATGCATCAATACCATAGAATACATAGAATGCATAGATTACAAGGAATGCATAGAGTGCATAGAATGCAACCTATGTATTCCATATATTCCATGCATAGAATGCATAGAATACATAGAAGACATAGAGTTCTATGTATTCTATGCATAGAGTGCATAGATTACGTGGAACGCATTTTATGCATTCTATGTCTTCTATGTATTCTATGTATTCTATGCATAGAATGCATAGAATGCATAGAATGCAATCTATGTATTCTATGCATAGAATGCATAGGTTACATTGAATGCATAGAGTGCACAGAATGCATTCTATGTGATCAATGCATTCTATGCATAGAATGCAATCGATGTATTCTATGCATAGATTGCATAAAATACATTGATTACATACAATGCATTCTATGTATTCTATGTATTCTATGCATCGGACGCATAGAATGCAATCTATGTATTCTATGCATAGAATGATGCATAGAACACATGGAAGATATAGAATTATAAGTATTCTATGCACATAATGCATTCTATAGAGTGCACAGATTACATGGACACATTTTATGCATTCTATGTCTTCTATGTATTCTATGCATCGGATGCATAGAATGCAATCTATGTATTCTATGCATAGAACGCATAGATTACATGGAATGCATAGAATGTATTCTATGCATAGAACGCATAGATTACATGGAATGTATAGAGTGCATGGAATGCAACCTATGTATTCTATATATTCCATGCATAGAATGCATAGAATACATAGAAGACATAGAGTTCTATGTATTCTATGCATAGAGTGCATAGATTACATGGAACGCATTTTATGCATTCTATGTCTTCTATGTATTCTATGCATAGAATGCATAGAATGCATAGAATGCAATCTATGTATTCTATGCATAGAACGCATAAATTACATGGAATGCATATAGTGCATAGAATGTATTCTATGCATAGAACGCATAGATTATATGGAATGTATAGAGTGCACAGAATGCATTCCATGTGATCAATATATTCTATGCATAGAATGCGATCTACGTATTCTATGCATACAGTGCATAGAATACATAGAAGACATAGAGTTCTATGTATTCTATGCATAGAGTGCATAGATTACATGGAACGCATTTTATGCATTCTATGTCTTCTATGTATTCTATGTATTCTATGCATAGAATGCATAGAATGCAATCTATGTATTCTATGCATAGAATGCATAGGTTACATTGAATTCATAGAGTGCACAGAATGCATTCTATGTGATCAATGTATTCTACGCATAGAATGCAATCTATGTATTCTATGCATAGAATGCATAAAATACATTGACCACATACAATGCCTTCTATGTAATCAATGTATTCTATGTATTCTATGCATCGAATGCATAGAATGCAATATATGTATTCTATGCATAGAGTGCATAGATAACATGGAACGCATTCTATGCATTCTATGTCTTCTATGTCTTCTATGTATTTCATGCATAGAATGCATAGAATGCAATTTATGTATTCTATGCATAGAATGCATAGATTACATGGGATGCATAGAGTGCATAGAATGCATTCTTTGTGATAAATGTATTTTATGCATTCTATGCATAAAAAGGTATTCTATGCATCAATACCATAGAATACATAGAATGCATAGATTACAAGGAATGCATAGAGTGCATAGAATGCAACCAATGTATTCTGTATATTTCATGCATAGAATGCATAGAATACATAGAACACATAGAGTTCTATGTATTCTATGCATAGAGTGCATAGATTACATGGAACGCATTTTATGCATTCTATGTCTTCTATGTATTCTATGTATTCTATGCATAGAATGCATAGAATGCATAGAATGCATAGAATGCATAGAATGCAATCTATGTATTCTATGCATAGAATGCATAGGTTACATTGAATGCATAGAGTGCACAGAATGCATTCTATGTGATCAATGTATTCTACGCATAGAATGCAATCTATGTATTCTATGCATAGAACGCATAGATTACATGGAATGCATATAGTGCATAGAATGTATTCTATGCATAGAACGCATAGATTATATGGAATGTATAGAGTGCACAGAATGCATTCCATGTGATCAATATATTCTATGCATAGAATGCGATCTACGTATTCTATGCATACAGTGCATAGAATACATAGAAGACATAGAGTTCTATGTATTCTATGCATAGAGTGCATAGATTACATGGAACGCATTTTATGCATTCTATGTCTTCTATGTATTCTATGTATTCTATGCATAGAATGCATAGAATGCATAGAATGCAATCTATGTATTCTATGCATAGAATGCATAGGTTACATTGAATGCATAGAGTGCACAGAATGCATTCTATGTGATCAATGTATTCTACGCATAGAATGCAATCTATGTATTCTATGCATAGAATGCATAAAATACATTGACCACATACAATGCCTTCTATGTAATCAATGTATTCTATGTATTCTATGCATCGAATGCATAGAATGCAATATATGTATTCTATGCATAGAGTGCATAGATAACATGGAACGCATTCTATGCATTCTATGTCTTCTATGTCTTCTATGTATTTCATGCATAGAATGCATAGAATGCAATTTATGTATTCTATGCATAGAATGCATAGATTACATGGGATGCATAGAGTGCATAGAATGCATTCTTTGTGATAAATGTATTTTATGCATTCTATGCATAAAAAGGTATTCTATGCATCAATACCATAGAATACATAGAATGCATAGATTACAAGGAATGCATAGAGTGCATAGAATGCAACCAATGTATTTTGTATATTCCATGCATAGAATGCATAGAATACATAGAACACATAGAGTTCTATGTATTCTATGCATAGAGTGCATAGATTACATGGAACGCATTTTATGCATTCTATGTCTTCTATGTATTCTATGTATTCTATGCATAGAATGCATAGAATGCATAGAATGCATAGAATGCAATCTATGTATTCTATGCATAGAATGCATAGGTTACATTGAATGCATAGAGTGCACAGAATGCATTCTATGTGATCAATGTATTCTACGCATAGAATGCAATCTATGTATTCTATGCATAGAATGCATAAAATACATTGATTACATACAATGCCTTCTATGTAATCAATGTATTATATGTATTCTATGCATAGAACGCATAGATTACATGGAATGCATAGAGTGCATAGAATGTATTCTATGCATAGAATGCATAGATTACATGGAATGTATAGTGCATAGAATGCATTCTATGTGATCAATATATTCTATGCATAGAATGCAATCTATGTATTCTATGCATAGAATGATGCGTAGAACACATGGGAGATATAGAATTATAAGTATTCTATGCACATAATGCATTCTATGTCTTCTATGTATTCTATGCATAGAATGCATAGAATGCATAAAATGCAATCTATGTAGTCTATGCATAGAACGCATAGATTACATGGAACGCATATAGTGCATAGAATGTATTCCATGCATAGAACGCATAGATTACATGGAATGTATAGAGTGCACAGAATGCATTCTATGTGATCAATATATTCTATGCATAGAATGCAATCTATGTACTCTATGCATAGAATGCATAAAATACATTGATTACATACAATGCCTTCTATGTAATCAATGTATTCTATTTATTCTATGCATAGAACGCATAGATTACATGGTATGCATAGAGTGCATAGAATGTATTCTATGCATAGAACGCATAGATTACATGGAATGTATATAGTGCATAGAATGCATTCTATGTAATGAATATATTCTATGCATAGAATGCAATCTATGTATTCTATGTATAGAATGCATAAAATACATTGATTACATACAATGCCTTCTATGTAATCAATGTATTCTATGTTTTCTATGCATAGAATGCATAGAATGCAATCTATGTATTCTATGCATAGAATGCATAGGTTACATTGAATGCATAGAGTGCACAGAATGCATTCTATGTGATCAATGTATTCTACGCATAGAATGCAATCTATGTATTCTATGCATAGAATGCATAAAATACATTGACCACATACAATGCCTTCTATGTAATCAATGTATTCTATGTATTCTATGCATCGAATGCATAGAATGCAATATATGTATTCTATGCATAGAGTGCATAGATAACATGGAACGCATTCTATGCATTCTATGTCTTCTATGTCTTCTATGTATTTCATGCATAGAATGCATAGAATGCAATTTATGTATTCTATGCATAGAATGCATAGATTACATGGGATGCATAGAGTGCATAGAATGCATTCTTTGTGATAAATGTATTTTATGCATTCTATGCATAAAAAGGTATTCTATGCATCAATACCATAGAATACATAGAATGCATAGATTACAAGGAATGCATAGAGTGCATAGAATGCAACCAATGTATTCTGTATATTTCATGCATAGAATGCATAGAATACATAGAACACATAGAGTTCTATGTATTCTATGCATAGAGTGCATAGATTACATGGAACGCATTTTATGCATTCTATGTCTTCTATGTATTCTATGTATTCTATGCATAGAATGCATAGAATGCATAGAATGCATAGAATGCAATCTATGTATTCTATGCATAGAATGCATAGGTTACATTGAATGCATAGAGTGCACAGAATGCATTCTATGTGATCAATGTATTCTACGCATAGAATGCAATCTATGTATTCTATGCATAGAATGCATAAAATACATTGATTACATACAATGCCTTCTATGTAATCAATGTATTCTATGTATTCTATGCATAGAACGCATAGATTACATGGAATGCATAGAGTGCATAGAATGTATTCTATGCATAGAATGCATAGATTACATGGAATGTATAGAGTGCATAGAATGCATTCTATGTGATCAATATATTCTATGCATAGAATGCAATCTATGTATTCTATGCATAGAATGATGCATAGAACACATGGAAGATATAGAATTATAAGTATTCTATGCACATAATGCATTCTATGTCTTCTATGTATTCTATGCATAGAATGCATAGAATGCATAAAATGCAATCTATGTATTCTATGCATAGAACGCATAGATTACATGGAACGCATATAGTGCATAGAATGTATTCCATGCATAGAACGCATAGATTACATGGAATGTATAGAGTGCACAGAATGCATTCTATGTGATCAATATATTCTATGCATAGAATGCAATCTATGTATTCTATGCATAGAACGCATAGATTACATGG
This sequence comes from Bugulina stolonifera, assembly GCA_935421135.1. Classification (NCBI taxonomy): domain Eukaryota; kingdom Metazoa; phylum Bryozoa; class Gymnolaemata; order Cheilostomatida; family Bugulidae; genus Bugulina; species Bugulina stolonifera. The sequence goes on along the minus strand of OW285195.1, from coordinate 545,664 downwards.
AATGTATAGAGTGCATGGAATGCAACCTATGTATTCTATATATTCCATGCATAGAATGCATAGAATACATAGAAGACATAGAGTTCTATGTATTCTATGCATAGAGTGCATAGATTACATGGAACGCATTTTATGCATTCTATGCATTCTATGTATTCTATGCATAGAATGCAATCTATGTATTCTATGCATAGAACGCATAGATTACATGGAATGCATATAGTGCATAGAATGTATTGTATGCATAGAACGCATAGATTATATGGAATGTATAGAGTGCACAGAATGCATTCCATGTGATCAATATATTCTATGCATAGAATGCGATCTACGTATTCTATGCATACAGTGCATAGAATACATAGAAGACATAGAGTTCTATGTATTCTATGCATAGAGTGCATAGATTACATGGAACGCATTTTATGCATTCTATGTCTTCTATGTATTCTATGTATTCTATGCATAGAATGCATAGAATGCATAGAGTGCAATCTATGTATTCTATGCATAGAATGCATAGGTTACATTGAATGCATAGAGTGCACAGAATGCATTCTATGTGATCAATGTATTCTACGCATAGAATGCAATCTATGTATTCTATGCATAGAATGCATAAAATACATTGAACACATACAATGCCTTCTATGTAATCAATGTATTCTATGTATTCTATGCATCGAATGCATAGAATGCAATATATGTATTCTATGCATAGAGTGCATAGATAACATGGAACGCATTCTATGCATTCTATGTCTTCTATGTCTTCTATGTATTTCATGCATAGAATGCATAGAATGCAATTTATGTATTCTATGCATAGAATGCATAGATTACATGGGATGCATAGAGTGCATAGAATGCATTCTTTGTGATAAATGTATTTTATGAATTCTATGCATAAAAAGGTATTCTATGCATCAATACCATAGAATACATAGAATGCATAGATTACAAGGAATGCATAGAGTGCATAGAATGCAACCAATGTATTTTGTATATTCCATGCATAGAATGCATAGAATACATAGAACACATAGAGTTCTATGTATTCTATGCATAGAGTGCATAGATTACATGGAACGCATTTTATGCATTCTATGTCTTCTATGTATTCTATGTATTCTATGCATAGAATGCATAGAATGCATAGAATGCAATCTATGTATTCTATGCATAGAATGCATAGGTTACATTGAATGCATAGAGTGCACAGAATGCATTCTATGTGATCAATGTATTCTACGCATAGAATGCAATCTATGTATTCTATGCATAGAATGCATAAAATACATTGATTACATACAATGCCTTCTATGTAATCAATGTATTCTATGTATTCTATGCATAGAACGCATAGATTACATGGAATGCATAGAGTGCATAGAATGTATTCTATGCATAGAATGCATAGATTACATGGAATGTATAGAGTGCATAGAATGCATTCTATGTGATCAATATATTCTATGCATAGAATGCAATCTATGTATTCTATGCCTAGAATGATGCATAGAACACATGGGAGATATAGAATTATAAGTATTCTATGCACATAATGCATTCTATGTCTTCTATGTATTCTATGCATAGAATGCATAGAATGCATAAAATGCAATCTATGTATTCTATGCATAGAACGCATAGATTACATGGAACGCATATAGTGCATAGAATGTATTCCATGCATAGAACGCATAGATTACATGGAATGTATAGAGTGCACAGAATGCATTCTATGTGATCAATATATTCTATGCATAGAATGCAATCTATGTATTCTATGCATAGAATGCATAAAATACATTGATTACATACAATGCCTTCTATGTAATCAATGTATTCTATTTATTCTATGCATAGAACGCATAGATTACATGGTATGCATAGAGTGCATAGAATGTATTCTATGCATAGAACGCATAGATTACATGGAATGTATATAGTGCATAGAACGCATTCTATGTGATCAATATATTCTATGCATAGAATGCAATCTATGTATTCTATGCATAGAATGCATAAAATACATTGATTACATACAATGCCTTCTATGTAATCAATGTATTCTATGCATCGAATGCATAGAATGCAATCTATGTATTCTATGCATAGAGTGCATAGATTACATGGAACGCATTCTATGCATTCTATGTCTTCTATGTCTTCTATGTATTTCATGCATAGAATGCATCGAATGCAATCTATGTATTCTACGCATAAAATGCATAGATTACATGGGATGCATAGAGTGCATAGAATGCATTCTTTGTGATAAATGTATTCTATGCATTCTATGCATAAAAAGTACTCTATGCATCAATACCATAGAATACATAGAATGCATAGATTACAAGGAATGCATAGAGTGCATAGAATGCAACCTATGTATTCCATATATTCCATGCATAGAATGCATAGAATACATAGAAGACATAGAGTTCTATGTATTCTATGCATAGAGTGCATAGATTACGTGGAACGCATTTTATGCATTCTATGTCTTCTATGTATTCTATGTATTCTATGCATAGAATGCATAGAATGCATAGAATGCAATCTATGTATTCTATGCATAGAATGCATAGGTTACATTGAATGCATAGAGTGCACAGAATGCATTCTATGTGATCAATGCATTCTATGCATAGAATGCAATCGATGTATTCTATGCATAGATTGCATAAAATACATTGATTACATACAATGCATTCTATGTATTCTATGTATTCTATGCATCGGACGCATAGAATGCAATCTATGTATTCTATGCATAGAATGATGCATAGAACACATGGAAGATATAGAATTATAAGTATTCTATGCACATAATGCATTCTATAGAGTGCACAGATTACATGGACACATTTTATGCATTCTATGTCTTCTATGTATTCTATGCATCGGATGCATAGAATGCAATCTATGTATTCTATGCATAGAACGCATAGATTACATGGAATGCATAGAATGTATTCTATGCATAGAACGCATAGATTACATGGAATGTATAGAGTGCATGGAATGCAACCTATGTATTCTATATATTCCATGCATAGAATGCATAGAATACATAGAAGACATAGAGTTCTATGTATTCTATGCATAGAGTGCATAGATTACATGGAACGCATTTTATGCATTCTATGTCTTCTATGTATTCTATGCATAGAATGCATAGAATGCATAGAATGCAATCTATGTATTCTATGCATAGAACGCATAAATTACATGGAATGCATATAGTGCATAGAATGTATTCTATGCATAGAACGCATAGATTATATGGAATGTATAGAGTGCACAGAATGCATTCCATGTGATCAATATATTCTATGCATAGAATGCGATCTACGTATTCTATGCATACAGTGCATAGAATACATAGAAGACATAGAGTTCTATGTATTCTATGCATAGAGTGCATAGATTACATGGAACGCATTTTATGCATTCTATGTCTTCTATGTATTCTATGTATTCTATGCATAGAATGCATAGAATGCAATCTATGCATTCTATGCATAGAATACATAGGTTACATTGAATTCATAGAGTGCACAGAATGCATTCTATGTGATCAATGTATTCTACGCATAGAATGCAATCTATGTATTCTATGCATAGAATGCATAAAATACATTGACCACATACAATGCCTTCTATGTAATCAATGTATTCTATGTATTCTATGCATCGAATGCATAGAATGCAATATATGTATTCTATGCATAGAGTGCATAGATAACATGGAACGCATTCTATGCATTCTATGTCTTCTATGTCTTCTATGTATTTCATGCATAGAATGCATAGAATGCAATTTATGTATTCTATGCATAGAATGCATAGATTACATGGGATGCATAGAGTGCATAGAATGCATTCTTTGTGATAAATGTATTTTATGCATTCTATGCATAAAAAGGTATTCTATGCATCAATACCATAGAATACATAGAATGCATAGATTACAAGGAATGCATAGAGTGCATAGAATGCAACCAATGTATTCTGTATATTTCATGCATAGAATGCATAGAATACATAGAACACATAGAGTTCTATGTATTCTATGCATAGAGTGCATAGATTACATGGAACGCATTTTATGCATTCTATGTCTTCTATGTATTCTATGTATTCTATGCATAGAATGCATAGAATGCATAGAATGCATAGAATGCATAAAATGCAATCTATGTATTCTATGCATAGAATGCATAGGTTACATTGAATGCATAGAGTGCACAGAATGCATTCTATGTGATCAATGTATTCTACGCATAGAATGCAATCTATGTATTCTATGCATAGAATGCATAAAATACATTGATTACATACAATGCCTTCTATGTAATCAATGTATTCTATGTATTCTATGCATAGAACGCATAGATTACATGGAATGCATGGAGTGCATAGAATGTATTCTATGCATAGAATGCATAGATTACATGGAATGTATAGAGTGCATAGAATGCATTCTATGTGATCAATATATTCTATGCATAGAATGCAATCTATGTATTCTATGCATAGAATGATGCATAGAACACATGGAAGATATAGAATTATAAGTATTCTATGCACATAATGCATTCTATGTCTTCTATGTATTCTATGCATAGAATGCATAGAATGCATAAAATGCAATCTATGTATTCTATGCATAGAACGCATAGATTACATGGAACGCATATAGTGCATAGAATGTATTCCATGCATAGAACGCATAGATTACATGGAATGTATAGAGTGCACAGAATGCATTCTATGTGATCAATATATTCTATGCATAGAATGCAATCTATGTATTCTATGCATAGAACGCATAGATTACATGGAATGTATAGAGTGCATGGAATGCAACCTATGTATTCTATATATTCCATGCATAGAATGCATAGAATACATAGAAGACATAGAGTTCTATGTATTCTATGCATAGAGTGCATAGATTACATGGAACGCATTTTATGCATTCTATGCATTCTATGTATTCTATGCATAGAATGCATAGAATGCATAGAATGCAATCTATGTATTCTATGCATAGAACGCATAGATTACATGGAATGCATATAGTGCATAGAATGTATTCTATGCATAGAACGCATAGATTATATGGAATGTATAGAGTGCACAGAATGCATTCCATGTGATCAATATATTCTATGCATAGAATGCGATCTACGTATTCTATGCATACAGTGCATAGAATACATAGAAGACATAGAGTTCTATGTATTCTATGCATAGAGTGCATAGATTACATGGAACGCATTTTATGCATTCTATGTCTTCTATGTATTCTATGTATTCTATGCATAGAATGCATAGAATGCATAGAATGCAATCTATGTATTCTATGCATAGAATGCATAGGTTACATTGAATGCATAGAGTGCACAGAATGCGTTCTATGTGATCAATGTATTCTACGCATAGAATGCAATCTATGTATTCTATGCATAGAATGCATAAAATACATTGACCACATACAATGCCTTCTATGTAATCAATGTATTCTATGTATTCTATGCATCGAATGCATAGAATGCAATATATGTATTCTATGCATAGAGTGCATAGATAACATGGAACGCATTCTATGCATTCTATGTCTTCTATGTCTTCTATGTATTTCATGCATAGAATGCATAGAATGCAATTTATGTATTCTATGCATAGAATGCATAGATTACATGGGATGCATAGAGTGCATAGAATGCATTCTTTGTGATAAATGTATTTTATAGATTACATGGGATGCATAGAGTGCATAGAATGCATTCTTTGTGATAAATGTATTTTATGCATTCTATGCATAAAAAGGTATTCTATGCATCAATACCATAGAATACATAGAATGCATAGATTACAAGGAATGCATAGAGTGCATAGAATGCAACCAATGTATTTTGTATATTCCATGCATAGAATGCATAGAATACATAGAACCCATAGAGTTCTATGTATTCTATGCATAGAGTGCATAGATTACATGGAACGCATTTTATGCATTCTATGTCTTCTATGTATTCTATGTATTCTATGCATAGAATGCATAGAATGCATAGAATGCATAGAATGCAATCTATGTATTCTATGCATAGAATGCATAGGTTACATTGAATGCATAGAGTGCACAGAATGCATTCTATGTGATCAATGTATTCTACGCATAGAATGCAATCTATGTATTCTATGCATAGAATGCATAAAATACATTGATTACATACAATGCCTTCTATGTAATCAATGTATTATATGTATTCTATGCATAGAACGCATAGATTACATGGAATGCATAGAGTGCATAGAATGTATTCTATGCATAGAATGCATAGATTACATGGAATGTATAGTGCATAGAATGCATTCTATGTGATCAATATATTCTATGCATAGAATGCAATCTATGTATTCTATGCATAGAATGATGCGTAGAACACATGGGAGATATAGAATTATAAGTATTCTATGCACATAATGCATTCTATGTCTTCTATGTATTCTATGCATAGAATGCATAGAATGCATAAAATGCAATCTATGTAGTCTATGCATAGAACGCATAGATTACATGGAACGCATATAGTGCATAGAATGTATTCCATGCATAGAACGCATAGATTACATGGAATGTATAGAGTGCACAGAATGCATTCTATGTGATCAATATATTCTATGCATAGAATGCAATCTATGTACTCTATGCATAGAATGCATAAAATACATTGATTACATACAATGCCTTCTATGTAATCAATGTATTCTATTTATTCTATGCATAGAACGCATAGATTACATGGTATGCATAGAGTGCATAGAATGTATTCTATGCATAGAACGCATAGATTACATGGAATGTATATAGTGCATAGAATGCATTCTATGTAATGAATATATTCTATGCATAGAATGCAATCTATGTATTCTATGTATAGAATGCATAAAATACATTGATTACATACAATGCCTTCTATGTAATCAATGTATTCTATGTTTTCTATGCATAGAATGCATAGAATGCAATCTATGTATTCTATGCATAGAATGCATAGGTTACATTGAATGCATAGAGTGCACAGAATGCATTCTATGTGATCAATGTATTCTACGCATAGAATGCAATCTATGTATTCTATGCATAGAATGCATAAAATACATTGACCACATACAATGCCTTCTATGTAATCAATGTATTCTATGTATTCTATGCATCGAATGCATAGAATGCAATATATGTATTCTATGCATAGAGTGCATAGATAACATGGAACGCATTCTATGCATTCTATGTCTTCTATGTCTTCTATGTATTTCATGCATAGAATGCATAGAATGCAATTTATGTATTCTATGCATAGAATGCATAGATTACATGGGATGCATAGAGTGCATAGAATGCATTCTTTGTGATAAATGTATTTTATGCATTCTATGCATAAAAAGGTATTCTATGCATCAATACCATAGAATACATAGAATGCATAGATTACAAGGAATGCATAGAGTGCATAGAATGCAACCAATGTATTCTGTATATTTCATGCATAGAATGCATAGAATACATAGAACACATAGAGTTCTATGTATTCTATGCATAGAGTGCATAGATTACATGGAACGCATTTTATGCATTCTATGTCTTCTATGTATTCTATGTATTCTATGCATAGAATGCATAGAATGCATAGAATGCATAGAATGCAATCTATGTATTCTATGCATAGAATGCATAGGTTACATTGAATGCATAGAGTGCACAGAATGCATTCTATGTGATCAATGTATTCTATGCATAGAATGCAATCTATGTATTCTATGCATAGAATGCATAAAATACATTGATTACATACAATGCCTTCTATGTAATCAATGTATTCTATGTATTCTATGCATAGAACGCATAGATTACATGGAATGCATAGAGTGCATAGAATGTATTCTATGCATAGAATGCATAGATTACATGGAATGTATAGAGTGCATAGAATGCATTCTATGTGATCAATATATTCTATGCATAGAATGCAATCTATGTATTCTATGCATAGAATGATGCATAGAACACATGGAAGATATAGAATTATAAGTATTCTATGCACATAATGCATTCTATGTCTTCTATGTATTCTATGCATAGAATGCATAGAATGCATAAAATGCAATCTATGTATTCTATGCATAGAACGCATAGATTACATGGAACGCATATAGTGCATAGAATGTATTCCATGCATAGAACGCATAGATTACATGGAATGTATAGAGTGCACAGAATGCATTCTATGTGATCAATATATTCTATGCATAGAATGCAATCTATGTATTCTATGCATAGAACGCATAGATTACATGGAATGTATAGAGTGCATGGAATGCAACCTATGTATTCTATATATTCCATGCATAGAATGCATAGAATACATAGAAGACATAGAGTTCTATGTATTCTATGCATAGAGTGCATAGATTACATGGAACGCATTTTATGCATTCTATGCATTCTATGTATTCTATGCATAGAATGCAATCTATGTATTCTATGCATAGAACGCATAGATTACATGGAATGCATATAGTGCATAGAATGTATTCTATGCATAGAACGCATAGATTATATGGAATGTATAGAGTGCACAGAATGCATTCCATGTGATCAATATATTCTATGCATAGAATGCGATCTACGTATTCTATGCATACAGTGCATAGAATACATAGAAGACATAGAGTTCTATGTATTCTATGCATAGAGTGCATAGATTACATGGAACGCATTTTATGCATTCTATGTCTTCTATGTATTCTATGTATTCTATGCATAGAATGCATAGAATGCATAGAGTGCAATCTATGTATTCTATGCATAGAATGCATAGGTTACATTGAATGCATAGAGTGCACAGAATGCATTCTATGTGATCAATGTATTCTACGCATAGAATGCAATCTATGTATTCTATGCATAGAATGCATAAAATACATTGACCACATACAATGCCTTCTATGTAATCAATGTATTCTATGTATTCTATGCATCGAATGCATAGAATGCAATATATGTATTCTATGCATAGAGTGCATAGATAACATGGAACGCATTCTATGCATTCTATGTCTTCTATGTCTTCTATGTATTTCATGCATAGAATGCATAGAATGCAATTTATGTATTCTATGCATAGAATGCATAGATTACATGGGATGCATAGAGTGCATAGAATGCATTCTTTGTGATAAATGTATTTTATGCATTCTATGCATAAAAAGGTATTCTATGCATCAATACCATAGAATACATAGAATGCATAGATTACAAGGAATGCATAGAGTGCATAGAATGCAACCTATGTATTCTGTATATTCCATGCATAGAATGCATAGAATACATAGAACACATAGAGTTCTATGTATTCTATGCATAGAGTGCATAGATTACATGGAACGCATTTTATGCATTCTATGTCTTCTATGTATTCTATGTATTCTATGCATAGAATGCATAGAATGCATAGAATGCATAGAATGCAATCTATGTATTCTATGCATAGAATGCATAGGTTACATTGAATGCATAGAGTGCACAGAATGCATTCTATGTGATCAATGTATTCTACGCATAGAATGCAATCTATGTATTCTATGCATAGAATGCATAAAATACATTGATTACATACAATGCCTTCTATGTAATCAATGTATTCTATGTATTCTATGCATAGAACGCATAGATTACATGGAATGCATAGAGTGCATAGAATGTATTCTATGCATAGAACGCATAGATTACATGGAATGTATATAGTGCATAGAACGCATTCTATGTGATCAATATATTCTATGCATAGAATGCAATCTATGTATTCTATGCATAGAATGATGCGTAGAACACATGGGAGATATAGAATTATAAGTATTCTATGCACATAATGCATTCTATGTCTTCTATGTATTCTATGCATAGAATGCATAGAATGCATAAAATGCAATCTATGTAGTCTATGCATAGAACGCATAGATTACATGGAACGCATATAGTGCATAGAATGTATTCCATGCATAGAACGCATAGATTACATGGAATGTATAGAGTGCACAGAATGCATTCTATGTGATCAATATATTCTATGCATAGAATGCAATCTATGTACTCTATGCATAGAATGCATAAAATACATTGATTACATACAATGCCTTCTATGTAATCAATGTATTCTATTTATTCTATGCATAGAACGCATAGATTACATGGTATGCATAGAGTGCATAGAATGTATTCTATGCATAGAACGCATAGATTACATGGAATGTATATAGTGCATAGAATGCATTCTATGTAATGAATATATTCTATGCATAGAATGCAATCTATGTATTCTATGTATAGAATGCATAAAATACATTGATTACATACAATGCCTTCTATGTAATCAATGTATTCTATGTTTTCTATGCATAGAATGCATAGAATGCAATCTATGTATTCTATGCATAGAATGCATAGGTTACATTGAATGCATAGAGTGCACAGAATGCATTCTATGTGATCAATGTATTCTACGCATAGAATGCAATCTATGTATTCTATGCATAGAATGCATAAAATACATTGACCACATACAATGCCTTCTATGTAATCAATGTATTCTATGTATTCTATGCATCGAATGCATAGAATGCAATATATGTATTCTATGCATAGAGTGCATAGATAACATGGAACGCATTCTATGCATTCTATGTCTTCTATGTCTTCTATGTATTTCATGCATAGAATGCATAGAATGCAATTTATGTATTCTATGCATAGAATGCATAGATTACATGGGATGCATAGAGTGCATAGAATGCATTCTTTGTGATAAATGTATTTTATGCATTCTATGCATAAAAAGGTATTCTATGCATCAATACCATAGAATACATAGAATGCATAGATTACAAGGAATGCATAGAGTGCATAGAATGCAACCAATGTATTCTGTATATTTCATGCATAGAATGCATAGAATACATAGAACACATAGAGTTCTATGTATTCTATGCATAGAGTGCATAGATTACATGGAACGCATTTTATGCATTCTATGTCTTCTATGTATTCTATGTATTCTATGCATAGAATGCATAGAATGCATAGAATGCATAGAATGCAATCTATGTATTCTATGCATAGAATGCATAGGTTACATTGAATGCATAGAGTGCACAGAATGCATTCTATGTGATCAATGTATTCTACGCATAGAATGCAATCTATGTATTCTATGCATAGAATGCATAAAATACATTGATTACATACAATGCCTTCTATGTAATCAATGTATTCTATGTATTCTATGCATAGAACGCATAGATTACATGGAATGCATAGAGTGCATAGAATGTATTCTATGCATAGAATGCATAGATTACATGGAATGTATAGAGTGCATAGAATGCATTCTATGTGATCAATATATTCTATGCATAGAATGCAATCTATGTATTCTATGCATAGAATGATGCATAGAACACATGGAAGATATAGAATTATAAGTATTCTATGCACATAATGCATTCTATGTCTTCTATGTATTCTATGCATAGAATGCATAGAATGCATAAAATGCAATCTATGTATTCTATGCATAGAACGCATAGATTACATGGAACGCATATAGTGCATAGAATGTATTCCATGCATATAACGCATAGATTACATGGAATGTATAGAGTGCACAGAATGCATTCTATGTGATCAATATATTCTATGCATAGAATGCAATCTATGTATTCTATGCATAGAACGCATAGATTACATGGAATGTATAGAGTGCATGGAATGCAACCTATGTATTCTATATATTCCATGCATAGAATGCATAGAATACATAGAAGACATAGAGTTCTATGTATTCTATGCATAGAGTGCATAGATTACATGGAACGCATTTTATGCATTCTATGCATTCTATGTATTCTATGCATAGAATGCAATCTATGTATTCTATGCATAGAACGCATAGATTACATGGAATGCATATAGTGCATAGAATGTATTCTATGCATAGAACGCATAGATTATATGGAATGTATAGAGTGCACAGAATGCATTCCATGTGATCAATATATTCTATGCATAGAATGCGATCTACGTATTCTATGCATACAGTGCATAGAATACATAGAAGACATAGAGTTCTATGTATTCTATGCATAGAGTGCATAGATTACATGGAACGCATTTTATGCATTTTATGTCTTCTATGTATTCTATGTATTCTATGCATAGAATGCATAGAGTGCAATCTATGTATTCTATGCATAGAATGCATAGGTTACATTGAATGCATAGAGTGCACAGAATGCATTCTATGTGATCAATGTATTCTACGCATAGAATGCAATCTATGTATTCTATGCATAGAATGCATAAAATACATTGACCACATACAATGCCTTCTATGTAATCAATGTATTCTATGTATTCTATGCATCGAATGCATAGAATGCAATATATGTATTCTATGCATAGAGTGCATAGATAACATGGAACGCATTCTATGCATTCTATGTCTTCTATGTCTTCTATGTATTTCATGCATAGAATGCATAGAATGCAATTTATGTATTCTATGCATAGAATGCATAGATTACATGGGATGCATAGAGTGCATAGAATGCATTCTTTGTGATAAATGTATTTTATGCATTCTATGCATAAAAAGGTATTCTATGCATCAATACCATAGAATACATAGAATGCATAGATTACAAGGAATGCATAGAGTGCATAGAATGCAACCTATGTATTCTGTATATTCCATGCATAGAATGCATAGAATACATAGAACACATAGAGTTCTATGTATTCTATGCATAGAGTGCATAGATTACATGGAACGCATTTTATGCATTCTATGTCTTCTATGTATTCTATGTATTCTATGCATAGAATGCATAGAATGCATAGAATGCATAGAATGCAATCTATGTATTCTATGCATAGAATGCATAGGTTACATTGAATGCATAGAGTGCACAGAATGCATTCTATGTGATCAATGTATTCTACGCATAGAATGCAATTTATGTATTCTATGCATAGAATGCATAAAATACATTGATTACATACAATGCCTTCTATGTAATCAATGTATTCTATGTATTCTATGCATAGAACGCATAGATTACATGGAATGCATAGAGTGCATAGAATGTATTCTATGCATAGAATGCATAGATTACATGGAATGTATAGAGTGCATAGAATGCATTCTATGTGATCAATATATTCTATGCATAGAATGCAATCTATGTATTCTATGCATAGAATGATGCATAGAACACATGGGAGATATAGAATTATAAGTATTCTATGCACATAATGCATTCTATGTCTTCTATGTATTCTATGCATAGAATGCATAGAATGCATAAAATGCAATCTATGTATTCTATGCATAGAACGCATAGATTACATGGAACGCATATAGTGCATAGAATGTATTCCATGCATAGAACGCATAGATTACATGGAATGTATAGAGTGCACAGAATGCATTCTATGTGATCAATATATTCTATGCATAGAATGCAATCTATGTATTCTATGCATAGAATGCATAAAATACATTGATTACATACAATGCCTTCTATGTAATCAATGTATTCTATTTATTCTATGCATAGAACGCATAGATTACATGGCATGCATAGAGTGCATAGAATGTATTCTATGCATAGAACGCATAGATTACATGGAATGTATATAGTGCATAGAACGCATTCTATGTGATCAATATATTCTATGCATAGAATGCAATCTATGTATTCTATGCATAGAATGCATAAAACACATTGATTACATACAATGCCTTCTATGTAATCAATGTATTCTATGTATTCTATGCATCGAATGCATAGAATGCAATCTATGTATTCTATGCATAGAGTGCATAGATTACATGGAACGCATTCTATGCATTCTATGTCTTCTATGTCTTCTATGTATTTCATGCATAGAATGCATCGAATGCAATCTATGTATTCTACGCATAAAATGCATAGATTACATGGGATGCATAGAGTGCATAGAATGCATTCTTTGTGATAAATGTATTCTATGCATTCTATGCATAAAAAGTACTCTATGCATCAATACCATAGAATACATAGAATGCATAGATTACAAGGAATGCATAGAGTGCATAGAATGCAACCTATGTATTCCATATATTCCATGCATAGAATGCATAGAATACATAGAAGACATAGAGTTCTATGTACTCTATGCATAGAGTGCATAGATTACGTGGAACGCATTTTATGCATTCTATGTCTTCTATGTATTCTATGTATTCTATGCATAGAATGCATAGAATGCATAGAATGCAATCTATGTATTCTATGCATAGAATGCATAGGTTACATTGAATGCATAGAGTGCACAGAATGCATTCTATGTGATCAATGCATTCTATGCATAGAATGCAATCGATGTATTCTATGCATAGATTGCATAAAATACATTGATTACATACAATGCATTCTATGTATTCTATGTATTCTATGCATCGGACGCATAGAATGCAATCTATGTATTCTATGCATAGAATGATGCATAGAACACATGGAAGATATAGAATTATAAGTATTCTATGCACATAATGCATTCTATAGAGTGCACAGATTACATGGACACATTTTATGCATTCTTTGTCTTCTATGTATTCTATGCATCGGATGCATAGAATGCAATCTATGTATTCTATGCATAGAACGCATAGATTACATGGAATGTATAGAGTGCATGGAATGCAACCTATGTATTCTATATATTCCATGCATAGAATGCATAGAATACATAGAAGACATAGAGTTCTATGTATTCTATGCATAGAGTGCATAGATTACATGGAACGCATTTTATGCATTCTATGTCTTCTATGTATTCTATGCATAGAATGCATAGAATGCATAGAATGCAATCTATGTATTCTATGCATAGAACGCATAGATTACATGGAATGCATATAGTGCATAGAATGTATTCTATGCATAGAACGCATAGATTATATGGAATGTATAGAGTGCACAGAATGCATTCCATGTGATCAATATATTCTATGCATAGAATGCGATCTACGTATTCTATGCATACAGTGCATAGAATACATAGAAGACATAGAGTTCTATGTATTCTATGCATAGAGTGCATAGATTACATGGAACGCATTTTATGCATTCTATGTCTTCTATGTATTCTATGCATAGAATGCATAGAATGCATAGAATGCAATCTATGTATTCTATGCATAGAATGCATAGGTTACATTGAATGCATAGAGTGCACAGAATGCATTCTATGTGATCAATGTATTCTACGCATAGAATGCAATCTATGTATTCTATGCATAGAATGCATAAAATACATTGACCACATACAATGCCTTCTATGTAATCAATGTATTCTATGTATTCTATGCATCGAATGCATAGAATGCAATATATGTATTCTATGCATAGAGTGCATAGATAACATGGAACGCATTCTATGCATTCTATGTCTTCTATGTCTTCTATGTATTTCGTGCATAGAATGCATAGAATGCAATTTATGTATTCTATGCATAGAATGCATAGATTACATGGGATGCATAGAGTGCATAGAATGCATTCTTTGTGATAAATGTATTTTATGCATTCTATGCATAAAAAGGTATTCTATGCATCAATACCATAGAATACATAGAATGCATAGATTACAAGGAATGCATAGAGTGCATAGAATGCAACCAATGTATTCTGTATATTTCATGCATATAATGCATAGAATACATAGAACACATAGAGTTCTATGTATTCTATGCATAGAGTGCATAGATTACATGGAACGCATTTTATGCATTCTATGTCTTCTATGTATTCTATGCATAGAATGCATAGAATACATAGAATGCATAGAATGCAATCTATGTATTCTATGCATAGAATGCATAGGTTACATTGAATGCATAGAGTGCACAGAATGCATTCTATGTGATCAATGTATTCTACGCATAGAATGCAATCTATGTATTCTATGCATAGAATGCATAAAATACATTGATTACATACAATGCCTTCTATGTAATCAATGTATTCTATGTATTCTATGCATAGAACGCATAGATTACATGGAATGCATAGAGTGCATAGAATGTATTCTATGCATAGAATGCATAGATTACATGGAATGTATAGAGTGCATAGAATGCATTCTATGTGATCAATATATTCTATGCATAGAATGCAATCTATGTATTCTATGCATAGAATGATGCATAGAACACATGGAAGATATAGAATTATAAGTATTCTATGCACATAATGCATTCTATGTCTTCTATGTATTCTATGCATAGAATGCATAGAATGTAATCTACATTATGTATTCTATGCATAGAATACATAGAATGCATAGAATGGGCCCTATGCATCCTATGCATTCTATGCATTCAATGCATATAATGCAAAGAATGCATTCGATGTATTCAATGTATTCCATGCATAGAATGCAATCTATGTATTCTATGCATAGAATGCATAAAATACATTGATTACATACAATGCATTCTATGTATTCTATGTATTCTATGCATCGGATGCATAGAATGCAATCTATGTATTATATGCATAGAATGATGCATAGAATACATGGAAGATATAGAATTATAAGTATTCTATTCACCTAATGCATCCTATGTCTTCTATGTATTCTATGCATAGAATGCATAGAATGCATAGAATGCAATCTATGTATTCTATGCATAGAACGCATAGATTACATGGAATGCATAGAGTGCATAGAATGTATTCTATGCATAGAACGCATAGATTACATGGAATGTATAGAGTGCATAGAATGCATTCTATGTGATCAATATATTCTATGCATAGAATGCAATCTATGTATTCTATGCATAGAATGCATAAAATACATTGATTACATACAATGCCTTCTATGTAATCAATGTATTCTATGCATTCTATGCATAGAACGCATAGATTACATGGAATGCATAGAGTGCATAGAATGTATTCTATGCATAGAACGCATAGATTACATGGAATGTATAGACTGCATAGAATGCATTCTATGTGATCAATATATTCTATGCATAGAATGCAATCTATGTATTCTATGCATAGAATGCATAAAATATATTGATTACATACAATGCCTTCTACGTAATCAATGTATTCTATGTATTCTATGCATCGAATGCATAGAATGCAATCTATGTATTCTATGCATAGAGTGCATAGATTACATGGACACATTTTATGCATTCTATGTCTTCAATGTATTCTATGTATTCTATGCATAGAATGCATAGAATGCATAGAATGCAATCTATGTATTCTATGCATAGAATGCATAGGTTACATTGAATGCATAAAGTGCACAGAATGCATTCTATGTGATCAATGTATTCTATGCATAGAATGCAGTCTATGTATTCTATGCATAGAGTGCATAGATTACATGGAACGCATTCTATGCTTTCTATGTCTTCTATGTCTTCTATGTATTTCATGCATAGAATGCATCGAATGCAATCTATGTATTCTATGCATAGAATGCATAGATTACATGGGTTGCATAGAGTGCATAGAATGCATTCTTTGTGATAAATGTATTCTATGCATTCTATGCATAAAAAGTACTCTATGCATCAATACCATAGAATACATAGAATGCATAGATTACAAGGAATGCATAGAGTGCCTAGAATGCAACCTATGTATTCTATATATTCCATGCATAGAATGCATAGAATACATAGAAGACATAGAGTTCTATGTATTCTATGCATAGAGTGCATAGATTACATGGAACGCATTTTATGCATTCTATGTCTTCTATGTATTCTATGTATTCTATGCATAGAATGCATAGAATGCATAGAATGCAATCTATGTATTCTATGCATAGAATGCATAGGTTACATTGAATGCATAGAGTGCACAGAATGCATTCTATGTGATCAATGTATTCTATGCATAGAATGCAATCGATGTATTCTATGCATAGATTGCATAAAATACATTGATTACATACAATGCATTCTATGTATTCTATGTATTCTATGTATTCTATGCATCGGACGCATAGAATGCAATCTATGTATTCTATGCATAGAATGATGCATAGAACACATGGAAGATATAGAATTATAAGTATTCTATGCACATCATGCATTCTATGTCTTCTATGTATTCTATGCATAGAATGCATAGAATGCAATCTATGTATTCTATGCATAGAACGCATAGATTACATGGAATGCATATAGTGCATAGAATGTATTCTATGCATAGAACGCATAGATTACATGGAATGTATAGAGTGCACAGAATGCATTCTATGTGATCAATATATTCTATGCATAGAATGCAATCTATGTAGTCTATGCATAGAATGCATAAAATACATTGATTACATACAATGCCTTCTATGTAATCAATGTATTCTATGTATTCTATGCATAGAACGCATAGATTACATGGAATGCATAGAGTGCATAGAATGTATTCTATGCATAGAATGCATAGATTACATGGAATGTATAGAGTGCATAGAATGCATTCTATGTGATCAATATATTCTATGCATAGAATGCAATCTATGTATTCTATGCATAGAATGATGCATAGAACACATGGAAGATATAGAATTATAAGTATTCTATGCACATAATGCATTCTATGTCTTCTATGTATTCTATGCATAGAATGCATAGAATGTAATCTACATTATGTATTCTATGCATAGAATACATAGAATGCATAGAATGGGCCCTATGCATCCTATGCATTCTATGCATTCAATGCATATAATGCAAAGAATGCATTCGATGTATTCAATGTATTCCATGCATAGAATGCAATCTATGTATTCTATGCATAGAATGCATAAAATACATTGATTACATACAATGCATTCTATGTATTCTATGTATTCTATGCATCGGATGCATAGAATGCAATCTATGTATTATATGCATAGAATGATGCATAGAATACATGGAAGATATAGAATTATAAGTATTCTATTCACCTAATGCATCCTATGTCTTCTATGTATTCTATGCATAGAATGCATAGAATGCATAGACTGCAATCTATGTATTCTATGCATAGAACGCATAGATTACATGGAATGCATAGAATGCATAGAATGTATTCTATGCATAGAACGCATAGATTACATGGAATGTATAGAGTGCATAGAATGCATTCTATGTGATCAATATATTCTATGCATAGAATGCAATCTATGTATTCTATGCATAGAATGCATAAAATACATTGATTACATACAATGCCTTCTATGTAATCAATGTATTCTATGCATTCTATGCATAGAACGCATAGATTACATGGAATGCATAGAGTGCATAGAATGTATTCTATGCATAGAACGCATAGATTACATGGAATGTATAGACTGCATAGAATGCATTCTATGTGATCAATATATTCTATGCATAGAATGCAATCTATGTATTCTATGCATAGAATGCATAAAATATATTGATTACATACAATGCCTTCTACGTAATCAATGTATTCTATGTATTCTATGCATCGAATGCATAGAATGCAATCTATGTATTCTATGCATAGAGTGCATAGATTACATGGACACATTTTATGCATTCTATGTCTTCAATGTATTCTATGTATTCTATGCATAGAATGCATAGAATGCATAGAATGCAATCTATGTATTCTATGCATAGAATGCATAGGTTACATTGAATGCATAAAGTGCACAGAATGCATTCTATGTGATCAATGTATTCTATGCATAGAATGCAGTCTATGTATTCTATGCATAGAGTGCATAGATTACATGGAACGCATTCTATGCTTTCTATGTCTTCTATGTCTTCTATGTATTTCATGCATAGAATGCATCGAATGCAATCTATGTATTCTATGCATAGAATGCATAGATTACATGGGTTGCATAGAGTGCATAGAATGCATTCTTTGTGATAAATGTATTCTATGCATTCTATGCATAAAAAGTACTCTATGCATCAATACCATAGAATACATAGAATGCATAGATTACAAGGAATGCATAGAGTGCCTAGAATGCAACCTATGTATTCTATATATTCCATGCATAGAATGCATAGAATACATAGAAGACATAGAGTTCTATGTATTCTATGCATAGAGTGCATAGATTACATGGAACGCATTTTATGCATTCTATGTCTTCTATGTATTCTATGTATTCTATGCATAGAATGCATAGAATGCATAGAATGCAATCTATGTATTCTATGCATAGAATGCATAGGTTACATTGAATGCATAGAGTGCACAGAATGCATTCTATGTGATCAATGTATTCTATGCATAGAATGCAATCGATGTATTCTATGCATAGATTGCATAAAATACATTGATTACATACAATGCATTCTATGTATTCTATGTATTCTATGTATTCTATGCATCGGACGCATAGAATGCAATCTATGTATTCTATGCATAGAATGATGCATAGAACACATGGAAGATATAGAATTATAAGTATTCTATGCACATCATGCATTCTATGTCTTCTATGTATTCTATGCATAGAATGCATAGAATGCAATCTATGTATTCTATGCATAGAACGCATAGATTACATGGAATGCATATAGTGCATAGAATGTATTCTATGCATAGAACGCATAGATTACATGGAATGTATAGAGTGCACAGAATGCATTCTATGTGATCAATATATTCTATGCATAGAATGCAATCTATGTAGTCTATGCATAGAATGCATAAAATACATTGATCACATACAATGCCATCTACGTAATCAATGTATTCTATTTATTCTATGCATAGAACGCATAGCTTACATGGAATGCATAGAGTGCATAGAATTTATTCTATGCATAGAACGCATAGATTACATGGAATGTATATAGTTCATAGAATGCATTCTATGTGATCAATATATTCCAAGCATAGAATGCAATCTATGTATTCTATGCATAGAATGCATAAAATACATTGATTACATACAATGCCTTCTATGTAATCAATGTATTCTATGTATTCTATGCATCGAATGCATAGAATGCAATCTATGTATTCTATGCATAGAATGCATGGATTACATGGAATGCATAGAGTGCATAAAATGTATTCTATGCATAGAATGCATAGAATGCATAGAATACATAGAAGACATAGAATTCTATGTATTCTTTGCACAGAGTGCATAGATTACATGGAACGCATTCTATGCATTCTATACCTTCTATGTCTTCTATGTATTCTATGCATAGAATGCAGAGAATGCAATTTATGTATTTTATGCATAGAATGCATAGATTACATGGAATGCATAGAATGTATTCTATGCATAGAACGCATAGAATACATGGAATGTATAGAGTGCACAGAATGCATTCAATGTGATCAATATATTCTATGCATAGAATGCAATCTATGTATTCTATGCATAGAATGCATAAAATACATTGATTACATACAATGCCTTCTATGTAATCAATGTATTCTATGTATTCTATGCATAGAACGCATAGATTACATGGAATGCATAGAGTGCATAGAATGTATTCTATGCATAGAACGCATAGATTACATGGAATGTATATAGTGCATCGAACGCATTTTATGTGATCAATATATTCTATGCATAGAATGCAATCTATGTATTCTATGCATAGAATGCATAAAATACATTGATTACATACAATGCCTTCTATGTAATCAATGTATTCTATGTATTCTATGCATCGAATGCATAGAATGCAATCTATGTATTCTATGCATAGAGTGCATAGATTACATGGAACGCATTCTATGCATTCTATGTCTTCTATGTCTTCTATGTATTTCATGCATAGAATGCATAGAATGCAATCTATGTATTCTACGCATAAAATGCATAGATTACATGGGATGCATAGAGTGCATAGAATGCATTCTTTGTGATAAATGTATTCTATGCATTCTATGCATAAAAAGTACTCTATGCATCAATACCATAGAATACATAGAATGCATAGATTACAAGGAATGCATAGAGTGCATAGAATGCAACCTATGTATTCCATATATTCCATGCATAGAATGCATAGAATACATAGAAGACATAGAGTTCTATGTATTCTATGCATAGAGTGCATAGATTACGTGGAACGCATTTTATGCATTCTATGTCTTCTATGTATTCTATGTATTCTATGCATAGAATGCATAGAATGCATAGAATGCAATCTATGTATTCTATGCATAGAATGCATAGGTTACATTGAATGCATAGAGTGCACAGAATGCATTCTATGTGATCAATGCATTCTATGCATAGAATGCAATCGATGTATTCTATGCATAGATTGCATAAAATACATTGATTACATACAATGCATTCTATGTATTCTATGTATTCTATGCATCGGACGCATAGAATGCAATCTATGTATTCTATGCATAGAATGATGCATAGAACACATGGAAGATATAGAATTATAAGTATTCTATGCACATAATGCATTCTATAGAGTGCACAGATTACATGGACACATTTTATGCATTCTATGTCTTCTATGTATTCTATGCATCGGATGCATAGAATGCAATCTATGTATTCTATGCATAGAACGCATAGATTACATGGAATGCATAGAATGTATTCTATGCATAGAACGCATAGATTACATGGAATGTATAGAGTGCATGGAATGCAACCTATGTATTCTATATATTCCATGCATAGAATGCATAGAATACATAGAAGACATAGAGTTCTATGTATTCTATGCATAGAGTGCATAGATTACATGGAACGCATTTTATGCATTCTATGTCTTCTATGTATTCTATGTATTCTATGTATTCTATGCATAGAATGCATAGAATGCAATCTATGTATTCTATGCATAGAATGCATAGGTTACATGGAATGCATATAGTGCATAGAATGTATTCCATGCATAGAACGCATAGATTACATGGAATGTATAGAGTGCACAGAATGCATTCTATGTGATCAATATATTCTATGCATAGAATGCAATCTATGTATTCTATGCATAGAATGCATAAAATACATTGATTACATACAATGCCTTCTATGTAATCAATGTATTCTATTTATTCTATGCATAGAACGCATAGATTACATGGTGTGCATAGAGTGCATAGAATGTATTCTATGCATAGAATGCATAGATTACATGGAATGTATAGAGTGCATAGAATGCATTCTATGTGCTCAATATATTCTATGCATAGAATGCAATCTATGTATTCTATGTATTCTATGCATCGGATGCATAGAATGCAATCTATGTATTCTATGCATAGAATGATGCATAGAATACATGGAAGATATAGAATTATAAGTACTCTATGCACATATTGCATTCTATGTCTTCTATGTATTCTATGCATAGAATGCATAGAATGCATAGAATGCAATCTATGTATTCTATGCATAGAACGCATAGATTACATGGAATGTATAGAGTGCACAGAATGCATTCTATGTGATCAATATATTCTATGCATAGAATGCAATCTATGTATTCTATGCATAGAATGCATAAAATACATTGATTACATACAATGCCTTCTATGTAATCAATGTATTCTATTTATTCTATGCATAGAACGCATAGATTACATGGTGTGCATAGAGTGCATAGAATGTATTCTATGCATAGAATGCATAGATTACATGGAATGTATAGAGTGCATAGAATGCATTCTATGTGCTCAATATATTCTATGCATAGAATGCAGTCTATGTATTCTATGCATAGAGTGCATAGATTACATGGAACGCATTCTATGCTTTCTATGTCTTCTATGTCTTCTATGTATTTCATGCATAGAATGCATCGAATGCAATCTATGTATTCTATGCATAGAATGCATAGATTACATGGGTTGCATAGAGTGCATAGAATGCATTCTTTGTGATAAATGTATTCTATGCATTCTATGCATAAAAAGTACTCTATGCATCAATACCATAGAATACATAGAATGCATAGATTACAAGGAATGCATAGAGTGCCTAGAATGCAACCTATGTATTCTATATATTCCATGCATAGAATGCATAGAATACATAGAAGACATAGAGTTCTATGTATTCTATGCATAGAGTGCATAGATTACGTGGAACGCATTTTATGCATTCTATGTCTTCTATGTATTCTATGTATTCTATGCATAGAATGCATAGAATGCATAGAATGCAATCTATGTATTCTATGCATAGAATGCATAGGTTACATTGAATGCATAGAGTGCACAGAATGCATTCTATGTGATCAATGTATTCTATGCATAGAATGCAATCGATGTATTCTATGCATAGATTGCATAAAATACATTGATTACATACAATGCATTCTATGTATTCTATGTATTCTATGTATTCTATGCATCGGACGCATAGAATGCAATCTATGTATTCTATGCATAGAATGATGCATAGAACACATGGAAGATATAGAATTATAAGTATTCTATGCACATCATGCATTCTATGTCTTCTATGTATTCTATGCATAGAATGCATAGAATGCAATCTATGTATTCTATGCATAGAACGCATAGATTACATGGAATGCATATAGTGCATAGAATGTATTCTATGCATAGAACGCATAGATTACATGGAATGTATAGAGTGCACAGAATGCATTCTATGTGATCAATATATTCTATGCATAGAATGCAATCTATGTAGTCTATGCATAGAATGCATAAAATACATTGATCACATACAATGCCTTCTACGTAATCAATGTATTCTATTTATTCTATGCATAGAACGCATAGCTTACATGGAATGCATAGAGTGCATAGAATTTATTCTATGCATAGAACGCATAGATTACATGGAATGTATATAGTTCATAGAATGCATTCTATGTGATCAATATATTCCAAGCATAGAATGCAATCTATGTATTCTATGCATAGAATGCATAAAATACATTGATTACATACAATGCCTTCTATGTAATCAATGTATTCTATGTATTCTATGCATAGAACGCATAGATTACATGGTGTGCATAGAGTGCATAGAATGTATTCTATGCATAGAATGCATAGATTACATGGAATGTATAGAGTGCATAGAATGCATTCTATGTGCTCAATATATTCTATGCATAGAATGCAATCTATGTATTCTATGTATTCTATGCATCGGATGCATAGAATGCAATCTATGTATTCTATGCATAGAATGATGCATAGAATACATGGAAGATATAGAATTATAAGTACTCTATGCACATATTGCATTCTATGTCTTCTATGTATTCTATGCATAGAATGCATAGAATGCATAGAATGCAATCTATGTATTCTATGCATAGAACGCATAGATTACATGGAATGTATAGAGTGCACAGAATGCATTCTATGTGATCAATATATTCTATGCATAGAATGCAATCTATGTATTCTATGCATAGAATGCATAAAATACATTGATTACATACAATGCCTTCTATGTAATCAATGTATTCTATTTATTCTATGCATAGAACGCATAGATTACATGGTGTGCATAGAGTGCATAGAATGTATTCTATGCATAGAATGCATAGATTACATGGAATGTATAGAGTGCATAGAATGCATTCTATGTGCTCAATATATTCTATGCATAGAATGCAATCTATGTATTCTATGTATTCTATGCATCGGATGCATAGAATGCAATCTATGTATTCTATGCATAGAATGATGCATAGAATACATGGAAGATATAGAATTATAAGTACTCTATGCACATAATGCATTCTATGTCTTCTATGTATTCTATGCATAGAATGCATAGAATGCATAGAATGCAATCTATGTATTCTATGCATAGAACGCATAGATTACATGGAATGCATATAGTGCATAGAATGTATTCTATGCATAGAACGCATAGATTATATGGAATGTATAGAGTGCACAGAATGCATTCCATGTGATCAATATATTCTATGCATAGAATGCGATCTACGTATTCTATGCATACAGTGCATAGAATACATAGAAGACATAGAGTTCTATGTATTCTATGCATAGAGTGCATAGATTACATGGAACGCATTTTATGCATTCTATGTCTTCTATGTATTCTATGTATTCTATGCATAGAATGCATAGAATGCATAGAATGCAATCTATGTATTCTATGCATAGAACGCATAGATTACATGGAATGTATAGAGTGCATAGAATGCATTCTATGTGCTCAATATATTCTATGCATAGAATGCAATCTATGTATTCTATGTATTCTATGCATCGGATGCATAGAATGCAATCTATGTATTCTATGCATAGAATGATGCATAGAATACATGGAAGATATAGAATTATAAGTACTCTATGCACATATTGCATTCTATGTCTTCTATGTATTCTATGCATCGGACGCATAGAATGCAATCTATGTATTCTATGCATAGAATGATGCATAGAACACATGGAAGATATAGAATTATAAGTATTCTATGCACATAATGCATTCTATAGAGTGCACAGATTACATGGACACATTTTATGCATTCTATGTCTTCTATGTATTCTATGCATCGGATGCATAGAATGCAATCTATGTATTCTATGCATAGAACGCATAGATTACATGGAATGCATAGAATGTATTCTATGCATAGAACGCATAGATTACATGGAATGTATAGAGTGCATGGAATGCATTCTATGTGATCAATATATTCTATGCATAGAATGCAATCTATGTATTCTATGCATAGAATGCATAGGTTACATTGAATGCATAGAGTGCACAGAATGCATTCTATGTGATCAATGTATTCTACGCATAGAATGCAATCTATGTATTCTATGCATAGAATGCATAAAATACATTGACCACATACAATGCCTTCTATGTAATCAATGTATTCTATGTATTCTATGCATCGAATGCATAGAATGCAATATATGTATTCTATGCATAGAGTGCATAGATAACATGGAACGCATTCTATGCATTCTATGTCTTCTATGTCTTCTATGTATTTCATGCATAGAATGCATAGAATGCAATTTATGTATTCTATGCATAGAATGCATAGATTACATGGGATGCATAGAGTGCATAGAATGCATTCTTTGTGATAAATGTATTTTATGCATTCTATGCATAAAAAGGTATTCTATGCATCAATACCATAGAATACATAGAATGCATAGATTACAAGGAATGCATAGAGTGCATAGAATGCAACCAATGTATTTTGTATATTCCATGCATAGAATGCATAGAATACATAGAACACATAGAGTTCTATGTATTCTATGCATAGAGTGCATAGATTACATGGAACGCATTTTATGCATTCTATGTCTTCTACGTATTCTATGTATTCTATGCATAGAATGCATAGAATGCATAGAATGCATAGAATGCAATCTATGTATTCTATGCATAGAATGCATAGGTTACATTGAATGCATAGAGTGCACAGAATGCATTCTATGTGATCAATGTATTCTACGCATAGAATGCAATCTATGTATTCTATGCATAGAATGCATAAAATACATTGATTACATACAATGCCTTCTATGTAATCAATGTATTATATGTATTCTATGCATAGAACGCATAGATTACATGGAATGCATAGAGTGCATAGAATGTATTCTATGCATAGAATGCATAGATTACATGGAATGTATAGTGCATAGAATGCATTCTATGTGATCAATATATTCTATGCATAGAATGCAATCTATGTATTCTATGCATAGAATGATGCGTAGAACACATGGGAGATATAGAATTATAAGTATTCTATGCACATAATGCATTCTATGTCTTCTATGTATTCTATGCATAGAATGCATAGAATGCATAAAATGCAATCTATGTAGTCTATGCATAGAACGCATAGATTACATGGAACGCATATAGTGCATAGAATGTATTCCATGCATAGAACGCATAGATTACATGGAATGTATAGAGTGCACAGAATGCATTCTATGTGATCAATATATTCTATGCATAGAATGCAATCTATGTATTCTATGCATAGAATGCATAAAATACATTGATTACATACAATGCCTTCTATGTAATCAATGTATTCTATTTATTCTATGCATAGAACGCATAGATTACATGGTATGCATAGAGTGCATAGAATGTATTCTATGCATAGAACGCATAGATTACATGGAATGTATATAGTGCATAGAATGCATTCTATGTAATGAATATATTCTATGCATAGAATGCAATCTATGTATTCTATGCATAGAGTGCATAGATTACGTGGAACGCATTTTATGCATTCTATGTCTTCTATGTATTCTATGTATTCTATGCATAGAATGCATAGAATGCATAGAATGCAATCTATGTATTCTATGCATAGAATGCATAGGTTACATTGAATGCATAGAGTGCACAGAATGCATTCTATGTGATCAATGTATTCTACGCATAGAATGCAATCTATGTATTCTATGCATAGAATGCATAAAATACATTGATTACATACAATGCCTTCTATGTAATCAATGTATTCTATGTATTCTATGCATAGAACGCATAGATTACATGGAATGCATAGAGTGCATAGAATGTATTCTATGCATAGAATGCATAGATTACATGGAATGTATAGAGTGCATAGAATGCATTCTATGTGATCAATATATTCTATGCATAGAATGCAATCTATGTATTCTATGCCTAGAATGATGCATAGAACACATGGGAGATATAGAATTATAAGTATTCTATGCACATAATGCATTCTATGTCTTCTATGTATTCTATGCATAGAATGCATAGAATGCATAAAATGCAATCTATGTATTCTATGCATAGAACGCATAGATTACATGGAACGCATATAGTGCATAGAATGTATTCCATGCATAGAACGCATAGATTACATGGAATGTATAGAGTGCATAGAATGCATTCTATGTGCTCAATATATTCTATGCATAGAATGCAATCTATGTATTCTATGTATTCTATGCATCGGATGCATAGAATGCAATCTATGTATTCTATGCATAGAATGATGCATAGAATACATGGAAGATATAGAATTATAAGTACTCTATGCACATATTGCATTCTATGTCTTCTATGTATTCTATGCATCGGACGCATAGAATGCAATCTATGTATTCTATGCATAGAATGATGCATAGAACACATGGAAGATATAGAATTATAAGTATTCTATGCACATAATGCATTCTATAGAGTGCACAGATTACATGGACACATTTTATGCATTCTATGTCTTCTATGTATTCTATGCATCGGATGCATAGAATGCAATCTATGTATTCTATGCATAGAACGCATAGATTACATGGAATGCATAGAATGTATTCTATGCATAGAACGCATAGATTACATGGAATGTATAGAGTGCATGGAATGCATTCTATGTGATCAATATATTCTATGCATAGAATGCAATCTATGTATTCTATGCATAGAATGCATAGGTTTCATTGAATGCATAGAGTGCACAGAATGCATTCTATGTGATCAATGTATTCTACGCATAGAATGCAATCTATGTATTCTATGCATAGAATGCATAAAATACATTGACCACATACAATGCCTTCTATGTAATCAATGTATTCTATGTATTCTATGCATCGAATGCATAGAATGCAATATATGTATTCTATGCATAGAGTGCATAGATAACATGGAACGCATTCTATGCATTCTATGTCTTCTATGTCTTCTATGTATTTCATGCATAGAATGCATAGAATGCAATTTATGTATTCTATGCATAGAATGCATAGATTACATGGGATGCATAGAGTGCATAGAATGCATTCTTTGTGATAAATGTATTTTATGCATTCTATGCATAAAAAGGTATTCTATGCATCAATACCATAGAATACATAGAATGCATAGATTACAAGGAATGCATAGAGTGCATAGAATGCAACCAATGTATTTTGTATATTCCATGCATAGAATGCATAGAATACATAGAACACATAGAGTTCTATGTATTCTATGCATAGAGTGCATAGATTACATGGAACGCATTTTATGCATTCTATGTCTTCTACGTATTCTATGTATTCTATGCATAGAATGCATAGAATGCATAGAATGCATAGAATGCAATCTATGTATTCTATGCATAGAATGCATAGGTTACATTGAATGCATAGAGTGCACAGAATGCATTCTATGTGATCAATGTATTCTACGCATAGAATGCAATCTATGTATTCTATGCATAGAATGCATAAAATACATTGATTACATACAATGCCTTCTATGTAATCAATGTATTATATGTATTCTATGCATAGAACGCATAGATTACATGGAATGCATAGAGTGCATAGAATGTATTCTATGCATAGAATGCATAGATTACATGGAATGTATAGTGCATAGAATGCATTCTATGTGATCAATATATTCTATGCATAGAATGCAATCTATGTATTCTATGCATAGAATGATGCGTAGAACACATGGGAGATATAGAATTATAAGTATTCTATGCACATAATGCATTCTATGTCTTCTATGTATTCTATGCATAGAATGCATAGAATGCATAAAATGCAATCTATGTAGTCTATGCATAGAACGCATAGATTACATGGAACGCATATAGTGCATAGAATGTATTCCATGCATAGAACGCATAGATTACATGGAATGTATAGAGTGCACAGAATGCATTCTATGTGATCAATATATTCTATGCATAGAATGCAATCTATGTATTCTATGCATAGAGTGCATAGAATACATTGATTACATACAATGCCTTCTATGTAATCAATGTATTCTATTTATTCTATGCATAGAACGCATAGATTACATGGTATGCATAGAGTGCATAGAATGTATTCTATGCATAGAACGCATAGATTACATGGAATGTATATAGTGCATAGAATGCATTCTATGTAATGAATATATTCTATGCATAGAATGCAATCTATGTATTCTATGCATAGAGTGCATAGATTACGTGGAACGCATTTTATGCATTCTATGTCTTCTATGTATTCTATGTATTCTATGCATAGAATGCATAGAATGCAATCTATGTATTCTATGCATAGAATGCATAGGTTACATTGAATGCATAGAGTGCACAGAATGCATTCTATGTGATCAATGCATTCTATGCATAGAATGCAATCGATGTATTCTATGCATAGATTGCATAAAATACATTGATTACATACAATGCATTCTATGTATTCTATGTATTCTATGCATCGGACGCATAGAATGCAATCTATGTATTCTATGCATAGAATGATGCATAGAACACATGGAAGATATAGAATTATAAGTATTCTATGCACATAATGCATTCTATAGAGTGCACAGATTACATGGACACATTTTATGCATTCTATGTCTTCTATGTATTCTATGCATCGGATGCATAGAATGCAATCTATGTATTCTATGCATAGAACGCATAGATTACATGGAATGCATAGAATGTATTCTATGCATAGAATGCATAGATTACATGGAATGTATAGAGTGCATAGAATGCATTCTATGTGATCAATATATTCTATGCATAGAATGCAATCTATGTATTCTATGCATAGAATGATGCATAGAACACATGGAAGATATAGAATTATAAGTATTCTATGCACATAATGCATTCTATGTCTTCTATGTATTCTATGCATAGAATGCATAGAATGCATAAAATGCAATCTATGTATTCTATGCATAGAACGCATAGATTACATGGAACGCATATAGTGCATAGAATGTATTCCATGCATAGAACGCATAGATTACATGGAATGTATAGAGTGCACAGAATGCATTCTATGTGATCAATATATTCTATGCATAGAATGCAATCTATGTATTCTATGCATAGAACGCATAGATTACATGGAATGTATAGAGTGCATGGAATGCAACCTATGTATTCTATATATTCCATGCATAGAATGCATAGAATACATAGAAGACATAGAGTTCTATGTATTCTATGCATAGAGTGCATAGATTACATGGAACGCATTTTATGCATTCTATGCATTCTATGTATTCTATGCATAGAATGCATAGAATGCATAGAATGCAATCTATGTATTCTATGCATAGAACGCATAGATTACATGGAATGCATATAGTGCATAGAATGTATTCTATGCATAGAACGCATAGATTATATGGAATGTATAGAGTGCACAGAATGCATTCCATGTGATCAATATATTCTATGCATAGAATGCGATCTACGTATTCTATGCATACAGTGCATAGAATACATAGAAGACATAGAGTTCTATGTATTCTATGCATAGAGTGCATAGATTACATGGAACGCATTTTATGCATTCTATGTCTTCTATGTATTCTATGTATTCTATGCATAGAATGCATAGAATGCATAGAATGCAATCTATGTATTCTATGCATAGAATGCATAGGTTACATTGAATGCATAGAGTGCACAGAATGCATTCTATGTGATCAATGTATTCTACGCATAGAATGCAATCTATGTATTCTATGCATAGAATGCATAAAATACATTGACCACATACAATGCCTTCTATGTAATCAATGTATTCTATGTATTCTATGCATCGAATGCATAGAATGCAATATATGTATTCTATGCATAGAGTGCATAGATAACATGGAACGCATTCTATGCATTCTATGTCTTCTATGTCTTCTATGTATTTCATGCATAGAATGCATAGAATGCAATTTATGTATTCTATGCATAGAATGCATAGATTACATGGGATGCATAGAGTGCATAGAATGCATTCTTTGTGATAAATGTATTTTATGCATTCTATGCATAAAAAGGTATTCTATGCATCAATACCATAGAATACATAGAATGCATAGATTACATGGTATGCATAGAGTGCATAGAATGCAACCAATGTATTTTGTATATTCCATGCATAGAATGCATAGAATACATAGAACACATAGAGTTATATGTATTCTATGCATAGAGTGCATAGATTACATGGAACGCATTTTATGCATTCTATGTCTTCTATGTATTCTATGTATTCTATGCATAGAATGCATAGAATGCATAGAATGCATAGAATGCAATCTATGTATTCTATGCATAGAATGCATAGGTTACATTGAATGCATAGAGTGCACAGAATGCATTCTATGTGATCAATGTATTCTACGCATAGAATGCAATCTATGTATTCTATGCATAGAATGCATAAAATACATTGATTACATACAATGCCTTCTATGTAATCAATGTATTCTATTTATTCTATGCATAGAACGCATAGATTACATGGTATGCATAGAGTGCATAGAATGTATTCTATGCATAGAACGCATAGATTACATGGAATGTATATAGTGCATAGAACGCATTCTATGTGATCAATATATTCTATGCATAGAATGCAATCTATGTATTCTATGCATAGAATGCATAAAATACATTGATTACATACAATGCCTTCTATGTAATCAATGTATTCTATGTATTCTATGCATCGAATGCATAGAATGCAATCTATGTATTCTATGCATAGAGTGCATAGATTACATGGAACGCATTCTATGCATTCTATGTCTTCTATGTCTTCTATGTATTTCATGCATAGAATGCATCGAATGCAATCTATGTATTCTACGCATAAAATGCATAGATTACATGGGATGCATAGAGTGCATAGAATGCATTCTTTGTGATAAATGTATTCTATGCATTCTATGCATAAAAAGTACTCTATGCATCAATACCATAGAATACATAGAATGCATAGATTACAAGGAATGCATAGAGTGCATAGAATGCAACCTATGTATTCCATATATTCCATGCATAGAATGCATAGAATACATAGAAGACATAGAGTTCTATGTATTCTATGCATAGAGTGCATAGATTACGTGGAACGCATTTTATGCATTCTATGTCTTCTATGTATTCTATGTATTCTATGCATAGAATGCATAGAATGCATAGAATGCAATCTATGTATTCTATGCATAGAATGCATAGGTTACATTGAATGCATAGAGTGCACAGAATGCATTCTATGTGATCAATGCATTCTATGCATAGAATGCAATCGATGTATTCTATGCATAGATTGCATAAAATACATTGATTACATACAATGCATTCTATGTATTCTATGTATTCTATGCATCGGACGCATAGAATGCAATCTATGTATTCTATGCATAGAATGATGCATAGAACACATGGAAGATATAGAATTATAAGTATTCTATGCACATAATGCATTCTATAGAGTGCACAGATTACATGGACACATTTTATGCATTCTATGTCTTCTATGTATTCTATGCATCGGATGCATAGAATGCAATCTATGTATTCTATGCATAGAACGCATAGATTACATGGAATGCATAGAATGTATTCTATGCATAGAACGCATAGATTACATGGAATGTATAGAGTGCATGGAATGCAACCTATGTATTCTATATATTCCATGCATAGAATGCATAGAATACATAGAAGACATAGAGTTCTATGTATTCTATGCATAGAGTGCATAGATTACATGGAACGCATTTTATGCATTCTATGTCTTCTATGTATTCTATGCATAGAATGCATAGAATGCAATCTATGTATTCTATGCATAGAACGCATAGATTACATGGAATGCATATAGTGCATAGAATGTATTCTATGCATAGAACGCATAGATTATATGGAATGTATAGAGTGCACAGAATGCATTCCATGTGATCAATATATTCTATGCATAGAATGCGATCTACGTATTCTATGCATACAGTGCATAGAATACATAGAAGACATAGAGTTCTATGTATTCTATGCATAGAGTGCATAGATTACATGGAACGCATTTTATGCATTCTATGTCTTCTATGTATTCTATGTATTCTATGCATAGAATGCATAGAATGCATAGAATGCAATCTATGTATTCTATGCATAGAATGCATAGGTTACATTGAATGCATAGAGTGCACAGAATGCATTCTATGTGATCAATGTATTCTACGCATAGAATGCAATCTATGTATTCTATGCATAGAATGCATAAAATACATTGACCACATACAATGCCTTCTATGTAATCAATGTATTCTATGTATTCTATGCATCGAATGCATAGAATGCAATATATGTATTCTATGCATAGAGTGCATAGATAACATGGAACGCATTCTATGCATTCTATGTCTTCTATGTCTTCTATGTATTTCATGCATAGAATGCATAGAATGCAATTTATGTATTCTATGCATAGAATGCATAGATTACATGGGATGCATAGAGTGCATAGAATGCATTCTTTGTGATAAATGTATTTTATGCATTCTATGCATAAAAAGGTATTCTATGCATCAATACCATAGAATACATAGAATGCATAGATTACAAGGAATGCATAGAGTGCATAGAATGCAACCAATGTATTCTGTATATTTCATGCATATAATGCATAGAATACATAGAACACATAGAGTTCTATGTATTCTATGCATAGAGTGCATAGATTACATGGAACGCATTTTATGCATTCTATGTCTTCTATGTATTCTATGCATAGAATGCATAGAATGCATAGAATGCATAGAATGCAATCTATGTATTCTATGCATAGAATGCATAGGTTACATTGAATGCATAGAGTGCACAGAATGCATTCTATGTGATCAATGTATTCTACGCATAGAATGCAATCTATGTATTCTATGCATAGAATGCATAAAATACATTGATTACATACAATGCCTTCTATGTAATCAATGTATTCTATGTATTCTATGCATAGAACGCATAGATTACATGGAATGCATAGAGTGCATAGAATGTATTCTATGCATAGAATGCATAGATTACATGGAATGTATAGAGTGCATAGAATGCATTCTATGTGATCAATATATTCTATGCATAGAATGCAATCTATGTATTCTATGCATAGAATGATGCATAGAACACATGGAAGATATAGAATTATAAGTATTCTATGCACATAATGCATTCTATGTCTTCTATGTATTCTATGCATAGAATGCATAGAATGCATAGAATGCATAAAATGCAATCTATGTATTCTATGCATAGAACGCATAGATTACATGGAACGCATATAGTGCATAGAATGTATTCCATGCATAGAACGCATAGATTACATGGAATGTATAGAGTGCACAGAATGCATTCTATGTGATCAATATATTCTATGCATAGAATGCAATCTATGTATTCTATGCATAGAATGCATAGATTACATGGAATGTATAGAGTGCGTGGAATGCAACCTATGTATTCTATATATTCCATGCATAGAATGCATAGAATACATAGAAGACATAGAGTTCTATGTATTCTATGCATAGAGTGCATAGATTACATGGAACGCATTTTATGCATTCTATGCATTCTATGTATTCTATGCATAGAATGCATAGAATGCATAGAATGCAATCTATGTATTCTATGCATAGAGTGCATAGATTACATGGAACGCATTCTATGCATTCTATGTATTCTATGTATTCTATGCATCGGATGCATAGAATGCAATCTATGTATTCTATGCATAGAATGATGCATAGAATACGTGGAAGATATAGAATTATAAGTATTCTATGCACATAATGCATTCTATGCCTTCTATGTATTCTATGCATAGAATGCATAGAATGCATAGAATGCAATCTATGTATTCTATGCATAGAACGCATAGATTTCATGGAATGCATATAGTGCATAGAATGTATTCTATGCATAGAACGCATAGATTACATTGAATGTATAGAGTGCACAGAATGCATTCTATGTGATCAATATATTCTATGCATAGAATGCAATCTATGTATTCTATGCATAGATTGCATAAAATACATTGATTACATACAATGCCTTCTATGTAATAAATGTATTCTATGTATTCCATGCATAGAGTGCATAGAATACATAGAAGACTTAGAGTTCTAAGTATTCTATGCATAGAGTGCATAGATTACATGGAACGCATTCTATGCATTCTATGTCTTCTATGTATTTCATGCATAGAATGCATCGAATGCAATCTATGTATTCTACGCATAAAATGCATAGATTACATGGGATGCATAGAGTGCATAGAATGCATTCTTTGTGATAAATGTATTCTATGCATTCTATGCATAAAAAGTACTCTATGCATCAATACCATAGAATACATAGAATGCATAGATTACAAGGAATGCATAGAGTGCATAGAATGCAACCTATGTATTCCATATATTCCATGCATAGAATGCATAGAATACATAGAAGACATACAGTTCTATGTATTCTATGCATAGAGTGCATAGATTACGTGGAACGCATTTTATGCATTCTATGTCTTCTATGTATTCTATGTATTCTATGTATTCTATGCATAGAATGCATAGAATGCATAGAATGCAATCTATGTATTATATGCATAGAATGCATAGATTACATTAAATGCATAGAGTGCACAGAATGCATTCTATGTGATCAATGCATTCTATGCATAGAATGCAATCGATGTATTCTATGCATAGATTGCATAAAATACATTGATTACATACAATGCATTCTATGTATTCTATGTATTCTATGCATCGGACGCATAGAATGCAATCTATGTATTCTATGCATAGAATGATGCATAGAACACATGGAAGATATAGAATTACAAGTATTCTATGCACATAATGCATTCTATAGAGTGCACAGATTACATGGACACATTT
This sequence comes from Bugulina stolonifera, assembly GCA_935421135.1. Taxonomy (NCBI): domain Eukaryota; kingdom Metazoa; phylum Bryozoa; class Gymnolaemata; order Cheilostomatida; family Bugulidae; genus Bugulina; species Bugulina stolonifera. Next base: position 507,821 of record OW285195.1, on the reverse strand, counting down.
TATGCATTCTATGTCTTCTATGTATTCTATGCATCGGATGCATAGAATGCAATCTATGTATTCTATGCATAGAACGCATAGATTACATGGAATGCATAGAATGTATTCTATGCATAGAACGCATAGATTACATGGAATGTATAGAGTGCATGGAATGCAACCTATGTATTCTATATATTCCATGCATAGAATGCATAGAATACATAGAAGACATAGAGTTCTATGTATTCTATGCATAGAGTGCATAGATTACGTGGAACGCATTTTATGCATTCTATGTCTTCTATGTATTCTATGCATAGAATGCATAGAATGCATAGAATGCAATCTATGTATTCTATGCATAGAACGCATAAATTACATGGAATGCATATAGTGCATAGAATGTATTCTATGCATAGAACGCATAGATTATATGGAATGTATAGAGTGCACAGAATGCATTCCATGTGATCAATATATTCTATGCATAGAATGCGATCTACGTATTCTATGCATACAGTGCATAGAATACATAGAAGACATAGAGTTCTATGTATTCTATGCATAGAGTGCATAGATTACATGGAACGCATTTTATGCATTCTATGTCTTCTATGTATTCTATGTATTCTATGCATAGAATGCATAGAATGCATAGAATGCATAGAATGCAATCTATGTATTCTATGCATAGAATGCATAGGTTACATTGAATGCATAGAGTGCACAGAATGCATTCTATGTGATCAATGTATTCTACGCATAGAATGCAATCTATGTATTCTATGCATAGAATGCATAAAATACATTGATTACATACAATGCCTTCTATGTAATCAATGTATTATATGTATTCTATGCATAGAACGCATAGATTACATGGAATGCATAGAGTGCATAGAATGTATTCTATGCATAGAATGCATAGATTACATGGAATGTATAGTGCATAGAATGCATTCTATGTGATCAATATATTCTATGCATAGAATGATGCGTAGAACACATGGGAGATATAGAATTATAAGTATTCTATGCACATAATGCATTCTATGTCTTCTATGTATTCTATGCATAGAATGCATAGAATGCATAAAATGCAATCTATGTAGTCTATGCATAGAACGCATAGATTACATGGAACGCATATAGTGCATAGAATGTATTCCATGCATAGAACGCATAGATTACATGGAATGTATAGAGTGCACAGAATGCATTCTATGTGATCAATATATTCTATGCATAGAATGCAATCTATGTATTCTATGCATAGAATGCATAAAATACATTGATTACATACAATGCCTTCTATGTAATCAATGTATTCTATTTATTCTATGCATAGAACGCATAGATTACATGGTATGCATAGAGTGCATAGAATGTATTCTATGCATAGAACGCATAGATTACATGGAATGTATATAGTGCATAGAATGCATTCTATGTAATGAATATATTCTATGCATAGAATGCAATCTATGTATTCTATGTATAGAATGCATAAAATACATTGATTACATACAATGCCTTCTATGTAATCAATGTATTCTATGTTTTCTATGCATAGAATGCATAGAATGCAATCTATGTATTCTATGCATAGAATGCATAGGTTACATTGAATGCAATCTATGTATTATATGCATAGAATGCATAGGTTACATTGAATGCATAGAGTGCACAGAATGCATTCTATGTGATCAATGCATTCTATGCATAGAATGCAATCGATGTATTCTATGCATAGATTGCATAAAATACATTGATTACATACAATGCATTCTATGTATTCTATGTATTCTATGCATCGGACGCATAGAATGCAATTTATGTATTCTATGCATAGAATGATGCATAGAACACATGGAAGATATAGAATTATAAGTATTCTATGCACATAATGCATTCTATAGAGTGCACAGATTACATGGACACATTTTATGCATTCTATGTCTTCTATGTATTCTATGCATCGGATGCATAGAATGCAATCTATGTATTCTATGCATAGATGCGCATAGATTACATGGAATGCATAGAATGTATTCTATGCATAGAACGCATAGATTACATGGAATGTATAGAGTGCATGGAATGCAACCTATGTATTCTATATATTCCATGCATAGAATGCATAGAATACATAGAAGACATAGAGTTCTATGTATTCTATGCATAGAGTGCATAGATTACATGGAACGCATTTTATGCATTCTATGTCTTCTATGTATTCTATGTATTCTATGCATAGAATGCATAGAATGCATAGAATGCAATCTATGTATTCTATGCATAGAATGCATAGGTTACATGGAATGCATATAGTGCATAGAATGTATTCCATGCATAGAACGCATAGATTACATAGAATGCATAGATTACAAGGAATGCATAGAGTGCATAGAATGCAACCAATGTATTCTGTATATTTCATGCATAGAATGCATAGAATACATAGAACACATAGAGTTCTATGTATTCTATGCATAGAGTGCATAGATTACATGGAACGCATTTTATGCATTCTATGTCTTCTATGTATTCTATGTATTCTATGCATAGAATGCATAGAATGCATAGAATGCAATCTATGTATTCTATGCATAGAATGCATAGGTTACATTGAATGCATAGAGTGCACAGAATGCATTCTATGTGATCAATGTATTCTACGCATAGAATGCAATCTATGTATTCTATGCATAGAATGCATAAAATACATTGATTACATACAATGCCTTCTATGTAATCAATGTATTATATGTATTCTATGCATAGAACGCATAGATTACATGGAATGCATAGAGTGCATAGAATGTATTCTATGCATAGAATGCATAGATTACATGGAATGTATAGTGCATAGAATGCATTCTATGTGATCAATATATTCTATGCATAGAATGCAATCTATGTATTCTATGCATAGAATGATGCGTAGAACACATGGGAGATATAGAATTATAAGTATTCTATGCACATAATGCATTCTATGTCTTCTATGTATTCTATGCATAGAATGCATAGAATGCATAAAATGCAATCTATGTAGTCTATGCATAGAACGCATAGATTACATGGAACGCATATAGTGCATAGAATGTATTCCATGCATAGAAGGCATAGATTACATGGAATGTATAGAGTGCACAGAATGCATTCTATGTGATCAATATATTCTATGCATAGAATGCAATCTATGTATTCTATGCATAGAATGCATAAAATACATTGATTACATACAATGCCTTCTATGTAATCAATGTATTCTATTTATTCTATGCATAGAACGCATAGATAACATGGTATGCATAGAGTGCATAGAATGTATTCTATGCATAGAACGCATAGATTACATGGAATGTATATAGTGCATAGAATGCATTCTATGTAATGAATATATTCTATGCATAGAATGCAATCTATGTATTCTATGTATAGAATGCATAAAATACATTGATTACATACAATGCCTTCTATGTAATCAATGTATTCTATGTTTTCTATGCATAGAATGCATAGAATGCAATCTATGTATTCTATGCATAGAATGCATAGGTTACATTGAATGCAATCTATGTATTATATGCATAGAATGCATAGGTTACATTGAATGCATAGAGTGCACAGAATGCATTCTATGTGATCAATGCATTCTATGCATAGAATGCAATCGATGTATACTATGCATAGATTGCATAAAATACATTGATTACATACAATGCATTCTATGTATTCTATGTATTCTATGCATCGGACGCATAGAATGCAATCTATGTATTCTATGCATAGAATGATGCATAGAACACATGGAAGATATAGAATTATAAGTATTCTATGCACATAATGCATTCTATAGAGTGCACAGATTACATGGACACATTTTATGCATTCTATGTCTTCTATGTATTCTATGCATCGGATGCATAGAATGCAATCTATGTATTCTATGCATAGATGCGCATAGATTACATGGAATGCATAGAATGTATTCTATGCATAGAACGCATAGATTACATGGAATGTATAGAGTGCATGGAATGCAACCTATGTATTCTATATATTCCATGCATAGAATGCATAGAATACATAGAAGACATAGAGTTCTATGTATTCTATGCATAGAGTGCATAGATTACATGGAACGCATTTTATGCATTCTATGTCTTCTATGTATTCTATGTATTCTATGCATAGAATGCATAGAATGCATAGAATGCATAGAATGCAATCTATGTATTCTATGCATAGAATGCATAGGTTACATGGAATGCATATAGTGCATAGAATGTATTCCATGCATAGAACGCATAGATTACATAGAATGCATAGATTACAAGGAATGCATAGAGTGCATAGAATGCAACCAATGTATTCTGTATATTTCATGCATAGAATGCATAGAATACATAGAACACATAGAGTTCTATGTATTCTATGCATAGAGTGCATAGATTACATGGAACGCATTTTATGCATTCTATGTCTTCTATGTATTCTATGTATTCTATGCATAGAATGCATAGAATGCATAGAATGCAATCTATGTATTCTATGCATAGAATGCATAGGTTACATTGAATGCATAGAGTGCACAGAATGCATTCTATGTGATCAATGTATTCTACGCATAGAATGCAATCTATGTATTCTATGCATAGAATGCATAAAATACATTGATTACATACAATGCCTTCTATGTAATCAATGTATTATATGTATTCTATGCATAGAACGCATAGATTACATGGAATGCATAGAGTGCATAGAATGTATTCTATGCATAGAATGCATAGATTACATGGAATGTATAGTGCATAGAATGCATTCTATGTGATCAATATATTCTATGCATAGAATGCAATCTATGTATTCTATGCATAGAATGATGCGTAGAACACATGGGAGATATAGAATTATAAGTATTCTATGCACATAATGCATTCTATGTCTTCTATGTATTCTATGCATAGAATGCATAGAATGCATAAAATGCAATCTATGTAGTCTATGCATAGAACGCATAGATTACATGGAACGCATATAGTGCATAGAATGTATTCCATGCATAGAACGCATAGATTACATGGAATGCATAGAGTGCATAGAATGCAACCAATGTATTCTGTATATTTCATGCATAGAATGCATAGAATACATAGAACACATAGAGTTCTATGTATTCTATGCATAGAGTGCATAGATTACATGGAACGCATTTTATGCATTCTATGTCTTCTATGTATTCTATGTATTCTATGTATTCTATGCATAGAATGCATAGAATGCATAGAATGCAATCTATGTATTCTATGCATAGAATGCATAGGTTACATTGAATGCATAGAGTGCACAGAATGCATTCTATGTGATCAATGTATTCTACGCATAGAATGCAATCTATGTATTCTATGCATAGAATGCATAAAATACATTGATTACATACAATGCCTTCTATGTAATCAATGTATTATATGTATTCTATGCATAGAACGCATAGATTACATGGAATGCATAGAGTGCATAGAATGTATTCTATGCATAGAATGCATAGATTACATGGAATGTATAGTGCATAGAATGCATTCTATGTGATCAATATATTCTATGCATAGAATGCAATCTATGTATTCTATGCATAGAATGATGCGTAGAACACATGGGAGATATAGAATTATAAGTATTCTATGCACATAATGCATTCTATGTCTTCTATGTATTCTATGCATAGAATGCATAGAATGCATAAAATGCAATCTATGTAGTCTATGCATAGAACGCATAGATTACATGGAACGCATATAGTGCATAGAATGTATTCCATGCATAGAACGCATAGATTACATGGAATGTATAGAGTGCACAGAATGCATTCTATGTGATCAATATATTCTATGCATAGAATGCAATCTATGTATTCTATGCATAGAATGCATAAAATACATTGATTACATACAATGCCTTCTATGTAATCAATGTATTCTATTTATTCTATGCATAGAACGCATAGATTACATGGTATGCATAGAGTGCATAGAATGTATTCTATGCATAGAACGCATAGATTACATGGAATGTATATAGTGCATAGAATGCATTCTATGTAATGAATATATTCTATGCATAGAATGCAATCTATGTATTCTATGTATAGAATGCATAAAATACATTGATTACATACAATGCCTTCTATGTAATCAATGTATTCTATGTTTTCTATGCATAGAATGCATAGAATGCAATCTATGTATTCTATGCATAGAATGCATAGGTTACATTGAATGCAATCTATGTATTATATGCATAGAATGCATAGGTTACATTGAATGCATAGAGTGCACAGAATGCATTCTATGTGATCAATGCATTCTATGCATAGAATGCAATCGATGTATACTATGCATAGATTGCATAAAATACATTGATTACATACAATGCATTCTATGTATTCTATGTATTCTATGCATCGGACGCATAGAATGCAATCTATGTATTCTATGCATAGAATGATGCATAGAACACATGGAAGATATAGAATTATAAGTATTCTATGCACATAATGCATTCTATAGAGTGCACAGATTACATGGACACATTTTATGCATTCTATGTCTTCTATGTATTCTATGCATCGGATGCATAGAATGCAATCTATGTATTCTATGCATAGATGCGCATAGATTACATGGAATGCATAGAATGTATTCTATGCATAGAACGCATAGATTACATGGAATGTATAGAGTGCATGGAATGCAACCTATGTATTCTATATATTCCATGCATAGAATGCATAGAATACATAGAAGACATAGAGTTCTATGTATTCTATGCATAGAGTGCATAGATTACATGGAACGCATTTTATGCATTCTATGTCTTCTATGTATTCTATGTATTCTATGCATAGAATGCATAGAATGCATAGAATGCATAGAATGCAATCTATGTATTCTATGCATAGAATGCATAGGTTACATGGAATGCATATAGTGCATAGAATGTATTCCATGCATAGAACGCATAGATTACATAGAATGCATAGATTACAAGGAATGCATAGAGTGCATAGAATGCAACCAATGTATTCTGTATATTTCATGCATAGAATGCATAGAATACATAGAACACATAGAGTTCTATGTATTCTATGCATAGAGTGCATAGATTACATGGAACGCATTTTATGCATTCTATGTCTTCTATGTATTCTATGTATTCTATGCATAGAATGCATAGAATGCATAGAATGCATAGAATGCAATCTATGTATTCTATGCATAGAATGCATAGGTTACATTGAATGCATAGAGTGCACAGAATGCATTCTATGTGATCAATGTATTCTACGCATAGAATGCAATCTATGTATTCTATGCATAGAATGCATAAAATACATTGATTACATACAATGCCTTCTATGTAATCAATGTATTCTATGTATTCTATGCATAGAACGCATAGATTACATGGAATGCATGGAGTGCATAGAATGTATTCTATGCATAGAATGCATAGATTACATGGAATGTATAGAGTGCATAGAATGCATTCTATGTGATCAATATATTCTATGCATAGAATGCAATCTATGTATTCTATGCATAGAATGATGCATAGAACACATGGAAGATATAGAATTATAAGTATTCTATGCACATAATGCATTCTATGTCTTCTATGTATTCTATGCATAGAATGCATAGAATGCATAAAATGCAATCTATGTATTCTATGCATAGAACGCATAGATTACATGGAACGCATATAGTGCATAGAATGTAATCCATGCATAGAACGCATAGATTACATGGAATTTATAGAGTGCACAGAATGCATTCTATGTGATCAATATATTCTATGCATAAAATGCAATCTATGTATTCTATGCATAGAACGCATAGATTACATGGAATGTATAGAGTGCATGGAATGCAACCTATGTATTCTATATATTCCATGCATAGAATGCATAGAATACATAGAAGACATAGAGTTCTATGTATTCTATGCATAGAGTGCATAGATTACATGGAACGCATTTTATGCATTCTATGCATTCTATGTATTCTATGCATAGAATGCATAGAATGCATAGAATGCAATCTATGTATTCTATGCATAGAACGCATAGATTACATGGAATGCATATAGTGCATAGAATGTATTCTATGCATAGAACGCATAGATTATATGGAATGTATAGAGTGCACAGAATGCATTCCATGTGATCAATATATTCTATGCATAGAATGCGATCTACGTATTCTATGCATACAGTGCATAGAATACATAGAAGACATAGAGTTCTATGTATTCTATGCATAGAGTGCATAGATTACATGGAACGCATTTTATGCATTCTATGTCTTCTATGTATTCTATGCATAGAATGCATAGAATGCATAGAATGCAATCTATGTATTCTATGCATAGAATGCATAGGTTACATTGAATGCATAGAGTGCACAGAATGCATTCTATGTGATCAATGTATTCTACGCATAGAATGCAATCTATGTATTCTATGCATCGGATGCATAAAATACATTGACCACATACAATGCCTTCTATGTAATCAATGTATTCTATGTATTCTATGCATCGAATGCATAGAATGCAATATATGTATTCTATGCATAGAGTGCATAGATAACATGGAACACATTCTATGCATTCTATGTCTTCTATGTCTTCTATGTATTTCATGCATAGAATGCATAGAATGCAATTTATGTATTCTATGCATAGAATGCATAGATTACATGGGATGCATAGAGTGCATAGAATGCATTCTTTGTGATAAATGTATTTTATGCATTCTATGCATAAAAAGGTATTCTATGCATCAATACCATAGAATACATAGAATGCATAGATTACAAGGAATGCATAGAGTGCATAGAATGCAACCAATGTATTTTGTATATTCCATGCATAGAATGCATAGAATACATAGAACACATAGAGTTCTATGTATTCTATGCATAGAGTGCATAGATTACATGGAACGCATTTTATGCATTCTATGTCTTCTATGTATTCTATGTATTCTATGCATAGAATGCATAGAATGCATAGAATGCATAGAATGCAATCTATGTATTCTATGCATAGAATGCATAGGTTACATTGAATGCATAGAGTGCACAGAATGCATTCTATGTGATCAATGTATTCTACGCATAGAATGCAATCTATGTATTCTATGCATAGAATGCATAAAATACATTGATTACATACAATGCCTTCTATGTAATCAATGTATTATATGTATTCTATGCATAGAACGCATAGATTACATGGAATGCATAGAGTGCATAGAATGTATTCTATGCATAGAATGCATAGATTACATGGAATGTATAGTGCATAGAATGCATTCTATGTGATCAATATATTCTATGCATAGAATGCAATCTATGTATTCTATGCATAGAATGATGCGTAGAACACATGGGAGATATAGAATTATAAGTATTCTATGCACATAATGCATTCTATGTCTTCTATGTATTCTATGCATAGAATGCATAGAATGCATAAAATGCAATCTATGTAGTCTATGCATAGAACGCATAGATTACATGGAACGCATATAGTGCATAGAATGTATTCCATGCATAGAACGCATAGATTACATGGAATGTATAGAGTGCACAGAATGCATTCTATGTGATCAATATATTCTATGCATAGAATGCAATCTATGTACTCTATGCATAGAATGCATAAAATACATTGATTACATACAATTCCTTCTATGTAATCAATGTATTCTATTTATTCTATGCATAGAACGCATAGATTACATGGTATGCATAGAGTGCATAGAATGTATTCTATGCATAGAACGCATAGATTACATGGAATGTATATAGTGCATAGAATGCATTCTATGTAATGAATATATTCTATGCATAGAATGCAATCTATGTATTCTATGTATAGAATGCATAAAATACATTGATTACATACAATGCCTTCTATGTAATCAATGTATTCTATGTTTTCTATGCATAGAATGCAATCTATGTATTCTATGCATAGAATGCATAGGTTACATTGAATGCATAGAGTGCACAGAATGCATTCTATGTGATCAATGTATTCTACGCATAGAATGCAATCTATGTATTCTATGCATAGAATGCATAAAATACATTGACCACATACAATGCCTTCTATGTAATCAATGTATTCTATGTATTCTATGCATCGAATGCATAGAATGCAATATATGTATTCTATGCATAGAGTGCATAGATAACATGGAACGCATTCTATGCATTCTATGTCTTCTATGTCTTCTATGTATTTCATGCATAGAATGCATAGAATGCAATTTATGTATTCTATGCATAGAATGCATAGATTACATGGGATGCATAGAGTGCATAGAATGCATTCTTTGTGATAAATGTATTTTATGCATTCTATGCATAAAAAGGTATTCTATGCATCAATACCATAGAATACATAGAATGCATAGATTACAAGGAATGCATAGAGTGCATAGAATGCAACCAATGTATTCTGTATATTTCATGCATAGAATGCATAGAATACATAGAACACATAGAGTTCTATGTATTCTATGCATAGAGTGCATAGATTACATGGAACGCATTTTATGCATTCTATGTCTTCTATGTATTCTATGTATTCTATGCATAGAATGCATAGAATGCATAGAATGCATAGAATGCAATCTATGTATTCTATGCATAGAATGCATAGGTTACATTGAATGCATAGAGTGCACAGAATGCATTCTATGTGATCAATGTATTCTACGCATAGAATGCAATCTATGTATTCTATGCATAGAATGCATAAAATACATTGATTACATACAATGCCTTCTATGTAATCAATGTATTCTATGTATTCTATGCATAGAACGCATAGATTACATGGAATGCATAGAGTGCATAGAATGTATTCTATGCATAGAATGCATAGATTACATGGAATGTATAGAGTGCATAGAATGCATTCTATGTGATCAATATATTCTATGCATAGAATGCAATCTATGTATTCTATGCATAGAATGATGCATAGAACACATGGAAGATATAGAATTATAAGTATTCTATGCACATAATGCATTCTATGTCTTCTATGTATTCTATGCATAGAATGCATAGAATGCATAAAATGCAATCTATGTATTCTATGCATAGAACGCATAGATTACATGGAACGCATATAGTGCATAGAATGTATTCCATGCATAGAACGCATAGATTACATGGAATGTATAGAGTGCACAGAATGCATTCTATGTGATCAATATATTCTATGCATAGAATGCAATCTATGTATTCTATGCATAGAACGCATAGATTACATGGAATGTATAGAGTGCATGGAATGCAACCTATGTATTCTATATATTCCATGCATAGAATGCATAGAATACATAGAAGACATAGAGTTCTATGTATTCTATGCATAGAGTGCATAGATTACATGGAACGCATTTTATGCATTCTATGCATTCTATGTATTCTATGCATAGAATGCAATCTATGTATTCTATGCATAGAACGCATAGATTACATGGAATGCATATAGTGCATAGAATGTATTCTATGCATAGAACGCATAGATTATATGGAATGTATAGAGTGCACAGAATGCATTCCATGTGATCAATATATTCTATGCATAGAATGCGATCTACGTATTCTATGCATACAGTGCATAGAATACATAGAAGACATAGAGTTCTATGTATTCTATGCATAGAGTGCATAGATTACATGGAACGCATTTTATGCATTCTATGTCTTCTATGTATTCTATGTATTCTATGCATAGAATGCATAGAATGCATAGAGTGCAATCTATGTATTCTATGCATAGAATGCATAGGTTACATTGAATGCATAGAGTGCACAGAATGCATTCTATGTGATCAATGTATTCTACGCATAGAATGCAATCTATGTATTCTATGCATAGAATGCATAAAATACATTGAACACATACAATGCCTTCTATGTAATCAATGTATTCTATGTATTCTATGCATCGAATGCATAGAATGCAATATATGTATTCTATGCATAGAGTGCATAGATAACATGGAACGCATTCTATGCATTCTATGTCTTCTATGTCTTCTATGTATTTCATGCATAGAATGCATAGAATGCAATTTATGTATTCTATGCATAGAATGCATAGATTACATGGGATGCATAGAGTGCATAGAATGCATTCTTTGTGATAAATGTATTTTATGCATTCTATGCATAAAAAGGTATTCTATGCATCAATACCATAGAATACATAGAATGCATAGATTACAAGGAATGCATAGAGTGCATAGAATGCAACCAATGTATTTTGTATATTCCATGCATAGAATGCATAGAATACATAGAACACATAGAGTTCTATGTATTCTATGCATAGAGTGCATAGATTACATGGAACGCATTTTATGCATTCTATGTCTTCTATGTATTCTATGTATTCTATGCATAGAATGCATAGAATGCATAGAATGCAATCTATGTATTCTATGCATAGAATGCATAGGTTACATTGAATGCATAGAGTGCACAGAATGCATTCTATGTGATCAATGTATTCTACGCATAGAATGCAATCTATGTATTCTATGCATAGAATGCATAAAATACATTGATTACATACAATGCCTTCTATGTAATCAATGTATTATATGTATTCTATGCATAGAACGCATAGATTACATGGAATGCATAGAGTGCATAGAATGTATTCTATGCATAGAATGCATAGATTACATGGAATGTATAGTGCATAGAATGCATTCTATGTGATCAATATATTCTATGCATAGAATGCAATCTATGTATTCTATGCATAGAATGATGCGTAGAACACATGGGAGATATAGAATTATAAGTATTCTATGCACATAATGCATTCTATGTCTTCTATGTATTCTATGCATAGAATGCATAGAATGCATAAAATGCAATCTATGTAGTCTATGCATAGAACGCATAGATTACATGGAACGCATATAGTGCATAGAATGTATTCCATGCATAGAACGCATAGATTACATGGAATGTATAGAGTGCACAGAATGCATTCTATGTGATCAATATATTCTATGCATAGAATGCAATCTATGTATTCTATGCATAGAATGCATAAAATACATTGATTACATACAATGCCTTCTATGTAATCAATGTATTCTATTTATTCTATGCATAGAACGCATAGATTACATGGTATGCATAGAGTGCATAGAATGTATTCTATGCATAGAACGCATAGATTACATGGAATGTATATAGTGCATAGAATGCATTCTATGTAATGAATATATTCTATGCATAGAATGCAATCTATGTATTCTATGTATAGAATGCATAAAATACATTGATTACATACAATGCCTTCTATGTAATCAATGTATTCTATGTTTTCTATGCATAGAATGCATAGAATGCAATCTATGTATTCTATGCATAGAATGCATAGGTTACATTGAATGCATAGAGTGCACAGAATGCATTCTATGTGATCAATGTATTCTACGCATAGAATGCAATCTATGTATTCTATGCATAGAATGCATAAAATACATTGACCACATACAATGCCTTCTATGTAATCAATGTATTCTATGTATTCTATGCATCGAATGCATAGAATGCAATATATGTATTCTATGCATAGAGTGCATAGATAACATGGAACGCATTCTATGCATTCTATGTCTTCTATGTCTTCTATGTATTTCATGCATAGAATGCATAGAATGCAATTTATGTATTCTATGCATAGAATGCATAGATTACATGGGATGCATAGAGTGCATAGAATGCATTCTTTGTGATAAATGTATTTTATGCATTCTATGCATAAAAAGGTATTCTATGCATCAATACCATAGAATACATAGAATGCATAGATTACAAGGAATGCATAGAGTGCATAGAATGCAACCTATGTATTCTGTATATTCCATGCATAGAATGCATAGAATACATAGAACACATAGAGTTCTATGTATTCTATGCATAGAGTGCATAGATTACATGGAACGCATTTTATGCATTCTATGTCTTCTATGTATTCTATGTATTCTATGCATAGAATGCATAGAATGCATAGAATGCATAGAATGCAATCTATGTATTCTATGCATAGAATGCATAGGTTACATTGAATGCATAGAGTGCACAGAATGCATTCTATGTGATCAATGTATTCTACGCATAGAATGCAATCTATGTATTCTATGCATAGAATGCATAAAATACATTGATTACATACAATGCCTTCTATGTAATCAATGTATTCTATGTATTCTATGCATAGAACGCATAGATTACATGGAATGCATAGAGTGCATAGAATGTATTCTATGCATAGAATGCATAGATTACATGGAATGTATAGAGTGCATAGAATGCATTCTATGTGATCAATATATTCTATGCATAGAATGCAATCTATGTATTCTACGCATAAAATGCATAGATTACATGGGATGCATAGAGTGCATAGAATGCATTCTTTGTGATAAATGTATTCTATGCATTCTATGCATAAAAAGTACTCTATGCATCAATACCATAGAATACATAGAATGCATAGATTACAAGGAATGCATAGAGTGCATAGAATGCAACCTATGTATTCCATATATTCCATGCATAGAATGCATAGAATACATAGAAGACATAGAGTTCTATGTATTCTATGCATAGAGTGCATAGATTACGTGGAACGCATTTTATGCATTCTATGTCTTCTATGTATTCTATGTATTCTATGCATAGAATGCATAGAATGCATAGAATGCACTCTATGTATTCTATGCATAGAATGCATAGGTTACATTGAATGCATAGAGTGCACAGAATGCATTCTATGTGATCAATGCATTCTATGCATAGAATGCAATCGATGTATTCTATGCATAGATTGCATAAAATACATTGATTACATACAATGCATTCTATGTATTCTATGTATTCTATGCATCGGACGCATAGAATGCAATCTATGTATTCTATGCATAGAATGATGCATAGAACACATGGAAGATATAGAATTATAAGTATTCTATGCACATAATGCATTCTATAGAGTGCACAGATTACATGGACACATTTTATGCATTCTTTGTCTTCTATGTATTCTATGCATCGGATGCATAGAATGCAATCTATGTATTCTATGCATAGAACGCATAGATTACATGGAATGCATAGAATGTATTCTATGCATAGAACGCATAGATTACATGGAATGTATAGAGTGCATGGAATGCAACCTATGTATTCTATATATTCCATGCATAGAATGCATAGAATACATAGAAGACATAGAGTTCTATGTATTCTATGCATAGAGTGCATAGATTACATGGAACGCATTTTATGCATTCTATGTCTTCTATGTATTCTATGCATAGAATGCATAGAATGCATAGAATGCAATCTATGTATTCTATGCATAGAACGCATAGATTACATGGAATGCATATAGTGCATAGAATGTATTCTATGCATAGAACGCATAGATTATATGGAATGTATAGAGTGCACAGAATGCATTCCATGTGATCAATATATTCTATGCATAGAATGCGATCTACGTATTCTATGCATACAGTGCATAGAATACATAGAAGACATAGAGTTCTATGTATTCTATGCATAGAGTGCATAGATTACATGGAACGCATTTTATGCATTCTATGTCTTCTATGTATTCTATGTATTCTATGCATAGAATGCATAGAATGCATAGAATGCAATCTATGTATTCTATGCATAGAATGCATAGGTTACATTGAATGCATAGAGTGCACAGAATGCATTCTATGTGATCAATGTATTCTACGCATAGAATGCAATCTATGTATTCTATGCATAGAATGCATAAAATACATTGACCACATACAATGCCTTCTATGTAATCAATGTATTCTATGTATTCTATGCATCGAATGCATAGAATGCAATTTATGTATTCTATGCATAGAATGCATAGATTACATGGGATGCATAGAGTGCATAGAATGCATTCTTTGTGATAAATGTATTTTATGCATTCTATGCATAAAAAGGTATTCTATGCATCAATACCATAGAATACATAGAATGCATAGATTACAAGGAATGCATAGAGTGCATAGAATGCAACCTATGTATTCTGTATATTCCATGCATAGAATGCATAGAATACATAGAACACATAGAGTTCTATGTATTCTATGCATAGAGTGCATAGATTACATGGAACGCATTTTATGCATTCTATGTCTTCTATGTATTCTATGTATTCTATGCATAGAATGCATAGAATGCATAGAATGCATAGAATGCAATCTATGTATTCTATGCATAGAATGCATAGGTTACATTGAATGCATAGAGTGCACAGAATGCATTCTATGTGATCAATGTATTCTACGCATAGAATGCAATCTATGTATTCTATGCATAGAATGCATAAAATACATTGATTACATACAATGCCTTCTATGTAATCAATGTATTCTATGTATTCTATGCATAGAACGCATAGATTACATGGAATGCATAGAGTGCATAGAATGTATTCTATGCATAGAATGCATAGATTACATGGAATGTATAGAGTGCATAGAATGCATTCTATGTGATCAATATATTCTATGCATAGAATGCAATCTATGTATTCTATGCATAGAATGATGCATAGAACACATGGGAGATATAGAATTATAAGTATTCTATGCACATAATGCATTCTATGTCTTCTATGTATTCCATGCATAGAATGCATAGAATGCATAAAATGCAATCTATGTATTCTATGCATAGAACGCATAGATTACATGGAATGCATATAGTGCATAGAATGTATTCCATGCATAGAACGCATAGATTACATGGAATGTATAGAGTGCACAGAATGCATTCTATGTGATCAATATATTCTATGCATAGAATGCAATCTATGTATTCTATGCATAGAATGCATAAAATACATTGATTACATACAATGCCTTCTATGTAATCAATGTATTCTATTTATTCTATGCATAGAACGCATAGATTACATGGTATGCATAGAGTGCATAGAATGTATTCTATGCATAGAACGCATAGATTACATGGAATGTATATAGTGCATAGAACGCATTCTATGTGATCAATATATTCTATGCATAGAATGCAATCTATGTATTCTATGCATAGAATGCATAAAACACATTGATTACATACAATGCCTTCTATGTAATCAATGTATTCTATGTATTCTATGCATCGAATGCATAGAATGCAATCTATGTATTCTATGCATAGAGTGCATAGATTACATGGAACGCATTCTATGCATTCTATGTCTTCTATGTCTTCTATGTATTTCATGCATAGAATGCATCGAATGCAATCTATGTATTCTACGCATAAAATGCATAGATTACATGGGATGCATAGAGTGCATAGAATGCATTCTTTGTGATAAATGTATTCTATGCATTCTATGCATAAAAAGTACTCTATGCATCAATACCATAGAATACATAGAATGCATAGATTACAAGGAATGCATAGAGTGCATAGAATGCAACCTATGTATTCCATATATTCCATGCATAGAATGCATAGAATACATAGAAGACATAGAGTTCTATGTATTCTATGCATAGAGTGCATAGATTACGTGGAACGCATTTTATGCATTCTATGTCTTCTATGTATTCTATGTATTCTATGCATAGAATGCATAGAATGCATAGAATGCAATCTATGTATTCTATGCATAGAATGCATAGGTTACATTGAATGCATAGAGTGCACAGAATGCATTCTATGTGATCAATGCATTCTATGCATAGAATGCAATCGATGTATTCTATGCATAGATTGCATAAAATACATTGATTACATACAATGCATTCTATGTATTCTATGTATTCTATGCATCGGACGCATAGAATGCAATCTATGTATTCTATGCATAGAATGATGCATAGAACACATGGAAGATATAGAATTATAAGTATTCTATGCACATAATGCATTCTATAGAGTGCACAGATTACATGGACACATTTTATGCATTCTTTGTCTTCTATGTATTCTATGCATCGGATGCATAGAATGCAATCTATGTATTCTATGCATAGAACGCATAGATTACATGGAATGCATAGAATGTATTCTATGCATAGAACGCATAGATTACATGGAATGTATAGAGTGCATGGAATGCAACCTATGTATTCTATATATTCCATGCATAGAATGCATAGAATACATAGAAGACATAGAGTTCTATGTATTCTATGCATAGAGTGCATAGATTACATGGAACGCATTTTATGCATTCTATGTCTTCTATGTATTCTATGCATAGAATGCATAGAATGCATAGAATGCAATCTATGTATTCTATGCATAGAACGCATAGATTACATGGAATGCATATAGTGCATAGAATGTATTCTATGCATAGAACGCATAGATTATATGGAATGTATAGAGTGCACAGAATGCATTCCATGTGATCAATATATTCTATGCATAGAATGCGATCTACGTATTCTATGCATACAGTGCATAGAATACATAGAAGACATAGAGTTCTATGTATTCTATGCATAGAGTGCATAGATTACATGGAACGCATTTTATGCATTCTATGTCTTCTATGTATTCTATGTATTCTATGCATAGAATGCATAGAATGCATAGAATGCAATCTATGTATTCTATGCATAGAATGCATAGGTTACATTGAATGCATAGAGTGCACAGAATGCATTCTATGTGATCAATGTATTCTACGCATAGAATGCAATCTATGTATTCTATGCATAGAGTGCATAAAATACATTGACCACATACAATGCCTTCTATGTAATCAATGTATTCTATGTATTCTATGCATCGAATGCATAGAATGCAATATATGTACTCTATGCATAGAGTGCATAGATAACATGGAACGCATTCTATGCATTCTATGTCTTCTATGTCTTCTATGTATTTCATGCATAGAATGCATAGAATGCAATTTATGTATTCTATGCATAGAATGCATAGATTACATGGGATGCATAGAGTGCATAGAATGCATTCTTTGTGATAAATGTATTTTATGCATTCTATGCATAAAAAGGTATTCTATGCATCAATACCATAGAATACATAGAATGCATAGATTACAAGGAATGCATAGAGTGCATAGAATGCAACCAATGTATTCTGTATATTTCATGCATATAATGCATAGAATACATAGAACACATAGAGTTCTATGTATTCTATGCATAGAGTGCATAGATTACATGGAACGCATTTTATGCATTCTATGTCTTCTATGTATTCTATGCATAGAATGCATAGAATGCATAGAATGCATAGAATGCAATCTATGTATTCTATGCATAGAATGCATAGGTTACATTGAATGCATAGAGTGCACAGAATGCATTCTATGTGATCAATGTATTCTACGCATAGAATGCAATCTATGTATTCTATGCATAGAATGCATAAAATACATTGATTACATACAATGCCTTCTATGTAATCAATGTATTCTATGTATTCTATGCATAGAACGCATAGATTACATGGAATGCATAGAGTGCATAGAATGTATTCTATGCATAGAATGCATAGATTACATGGAATGTATAGAGTGCATAGAATGCATTCTATGTGATCAATATATTCTATGCATAGAATGCAATCTATGTATTCTATGCATAGAATGATGCATAGAACACATGGAAGATATAGAATTATAAGTATTCTATGCACATAATGCATTCTATGTCTTCTATGTATTCTATGCATAGAATGCATAGAATGTAATCTACATTATGTATTCTATGCATAGAATACATAGAATGCATAGAATGGGCCCTATGCATCCTATGCATTCTATGCATTCAATGCATATAATGCAAAGAATGCATTCGATGTATTCAATGTATTCCATGCATAGAATGCAATCTATGTATTCTATGCATAGAATGCATAAAATACATTGATTACATACAATGCATTCTATGTATTCTATGTATTCTATGCATCGGATGCATAGAATGCAATCTATGTATTATATGCATAGAATGATGCATAGAATACATGGAAGATATAGAATTATAAGTATTCTATTCACCTAATGCATCCTATGTCTTCTATGTATTCTATGCATAGAATGCATAGAATGCATAGACTGCAATCTATGTATTCTATGCATAGAGTGCATAGATTACATGGAATGCATAGAGTGCATAGAATGTATTCTATGCATAGAACGCATAGATTACATGGAATGTATAGAGTGCATAGAATGCATTCTATGTGATCAATATATTCTATGCATAGAATGCAATCTATGTATTCTATGCATAGAATGCATAAAATACATTGATTACATACAATGCCTTCTATGTAATCAATGTATTTTATGCATTCCATGCATAGAACGCATAGATTACATGGAATGCATAGAGTGCATAGAATGTATTCTATGCATAGAACGCATAGATTACATGGAATGTATAGACTGCATAGAATGCATTCTATGTGATCAATATATTCTATGCATAGAATGCAATCTATGTATTCTATGCATAGAATGCATAAAATATATTGATTACATACAATGCCTTCTACGTAATCAATGTATTCTATGTATTCTATGCATCGAATGCATAGAATGCAATCTATGTATTCTATGCATAGAGTGCATAGATTACATGGACACATTTTATGCATTCTATGTCTTCAATGTATTCTATGTATTCTATGCATAGAATGCATAGAATGCATAGAATGCAATCTATGTATTCTATGCATAGAATGCATAGGTTACATTGAATGCATAAAGTGCACAGAATGCATTCTATGTGATCAATGTATTCTATGCATAGAATGCAGTCTATGTATTCTATGCATAGAGTGCATAGATTACATGGAACGCATTCTATGCTTTCTATGTCTTCTATGTCTTCTATGTATTTCATGCATAGAATGCATCGAATGCAATCTATGTATTCTATGCATAGAATGCATAGATTACATGGGTTGCATAGAGTGCATAGAATGCATTCTTTGTGATAAATGTATTCTATGCATTCTATGCATAAAAAGTACTCTATGCATCAATACCATAGAATACATAGAATGCATAGATTACAAGGAATGCATAGAGTGCCTAGAATGCAACCTATGTATTCTATATATTCCATGCATAGAATGCATAGAATACATAGAAGACATAGAGTTCTATGTATTCTATGCATAGAGTGCATAGATTACATGGAACGCATTTTATGCATTCTATGTCTTCTATGTATTCTATGTATTCTATGCATAGAATGCATAGAATGCATAGAATGCAATCTATGTATTCTATGCATAGAATGCATAGGTTACATTGAATGCATAGAGTGCACAGAATGCATTCTATGTGATCAATGTATTCTATGCATAGAATGCAATCGATGTATTCTATGCATAGATTGCATAAAATACATTGATTACATACAATGCATTCTATGTATTCTATGTATTCTATGTATTCTATGCATCGGACGCATAGAATGCAATCTATGTATTCTATGCATAGAATGATGCATAGAACACATGGAAGATATAGAATTATAAGTATTCTATGCACATCATGCATTCTATGTCTTCTATGTATTCTATGCATAGAATGCATAGAATGCAATCTATGTATTCTATGCATAGAACGCATAGATTACATGGAATGCATATAGTGCATAGAATGTATTCTATGCATAGAACGCATAGATTACATGGAATGTATAGAGTGCACAGAATGCATTCTATGTGATCAATATATTCTATGCATAGAATGCAATCTATGTAGTCTATGCATAGAATGCATAAAATACATTGATCACATACAATGCCTTCTACGTAATCAATGTATTCTATTTATTCTATGCATAGAACGCATAGCTTACATGGAATGCATAGAGTGCATAGAATGTATTCTATGCATAGAACGCATAGATTACATGGAATGTATATAGTTCATAGAATGCATTCTATGTGATCAATATATTCCAAGCATAGAATGCAATCTATGTATTCTATGCATAGAATGCATGAAATACATTGATTACATACAATGCCTTCTATGTAATCAATGTATTCTATGTATTCTATGCATCGAATGCATAGAATGCAATCTATGTATTCTATGCATAGAATGCATGGATTACATGGAATGCATAGAGTGCATAAAATGTATTCTATGCATAGAATGCATAGAATGCATAGAATACATAGAAGACATAGAATTCTATGTATTCTTTGCACAGAGTGCATAGATTACATGGAACGCATTCTATGCATTCTATACCTTCTATGTCTTCTATGTATTCTATGCATAGAATGCAGAGAATGCAATTTATGTATTCTATGCATAGAATGCATAGATTACATGGAATGCATAGAATGTATTCTATGCATAGAACGCATAGAATACATGGAATGTATAGAGTGCACAGAATGCATTCAATGTGATCAATATATTCTATGCATAGAATGCAATCTATGTATTCTATGCATAGAATGCATAAAATACATTGATTACATACAATGCCTTCTATGTAATCAATGTATTCTATGTATTCTATGCATAGAACGCATAGATTACATGGAATGCATAGAGTGCATAGAATGTATTCTATGCATAGAACGCATAGATTACATGGAATGTATATAGTGCATCGAACGCATTCTATGTGATCAATATATTCTATGCATAGAATGCAATCTATGTATTCTATGCATAGAATGCATAAAATACATTGATTACAAACAATGCCTTCTATGTAATCAATGTATTCTATGTATTCTATGCATCGAATGCATAGAATGCAATCTATGTATTCTATGCATAGAGTGCATAGATTACATGGAACGCATTCTATGCATTCTATGTCTTCTATGTCTTCTATGTATTTCATGCATAGAATGCATCGAATGCAATCTATGTATTCTACGCATAAAATGCATAGATTACATGGGATGCATAGAGTGCATAGAATGCATTCTTTGTGATAAATGTATTCTATGCATTCTATGCATAAAAAGTACTCTATGCATCAATACCATAGAATACATAGAATGCATAGATTACAAGGAATGCATAGAGTGCATAGAATGCAACCTATGTATTCCATATATTCCATGCATAGAATGCATAGAATACATAGAAGACATAGAGTTCTATGTATTCTATGCATAGAGTGCATAGATTACGTGGAACGCATTTTATGCATTCTATGTCTTCTATGTATTCTATGTATTCTATGCATAGAATGCATAGAATGCAATCTATGTATTCTATGCATAGAATGCATAGGTTACATTGAATGCATAGAGTGCACAGAATGCATTCTATGTGATCAATGCATTCTATGCATAGAATGCAATCGATGTATTCTATGCATAGATTGCATAAAATACATTGATTACATACAATACATTCTATGTATTCTATGTATTCTATGCATCGGACGCATAGAATGCAATCTATGTATTCTATGCATAGAATGATGCATAGAACACATGGAAGATATAGAATTATAAGTATTCTATGCACATAATGCATTCTATAGAGTGCACAGATTACATGGACACATTTTATGCATTCTATGTCTTCTATGTATTCTATGCATCGGATGCATAGAATGCAATCTATGTATTCTATGCATAGAACGCATAGATTACATGGAATGCATAGAATGTATTCTATGCATAGAACGCATAGATTACATGGAATGTATAGAGTGCATGGAATGCAACCTATGTATTCTATATATTCCATGCATAGAATGCATAGAATACATAGAAGACATAGAGTTCTATGTATTCTATGCATAGAGTGCATAGATTACATGGAACGCATTTTATGCATTCTATGTCTTCTATGTATTCTATGTATTCTATGCATAGAATGCATAGAATGCAATCTATGTATTCTATGCATAGAATGCATCGGTTACATGGAATGCATATAGTGCATAGAATGTATTCCATGCATAGAACGCATAGATTACATGGAATGTATAGAGTGCACAGAATGCATTCTATGTGATCAATATATTCTATGCATAGAATGCAATCTATGTATTCTATGCATAGAATGCATAAAATACATTGATTACATACAATGCCTTCTATGTAATCAATGTATTCTATGTATTCTATGCATAGAATGCATAGAATGCATAGAATGCAATCTATGTATTCTATGCATAGAATGCATAGGTTACATTGAATGCATAAAGTGCACAGAATGCATTCTATGTGATCAATGTATTCTATGCATAGAATGCAGTCTATGTATTCTATGCATAGAGTGCATAGATTACATGGAACGCATTCTATGCATTCTATGTCTTCTATGTCTTCTATGTATTTCATGCATAGAATGCATCGAATGCAATCTATGTATTCTATGCATAGAATGCATAGATTACATGGGTTGCATAGAGTGCATAGAATGCATTCTTTGTGATAAATGTATTCTATGCATTCTATGCATAAAAAGTACTCTATGCATCAATACCATAGAATACATAGAATGCATAGATTACAAGGAATGCATAGAGTGCCTAGAATGCAACCTATGTATTCTATATATTCCATGCATAGAATGCATAGAATACATAGAAGACATAGAGTTCTATGTATTCTATGCATAGAGTGCATAGATTACATGGAACGCATTTTATGCATTCTATGTCTTCTATGTATTCTATGTATTCTATGCATAGAATGCATAGAATGCATAGAATGCAATCTATGTATTCTATGCATAGAATGCATAGGTTACATTGAATGCATAGAGTGCACAGAATGCATTCTATGTGATCAATGTATTCTATGCATAGAATGCAATCGATGTATTCTATGCATAGATTGCATAAAATACATTGATTACATACAATGCATTCTATGTATTCTATGTATTCTATGTATTCTATGCATCGGACGCATAGAATGCAATCTATGTATTCTATGCATAGAATGATGCATAGAACACATGGAAGATATAGAATTATAAGTATTCTATGCACATAATGCATTCTATGCCTTCTATGTATTCTATGCATAGAATGCATAGAATGCAATCTATGTATTCTATGCATAGAACGCATAGATTACATGGAACGCATTCTATGCATTCTATGTCTTCTATGTCTTCTATGTATTTCATGCATAGAATGCATCGAATGCAATCTATGTATTCTACGCATAAAATGCATAGATTACATGGGATGCATAGAGTGCATAGAATGCATTCTTTGTGATAAATGTATTCTATGCATTCTATGCATAAAAAGTACTCTATGCATCAATACCATAGAATACATAGAATGCATAGATTACAAGGAATGCATAGAGTGCATAGAATGCAACCTATGTATTCCATATATTCCATGCATAGAATGCATAGAATACATAGAAGACATAGAGTTCTATGTATTCTATGCATAGAGTGCATAGATTACGTGGAACGCATTTTATGCATTCTATGTCTTCTATGTATTCTATGTATTCTATGCATAGAATGCATAGAATGTAATCTACATTATGTATTCTATGCATAGAATACATAGAATGCATAGAATGGGCCCTATGCATCCTATGCATTCTATGCATTCAATGCATATAATGCAAAGAATGCATTCGATGTATTCAATGTATTCCATGCATAGAATGCAATCTATGTATTCTATGCATAGAATGCATAAAATACATTGATTACATACAATGCATTCTATGTATTCTATGTATTCTATGCATCGGATGCATAGAATGCAATCTATGTATTATATGCATAGAATGATGCATAGAATACATGGAAGATATAGAATTATAAGTATTCTATTCACCTAATGCATCCTATGTCTTCTATGTATTCTATGCATAGAATGCATAGAATGCATAGACTGCAATCTATGTATTCTATGCATAGAACGCATAGATTACATGGAATGCATAGAATGCATAGAATGTATTCTATGCATAGAACGCATAGATTACATGGAATGTATAGAGTGCATAGAATGCATTCTATGTGATCAATATATTCTATGCATAGAATGCAATCTATGTATTCTATGCATAGAATGCATAAAATACATTGATTACATACAATGCCTTCTATGTAATCAATGTATTCTATGCATTCTATGCATAGAACGCATAGATTACATGGAATGCATAGAGTGCATAGAATGTATTCTATGCATAGAACGCATAGATTACATGGAATGTATAGACTGCATAGAATGCATTCTATGTGATCAATATATTCTATGCATAGAATGCAATCTATGTATTCTATGCATAGAATGCATAAAATATATTGATTACATACAATGCCTTCTACGTAATCAATGTATTCTATGTATTCTATGCATCGAATGCATAGAATGCAATCTATGTATTCTATGCATAGAGTGCATAGATTACATGGACACATTTTATGCATTCTATGTCTTCAATGTATTCTATGTATTCTATGCATAGAATGCATAGAATGCATAGAATGCAATCTATGTATTCTATGCATAGAATGCATAGGTTACATTGAATGCATAAAGTGCACAGAATGCATTCTATGTGATCAATGTATTCTATGCATAGAATGCAGTCTATGTATTCTATGCATAGAGTGCATAGATTACATGGAACGCATTCTATGCTTTCTATGTCTTCTATGTCTTCTATGTATTTCATGCATAGAATGCATCGAATGCAATCTATGTATTCTATGCATAGAATGCATAGATTACATGGGTTGCATAGAGTGCATAGAATGCATTCTTTGTGATAAATGTATTCTATGCATTCTATGCATAAAAAGTACTCTATGCATCAATACCATAGAATACATAGAATGCATAGATTACAAGGAATGCATAGAGTGCCTAGAATGCAACCTATGTATTCTATATATTCCATGCATAGAATGCATAGAATACATAGAAGACATAGAGTTCTATGTATTCTATGCATAGAGTGCATAGATTACATGGAACGCATTTTATGCATTCTATGTCTTCTATGTATTCTATGTATTCTATGCATAGAATGCATAGAATGCATAGAATGCAATCTATGTATTCTATGCATAGAATGCATAGGTTACATTGAATGCATAGAGTGCACAGAATGCATTCTATGTGATCAATGTATTCTATGCATAGAATGCAATCGATGTATTCTATGCATAGATTGCATAAAATACATTGATTACATACAATGCATTCTATGTATTCTATGTATTCTATGTATTCTATGCATCGGACGCATAGAATGCAATCTATGTATTCTATGCATAGAATGATGCATAGAACACATGGAAGATATAGAATTATAAGTATTCTATGCACATAATGCATTCTATGTCTTCTATGTATTCTATGCATAGAATGCATAGAATGCAATCTATGTATTCTATGCATAGAACGCATAGATTACATGGAATGCATATAGTGCATAGAATGTATTCTATGCATAGAATGTATTCTATGCATAGAACGCATAGATTACATGGAATGTATAGAGTGCACAGAATGCATTCTATGTGATCAATATATTCTATGCATAGAATGCAATCTATGTAGTCTATGCATAGAATGCATAAAATACATTGATCACATACAATGCCTTCTACGTAATCAATGTATTCTATTTATTCTATGCATAGAACGCATAGCTTACATGGAATGCATAGAGTGCATAGAATGTATTCTATGCATAGAACGCATAGATTACATGGAATGTATATAGTTCATAGAATGCATTCTATGTGATCAATATATTCCAAGCATAGAATGCAATCTATGTATTCTATGCATAGAATGCATAAAATACATTGATTACATACAATGCCTTCTATGTAATCAATGTATTCTATGTATTCTATGCATCGAATGCATAGAATGCAATCTATGTATTCTATGCATAGAATGCATGGATTACATGGAATGCATAGAGTGCATAAAATGTATTCTATGCATAGAATGCATAGAATGCATAGAATACATAGAAGACATAGAATTCTATGTATTCTTTGCACAGAGTGCATAGATTACATGGAACGCATTCTATGCATTCTATACCTTCTATGTCTTCTATGTATTCTATGCATAGAATGCAGAGAATGCAATTTATGTATTCTATGCATAGAATGCATAGATTACATGGAATGCATAGAATGTATTCTATGCATAGAACGCATAGAATACATGGAATGTATAGAGTGCACAGAATGCATTCAATGTGATCAATATATTCTATGCATAGAATGCAATCTATGTATTCTATGCATAGAATGCATAAAATACATTGATTACATACAATGCCTTCTATGTAATCAATGTATTCTATGTATTCTATGCATAGAACGCATAGATTACATGGAATGCATAGAGTGCATAGAATGTATTCTATGCATAGAACGCATAGATTACATGGAATGTATATAGTGCATCGAACGCATTCTATGTGATCAATATATTCTATGCATAGAATGCAATCTATGTATTCTATGCATAGAATGCATAAAATACATTGATTACAAACAATGCCTTCTATGTAATCAATGTATTCTATGTATTCTATGCATCGAATGCATAGAATGCAATCTATGTATTCTATGCATAGAGTGCATAGATTACATGGAACGCATTCTATGCATTCTATGTCTTCTATGTCTTCTATGTATTTCATGCATAGAATGCATCGAATGCAATCTATGTATTCTACGCATAAAATGCATAGATTACATGGGATGCATAGAGTGCATAGAATGCATTCTTTGTGATAAATGTATTCTATGCATTCTATGCATAAAAAGTACTCTATGCATCAATACCATAGAATACATAGAATGCATAGATTACAAGGAATGCATAGAGTGCATAGAATGCAACCTATGTATTCCATATATTCCATGCATAGAATGCATAGAATACATAGAAGACATAGAGTTCTATGTATTCTATGCATAGAGTGCATAGATTACGTGGAACGCATTTTATGCATTCTATGTCTTCTATGTATTCTATGTATTCTATGCATAGAATGCATAGAATGCAATCTATGTATTCTATGCATAGAATGCATAGGTTACATTGAATGCATAGAGTGCACAGAATGCATTCTATGTGATCAATGCATTCTATGCATAGAATGCAATCGATGTATTCTATGCATAGATTGCATAAAATACATTGATTACATACAATGCATTCTATGTATTCTATGTATTCTATGCATCGGACGCATAGAATGCAATCTATGTATTCTATGCATAGAATGATGCATAGAACACATGGAAGATATAGAATTATAAGTATTCTATGCACATAATGCATTCTATAGAGTGCACAGATTACATGGACACATTTTATGCATTCTATGTCTTCTATGTATTCTATGCATCGGATGCATAGAATGCAATCTATGTATTCTATGCATAGAACGCATAGATTACATGGAATGCATAGAATGTATTCTATGCATAGAACGCATAGATTACATGGAATGTATAGAGTGCATGGAATGCAACCTATGTATTCTATATATTCCATGCATAGAATGCATAGAATACATAGAAGACATAGAGTTCTATGTATTCTATGCATAGAGTGCATAGATTACATGGAACGCATTTTATGCATTCTATGTCTTCTATGTATTCTATGTATTCTATGCATAGAATGCATAGAATGCAATCTATGTATTCTATGCATAGAATGCATCGGTTACATGGAATGCATATAGTGCATAGAATGTATTCCATGCATAGAACGCATAGATTACATGGAATGTATAGAGTGCACAGAATGCATTCTATGTGATCAATATATTCTATGCATAGAATGCAATCTACGTATTCTATGCATAGAATGCATAAAATACATTGATTACATACAATGCCTTCTACGTAATCAATGTATTCTATGTATTCTATGCATAGAATGCATAGAATGCATAGAATGCAATCTATGTATTCTATGCATAGAATGCATAGGTTACATTGAATGCATAAAGTGCACAGAATGCATTCTATGTGATCAATGTATTCTATGCATAGAATGCAGTCTATGTATTCTATGCATAGAGTGCATAGATTACATGGAACGCATTCTATGCATTCTATGTCTTCTATGTCTTCTATGTATTTCATGCATAGAATGCATCGAATGCAATCTATGTATTCTATGCATAGAATGCATAGATTACATGGGTTGCATAGAGTGCATAGAATGCATTCTTTGTGATAAATGTATTCTATGCATTCTATGCATAAAAAGTACTCTATGCATCAATACCATAGAATACATAGAATGCATAGATTACAAGGAATGCATAGAGTGCCTAGAATGCAACCTATGTATTCTATATATTCCATGCATAGAATGCATAGAATACATAGAAGACATAGAGTTCTATGTATTCTATGCATAGAGTGCATAGATTACATGGAACGCATTTTATGCATTCTATGTCTTCTATGTATTCTATGTATTCTATGCATAGAATGCATAGAATGCATAGAATGCAATCTATGTATTCTATGCATAGAATGCATAGGTTACATTGAATGCATAGAGTGCACAGAATGCATTCTATGTGATCAATGTATTCTATGCATAGAATGCAATCGATGTATTCTATGCATAGATTGCATAAAATACATTGATTACATACAATGCATTCTATGTATTCTATGTATTCTATGTATTCTATGCATCGGACGCATAGAATGCAATCTATGTATTCTATGCATAGAATGATGCATAGAACACATGGAAGATATAGAATTATAAGTATTCTATGCACATAATGCATTCTATGTCTTCTATGTATTCTATGCATAGAATGCATAGAATGCAATCTATGTATTCTATGCATAGAGCGCATAGATTACATGGAACGCATTCTATGCATTCTATGTCTTCTATGTCTTCTATGTATTTCATGCATAGAATGCATCGAATGCAATCTATGTATTCTACGCATAAAATGCATAGATTACATGGGATGCATAGAGTGCATAGAATGCATTCTTTGTGATAAATGTATTCTATGCATTCTATGCATAAAAAGTACTCTATGCATCAATACCATAGAATACATAGAATGCATAGATTACAAGGAATGCATAGAGTGCATAGAATGCAACCTATGTATTCCATATATTCCATGCATAGAATGCATAGAATACATAGAAGACATAGAGTTCTATGTATTCTATGCATAGAGTGCATAGATTACGTGGAACGCATTTTATGCATTCTATGTCTTCTATGTATTCTATGTATTCTATGCATAGAATGCATAGAATGCAATCTATGTATTCTATGCATAGAATGCATCGGTTACATGGAATGCATATAGTGCATAGAATGTATTCCATGCATAGAACGCATAGATTACATGGAATGTATAGAGTGCACAGAATGCATTCTATGTGATCAATATATTCTATGCATAGAATGCAATCTATGTATTCTATGCATAGAATGCATAAAATACATTGATTACATACAATGCCTTCTACGTAATCAATGTATTCTATGTATTCTATGCATCGAATGCATAGAATGCAATCTATGTATTCTATGCATAGAGTGCATAGATTACATGGACACATTTTATGCATTCTATGTCTTCAATGTATTCTATGTATTCTATGCATAGAATGCATAGAATGCATAGAATGCAATCTATGTATTCTATGCATAGAATGCATAGGTTACATTGAATGCATAAAGTGCACAGAATGCATTCTATGTGATCAATGTATTCTATGCATAGAATGCAGTCTATGTATTCTATGCATAGAGTGCATAGATTACATGGAACGCATTCTATGCATTCTATGTCTTCTATGTCTTCTATGTATTTCATGCATAGAATGCATCGAATGCAATCTATGTATTCTATGCATAGAATGCATAGATTACATGGGTTGCATAGAGTGCATAGAATGCATTCTTTGTGATAAATGTATTCTATGCATTCTATGCATAAAAAGTACTCTATGCATCAATACCATAGAATACATAGAATGCATAGATTACAAGGAATGCATAGAGTGCCTAGAATGCAACCTATGTATTCTATATATTCCATGCATAGAATGCATAGAATACATAGAAGACATAGAGTTCTATGTATTCTATGCATAGAGTGCATAGATTACATGGAACGCATTTTATGCATTCTATGTCTTCTATGTATTCTATGTATTCTATGCATAGAATGCATAGAATGCATAGAATGCAATCTATGTATTCTATGCATAGAATGCATAGGTTACATTGAATGCATAGAGTGCACAGAATGCATTCTATGTGATCAATGTATTCTATGCATAGAATGCAATCGATGTATTCTATGCATAGATTGCATAAAATACATTGATTACATACAATGCATTCTATGTATTCTATGTATTCTATGTATTCTATGCATCGGACGCATAGAATGCAATCTATGTATTCTATGCATAGAATGATGCATAGAACACATGGAAGATATAGAATTATAAGTATTCTATGCACATAATGCATTCTATGTCTTCTATGTATTCTATGCATAGAATGCATAGAATGCAATCTATGTATTCTATGCATAGAGTGCATAGATTACATGGAATGCATAGAGTGCATAGAATCTATTCTATGCATAGAACGCATAGATTACATGGAATGTATAGAGTGCGTAGAATGCATTCTATGTGATCAATATATTCTATGCATAGAATGCAATCTATGTAGTCTATGCATAGAATGCATAAAATACATTGATCACATACAATGCCTTCTACGTAATCAATGTATTCTATTTATTCTATGCATAGAACGCATAGCTTACATGGAATGCATAGAGTGCATAGAATGTATTCTATGCATAGAACGCATAGATTACATGGAATGTATATAGTTCATAGAATGCATTCTAAGTGATCAATATATTCCAAGCATAGAATGCAATCTATGTATTCTATGCATAGAATGCATAAAATACATTGATTACATACAATGCCTTCTATGTAATCAATGTATTCTATGTATTCTATGCATCGAATGCATAGAATGCAATCTATGTATTCTATGCATAGAATGCATGGATTACATGGAATGCATAGAGTGCATAAAATATATTCTATGCATAGAATGCATAGAATGCATAGAATACATAGAAGACATAGAATTCTATGTATTCTTTGCACAGAGTGCATAGATTACATGGAACGCATTCTATGCATTCTATACCTTCTATGTCTTCTATGTATTCTATGCATAGAATGCAGAGAATGCAATTTATGTATTCTATGCATAGAATGCATAGATTACATGGAATGCATAGAATGTATTCTATGCATAGAACGCATAGAATACATGGAATGTATAGAGTGCACAGAATGCATTCAATGTGATCAATATATTCTATGCATAGAATGCAATCTATGTATTCTATGCATAGAATGCATAAAATACATTGATTACATACAATGCCTTCTATGTAATCAATGTATTCTATGTATTCTATGCATAGAACGCATAGATTACATGGAATGCATAGAGTGCATAGAATGTATTCTATGCATAGAACGCATAGATTACATGGAATGTATATAGTGCATCGAACGCATTTTATGTGATCAATATATTCTATGCATAGAATGCAATCTATGTATTCTATGCATAGAATGCATAAAATACATTGATTACATACAATGCCTTCTATGTAATCAATGTATTCTATGTATTCTATGCATCGAATGCATAGAATGCAATCTATGTATTCTATGCATAGAGTGCATAGATTACATGGAACGCATTCTATGCATTCTATGTCTTCTATGTCTTCTATGTATTTCATGCATAGAATGCATCGAATGCAATCTATGTATTCTACGCATAAAATGCATAGATTACATGGGATGCATAGAGTGCATAGAATGCATTCTTTGTGATAAATGTATTCTATGCATTCTATGCATAAAAAGTACTCTATGCATCAATACCATAGAATACATAGAATGCATAGATTACAAGGAATGCATAGAGTGCATAGAATGCAACCTATGTATTCCATATATTCCATGCATAGAATGCATAGAATACATAGAAGACATAGAGTTCTATGTATTCTATGCATAGAGTGCATAGATTACATGGAACGCATTTTATGCATTCTATGTCTTCTATGTATTCTATGTATTCTATGCATAGAATGCATAGAATGCATAGAATGCAATCTATCTATTCTATGCATAGAATGCATAGGTTACATTGAATGCATAGAGTGCACAGAATGCATTCTATGTGATCAATGTATTCTATGCATAGAATGCAATCGATGTATTCTATGCATAGATTGCATAAAATACATTGATTACATACAATGCATTCTATGTATTCTATGTATTCTATGTATTCTATGCATCGGACGCATAGAATGCAATCTATGTATTCTATGCATAGAATGATGCATAGAACACATGGAAGATATAGAATTATAAGTATTCTATGCACATAATGCATTCTATGTCTTCTATGTATTCTATGCATAGAATGCATAGAATGCAATCTATGTATTCTATGCATAGAACGCATAGATTACATGGAATGCATATAGTGCATAGAATGTATTCTATGCATAGAACGCATAGATTACATGGAATGTATAGAGTGCACAGAATGCATTCTATGTGATCAATATATTCTATGCATAGAATGCAATCTATGTAGTCTATGCATAGAATGCATAAAATACATTGATCACATACAATGCCTTCTACGTAATCAATCTATTCTATTTATTCTATGCATAGAACGCATAGCTTACATGGAATGCATAGAGTGCATAGAATGTATTCTATGCATAGAACGCATAGATTACATGGAATGTATATAGTTCATAGAATGCATTCTATGTGATCAATATATTCCAAGCATAGAATGCAATCTATGTATTCTATGCATAGAATGCATGAAATACATTGATTACATACAATGCCTTCTATGTAATCAATGTATTCTATGTATTCTATGCATCGAATGCATAGAATGCAATCTATGTATTCTATGCATAGAATGCATGGATTACATGGAATGCATAGAGTGCATAAAATGTATTCTATGCATAGAATGCATAGAATGCATAGAATACATAGAAGACATAGAATTCTATGTATTCTTTGCACAGAGTGCATAGATTACATGGAACGCATTCTATGCATTCTATACCTTCTATGTCTTCTATGTATTCTATGCATAGAATGCAGAGAATGCAATTTATGTATTCTATGCATAGAATGCATAGATTACATGGAATGCATAGAATGTATTCTATGCATAGAACGCATAGAATACATGGAATGTATAGAGTGCACAGAATGCATTCAATGTGATCAATATATTCTATGCATAGAATGCAATCTATGTATTCTATGCATAGAATGCATAAAATACATTGATTACATACAATGCCTTCTATGTAATCAATGTATTCTATGTATTCTATGCATAGAACGCATAGATTACATGGAATGCATA
Source organism: Bugulina stolonifera (assembly GCA_935421135.1). Classification (NCBI taxonomy): domain Eukaryota; kingdom Metazoa; phylum Bryozoa; class Gymnolaemata; order Cheilostomatida; family Bugulidae; genus Bugulina; species Bugulina stolonifera. The sequence goes on along the minus strand of OW285195.1, from coordinate 472,213 downwards.
GAGTGCATAGAATGTATTCTATGCATAGAACGCATAGATTACATGGAATGTATATAGTGCATCGAACGCATTCTATGTGATCAATATATTCTATGCATAGAATGCAATCTATGTATTCTATGCATAGAATGCATAAAATACATTGATTACAAACAATGCCTTCTATGTAATCAATGTATTCTATGTATTCTATGCATCGAATGCATAGAATGCAATCTATGTATTCTATGCATAGAGTGCATAGATTACATGGAACGCATTCTATGCATTCTATGTCTTCTATGTCTTCTATGTATTTCATGCATAGAATGCATCGAATGCAATCTATGTATTCTACGCATAAAATGCATAGATTACATGGGATGCATAGAGTGCATAGAATGCATTCTTTGTGATAAATGTATTCTATGCATTCTATGCATAAAAAGTACTCTATGCATCAATACCATAGAATACATAGAATGCATAGATTACAAGGAATGCATAGAGTGCATAGAATGCAACCTATGTATTCCATATATTCTATGCATAGAATGCATAGAATACATAGAAGACATAGAGTTCTATGTATTCTATGCATAGAGTGCATAGATTACGTGGAACGCATTTTATGCATTCTATGTCTTCTATGTATTCTATGTATTCTATGCATAGAATGCATAGAATGCAATCTATGTATTCTATGCATAGAATGCATAGGTTACATTGAATGCATAGAGTGCACAGAATGCATTCTATGTGATCAATGCATTCTATGCATAGAATGCAATCGATGTATTCTATGCATAGATTGCATAAAATACATTGATTACATACAATGCATTCTATGTATTCTATGTATTCTATGCATCGGACGCATAGAATGCAATCTATGTATTCTATGCATAGAATGATGCATAGAACACATGGAAGATATAGAATTATAAGTATTCTATGCACATAATGCATTCTATAGAGTGCACAGATTACATGGACACATTTTATGCATTCTATGTCTTCTATGTATTCTATGCATCGGATGCATAGAATGCAATCTATGTATTCTATGCATAGAACGCATAGATTACATGGAATGCATAGAATGTATTCTATGCATAGAACGCATAGATTACATGGAATGTATAGAGTGCATGGAATGCAACCTATGTATTCTATATATTCCATGCATAGAATGCATAGAATACATAGAAGACATAGAGTTCTATGTATTCTATGCATAGAGTGCATAGATTACATGGAACGCATTTTATGCATTCTATGTCTTCTATGTATTCTATGTATTCTATGCATAGAATGCATAGAATGCAATCTATGTATTCTATGCATAGAATGCATCGGTTACATGGAATGCATATAGTGCATAGAATGTATTCCATGCATAGAACGCATAGATTACATGGAATGTATAGAGTGCACAGAATGCATTCTATGTGATCAATATATTCTATGCATAGAATGCAATCTATGTATTCTATGCATAGAATGCATAAAATACATTGATTACATACAATGCCTTCTACGTAATCAATGTATTCTATGCATTCTATGCATAGAATGCATAGAATGCATAGAATGCAATCTATGTATTCTATGCATAGAATGCATAGGTTACATTGAATGCATAAAGTGCACAGAATGCATTCTATGTGATCAATGTATTCTATGCATAGAATGCAGTCTATGTATTCTATGCATAGAGTGCATAGATTACATGGAACGCATTCTATGCATTCTATGTCTTCTATGTCTTCTATGTATTTCATGCATAGAATGCATCGAATGCAATCTATGTATTCTATGCATAGAATGCATAGATTACATGGGTTGCATAGAGTGCATAGAATGCATTCTTTGTGATAAATGTATTCTATGCATTCTATGCATAAAAAGTACTCTATGCATCAATACCATAGAATACATAGAATGCATAGATTACAAGGAATGCATAGAGTGCCTAGAATGCAACCTATGTATTCTATATATTCCATGCATAGAATGCATAGAATACATAGAAGACATAGAGTTCTATGTATTCTATGCATAGAGTGCATAGATTACATGGAACGCATTTTATGCATTCTATGTCTTCTATGTATTCTATGTATTCTATGCATAGAATGCATAGAATGCATAGAATGCAATCTATGTATTCTATGCATAGAATGCATAGGTTACATTGAATGCATAGAGTGCACAGAATGCATTCTATGTGATCAATGTATTCTATGCATAGAATGCAATCGATGTATTCTATGCATAGATTGCATAAAATACATTGATTACATACAATGCATTCTATGTATTCTATGTATTCTATGCATCGGACGCATAGAATGCAATCTATGTATTCTATGCATAGAATGATGCATAGAACACATGGAAGATATAGAATTATAAGTATTCTATGCACATAATGCATTCTATGTCTTCTATGTATTCTATGCATAGAATGCATAGAATGCAATCTATGTATTCTATGCATAGAGCGCATAGATTACATGGAACGCATTCTATGCATTCTATGTCTTCTATGTCTTCTATGTATTTCATGCATAGAATGCATCGAATGCAATCTATGTATTCTACGCATAAAATGCATAGATTACATGGGATGCATAGAGTGCATAGAATGCATTCTTTGTGATAAATGTATTCTATGCATTCTATGCATAAAAAGTACTCTATGCATCAATACCATAGAATACATAGAATGCATAGATTACAAGGAATGCATAGAGTGCATAGAATGCAACCTATGTATTCCATATATTCCATGCATAGAATGCATAGAATACATAGAAGACATAGAGTTCTATGTATTCTATGCATAGAGTGCATAGATTACGTGGAACGCATTTTATGCATTCTATGTCTTCTATGTATTCTATGTATTCTATGCATAGAATGCATAGAATGCAATCTATGTATTCTATGCATAGAATGCATAGGTTACATTGAATGCATAGAGTGCACAGAATGCATTCTATGTGATCAATGCATTCTATGCATAGAATGCAATCGATGTATTCTATGCATAGATTGCATAAAATACATTGATTACATACAATGCATTCTATGTATTCTATGTATTCTATGCATAGAATGCATAGAATGCAATCTATGTATTCTATGCATAGAATGATGCATAGAACACATGGAAGATATAGAATTATAAGTATTCTATGCACATAATGCATTCTATAGAGTGCACAGATTACATGGACACATTTTATGCATTCTATGTCTTCTATGTATTCTATGCATCGGATGCATAGAATGCAATCTATGTATTCTATGCATAGAACGCATAGATTACATGGAATGCATAGAATGTATTCTATGCATAGAACGCATAGATTACATGGAATGTATAGAGTGCATGGAATGCAACCTATGTATTCTATATATTCCATGCATAGAATGCATAGAATACATAGAAGACATAGAGTTCTATGTATTCTATGCATAGAGTGCATAGATTACATGGAACGCATTTTATGCATTCTATGTCTTCTATGTATTCTATGTATTCTATGCATAGAATGCATAGAATGCAATCTATGTATTCTATGCATAGAATGCATCGGTTACATGGAATGCATATAGTGCATAGAATGTATTCCATGCATAGAACGCATAGATTACATGGAATGTATAGAGTGCACAGAATGCATTCTATGTGATCAATATATTCTATGCATAGAATGCAATCTATGTATTCTATGCATAGAATGCATAAAATACATTGATTACATACAATGCCTTCTACGTAATCAATGTATTCTATGTATTCTATGCATAGAATGCATAGAATGCATAGAATGCAATCTATGTATTCTATGCATAGAATGCATAGGTTACATTGAATGCATAAAGTGCACAGAATGCATTCTATGTGATCAATGTATTCTATGCATAGAATGCAGTCTATGTATTCTATGCATAGAGTGCATAGATTACATGGAACGCATTCTATGCATTCTATGTCTTCTATGTCTTCTATGTATTTCATGCATAGAATGCATCGAATGCAATCTATGTATTCTATGCATAGAATGCATAGATTACATGGGTTGCATAGAGTGCATAGAATGCATTCTTTGTGATAAATGTATTCTATGCATTCTATGCATAAAAAGTACTCTATGCATCAATACCATAGAATACATAGAATGCATAGATTACAAGGAATGCATAGAGTGCATAGAATGCAACCTATGTATTCTATATATTCCATGCATAGAATGCATAGAATACATAGAAGACATAGAGTTCTATGTATTCTATGCATAGAGTGCATAGATTACATGGAACGCATTTTATGCATTCTATGTCTTCTATGTATTCTATGTATTCTATGCATAGAATGCATAGAATGCATAGAATGCAATCTATGTATTCTATGCATAGAATGCATAGGTTACATTGAATGCATAGAGTGCACAGAATGCATTCTATGTGATCAATGTATTCTATGCATAGAATGCAATCGATGTATTCTATGCATAGATTGCATAAAATACATTGATTACATACAATGCATTCTATGTATTCTATGTATTCTATGTATTCTATGCATCGGACGCATAGAATGCAATCTATGTATTCTATGCATAGAATGATGCATAGAACACATGGAAGATATAGAATTATAAGTATTCTATGCACATAATGCATTCTATGTCTTCTATGTATTCTATGCATAGAATGCATAGAATGCAATCTATGTATTCTATGCATAGAGCGCATAGATTACATGGAACGCATTCTATGCATTCTATGTCTTCTATGTCTTCTATGTATTTCATGCATAGAATGCATCGAATGCAATCTATGTATTCTACGCATAAAATGCATAGATTACATGGGATGCATAGAGTGCATAGAATGCATTCTTTGTGATAAATGTATTCTATGCATTCTATGCATAAAAAGTACTCTATGCATCAATACCATAGAATACATAGAATGCATAGATTACAAGGAATGCATAGAGTGCATAGAATGCAACCTATGTATTCCATATATTCCATGCATAGAATGCATAGAATACATAGAAGACATAGAGTTCTATGTATTCTATGCATAGAGTGCATAGATTACGTGGAACGCATTTTATGCATTCTATGTCTTCTATGTATTCTATGTATTCTATGCATAGAATGCATAGAATGTAATCTACATTATGTATTCTATGCATAGAATACATAGAATGCATAGAATGGGCCCTATGCATCCTATGCATTCTATGCATTCAATGCATATAATGCAAAGAATGCATTCGATGTATTCAATGTATTCCATGCATAGAATGCAATCTATGTATTCTATGCATAGAATGCATAAAATACATTGATTACATACAATGCATTCTATGTATTCTATGTATTCTATGCATCGGATGCATAGAATGCAATCTATGTATTATATGCATAGAATGATGCATAGAATACATGGAAGATATAGAATTATAAGTATTCTATTCACCTAATGCATCCTATGTCTTCTATGTATTCTATGCATAGAATGCATAGAATGCATAGACTGCAATCTATGTATTCTATGCATAGAACGCATAGATTACATGGAATGCATAGAATGCATAGAATGTATTCTATGCATAGAACGCATAGATTACATGGAATGTATAGAGTGCATAGAATGCATTCTATGTGATCAATATATTCTATGCATAGAATGCAATCTATGTATTCTATGCATAGAATGCATAAAATACATTGATTACATACAATGCCTTCTATGTAATCAATGTATTCTATGCATTCTATGCATAGAATACATAGATTACATGGAATGCATAGAGTGCATAGAATGTATTCTATGCATAGAACGCATAGATTACATGGAATGTATAGACTGCATAGAATGCATTCTATGTGATCAATATATTCTATGCATAGAATGCAATCTATGTATTCTATGCATAGAATGCATAAAATATATTGATTACATACAATGCCTTCTACGTAATCAATGTATTCTATGTATTCTATGCATCGAATGCATAGAATGCAATCTATGTATTCTATGCATAGAGTGCATAGATTACATGGACACATTTTATGCATTCTATGTCTTCAATGTATTCTATGTATTCTATGCATAGAATGCATAGAATGCATAGAATGCAATCTATGTATTCTATGCATCGAATGCATAGAATGCAATATATGTATTCTATGCATAGAGTGCATAGATAACATGGAACGCATTCTATGCATTCTATGTCTTCTATGTCTTCTATGTATTTCATGCATAGAATGCATAGAATGCAATTTATGTATTCTATGCATAGAATGCATAGATTACATGGGATGCATAGAGTGCATAGAATGCATTCTTTGTGATAAATGTATTTTATGCATTCTATGCATAAAAAGGTATTCTATGCATCAATACCATAGAATACATAGAATGCATAGATTACAAGGAATGCATAGAGTGCATAGAATGCAACCAATGTATTCTGTATATTTCATGCATAGAATGCATAGAATACATAGAACACATAGAGTTCTATGTATTCTATGCATAGAGTGCATAGATTACATGGAACGCATTTTATGCATTCTATGTCTTCTATGTATTCTATGTATTCTATGCATAGAATGCATAGAATGCATAGAATGCAATCTATGTATTCTATGCATAGAATGCATAGGTTACATTGAATGCATAGAGTGCACAGAATGCATTCTATGTGATCAATGTATTCTACGCATAGAATGCAATCTATGTATTCTATGCATAGAATGCATAAAATACATTGATTACATACAATGCCTTCTATGTAATCAATGTATTCTATGTATTCTATGCATAGAACGCATAGATTACATGGAATGCATAGAGTGCATAGAATGTATTCTATGCATAGAATGCATAGATTACATGGAATGTATAGAGTGCATAGAATGCATTCTATGTGATCAATATATTCTATGCATAGAATGCAATCTATGTATTCTATGCATAGAATGATGCATAGAACACATGGAAGATATAGAATTATAAGTATTCTATGCACATAATGCATTCTATGTCTTCTATGTATTCTATGCATAGAATGCATAGAATGCATAAAATGCAATCTATGTATTCTATGCATAGAACGCATAGATTACATGGAACGCATATAGTGCATAGAATGTATTCCATGCATAGAACGCATAGATTACATGGAATGTATAGAGTGCACAGAATGCATTCTATGTGATCAATATATTCTATGCATAGAATGCAATCTATGTATTCTATGCATAGAATGCATAGGTTACATTGAATGCATAGAGTGCACAGAATGCATTCTATGTGATCAATGTATTCTACGCATAGAATGCAATCTATGTATTCTATGCATAGAATGCATAAAATACATTGACCACATACAATGCCTTCTATGTAATCAATGTATTCTATGTATTCTATGCATCGAATGCATAGAATGCAATATATGTATTCTATGCATAGAGTGCATAGATAACATGGAACGCATTCTATGCATTCTATGTCTTCTATGTCTTCTATGTATTTCATGCATAGAATGCATAGAATGCAATTTATGTATTCTATGCATAGAATGCATAGATTACATGGGATGCATAGAGTGCATAGAATGCATTCTTTGTGATAAATGTATTTCATGCATTCTATGCATAAAAAGGTATTCTATGCATCAATACCATAGAATACATAGAATGCATAGATTACAAGGAATGCATAGAGTGCATAGAATGCAACCAATGTATTTTGTATATTCCATGCATAGAATGCATAGAATACATAGAACACATAGAGTTCTATGTATTCTATGCATAGAGTGCATAGATTACATGGAACGCATTTTATGCATTCTATGTCTTCTACGTATTCTATGTATTCTATGCATAGAATGCATAGAATGCATAGAATGCATAGAATGCAATCTATGTATTCTATGCATAGAATGCATAGGTTACATTGAATGCATAGAGTGCACAGAATGCATTCTATGTGATCAATGTATTCTACGCATAGAATGCAATCTATGTATTCTATGCATAGAATGCATAAAATACATTGATTACATACAATGCCTTCTATGTAATCAATGTATTCTATGTATTCTATGCATAGAACGCATAGATTACATGGAATGCATAGAGTGCATAGAATGTATTCTATGCATAGAATGCATAGATTACATGGAATGTATAGTGCATAGAATGCATTCTATGTGATCAATATATTCTATGCATAGAATGCAATCTATGTATTCTATGCATAGAATGATGCGTAGAACACATGGGAGATATAGAATTATAAGTATTCTATGCACATAATGCATTCTATGTCTTCTATGTATTCTATGCATAGAATGCATAGAATGCATAAAATGCAATCTATGTAGTCTATGCATAGAACGCATAGATTACATGGAACGCATATAGTGCATAGAATGTATTCCATGCATAGAACGCATAGATTACATGGAATGTATAGAGTGCACAGAATGCATTCTATGTGATCAATATATTCTATGCATAGAATGCAATCTATGTATTCTATGCATAGAATGCATAAAATACATTGATTACATACAATGCCTTCTATGTAATCAATGTATTCTATTTATTCTATGCATAGAACGCATAGATTACATGGTATGCATAGAGTGCATAGAATGTATTCTATGCATAGAACGCATAGATTACATGGAATGTATATAGTGCATAGAATGCATTCTATGTGATCAATATATTCTATGCATAGAATGCAATCTATGTATTCTATGCATAGAATGCATAAAATACATTGATTACATACAATGCCTTCTATGTAATCAATGTATTCTATGTATTCTATGCATCGAATGCATAGAATGCAATCTATGTATTCTATGCATAGAGTGCATAGATTACGTGGAACGCATTTTATGCATTCTATGTCTTCTATGTATTCTATGTATTCTATGCATAGAATGCATAGAATGCAATCTATGTATTCTATGCATAGAATGCATAGAATGCAATCTATGTATTCTATGCATAGAATGCATAGGTTACATTGAATGCATAGAGTGCACAGAATGCATTCTATGTGATCAATGCATTCTATGCATAGAATGCAATCGATGTATTCTATGCGTAGATTGCATAAAATACATTGATTACATACAATGCATTCTATGTATTCTATGTATTCTATGCATCGGACGCATAGAATGCAATCTATGTATTCTATGCATAGAATGATGCATAGAACACATGGAAGATATAGAATTATAAGTATTCTATGCACATAATGCATTCTATAGAGTGCACAGATTACATGGACACATTTTATGCATTCTATGTCTTCTATGTATTCTATGCATCGGATGCATAGAATGCAATCTATGTATTCTATGCATAGAACGCATAGATTACATGGAATGCATAGAATGTATTCTATGCATAGAATGCATAGATTACATGGAATGTATAGAGTGCATAGAATGCATTCTATGTGATCAATATATTCTATGCATAGAATGCAATCTATGTATTCTATGCATAGAATGATGCATAGAACACATGGAAGATATAGAATTATAAGTATTCTATGCACATAATGCATTCTATGTCTTCTATGTATTCTATGCATAGAATGCATAGAATGCATAAAATGCAATCTATGTATTCTATGCATAGAACGCATAGATTACATGGAACGCATATAGTGCATAGAATGTATTCCATGCATAGAACGCATAGATTACATGGAATGTATAGAGTGCACAGAATGCATTCTATGTGATCAATATATTCTATGCATAGAATGCAATCTATGTATTCTATGCATAGAACGCATAGATTACATGGAATGTATAGAGTGCATGGAATGCAACCTATGTATTCTATATATTCCATGCATAGAATGCATAGAATACATAGAAGACATAGAGTTCTATGTATTCTATGCGTAGAGTGCATAGATTACATGGAACGCATTTTATGCATTCTATGCATTCTATGCATAGAACGCATAGATTACATGGAATGCATATAGTGCATAGAATGTATTCTATGCATAGAACGCATAGATTATATGGAATGTATAGAGTGCACAGAATGCATTCCATGTGATCAATATATTCTATGCATAGAATGCGATCTACGTATTCTATGCATACAGTGCATAGAATACATAGAAGACATAGAGTTCTATGTATTCTATGCATAGAGTGCATAGATTACATGGAACGCATTTTATGCATTCTATGTCTTCTATGTATTCTATGTATTCTATGCATAGAATGCATAGAATGCAATCTATGTATTCTATGCATAGAATGCATAGGTTACATTGAATGCATAGAGTGCACAGAATGCATTCTATGTGATCAATGTATTCTACGCATAGAATGCAATCTATGTATTCTATGCATAGAATGCATAAAATACATTGACCACATACAATGCCTTCTATGTAATCAATGTATTCTATGTATTCTATGCATCGAATGCATAGAATGCAATATATGTATTCTATGCATAGAGTGCATAGATAACATGGAACGCATTCTATGCATTCTATGTCTTCTATGTCTTCTATGTATTTCATGCATAGAATGCATAGAATGCAATTTATGTATTCTATGCATAGAATGCATAGATTACATGGGATGCATAGAGTGCATAGAATGCATTCTTTGTGATAAATGTATTTTATGCATTCTATGCATAAAAAGGTATTCTATGCATCAATACCATAGAATACATAGAATGCATAGATTACAAGGAATGCATAGAGTGCATAGAATGCAACCAATGTATTTTGTATATTCCATGCATAGAATGCATAGAATACATAGAACACATAGAGTTCTATGTATTCTATGCATAGAGTGTATAGATTACATGGAACGCATTTTATGCATTCTATGTCTTCTACGTATTCTATGTATTCTATGCATAGAATGCATAGAATGCATAGAATGCATAGAATGCAATCTATGTATTCTATGCATAGAATGCATAGGTTACATTGAATGCATAGAGTGCACAGAATGCATTCTATGTGATCAATGTATTCTACGCATAGAATGCAATCTATGTATTCTATGCATAGAATGCATAAAATACATTGATTACATACAATGCCTTCTATGTAATCAATGTATTCTATGTATTCTATGCATAGAACGCATAGATTACATGGAATGCATAGAGTGCATAGAATGTATTCTATGCATAGAATGCATAGATTACATGGAATGTATAGTGCATAGAATGCATTCTATGTGATCAATATATTCTATGCATAGAATGCAATCTATGTATTCTATGCATAGAATGATGCGTAGAACACATGGGAGATATAGAATTATAAGTATTCTATGCACATAATGCATTCTATGTCTTCTATGTATTCTATGCATAGAATGCATAGAATGCATAAAATGCAATCTATGTAGTCTATGCATAGAACGCATAGATTACATGGAACGCATATAGTGCATAGAATGTATTCCATGCATAGAACGCATAGATTACATGGAATGTATAGAGTGCACAGAATGCATTCTATGTGATCAATATATTCTATGCATAGAATGCAATCTATGTATTCTATGCATAGAATGCATAAAATACATTGATTACATACAATGCCTTCTATGTAATCAATGTATTCTATTTATTCTATGCATAGAACGCATAGATTACATGGTATGCATAGAGTGCATAGAATGTATTCTATGCATAGAACGCATAGATTACATGGAATGTATATAGTGCATAGAACGCATTCTATGTGATCAATATATTCTATGCATAGAATGCAATCTATGTATTCTATGCATAGAATGCATAAAATACATTGATTACATACAATGCCTTCTATGTAATCAATGTATTCTATGTATTCTATGCATCGAATGCATAGAATGCAATCTATGTATTCTATGCATAGAGTGCATAGATTACGTGGAACGCATTTTATGCATTCTATGTCTTCTATGTATTCTATGTATTCTATGCATAGAATGCATAGAATGCAATCTATGTATTCTATGCATAGAATGCATAGGTTACATTGAATGCATAGAGTGCACAGAATGCATTCTATGTGATCAATGCATTCTATGCATAGAATGCAATCGATGTATTCTATGCATAGATTGCATAAAATACATTGATTACATACAATGCATTCTATGTATTCTATGTATTCTATGCATCGGACGCATAGAATGCAATCTATGTATTCTATGCATAGAATGATGCATAGAACACATGGAAGATATAGAATTATAAGTATTCTATGCACATAATGCATTCTATAGAGTGCACAGATTACATGGACACATTTTATGCATTCTATGTCTTCTATGTATTCTATGCATCGGATGCATAGAATGCAATCTATGTATTCTATGCATAGAACGCATAGATTACATGGAATGCATAGAATGTATTCTATGCATAGAATGCATAGATTACATGGAATGTATAGAGTGCATAGAATGCATTCTATGTGATCAATATATTCTATGCATAGAATGCAATCTATGTATTCTATGCATAGAATGATGCATAGAACACATGGAAGATATAGAATTATAAGTATTCTATGCACATAATGCATTCTATGTCTTCTATGTATTCTATGCATAGAATGCATAGAATGCATAAAATGCAATCTATGTATTCTATGCATAGAACGCATAGATTACATGGAACGCATATAGTGCATAGAATGTATTCCATGCATAGAACGCATAGATTACATGGAATGTATAGAGTGCACAGAATGCATTCTATGTGATCAATATATTCTATGCATAGAATGCAATCTATGTATTCTATGCATAGAACGCATAGATTACATGGAATGTATAGAGTGCATGGAATGCAACCTATGTATTCTATATATTCCATGCATAGAATGCATAGAATACATAGAAGACATAGAGTTCTATGTATTCTATGCGTAGAGTGCATAGATTACATGGAACGCATTTTATGCATTCTATGCATTCTATGTATTCTATGCATAGAATGCATAGAATGCATAGAATGCAATCTATGTATTCTATGCATAGAACGCATAGATTACATGGAATGCATATAGTGCATAGAATGTATTCTATGCATAGAACGCATAGATTATATGGAATGTATAGAGTGCGCAGAATGCATTCCATGTGATCAATATATTCTATGCATAGAATGCGATCTACGTATTCTATGCATACAGTGCATAGAATACATAGAAGACATAGAGTTCTATGTATTCTATGCATAGAGTGCATAGATTACATGGAACGCATTTTATGCATTCTATGTCTTCTATGTATTCTATGTATTCTATGCATAGAATGCATAGAATGCAATCTATGTATTCTATGCATAGAATGCATAGGTTACATTGAATGCATAGAGTGCACAGAATGCATTCTATGTGATCAATGTATTCTACGCATAGAATGCAATCTATGTATTCTATGCATAGAATGCATAAAATACATTGACCACATACAATGCCTTCTATGTAATCAATGTATTCTATGTATTCTATGCATCGAATGCATAGAATGCAATATATGTATTCTATGCATAGAGTGCATAGATAACATGGAACGCATTCTATGCATTCTATGTCTTCTATGTCTTCTATGTATTTCATGCATAGAATGCATAGAATGCAATTTATGTATTCTATGCATAGAATGCATAGATTACATGGGATGCATAGAGTGCACAGAATGCATTCTTTGTGATAAATGTATTTTATGCATTCTATGCATAAAAAGGTATTCTATGCATCAATACCATAGAATACATAGAATGCATAGATTACAAGGAATGCATAGAGTGCATAGAATGCAACCAATGTATTTTGTATATTCCATGCATAGAATGCATAGAATACATAGAACACATAGAGTTCTATGTATTCTATGCATAGAGTGCATAGATTACATGGAACGCATTTTATGCATTCTATGTCTTCTATGTATTCTATGTATTCTATGCATAGAATGCATAGAATGCATAGAATGCAATCTATGTATTCTATGCATAGAATGCATAGGTTACATTGAATGCATAGAGTGCACAGAATGCATTCTATGTGATCAATGTATTCTACGCATAGAATGCAATTTATGCATTCTATGCATAGAATGCATAAAATACATTGATTACATACAATGCCTTCTATGTAATCAATGTATTATATGTATTCTATGCATAGAACGCATAGATTACATGGAATGCATAGAGTGCATAGAATGTATTCTATGCATAGAATGCATAGATTACATGGAATGTATAGTGCATAGAATGCATTCTATGTGATCAATATATTCTATGCATAGAATGCAATCTATGTATTCTATGCATAGAATGATGCATAGAACACATGGGAGATATAGAATTATAAGTATTCTATGCACATAATGCATTCTATGTCTTCTATGTATTCTATGCATAGAATGCATAGAATGCATAAAATGCAATCTATGTATTCTATGCATAGAACGCATAGATTACATGGAACGCATATAGTGCATAGAATGTATTCCATGCATAGAACGCATAGATTACATGGAATGTATAGAGTGCACAGAATGCATTCTATGTGATCAATATATTCTATGCATAGAATGCAATCTATGTATTCTATGCATAGAATGCATAAAATACATTGATTACATACAATGCCTTCTATGTAATCAATGTATTCTATTTATTCTATGCATAGAACGCATAGATTACATGGTATGCATAGAGTGCATAGAATGTATTCTATGCATAGAACGCATAGATTACATGGAATGTATATAGTGCATAGAACGCATTCTATGTGATCAATATATTCTATGCATAGAATGCAATCTATGTATTCTATGCATAGAGTGCATAGATTACATGGAACGCATTCTATGCATTCTATGTCTTCTATGTCTTCTATGTATTTCATGCATAGAATGCATCGAATGCAATCTATGTATTCTACGCATAAAATGCATAGATTACATGGGATGCATAGAGTGCATAGAATGCATTCTTTGTGATAAATGTATTCTATGCATTCTATGCATAAAAAGTACTCTATGCATCAATACCATAGAATACATAGAATGCATAGATTACAAGGAATGCATAGAGTGCATAGAATGCAACCTATGTATTCCATATATTCCATGCATAGAATGCATAGAATACATAGAAGACATAGAGTTCTATGTATTCTATGCATAGAGTGCATAGATTACGTGGAACGCATTTTATGCATTCTATGTCTTCTATGTATTCTATGTATTCTATGCATAGAATGCATAGAATGCATAGAATGCAATCTATGTATTCTATGCATAGAATGCATAGGTTACATTGAATGCATAGAGTGCACAGAATGCATTCTATGTGATCAATGCATTCTATGCATAGAATGCAATCGATGTATTCTATGCATAGATTGCATAAAATACATTGATTACATACAATGCATTCTATGTATTCTATGTATTCTATGCATCGGACGCATAGAATGCAATCTATGTATTCTATGCATAGAATGATGCATAGAACACATGGAAGATATAGAATTATAAGTATTCTATGCACATAATGCATTCTATAGAGTGCACAGATTACATGGACACATTTTATGCATTCTATGTCTTCTATGTATTCTATGCATCGGATGCATAGAATGCAATCTATGTATTCTATGCATAGAACGCATAGATTACATGGAATGCATAGAATGTATTCTATGCATAGAACGCATAGATTACATGGAATGTATAGAGTGCATGGAATGCAACCTATGTATTCTATATATTCCATGCATAGAATGCATAGAATACATAGAAGACATAGAGTTCTATGTATTCTATGCATAGAGTGCATAGATTACATGGAACGCATTTTATGCATTCTATGTCTTCTATGTATTCTATGCATAGAATGCATAGAATGCATAGAATGCATAGAATGCAATCTATGTATTCTATGCATAGAACGCATAGATTACATGGAATGCATATAGTGCATAGAATGTATTCTATGCATAGAACGCATAGATTATATGGAATGTATAGAGTGCACAGAATGCATTCCATGTGATCAATATATTCTATGCATAGAATGCGATCTACGTATTCTATGCATACAGTGCATAGAATACATAGAAGACATAGAGTTCTATGTATTCTATGCATAGAGTGCATAGATTACATGGAACGCATTTTATGCATTCTATGTCTTCTATGTATTCTATGTATTCTATGCATAGAATGCATAGAATGCATAGAATGCAATCTATGTATTCTATGCATAGAATGCATAGGTTACATTGAATGCATAGAGTGCACAGAATGCATTCTATGTGATCAATGTATTCTACGCATAGAATGCAATCTATGTATTCTATGCATAGAATGCATAAAATACATTGACCACATACAATGCCTTCTATGTAATCAATGTATTCTATGTATTCTATGCATCGAATGCATAGAATGCAATATATGTATTCTATGCATAGAGTGCATAGATTACATGGAACGCATTCTATGCATTCTATGTCTTCTATGTCTTCTATGTATTTCATGCATAGAATGCATAGAATGCAATTTATGTATTCTATGCATAGAATGCATAGATTACATGGGATGCATAGAGTGCATAGAATGCATTCTTTGTGATAAATGTATTTTATGCATTCTATGCATAAAAAGGTATTCTATGCATCAATACCATAGAATACATAGAATGCATAGATTACAAGGAATGCATAGAGTGCATAGAATGCAACCAATGTATTCTGTATATTTCATGCATATAATGCATAGAATACATAGAACACATAGAGTTCTATGTATTCTATGCATAGAGTGCATAGATTACATGGAACGCATTTTATGCATTCTATGTCTTCTATGTATTCTATGCATAGAATGCATAGAATGCATAGAATGCATAGAATGCAATCTATGTATTCTATGCATAGAATGCATAGGTTACATTGAATGCATAGAGTGCACAGAATGCATTCTATGTGATCAATGTATTCTACGCATAGAATGCAATCTATGTATTCTATGCATAGAATGCATAAAATACATTGATTACATACAATGCCTTCTATGTAATCAATGTATTCTATGTATTCTATGCATAGAACGCATAGATTACATGGAATGCATAGAGTGCATAGAATGTATTCTATGCATAGAATGCATAGATTACATGGAATGTATAGAGTGCATAGAATGCATTCTATGTGATCAATATATTCTATGCATAGAATGCAATCTATGTATTCTATGCATAGAATGATGCATAGAACACATGGAAGATATAGAATTATAAGTATTCTATGCACATAATGCATTCTATGTCTTCTATGTATTCTATGCATAGAATGCATAGAATGCATAAAATGCAATCTATGTATTCTATGCATAGAACGCATAGATTACATGGAACGCATATAGTGCATAGAATGTATTCCATGCATAGAACGCATAGATTACATGGAATGTATAGAGTGCACAGAATGCATTCTATGTGATCAATATATTCTATGCATAGAATGCAATCTATGTATTCTATGCATAGAACGCATAGATTACATGGAATGTATAGAGTGCATGGAATGCAACCTATGTATTCTATATATTCCATGCATAGAATGCATAGAATACATAGAAGACATAGAGTTCTATGTATTCTATGCATAGAGTGCATAGATTACATGGAACGCATTTTATGCATTCTATGCATTCTATGTATTCTATGCATCGAATGCATAGAATGCAATCTATGTATTCTATGCATAGAGTGCATAGATTACATGGAACGCATTCTATGCATTCTATGTATTCTATGTATTCTATGCATCGGATGCATAGAATGCAATCTATGTATTCTATGCATAGAATGATGCATAGAATACGTGGAAGATATAGAATTATAAGTATTCTATGCACATAATGCATTCTATGCCTTCTATGTATTCTATGCATAGAATGCATAGAATGCATAGAATGCAATCTATGTATTCTATGCATAGAACGCATAGATTTCATGGAATGCATATAGTGCATAGAATGTATTCTATGCATAGAACGCATAGATTACATTGAATGTATAGAGTGCACAGAATGCATTCTATGTGATCAATATATTCTATGCATAGAATGCAATCTATGTATTCTATGCATAGATTGCATAAAATACATTGATTACATACAATGCCTTCTATGTAATGAATGTATTCTATGTATTCCATGCATAGAGTGCATAGAATACATAGAAGACTTAGAGTTCTAAGTATTCTATGCATAGAGTGCATAGATTACATGGAACGCATTCTATGCATTCTATGTCTTCTATGTATTTCATGCATAGAATGCATCGAATGCAATCTATGTATTCTACGCATAAAATGCATAGATTACATGGGATGCATAGAGTGCATAGAATGCATTCTTTGTGATAAATGTATTCTATGCATTCTATGCATAAAAAGTACTCTATGCATCAATACCATAGAATACATAGAATGCATAGATTACAAGGAATGCATAGAGTGCATAGAATGCAACCTATGTATTCCATATATTCCATGCATAGAATGCATAGAATACATAGAAGACATAGAGTTCTATGTATTCTATGCATAGAGTGCATAGATTACATGGAACGCATTTTATGCATTCTATGTCTTCTATGTATTCTATGCATAGAATGCATAGAATGCATAGAATGCAATCTATGTATTCTATGCATAGAACGCATAGATTACATGGAATGCATATAGTGCATAGAATGTATTCTATGCATAGAACGCATAGATTATATGGAATGTATAGAGTGCACAGAATGCATTCCATGTGATCAATATATTCTATGCATAGAATGCGATCTACGTATTCTATGCATACAGTGCATAGAATACATAGAAGACATAGAGTTCTATGTATTCTATGCATAGAGTGCATAGATTACATGGAACGCATTTTATGCATTCTATGTCTTCTATGTATTCTATGTATTCTATGCATAGAATGCATAGAATGCATAGAATGCAATCTATGTATTCTATGCATAGAATGCATAGGTTACATTGAATGCATAGAGTGCACAGAATGCATTCTATGTGATCAATGTATTCTACGCATAGAATGCAATCTATGTATTCTATGCATAGAATGCATAAAATACATTGACCACATACAATGCCTTCTATGTAATCAATGTATTCTATGTATTCTATGCATCGAATGCATAGAATGCAATATATGTATTCTATGCATAGAGTGCATAGATAACATGGAACGCATTCTATGCATTCTATGTCTTCTATGTCTTCTATGTATTTCATGCATAGAATGCATAGAATGCAATTTATGTATTCTATGCATAGAATGCATAGATTACATGGGATGCATAGAGTGCATAGAATGCATTCTTTGTGATAAATGTATTTTATGCATTCTATGCATAAAAAGGTATTCTATGCATCAATACCATAGAATACATAGAATGCATAGATTACAAGGAATGCATAGAGTGCATAGAATGCAACCAATGTATTCTGTATATTTCATGCATATAATGCATAGAATACATAGAACACATAGAGTTCTATGTATTCTATGCATAGAGTGCATAGATTACATGGAACGCATTTTATGCATTCTATGTCTTCTATGTATTCTATGCATAGAATGCATAGAATGCATAGAATGCAATCTATGTATTCTATGCATAGAATGCATAGGTTACATTGAATGCATAGAGTGCACAGAATGCATTCTATGTGATCAATGTATTCTACGCATAGAATGCAATCTATGTATTCTATGCATAGAATGCATAAAATACATTGATTACATACAATGCCTTCTATGTAATCAATGTATTCTATGTATTCTATGCATAGAACGCATAGATTACATGGAATGCATAGAGTGCATAGAATGTATTCTATGCATAGAATGCATAGATTACATGGAATGTATAGAGTGCATAGAATGCATTCTATGTGATCAATATATTCTATGCATAGAATGCAATCTATGTATTCTATGCATAGAATGATGCATAGAACACATGGAAGATATAGAATTATAAGTATTCTATGCACATAATGCATTCTATGTCTTCTATGTATTCTATGCATAGAATGCATAGAATGCATAAAATGCAATCTATGTATTCTATGCATAGAACGCATAGATTACATGGAACGCATATAGTGCATAGAATGTATTCCATGCATAGAACGCATAGATTACATGGAATGTATAGAGTGCACAGAATGCATTCTATGTGATCAATATATTCTATGCATAGAATGCAATCTATGTATTCTATGCATAGAACGCATAGATTACATGGAATGTATAGAGTGCATGGAATGCAACCTATGTATTCTATATATTCCATGCATAGAATGCATAGAATACATAGAAGACATAGAGTTCTATGTATTCTATGCATAGAGTGCATAGATTACATGGAACGCATTTTATGCATTCTATGCATTCTATGTATTCTATGCATAGAATGCATAGAATGCAATCTATGTATTCTATGCATAGAGTGCATAGATTACATGGAACGCATTCTATGCATTCTATGTATTCTATGTATTCTATGCATCGGATGCATAGAATGCAATCTATGTATTCTATGCATAGAATGATGCATAGAATACGTGGAAGATATAGAATTATAAGTATTCTATGCACATAATGCATTCTATGCCTTCTATGTATTCTATGCATAGAATGCATAGAATGCATAGAATGCAATCTATGTATTCTATGCATAGAACGCATAGATTTCATGGAATGCATATAGTGCATAGAATGTATTCTATGCATAGAACGCATAGATTACATTGAATGTATAGAGTGCACAGAATGCATTCTATGTGATCAATATATTCTATGCATAGAATGCAATCTATGTATTCTATGCATAGATTGCATAAAATACATTGATTACATACAATGCCTTCTATGTAATCAATGTATTCTATGTATTCCATGCATAGAGTGCATAGAATACATAGAAGACTTAGAGTTCTAAGTATTCTATGCATAGAGTGCATAGATTACATGGAACGCATTCTATGCATTCTATGTCTTCTATGTATTTCATGCATAGAATGCATCGAATGCAATCTATGTATTCTACGCATAAAATGCATAGATTACATGGGATGCATAGATTGCATAGAATGCATTCTTTGTGATAAATGTATTCTATGCATTCTATGCATAAAAAGTACTCTATGCATCAATACCATAGAATACATAGAATGCATAGATTACAAGGAATGCATAGAGTGCATAGAATGCAACCTATGTATTCCATATATTCCATGCATAGAATGCATAGAATACATAGAAGACATAGAGTTCTATGTATTCTATGCATAGAGTGCATAGATTACGTGGAACGCATTTTATGCATTCTATGTCTTCTATGTATTCTATGTATTCTATGCATAGAATGCATAGAATGCATAGAATGCAATCTATGTATTATATGCATAGAATGCATAGATTACATTAAATGCATAGAGTGCACAGAATGCATTCTATGTGATTAATGCATTCTATGCATAGAATGCAATCGATGTATTCTATGCATAGATTGCATAAAATACATTGATTACATACAATGCATTCTATGTATTCTATGTATTCTATGCATCGGACGCATAGAATGCAATCTATGTATTCTATGCATAGAATGATGCATAGAACACATGGAAGATATAGAATTACAAGTATTCTATGCACATAATGCATTCTATAGAGTGCACAGATTACATGGACACATTTTATGCATTCTATGTCTTCTATGTATTCTATGCATCGGATGCATAGAATGCAATCTATGTATTCTATGCATAGAACGCATAGATTACATGGAATGCATAGAATGTATTCTATGCATAGAACGCATAGATTACATGGAATGTATAGAGTGCATGGAATGCAACCTATGTATTCTATATATTCCATGCATAGAATGCATAGAATACATAGAAGACATAGAGTTCTATGTATTCTATGCATAGAGTGCATAGATTACATGGAACGCATTTTATGCATTCTATGTCTTCTATGTATTCTATGCATAGAATGCATAGAATGCATAGAATGCAATCTATGTATTCTATGCATAGAACGCATAAATTACATGGAATGCATATAGTGCATAGAATGTATTCTATGCATAGAACGCATAGATTATATGGAATGTATAGAGTGCACAGAATGCATTCCATGTGATCAATATATTCTATGCATAGAATGCGATCTACGTATTCTATGCATACAGTGCATAGAATACATAGAAGACATAGAGTTCTATGTATTCTATGCATAGAGTGCATAGATTACATGGAACGCATTTTATGCATTCTATGTCTTCTATGTATTCTATGTATTCTATGCATAGAATGCATAGAATGCATAGAATGCAATCTTGTATTCTATGCATAGAATGCATAGGTTACATTGAATGCATAGAGTGCACAGAATGCATTCTATGTGATCAATGTATTCTACGCATAGAATGCAATCTATGTATTCTATGCATAGAATGCATAAAATACATTGACCACATACAATGCCTTCTATGTAATCAATGTATTCTATGTATTCTATGCATCGAATGCATAGAATGCAATATATGTATTCTATGCATAGAGTGCATAGATAACATGGAACGCATTCTATGCATTCTATGTCTTCTATGTCTTCTATGTATTTCATGCATAGAATGCATAGAATGCAATTTATGTATTCTATGCATAGAATGCATAGATTACATGGGATGCATAGAGTGCATAGAATGCATTCTTTGTGATAAATGTATTTTATGCATTCTATGCATAAAAAGGTATTCTATGCATCAATACCATAGAATACATAGAATGCATAGATTACAAGGAATGCATAGAGTGCATAGAATGCAACCAATGTATTCTGTATATTTCATGCATAGAATGCATAGAATACATAGAACACATAGAGTTCTATGTATTCTATGCATAGAGTGCATAGATTACATGGAACGCATTTTATGCATTCTATGTCTTCTATGTATTCTATGTATTCTATGCATAGAATGCATAGAATGCATAGAATGCATAGAATGCAATCTATGCATTCTATGCATAGAATACATGGGATGCATAGAGTGCATAGAATGCATTCTTTGTGATAAATGTATTTTATGCATTCTATGCATAAAAAGGTATTCTATGCATCAATACCATAGAATACATAGAATGCATAGATTACAAGGAATGCATAGAGTGCATAGAATGCAACCAATGTATTCTGTATATTTCATGCATATAATGCATAGAATACATAGAACACATAGAGTTCTATGTATTCTATGCATAGAGTGCATAGATTACATGGAACGCATTTTATGCATTCTATGTCTTCTATGTATTCTATGCATAGAATGCATAGAATGCATAGAATGCATAGAATGCAATCTATGTATTCTATGCATAGAATGCATAGGTTACATTGAATGCATAGAGTGCACAGAATGCATTCTATGTGATCAATGTATTCTACGCATAGAATGCAATCTATGTATTCTATGCATAGAATGCATAAAATACATTGATTACATACAATGCCTTCTATGTAATCAATGTATTCTATGTATTCTATGCATAGAACGCATAGATTACATGGAATGCATAGAGTGCATAGAATGTATTCTATGCATAGAATGCATAGATTACATGGAATGTATAGAGTGCATAGAATGCATTCTATGTGATCAATATATTCTATGCATAGAATGCAATCTATGTATTCTATGCATAGAATGATGCATAGAACACATGGAAGATATAGAATTATAAGTATTCTATGCACATAATGCATTCTATGTCTTCTATGTATTCTATGCATAGAATGCATAGAATGCATAAAATGCAATCTATGTATTCTATGCATAGAACGCATAGATTACATGGAACGCATATAGTGCATAGAATGTATTCCATGCATAGAACGCATAGATTACATGGAATGTATAGAGTGCACAGAATGCATTCTATGTGATCAATATATTCTATGCATAGAATGCAATCTATGTATTCTATGCATAGAACGCATAGATTACATGGAATGTATAGAGTGCATGGAATGCAACCTATGTATTCTATATATTCCATGCATAGAATGCATAGAATACATAGAAGACATAGAGTTCTATGTATTCTATGCATAGAGTGCATAGATTACATGGAACGCATTTTATGCATTCTATGCATTCTATGTATTCTATGCATAGAATGCATAGAATGCAATCTATGTATTCTATGCATAGAGTGCATAGATTACATGGAACGCATTCTATGCATTCTATGTATTCTATGTATTCTATGCATCGGATGCATAGAATGCAATCTATGTATTCTATGCATAGAATGATGCATAGAATACGTGGAAGATATAGAATTATAAGTATTCTATGCACATAATGCATTCTATGCCTTCTATGTATTCTATGCATAGAATGCATAGAATGCATAGAATGCAATCTATGTATTCTATGCATAGAACGCATAGATTTCATGGAATGCATATAGTGCATAGAATGTATTCTATGCATAGAACGCATAGATTACATTGAATGTATAGAGTGCACAGAATGCATTCTATGTGATCAATATATTCTATGCATAGAATGCAATCTATGTATTCTATGCATAGATTGCATAAAATACATTGATTACATACAATGCCTTCTATGTAATCAATGTATTCTATGTATTCCATGCATAGAGTGCATAGAATACATAGAAGACTTAGAGTTCTAAGTATTCTATGCATAGAGTGCATAGATTACATGGAACGCATTCTATGCATTCTATGTCTTCTATGTATTTCATGCATAGAATGCATCGAATGCAATCTATGTATTCTACGCATAAAATGCATAGATTACATGGGATGCATAGAGTGCATAGAATGCATTCTTTGTGATAAATGTATTCTATGCATTCTATGCATAAAAAGTACTCTATGCATCAATACCATAGAATACATAGAATGCATAGATTACAAGGAATGCATAGAGTGCATAGAATGCAACCTATGTATTCCATATATTCCATGCATAGAATGCATAGAATACATAGAAGACATAGAGTTCTATGTATTCTATGCATAGAGTGCATAGATTACATGGAACGCATTTTATGCATTCTATGTCTTCTATGTATTCTATGCATAGAATGCATAGAATGCATAGAATGCAATCTATGTATTCTATGCATAGAACGCATAGATTACATGGAATGCATATAGTGCATAGAATGTATTCTATGCATAGAACGCATAGATTATATGGAATGTATAGAGTGCACAGAATGCATTCCATGTGATCAATATATTCTATGCATAGAATGCGATCTACGTATTCTATGCATACAGTGCATAGAATACATAGAAGACATAGAGTTCTATGTATTCTATGCATAGAGTGCATAGATTACATGGAACGCATTTTATGCATTCTATGTCTTCTATGTATTCTATGTATTCTATGCATAGAATGCATAGAATGCATAGAATGCAATCTATGTATTCTATGCATAGAATGCATAAAATACATTGACCACATACAATGCCTTCTATGTAATCAATGTATTCTATGTATTCTATGCATCGAATGCATAGAATGCAATATATGTATTCTATGCATAGAGTGCATAGATAACATGGAACGCATTCTATGCATTCTATGTCTTCTATGTCTTCTATGTATTTCATGCATAGAATGCATAGAATGCAATTTATGTATTCTATGCATAGAATGCATAGATTACATGGGATGCATAGAGTGCATAGAATGCATTCTTTGTGATAAATGTATTTTATGCATTCTATGCATAAAAAGGTATTCTATGCATCAATACCATAGAATACATAGAATGCATAGATTACAAGGAATGCATAGAGTGCATAGAATGCAACCAATGTATTCTGTATATTTCATGCATATAATGCATAGAATACATAGAACACATAGAGTTCTATGTATTCTATGCATAGAGTGCATAGATTACATGGAACGCATTTTATGCATTCTATGTCTTCTATGTATTCTATGCATAGAATGCATAGAATGCAATCTATGTATTCTATGCATAGAATGCATAGGTTACATTGAATGCATAGAGTGCACAGAATGCATTCTATGTGATCAATGTATTCTACGCATAGAATGCAATCTATGTATTCTATGCATAGAATGCATAAAATACATTGATTACATACAATGCCTTCTATGTAATCAATGTATTCTATGTATTCTATGCATAGAACGCATAGATTACATGGAATGCATAGAGTGCATAGAATGTATTCTATGCATAGAATGCATAGATTACATGGAATGTATAGAGTGCATAGAATGCATTCTATGTGATCAATATATTCTATGCATAGAATGCAATCTATGTATTCTATGCATAGAATGATGCATAGAACACATGGAAGATATAGAATTATAAGTATTCTATGCACATAATGCATTCTATGTCTTCTATGTATTCTATGCATAGAATGCATAGAATGCATAAAATGCAATCTATGTATTCTATGCATAGAACGCATAGATTACATGGAACGCATATAGTGCATAGAATGTATTCCATGCATAGAACGCATAGATTACATGGAATGTATAGAGTGCACAGAATGCATTCTATGTGATCAATATATTCTATGCATAGAATGCAATCTATGTATTCTATGCATAGAACGCATAGATTACATGGAATGTATAGAGTGCATGGAATGCAACCTATGTATTCTATATATTCCATGCATAGAATGCATAGAATACATAGAAGACATAGAGTTCTATGTATTCTATGCATAGAGTGCATAGATTACATGGAACGCATTTTATGCATTCTATGCATTCTATGTATTCTATGCATAGAATGCATAGAATGCAATCTATGTATTCTATGCATAGAGTGCATAGATTACATGGAACGCATTCTATGCATTCTATGTATTCTATGTATTCTATGCATCGGATGCATAGAATGCAATCTATGTATTCTATGCATAGAATGATGCATAGAATACGTGGAAGATATAGAATTATAAGTATTCTATGCACATAATGCATTCTATGCCTTCTATGTATTCTATGCATAGAATGCATAGAATGCATAGAATGCAATCTATGTATTCTATGCATAGAGTGCATAGATTACATGGAACGCATTCTATGCATTCTATGTCTTCTATGTCTTCTATGTATTTCATGCATAGAATGCATCGAATGCAATCTATGTATTCTATGCATAGAATGCATAGATTACATGGGTTGCATAGAGTGCATAGAATGCATTCTTTGTGATAAATGTATTCTATGCATTCTATGCATAAAAAGTACTCTATGCATCAATACCATAGAATACATAGAATGCATAGATTACAAGGAATGCATAGAGTGCCTAGAATGCAACCTATGTATTCTATATATTCCATGCATAGAATGCATAGAATACATAGAAGACATAGAGTTCTATGTATTCTATGCATAGAGTGCATAGATTACATGGAACGCATTTTATGCATTCTATGTCTTCTATGTATTCTATGTATTCTATGCATAGAATGCATAGAATGCATAGAATGCAATCTATGTATTCTATGCATAGAATGCATAGGTTACATTGAATGCATAGAGTGCACAGAATGCATTCTATCTGATCAATGTATTCTATGCATAGAATGCAATCGATGTATTCTATGCATAGATTGCATAAAATACATTGATTACATACAATGCATTCTATGTATTCTATGTATTCTATGTATTCTATGCATCGGACGCATAGAATGCAATCTATGTATTCTATGCATAGAATGATGCATAGAACACATGGAAGATATAGAATTATAAGTATTCTATGCACATAATGCATTCTATGTCTTCTATGTATTCTATGCATAGAATGCATAGAATGCAATCTATGTATTCTATGCATAGAGCGCATAGATTACATGGAACGCATTCTATGCATTCTATGTCTTCTATGTCTTCTATGTATTTCATGCATAGAATGCATCGAATGCAATCTATGTATTCTACGCATAAAATGCATAGATTACACGGGATGCATAGAGTGCATAGAATGCATTCTTTGTGATAAATGTATTCTATGCATTCTATGCATAAAAAGTACTCTATGCATCAATACCATAGAATACATAGAATGCATAGATTACAAGGAATGCATAGAGTGCATAGAATGCAACCTATGTATTCCATATATTCCATGCATAGAATGCATAGAATACATAGAAGACATAGAGTTCTATGTATTCTATGCATAGAGTGCATAGATTACGTGGAACGCATTTTATGCATTCTATGTCTTCTATGTATTCTATGTATTCTATGCATAGAATGCATAGAATGTAATCTACATTATGTATTCTATGCATAGAATACATAGAATGCATAGAATGGGCCCTATGCATCCTATGCATTCTATGCATTCAATGCATATAATGCAAAGAATGCATTCGATGTATTCAATGTATTCCATGCATAGAATGCAATCTATGTATTCTATGCATAGAATGCATAAAATACATTGATTACATACAATGCATTCTATGTATTCTATGTATTCTATGCATCGGATGCATAGAATGCAATCTATGTATTATATGCATAGAATGATGCATAGAATACATGGAAGATATAGAATTATAAGTATTCTATTCACCTAATGCATCCTATGTCTTCTATGTATTCTATGCATAGAATGCATAGAATGCATAGACTGCAATCTATGTATTCTATGCATAGAACGCATAGATTACATGGAATGCATAGAATACATAGATTGCATTCTATGCATAGAACGCATAGATTACATGGAATGTATAGAGTGCATAGAATGCATTCTATGTGATCAATATATTCTATGCATAGAATGCAATCTATGTATTCTATGCATAGAATGCATAAAATACATTGATTACATACAATGCCTTCTATGTAATCAATGTATTCTATGCATTCTATGCATAGAACGCATAGATTACATGGAATGCATAGAGTGCATAGAATGTATTCTATGCATAGAACGCATAGATTACATGGAATGTATAGACTGCATAGAATGCATTCTATGTGATCAATATATTCTATGCATAGAATGCAATCTATGTATTCTATGCATAGAATGCATAAAATATATTGATTACATACAATGCCTTCTACGTAATCAATGTATTCTATGTATTCTATGCATCGAATGCATAGAATGCAATCTATGTATTCTATGCATAGAGTGCATAGATTACATGGACACATTTTATGCATTCTATGTCTTCAATGTATTCTATGTATTCTATGCATAGAATGCATAGAATGCATAGAATGCAATCTATGTATTCTATGCATAGAATGCATAGGTTACATTGAATGCATAAAGTGCACAGAATGCATTCTATGTGATCAATGTATTCTATGCATAGAATGCAGTCTATGTATTCTATGCATAGAGTGCATAGATTACATGGAACGCATTCTATGCTTTCTATGTCTTCTATGTCTTCTATGTATTTCATGCATAGAATGCATCGAATGCAATCTATGTATTCTATGCATAGAATGCATAGATTACATGGGTTGCATAGAGTGCATAGAATGCATTCTTTGTGATAAATGTATTCTATGCATTCTATGCATAAAAAGTACTCTATGCATCAATACCATAGAATACATAGAATGCATAGATTACAAGGAATGCATAGAGTGCCTAGAATGCAACCTATGTATTCTATATATTCCATGCATAGAATGCATAGAATACATAGAAGACATAGAGTTCTATGTATTCTATGCATAGAGTGCATAGATTACATGGAACGCATTTTATGCATTCTATGTCTTCTATGTATTCTATGTATTCTATGCATAGAATGCATAGAATGCATAGAATGCAATCTATGTATTCTATGCATAGAATGCATAGGTTACATTGAATGCATAGAGTGCACAGAATGCATTCTATGTGATCAATGTATTCTATGCATAGAATGCAATCGATGTATTCTATGCATAGATTGCATAAAATACATTGATTACATACAATGCATTCTATGTATTCTATGTATTCTATGTATTCTATGCATCGGACGCATAGAATGCAATCTATGTATTCTATGCATAGAATGATGCATAGAACACATGGAAGATATAGAATTATAAGTATTCTATGCACATCATGCATTCTATGTCTTCTATGTATTCTATGCATAGAATGCATAGAATGCAATCTATGTATTCTATGCATAGAACGCATAGATTACATGGAATGCATATAGTGCATAGAATGTATTCTATGCATAGAACGCATAGATTACATGGAATGTATAGAGTGCACAGAATGCATTCTATGTGATCAATATATT
This sequence comes from Bugulina stolonifera, assembly GCA_935421135.1. Lineage (NCBI taxonomy): Eukaryota > Metazoa > Bryozoa > Gymnolaemata > Cheilostomatida > Bugulidae > Bugulina > Bugulina stolonifera. The sequence goes on along the minus strand of OW285195.1, from coordinate 441,693 downwards.
CTATGCATAGAATGCAATCTATGTAGTCTATGCATAGAATGCATAAAATACATTGATCACATACAATGCCTTCTACGTAATCAATGTATTCTATTTATTCTATGCATAGAACGCATAGCTTACATGGAATGCATAGAGTGCATAGAATGTATTCTATGCATAGAACGCATAGATTACATGGAATGTATATAGTTCATAGAATGCATTCTATGTGATCAATATATTCCAAGCATAGAATGCAATCTATGTATTCTATGCATAGAATGCATAAAATACATTGATTACATACAATGCCTTCTATGTAATCAATGTATTCTATGTATTCTATGCATCGAATGCATAGAATGCAATCTATGTATTCTATGCATAGAATGCATGGATTACATGGAATGCATAGAGTGCATAAAATGTATTCTATGCATAGAATGCATAGAATGCATAGAATACATAGAAGACATAGAATTCTATGTATTCTTTGCACAGAGTGCATAGATTACATGGAACGCATTCTATGCATTCTATACCTTCTATGTCTTCTATGTATTCTATGCATAGAATGCAGAGAATGCAATTTATGTATTCTATGCATAGAATGCATAGATTACATGGAATGCATAGAATGTATTCTATGCATAGAACGCATAGAATACATGGAATGTATAGAGTGCACAGAATGCATTCAATGTGATCAATATATTCTATGCATAGAATGCAATCTATGTATTCTATGCATAGAATGCATAAAATACATTGATTACATACAATGCCTTCTATGTAATCAATGTATTCTATGTATTCTATGCATAGAACGCATAGATTACATGGAATGCATAGAGTGCATAGAATGTATTCTATGCATAGAACGCATAGATTACATGGAATGTATATAGTGCATCGAACGCATTCTATGTGATCAATATATTCTATGCATAGAATGCAATCTATGTATTCTATGCATAGAATGCATAAAATACATTGATTACAAACAATGCCTTCTATGTAATCAATGTATTCTATGTATTCTATGCATCGAATGCATGGAATGCAATCTATGTATTCTATGCATAGAGTGCATAGATTACATGGAACGCATTCTATGCATTCTATGTCTTCTATGTCTTCTATGTATTTCATGCATAGAATGCATAGAATGCAATCTATGTATTCTACGCATAAAATGCATAGATTACATGGGATGCATAGAGTGCATAGAATGCATTCTTTGTGATAAATGTATTCTATGCATTCTATGCATAAAAAGTACTCTATGCATCAATACCATAGAATACATAGAATGCATAGATTACAAGGAATGCATAGAGTGCATAGAATGCAACCTATGTATTCCATATATTCCATGCATAGAATGCATAGAATACATAGAAGACATAGAGTTCTATGTATTCTATGCATAGAGTGCATAGATTACGTGGAACGCATTTTATGCATTCTATGTCTTCTATGTATTCTATGTATTCTATGCATAGAATGCATAGAATGCAATCTATGTATTCTATGCATAGAATGCATAGGTTACATTGAATGCATAGAGTGCACAGAATGCATTCTATGTGATCAATGCATTCTATGCATAGAATGCAATCGATGTATTCTATGCATAGATTGCATAAAATACATTGATTACATACAATGCATTCTATGTATTCTATGTATTCTATGCATCGGACGCATAGAATGCAATCTATGTATTCTATGCATAGAATGATGCATAGAACACATGGAAGATATAGAATTATAAGTATTCTATGCACATAATGCATTCTATAGAGTGCACAGATTACATGGACACATTTTATGCATTCTATGTCTTCTATGTATTCTATGCATCGGATGCATAGAATGCAATCTATGTATTCTATGCATAGAACGCATAGATTACATGGAATGCATAGAATGTATTCTATGCATAGAACGCATAGATTACATGGAATGTATAGAGTGCATGGAATGCAACCTATGTATTCTATATATTCCATGCATAGAATGCATAGAATACATAGAAGACATAGAGTTCTATGTATTCTATGCATAGAGTGCATAGATTACATGGAACGCATTTTATGCATTCTATGTCTTCTATGTATTCTATGTATTCTATGCATAGAATGCATAGAATGCAATCTATGTATTCTATGCATAGAATGCATCGGTTACATGGAATGCATATAGTGCATAGAATGTATTCCATGCATAGAACGCATAGATTACATGGAATGTATAGAGTGCACAGAATGCATTCTATGTGATCAATATATTCTATGCATAGAATGCAATCTATGTATTCTATGCATAGAATACATAGAATACATTGATTACATAGAAGGCATTGTATGTAATCAATGTATTCTATGTATTCTATGCATAGAATACATAGAATGCATAGAATGCAATCTATGTATTCTATGCATAGAATGCATAGGTTACATTGAATGCATAAAGTGCACAGAATGCATTCTATGTGATCAATGTATTCTATGCATAGAATGCAGTCTATGTATTCTATGCATAGAGTGCATAGATTACATGGAACGCATTCTATGCATTCTATGTCTTCTATGTCTTCTATGTATTTCATGCATAGAATGCATCGAATGCAATCTATGTATTCTATGCATAGAATGCATAGATTACATGGGTTGCATAGAGTGCATAGAATGCATTCTTTGTGATAAATGTATTCTATGCATTCTATGCATAAAAAGTACTCTATGCATCAATACCATAGAATACATAGAATGCATAGATTACAAGGAATGCATAGAGTGCCTAGAATGCAACCTATGTATTCTATATATTCCATGCATAGAATGCATAGAATACATAGAAGACATAGAGTTCTATGTATTCTATGCATAGAGTGCATAGATTACATGGAACGCATTTTATGCATTCTATGTCTTCTATGTATTCTATGTATTCTATGCATAGAATGCATAGAATGCATAGAATGCAATCTATGTATTCTATGCATAGAATGCATAGGTTACATTGAATGCATAGAGTGCACAGAATGCATTCTATGTGATCAATGTATTCTATGCATAGAATGCAATCGATGTATTCTATGCATAGATTGCATAAAATACATTGATTACATACAATGCATTCTATGTATTCTATGTATTCTATGTATTCTATGCATCGGACGCATAGAATGCAATCTATGTATTCTATGCATAGAATGATGCATAGAACACATGGAAGATATAGAATTATAAGTATTCTATGCACATAATGCATTCTATGTCTTCTATGTATTCTATGCATAGAATGCATAGAATGCAATCTATGTATTCTATGCATAGAGCGCATAGATTACATGGAACGCATTCTATGCATTCTATGTCTTCTATGTCTTCTATGTATTTCATGCATAGAATGCATCGAATGCAATCTATGTATTCTACGCATAAAATGCATAGATTACATGGGATGCATAGAGTGCATAGAATGCATTCTTTGTGATAAATGTATTCTATGCATTCTATGCATAAAAAGTACTCTATGCATCAATACCATAGAATACATAGAATGCATAGATTACAAGGAATGCATAGAGTGCATAGAATGCAACCTATGTATTCCATATATTCCATGCATAGAATGCATAGAATACATAGAAGACATAGAGTTCTATGTATTCTATGCATAGAGTGCATAGATTACGTGGAACGCATTTTATGCATTCTATGTCTTCTATGTATTCTATGTATTCTATGCATAGAATGCATAGAATGCAATCTATGTATTCTATGCATAGAATGCATAGGTTACATTGAATGCATAGAGTGCACAGAATGCATTCTATGTGATCAATGCATTCTATGCATAGAATGCAATCGATGTATTCTATGCATAGATTGCATAAAATACATTGATTACATACAATGCATTCTATGTATTCTATGTATTCTATGCATCGGACGCATAGAATGCAATCTATGTATTCTATGCATAGAATGATGCATAGAACACATGGAAGATATAGAATTATAAGTATTCTATGCACATAATGCATTCTATAGAGTGCACAGATTACATGGACACATTTTATGCATTCTATGTCTTCTATGTATTCTATGCATCGGATGCATAGAATGCAATATATGTATTCTATGCATAGAACGCATAGATTACATGGAATGCATAGAATGTATTCTATGCATAGAACGCATAGATTACATGGAATGTATAGAGTGCATGGAATGCAACCTATGTATTCTATATATTCCATGCATAGAATGCATAGAATACATAGAAGACATAGAGTTCTATGTATTCTATGCATAGAGTGCATAGATTACATGGAACGCATTTTATGCATTCTATGTCTTCTATGTATTCTATGTATTCTATGCATAGAATGCATAGAATGCAATCTATGTATTCTATGCATAGAATGCATCGGTTACATGGAATGCATATAGTGCATAGAATGTATTCCATGCATAGAACGCATAGATTACATGGAATGTATAGAGTGCACAGAATGCATTCTATGTGATCAATATATTCTATGCATAGAATGCAATCTATGTATTCTATGCATAGAATGCATAAAATACATTGATTACATACAATGCCTTCTACGTAATCAATGTATTCTATGTATTCTATGCATCGAATGCATAGAATGCAATCTATGTATTCTATGCATAGAGTGCATAGATTACATGGACACATTTTATGCATTCTATGTCTTCAATGTATTCTATGTATTCTATGCATAGAATGCATAGAATGCATAGAATGCAATCTATGTATTCTATGCATAGAATGCATAGGTTACATTGAATGCATAAAGTGCACAGAATGCATTCTATGTGATCAATGTATTCTATGCATAGAATGCAGTCTATGTATTCTATGCATAGAGTGCATAGATTACATGGAACGCATTCTATGCATTCTATGTCTTCTATGTCTTCTATGTATTTCATGCATAGAATGCATCGAATGCAATCTATGTATTCTATGCATAGAATGCATAGATTACATGGGTTGCATAGAGTGCATAGAATGCATTCTTTGTGATAAATGTATTCTATGCATTCTATGCATAAAAAGTACTCTATGCATCAATACCATAGAATACATAGAATGCATAGATTACAAGGAATGCATAGAGTGCCTAGAATGCAACCTATGTATTCTATATATTCCATGCATAGAATGCATAGAATACATAGAAGACATAGAGTTCTATGTATTCTATGCATAGAGTGCATAGATTACATGGAACGCATTTTATGCATTCTATGTCTTCTATGTATTCTATGTATTCTATGCATAGAATGCATAGAATGCATAGAATGCAATCTATGTATTCTATGCATAGAATGCATAGGTTACATTGAATGCATAGAGTGCACAGAATGCATTCTATGTGATCAATGTATTCTATGCATAGAATGCAATCGATGTATTCTATGCATAGATTGCATAAAATACATTGATTACATACAATGCATTCTATGTATTCTATGTATTCTATGTATTCTATGCATCGGACGCATAGAATGCAATCTATGTATTCTATGCATAGAATGATGCATAGAACACATGGAAGATATAGAATTATAAGTATTCTATGCACATAATGCATTCTATGTCTTCTATGTATTCTATGCATAGAATGCATAGAATGCAATCTATGTATTCTATGCATAGAGCGCATAGATTACATGGAATGCATATAGTGCATAGAATGTATTCTATGCATAGAACGCATAGATTACATGGAATGTATAGAGTGCACAGAATGCATTCTATGTGATCAATATATTCTATGCATAGAATGCAATCTATGTAGTCTATGCATAGAATGCATAAAATACATTGATCACATACAATGCCTTCTACGTAATCAATGTATTCTATTTATTCTATGCATAGAACGCATAGCTTACATGGAATGCATAGAGTGCATAGAATGTATTCTATGCATAGAACGCATAGATTACATGGAATGTATATAGTTCATAGAATGCATTCTAAGTGATCAATATATTCCAAGCATAGAATGCAATCTATGTATTCTATGCATAGAATGCATAAAATACATTGATTACATACAATGCCTTCTATGTAATCAATGTATTCTATGTATTCTATGCATCGAATGCATAGAATGCAATCTATGTATTCTATGCATAGAATGCATGGATTACATGGAATGCATAGAGTGCATAAAATATATTCTATGCATAGAATGCATAGAATGCATAGAATACATAGAAGACATAGAATTCTATGTATTCTTTGCACAGAGTGCATAGATTACATGGAACGCATTCTATGCATTCTATACCTTCTATGTCTTCTATGTATTCTATGCATAGAATGCAGAGAATGCAATTTATGTATTCTATGCATAGAATGCATAGATTACATGGAATGCATAGAATGTATTCTATGCATAGAACGCATAGAATACATGGAATGTATAGAGTGCACAGAATGCATTCAATGTGATCAATATATTCTATGCATAGAATGCAATCTATGTATTCTATGCATAGAATACATAGAATACATTGATTACATAGAAGGCATTGTATGTAATCAATGTATTTTATGCATTCTATGCATAGAACGCATAGATTACATGGAATGCATAGAGTGCATAGAATGTATTCTATGCATAGAACGCATAGATTACATGGAATGTATATAGTGCATCGAACGCATTTTATGTGATCAATATATTCTATGCATAGAATGCAATCTATGTATTCTATGCATAGAATGCATAGAATACATTGATTACATAGAAGGCATTGTATGTAATCAATGTATTCTATGTATTCTATGCATCGAATGCATAGAATGCAATCTATGTATTCTATGCATAGAGTGCATAGATTACATGGAACGCATTCTATGCATTCTATGTCTTCTATGTCTTCTATGTATTTCATGCATAGAATGCATCGAATGCAATCTATGTATTCTACGCATAAAATGCATAGATTACATGGGATGCATAGAGTGCATAGAATGCATTCTTTGTGATAAATGTATTCTATGCATTCTATGCATAAAAAGTACTCTATGCATCAATACCATAGAATACATAGAATGCATAGATTACAAGGAATGCATAGAGTGCATAGAATGCAACCTATGTATTCCATATATTCCATGCATAGAATGCATAGAATACATAGAAGACATAGAGTTCTATGTATTCTATGCATAGAGTGCATAGATTACGTGGAACGCATTTTATGCATTCTATGTCTTCTATGTATTCTATGTATTCTATGCATAGAATGATGCATAGAACACATGGAAGATATAGAATTATAAGTATTCTATGCACATAATGCATTCTATGTCTTCTATGTATTCTATGCATAGAATGCATAGAATGCAATCTATGTATTCTATGCATAGAGTGCATAGATTACATGGAATGCATAGAGTGCATAGAATCTATTCTATGCATAGAACGCATAGATTACATGGAATGTATAGAGTGCACAGAATGCATTCTATGTGATCAATATATTCTATGCATAGAATGCAATCTATGTAGTCTATGCATAGAATGCATAAAATACATTGATCACATACAATGCCTTCTACGTAATCAATGTATTCTATTTATTCTATGCATAGAACGCATAGCTTACATGGAATGCATAGAGTGCATAGAATGTATTCTATGCATAGAACGCATAGATTACATGGAATGTATATAGTTCATAGAATGCATTCTATGTGATCAATATATTCCAAGCATAGAATGCAATCTATGTATTCTATGCATAGAACTCATCGATGTCAAGGAAAATTATTTTGAAAAAAAATTGGGAGTTTTCCTCACCTGCACTTTATTTTAGCCTGTGATTCACCATGCGTAAATGCGGGACGCAACTGTTGTGATCAGTGCAGACACCAGTCTAAATATTTACCTATTCTGAAGTTGTGTTACCTTCCCCAGACAGCCAGTGGCTCGGCCAGCACATATTTGGCTGGCTTGGGTCACGGCCTACATTTAGGCCCCTCATCGTGCTGTGTTTCCGGCTTGTCAATGTAGCTGCCATTGTTACCTCCGCAGGTAGCAGCTTTACCAATGAGAGTGCTATATTAATACTTTCTGATACTGTTTAGCTTCTCTATTAGCTGATGTGTTGTTAGTCATCCAGTACTGTAAACACCGTTATTAGATAGCTTTTAATTTAGGTGTTCAAATAACTTTAGCTGGTATTTGCCTTGAGAAAACGCTACTAAAAATTTCAACCTTGCTTTCATTTTGAATTAATTTTCATTGTTGTTTTTGTAGCTGTTAATGTAAATGCTATGTAGATGAATGTGTTCCACTTAGGCTATTGTTATATAGAAACGTTGTATCTTAGTCATATTTGCCAGTTGATAGAGTTTTCTTTTTTAGGCACATTGTTACAGTAAATTTAACTAGTAACTACAAGTAGAAGTAGGCATACAATGGTTGTAGGCCTACTCGTAATTAAATTTATTTTAAATTTTGATAGTTTCTTTGGCCTACAGACTGATATCAGTCTGCCGATGACAAGAAAAACTACAATGTAGAAGCTGTCTACACTAGTCATCCGCTTGTAGCTTGTAATATTGCTGTCGGTTACTCTATTTTTCAGTATAGTGTGCATCAACTTGAACACTCTACAAGCAACATCAGAGTCAGTTGGAGGCTATTGGAGAAAGTTTGTGCCACATGGAAAGTTGTTCTGTTAAAGTTGATTGCAGTCTAGTCTGCCTCTAGCTCCTCTATGCATCTTCGAGACATGTGAGGAAACTAATTCTTCTTACTACAACAGAACATATCTATGGGAAATAGTAGGTTGATTTCAGTTACTGCAAAATCTCCAAAATTTGTCAAAGTGAAGTAAATGATCATAATGATTAAATTTTCCGTGGTTTGTATTGAGCTAAGTAGTTTCCCGCTCTTTTAAGATGAGCATACTATCTACTACTAGGAGCTGCTCTTGGCAGCCTACATTAAATTAGTTTTGACCTATTTTGCGTAATCCCAATTTATGATGGCTAGTAATAGTCATTCAATTCTACATGTTTGCTGCCTCTGTCTAGGATTAAATTCATTGAAGAGTGGTTCTTTATCTATTGAAGGGTTTGCTCAGTTTATTGGAAAGAAATAGGCTACATTATGGAGGTGTCCATTGGAAGTTGTCTATTGGGAAATGTCTTGGTGAGGCAAGGAAGTTTGCTTTCTTCACTACAACATAAACAGTGAGTGTTTTTGAATTTGAATAGAAACATGTTATACAGGCATCCTGTAGAACAGGGAATATGCAGTAGTTGTCTTGAGATACATGGAGTTTAAAATTATTTTTAAGCATTTGAGATTTTGTACAAACTCACTATGTTGGCATTGCTTGTTATCTCTATAAGCATACATTCTAATATCTAAAGAGATGCTAGATGGCGAAAGGGTAGCCACAAATGTTTCAAATGCATCTGATTTTACTAGTAGGAGTTGTCCACCCCTGTTCTAAATGCCAATTGACGTTACTCAGTCGCACAATAACAGTGATGTCAAGTAATCAATAGTCCTGATTACTTTCATTGCAAACGAGATGTTGGCATTAATATAGTACCAATTACCACAGGTCAAACCTATCAGGGACTGAGTGGGCATAGCTAGTAACACCTAAGATTAATCGAAAAATATGATAGACATATAATAGACGGTTTTAAATTAAAAATAGTTAGGTGAAAACCTAGAATATGAAATATATTTCTGTTTTGCTAGCGATTGCACTTAGTATGTACAGTTTTCAATATTTTACAGACTCTTGTGACTAAAAATAATCACAACCAATAGTCTAGATTAATTTTATCTGTAATATCACTGTAATATCCTGTGCGTTACCTGCCTATTTAGTTAGTGTGTCTTATTAAAATGATTATCACCATTATGTCACTTTATATATCTCATTGTTTTACCTGTTTTCTTATGTAGATTTACTTTTCACTACTGTTAACAGGCGACATTCAGGCACTGTGTGAGGCTGGCACTGTTGGAAACTTGTTTTCGATGACTGGCTTGCACCTGATCTACAAAAGAGATACTTTCATCACTACTACAACATCACTACTACAACATCACTACTACAACATCACTACTACAACATCCCTACTACAACATCACTACTACAACATAAGGTAAACGGGAAAAAAAGTTGGTTAAAGCATTCAACGGAATTGCTTCTGAAGTAGAAGATAAACATTAAACAAAAGCAAATTTCTGTAAGGATGAATTACATGTAGATCACTCGGTTACACTGTAGGCTCCAAGTATTTTGACACTACATACTATTGTATCGTATAAAGCATTATTTTCAATCTGAATATGATTTGTTGAAACTGCATAGATTCAACATTTGCATGTATAAGTACATCCTACCCTTCGTAAATAGACTGCATGTATGCATGATTTTTTATCATTGATAGTGGCTGTTCCAACAGCAGCTGTAAACGGGAGCAGTTGAAGGTACAGAAGCATGCGCTAACACCAACATATTATTTCTGAGATAGAGATTGGAGTGATCTAATCTCATAAATAGTGCAGAATGGTTCTGGGTTGGACTTACTAGTTATATTAAGCTATTGTATCTGGAACTGTAGACAGAATAATCCTAAACAGGTAAGTCAATTTTTGAAAGAGTGGAGCTTCAATTTGAGTTGCTTGTTATTCTCATTTTTATAGAACTACACCCCCAATAGTTTATCTGTGAACAAACACACATTAAGTATGCATATTCATGTACATTGTACGTGTAGATACATGTAGATGAAGAGTCATTTTTCTAAACATTTACCCATGCTATTGAAGCAGTTGCTGTACATATTAGTTATATGTCATGATATTCTCGAAATTTCATCTGTGGATAAAATTCATTGGCATTTCCTCAATTGTATAACTTGAACTAATTGTTGCACAAATTTCAAGTTTTATCATCTACATGTACATGCATGTACATGTGTGGGGTGTGGGAGAATATTTGTAAGGATATGTATTATATTTCCTGCAATTCTATGATTAAACCCAATTCTTACCGTGTCAATGTCATCAAGCACCAAGCGAACGAACACTTAGAGAACGTAACTCTGTCAAGTGTGGCCAATGCTGTTTATGAGAGACACACATTGCAGTATAATAGGAGTTGTTCTGTTGTACTCCTTTGAGATTGGTGGACTCATCTTATAAGTTAATGTTGTATTCTTTGAAATACTAACTGACTTTAGCAGTTATAATATTTTATCTCTGATTACTTCTTTTAACTAGATGGCTTTGATGTAAACATTATATAGCATTAAGGTGGGAAAACACTGTGTACATTGCAATTGAGTGAGCTAGTCATGTACATGTATGCGATGTAAACATGTCACCATATTGTTTTTTCTCGATAGAACATGGTGAATATCATTATTATCATTTTTTAAATAAATTTCTTATACTTTTAGGCACTTCAACAGAGCGTATTACATGTAACTATTAGTAGCATTACCTGGTCTGTTCCAGTCATCTCTCTTCAACAATGCTGCATGCCTCCTTAGCTCCATAAGCAGGTAAGATACTGACTAAACAATGTAACTAAATATTGGCTGCCAAACATCCTGCTAAAAAGCTTTCTTTACAATAGCCATTAGCTAGCCCAGATGCACAAATTCTATGGTATCTGACAGAATGTTGGTACACATGCTGTAGTCTTTTTTCCATTCTTTATATTAAACCTAATGTTGAAGTGCAGTACATCAATGAGGTATTCTAACTGTTGAAACTTTGCAGATTTAATATGTACATGTAGATCTTATACCTTGTGCAAGCAACTAAATCATATTTTTAATTTTTTAGTGTCTGCATGTACATGTACATTTATAGTATGATGCATTGGCAGTTGAAGGTACAGATGCATAAAGCAACATCAACATAATATCATTTCTGAGAGATAGATTGGGGTGATCAAGTCTCATGAATAGTGCATCATCAACCTGAGTTGGAATCACTAGCTGCACTCTATTGCATTTGTTTCTGTAGGCAGAACAATATTGAACAGGTAAGTCACTTGATATTTTATGTTCAAGATCGAAAGCTATAACATGTACATTGTATGTATATTTTCATTTGCTCTACAAATTGTGCACTCCACATTTTTATGTGTATGGGGTGTGAGAGAGCATAATTATTATAATTCTAAGCATATAGTTGGCAAGTGAAGGCGAGAAATAGAGACGGTTGGAGGTGTTTGATCAGACCAAAGTGAAGACAGTCATTTCCGAACTGGCAGACTGCTATGATAATATCATATTTCATGTAGAACCGAGATAAAACATCATTCTATAATAAAATCCAGTTTTTACTTTGTTAATATTTTCTAATTATCTATTTAGTCTATCGAGAGAAAGCAACGGAGAGAGGGAGCACATCACTACTTCCATTGTGATCAATGGTGGTTATTTACATCAGATTTATTTAATAACCACGCACACCCACACATACACGCCCCACATAAAATAGCAATCGTGACCTCATTGCAGGGTAAGTCAACGTGTAGCAGCAGTGTCTTGCCAAGTCGTTGCCATAGAAATCGCAAAATACTTTTTAATTTGCTTAGTAAATTCAATTGAACAAGTATGACAATAAGAAAACATGGCCTAAAATCATGTTTGCTAAATGGTAGCGCATAGAGATCTACATGTATTTCTTCAGGCAATGACTTGGTGTGGTTGTTTTTTGATTAGGTTATCTCAGACATAGTTGAACATCCAACAAGATATTCTCCTCTTTTGTCAATTCTATTCAGATCAGCCCTTAAAATGCAGGCAGTTTTGTTTTCAGTTTTGCCAATACAAATATCTGCAGTTTCTGTTGCTCTGCAACAGCACCTGGTTGTGGTTGGACATGTGTTTAGTACAATGTAATACTGTTTTCTTGTCTGTTTGCAGTGACCAGTGTATGTGGACTGGTAAGCAAACTTTAGACTGAGAGTAGAAACTTTGCTGGATTGATGCCAACCAGCTTGGCTCCAGTGGGATCTGCTACATCTTTCTACATGTAGATGAAAAGGCCAGGATCAAGAAACTAGTATAGCCATACTACAAAGCTTGACTGGTTCATGCATATTTATCAACATACATGTATTAGCAACATTTAGTATTTCAATTTTTTTTTACATTTCATGGCCTAGAAAATTTTTCCATTGCCAATTTATTAGTCTGTTATTGAATTAGCATACTGCAACGGACTAATCTGTACTAGATTTATGTTTTAATCAAGTAGTATACTGACTGATACATTTTCAATCAGGCATTTTACATTTATTGTCATTGTTTTGTTAATACTTCTTTATATAACTCCCGTTTGTAATTTTTTTAAAACAATGTGAATATACTACATTGTAATACTAAAATACTGTTGGGATTATGTAACTTTTAGTCAAACTTTGCCTTTTCATTACATCATTGGGGCAGGCATTTTCTATTACAATTTAAATTTTCCTGTATTGTTTGCTAAAATATAACAGATCATTCAGTTTGCAACTCTGCTTAATCACTTAATTTAACAACCATGTGTAACGCATGATATCACATTGTTGAGTCCTGTCAATGTTTTATCAGCAAACAATTCTTTGGATAAGATTACATGTAGTTGTGGTCCTGGTATTGCAGCATGAATTGCTGTTATGGTTTCATAGGAACCAGCATCTCACTACTCTAGATCTGTACCAGCAAGTACATAAAACCTTACATGCATATTCCATGCTTTTCCACTACAGGCTATATTTAGAACAGCAGGCCACAATACAATAAATTTCATATAAGTCATAAAGCAAACAGTTGAGCTTTATTCATAAAACTGTGTTCTAAGCAGCATTGAATAGTGTTAGCTGGTCAAGTTTGGGCAAGAGGACACAACTCTGCTTATAGTAGCACAAAATCAACAAACCTAAGAGGGGCTGCATTGAACATAGACATAAACCCTGTAACAGTGAGACATTGCACATACATGTACATGTAATGTTCAACATCCTATACAGAATCTAATAATATTGAGTTCCAGTCATCAGCGATTTAGATTAACTGTTAGTGCATGTTAGCTTACTCAGTGCACCAAAATACATGTAGGCCTATATAGTGAGCTGAAGGTTTTTTTTTTCTGCAAAGCGTGAGGAGGTTGAACCTGTAAGCCGACTTCATCTTACTATTTTCTCTCTGTTTGCGTGGAATGAAGTCATCTTGTGACTATGGCAACAGTCCACCACTACATTTGCCACTCTTTAGCTGCATACTTCATTATAAAGGCATCCTACCATAAAATGTGTCTGAGCTGCCCTTTTTGCAGATTTTGCAGATTCTTGTATCAATAATGCTCGTATGCCAGCCGTGCTAGAAGTACTGCATATAGCAGGAACATCTACATCTATAGCAAAATACATGATTGCATGCATGTCACAAATTCTGTTAATTTACAACAACAAAATTCTGCCACAAATACATGTATTTTCCACAATTAAGTTACTATTATTGTGAAAACTTTTTGTGAACGATAATGCTACATGTACCTATAACATTCATCACATAGAGTTACTGGCAGTCTCAATCATTTGAGTTTGGTGGGCAAGACAATTAAAGTATAATATATTTGTAGTACATGTACAATACGTGTGTTGCAGGCCAAGCTGTTCAGTATCACACTTTAAATATGGTACTATAATCATAGTGCAGGAGTGAAAGATTTAAAATCTTTTAGAGAAACAAACATAAAGTCATCATAACCAAATTTTTCTACCCATTTTAGAGAAAGTTGCTGTGGTTTGAATTAACACATTAGCCTATACAAAGAGAGACAGTTAAATTTTATCATAACGACATGAACTGAATAAGTATAGCTACATGTAGAACTTTCTCTATTAATTATTAATAGAAACTTGCGTGTATTAGAGTCTCTCGGTCTACAGTAATTTATTGTACATGTACAGCTAGTGCAGTCAGAAATTGTGTATACAAGCTCAGACCTAGAAACATGGCCGGTCTCAACCGCTCACAGTAGCGATACATGTGCATGTACAGGACATGTATTGCATATTCAACCTGCTGGTCAGCTATTTAAAATTTTTACAATCAGAATCTAACAGTGGCCAAGTCAAACATTTCAATATCGTACAAAGTGCATAAACATTTAGTTTCATATTTTTGCTAGTGTATAATTGTGCTGGCATTTGATGTAGGGCCAAGGGCAATACACACAAGTGATAGCTTCAGTATCTTGTCTACATGTACTTTTTACAGACAAGCAACATAACATTACTGTAGCTATTGTTCAAGCTATTCAAATTTGGTGCTTCCTTATTATACATGTACATTAACATTACTTACATGTACATCTATGTGTGTGACAATTAAACCAGATGCAATAGCAGTAATATTATTTCTATATATACAATGTAGGAGTTCTTTGACTTTTGTTGGTTGCCTAGCTCAAACTGATGTCTCCTTGTCTAAGGAATTAGTGTAACTAGCCAGACCTGAAGCAATGACCAGCATGATACATGCTATATCTATGAATGATGCACCCAAAGTCCAGTACCATACTTTCACTTTAAATACATCAGTTTCTCAGAAAGCACCGAGACCCTGCTCAGAATAATCTGGAGGAAGTGATGCTATCAATTAATGAATAATAATGATAATATCCGTGAGGCCAAACACAGTTCTTTAACGCGGCTGCCCAGTGGCAGAGCGAGCCGAGGGGCCACCACAGCTACTAGAGCTGGATATCATT
This sequence comes from Bugulina stolonifera, assembly GCA_935421135.1. Classification (NCBI taxonomy): domain Eukaryota; kingdom Metazoa; phylum Bryozoa; class Gymnolaemata; order Cheilostomatida; family Bugulidae; genus Bugulina; species Bugulina stolonifera. The sequence goes on along the minus strand of OW285195.1, from coordinate 425,885 downwards.
ATAGTTCGATATGGCACAGAGTGAAAACATTTTCCGGGACAAAAAACCTCCCCTCCAGGTCATTGGCGGAACCTATGTCCTTGCAGGCAACTTGCGTTATTGCTGCAAAACCAGAGTGACTAGTGCTAAACCGCAATATATTGTAGGTATGGCAGAGACACCGAAGGATGTTGTCCTTGATTATCTATCTATCATGTTTTATCAAGTTGAATAAGGCAACACATCTGAATGTTGGAGTCATTCTAATGTATGTTGATATTTAATTTGCTGCAGAGCATCCTCTGGTTTTGAGAGTAAAAAAACTTCATTAACTATTTGGAGTGAATTATCTAGTTAGTAGGTAGTTGGAAGTCTAACTTTTGTGAGGCTAACTTGGAATAGTAACACACCAATCCTACCTTGCTAAAACTCCTCAAATTGTTGAACTATTTCAGTGTTGTGGAAAAGCTGAACATTTTATGGGACTTCAATAATCGCTAAGCACCAAGTCTAAGTACAAATCTTCATAATCTATGCTTTGTAATACTTCAAACAAAGTGTTCAGAAGGTTTGGTGTCTAGATTATCTTCTAACTCTTCAAATGTCCTTGATTGACTCCACTACTTTCGTTGGATATGGTGAGATGGGAGCCTATAATTATTACCTTCTGTGTTTGCTTAGATGGCAAAGTACAACAGGTATCATAGCTAACCAAAGATTTCAGCTACAATATCTCTGTAAACTAGGATTAAACATTCCATTACATCTCATTGAATTATATTTACCTGCCTATATAAAGGTACAGCCTGTTCTGACAAATTTTAGTCTGGGTGTGTTTATCGTGTAGAGTCAAACCAGAAGAAAGTTAGCCAAATAGAAAGGTACATATTATGTTTTTATTTTCTAAATGTAGTAGTAAATGTCTCAAGTATAACTTGCAGTGTGTAAAGTTGAAAATTTTTTCTCGGATTGTAGGTTGGAGCATAGAACATTGCATTATGACACCATGAACATGTGATAAATCGATGCTGCAAATTCTTTTTGTTAAATTCCAGTTGTTTTTTTATTAGTTTTGGTCAACGTATAGGATGCAGCTTCAAATTAATTTAATTACTTTGTTTGAGGTGCAAACTATTAGTCTATTGTGTTACCGATAAGGGTACAACTCTGTTGGACAAGCGAAGAAATATATTCGTATTAATGCTTAATACAAGTTAATTAATACTGTTTGGTATTTAGCTTAGCAAGTGTCACCAATTTGAATTCTTGAAGATCTATAGTACAAACTACACAGCTTAAAATAATGAAAATTGCAACAGTTGGAGACAGTTATGTAAGAAGACTTGCTTCCTATATCAAGGTAAATAACACTATAAACAGTCATGTTCATGGCATTCAGTGTAATTCTTTTGCATGTAGCCACTATTTATTTTTGATATTATTGAACTATGTGGAGCAAATCTTTAACCATGTATTGGTAGCCTTTACAATGTAAATTCACTTTGGCACCTATTGGGAGCCAAGAGGTCGTATTGCCATCTGAAACCATGATCAAAGCATATTATAGCTTACTATCACAATTTGTATGAACATGCTTGTACTGTAAATGTCGATGTTGAAGGATGTATTGTTTTTGTTATTAATTTTAGAAAAATGGATACGCTTTCCAATTGGAGAACACTCCACATGTGAATCTAATAAGTCGACCTGGTGCACGCGTAACAACTTGTCCTGTGAGTTCCGCTTACAAACAATGTTGTGTTTTGATGCATGTGTTTCGAAAATCCACTCCACTCCATGTTAGCAATCCATAATGTTTTTCTTTAAATTCAACACACTGGAGATGAATGTTTGTTCCAATGTTTCAGATCCCAAAAAACTACATGGACATCATAGTTGTGTGCTGTGGAGGCAACGACATAGGAAAAGTCAACCCTATCGAAGCTGCAAAGAGGTTGTTGCAAAGACTTGAGGGCACAGCAACAGTTATAGTGTTTACCTCGGTCATGAGGAGAGAGGGATCCCGCCGAGTGCCGCAAGGCTTTCATGAGCTAGCTCGCCAATTCAATCTGGCGCTCGCAGATACAGTACATGCTTCTGACTCTAAGAAGTTTTACTTTCTTGACAGACGTCTAGTGAGATATATGGATACTGATGGTGTCCCTATATCAAATTGGGGTCAGCGGCGCTATTTCTTTAGCCTGCAGCGTGCTGTGAGATTTGGTATGCAAGCTTTCCAACAATTATATTTAGGTGACCATAGAGATCATTCCATTTACAATGCATAACCAAATGACATAAATAGCAATCTACATTTACATTCACTTTACCCATTAACATCATCTGGATTTATGTAAGAGAAATATTTGTGGTACTGTACTAATAGCACTCATGTAATTGAATGTGAAGAGTATGAAATTATATGACTGTTGAATATGTGATGTTTACAGTTTTTGAATAACCTAAATCGTAACATAATATATCTAGTAGCTATGCTGCTCTTATATTCAGTTCCTACTCTTTTATTGCCAGTTAGCCAGATAACTATATTTTATATTGGAACATTTACATGTTGCTAGAAACTTGATCTTGAAAGTTTGATTTTATTTGCAATGTTATCAGTATAAGTCATTAACCAAAATTTACTGCTTCAAGCAGATTACAGAATATTTTCCTTACATTGGTGCCAAGTTCTGCCACAATATTATTGTGAGACTGCCCTCCGGCTCCAGCCATATAGTTTTAGCCAGAAGTAACCTGACACAATTTCAGTCTAAACAGACCAATGTTTTTCTATAGGCCACCAGTCAGCCGTTCTTGTGAGCTCAATCAAGTCACACAACATTAGACTTGAACAGATGAGAATTCGTTATCTTAACCCTTATGCTCTTAGCCTAGGTTCTCTCAGAAACTAACAGCCAGGGTGTGAAGGCAGAATGGCGTTCATGCCGTCTCATTATTTACAAGTTGGAACTTACTGGTTGGTACACATTGAAATAGCTAATACATACAAATATGCACCTCACTTAGTAGGCCTACTCATTAGGGAGAAGCAGCTACTGATGAGACGTTTTTCATGCAATTGGAGCCTTTAGTATTGCATACACACTGAACATTGAAAGTTGAAGTATTGGATACCTGTAATACAATGCAGATATTAGACATAATAGTAGCATACAGAATAGTTTGATATTAGCTACACATACCATATCGGTGTTGCACTTTGCGATTTTGTTATAGCCTCAATGCTGAGTCTCCTTATAGGACATACATGTAGGTATCACAGAAATATTATTAGCATTGAACCAGTTTTCAGTTATAGCCTGTTTTCTATCAAAAAGAGCCAGGAGTTATTATACTGAATACAAGTGTTGGTAAAGCGGGTTAGGAGCAGACTGGGGATCTATGGAAAATTTGGACAGTTTCTGGAAGATATTGTTATATCCGACTCAAAAGCTAAGGTGCCATAGTCACAAAAATGCAAGATTCATCTGAAGCAGACTAATCAATCAGTTGCTTCAAATGTGCAACCTAGCCTAAGCTCTTGGCTCTGGAGTGCAAGGATGTGATGGTAACCTTATAGTGGGTGACCAACATTAATACTGCTATGTTGTGAGAAAGGTTGGATACTTAGTTTCACCCAGATACTCCACCTGTCCCAATTACAAATGTTACACAATGCCAACACTGTGCACTAGTTCTGGGTGCTCATGGTATTATTGGTGAAAGTGACTAGCTAATTATAGTATTTGTACCTCACAAAGGGCTAGATGCTCCATACACTGACTGACTGACCATTGTACATGTATTATTGAATAAATACCAATAACAAAGAACCTATTATTCCAGCTGTTCTATGCTATACACATACTTCACCATAACACACTGTCTCACTGTGAGCGGCCCTCAAACTTTACCCCAAGCTCAATCATTACTTGAATTGCAAGAATATTACAAGCCCATGTTGTTTAGTAAACAATTTGTCTAGACAGAAGGATATTCATCTTTTTAAATTAGTCTCATTTCAACAAAAGTTACAACTAGACCAACTTCCTATCATGATGCAATGTACTGTAGATCTAGCAGAACACTAACGCATTTCAACAAATACAAGAATTCACACTGCAGCTCTAAAGCAGGCTATAACATGGTATAACTATTTCTCATTGCAGTGACAGCGAGAAAGACAGGGTTGATTTGACAACAATATATATCTCACCATCTGCTGCTAATGTATCATAGTATTATTGGTGAGAGTGACTAGCTAATTATAGTACTTGTACCTCACAGAGGGCTAGATGCTCCATACACCAACTGACTGACCATTGTACATGTATTATTGAATAAATACCAATAACAAAGGACCTATTATTCAAACTGTTCTATGCTATACACATACTTCACCATAATACACTGTCTCACTGCTGAGCAGCCCTCAAACTTTACCCCAAGCTCAATCATTACATGAATTGTAAGAATATTACAAGTCCATGATGTTAGTAAACCTTTTGTCTAGACAGAAGAATGCTCATATTTTTAAATTAGTCTCATTTCAACCAACGTTACAACTAGACCAACTTCCTATCATGATGCAATGTACTGTAGATCTAGCAGAACACTAACGCATTTCAACAAATACAAGAATTCACACTGCAGCTCTAAAGCAGGCTATAACATGGTATAACTATTTCTCATTGCAGTGACAGCGAGAAAGACAGGGTTGATTTGACAACAATATATCTCACCATCTGCTGCTAATGTATCATAGTATTATTGGTGAAAGTGGACATAGCTATTAGTACTTGTATCTCACAAAGGGCTAGATGCTCCATACACCAACTGACTGACCATTGTACTTGTATTATTGAATAAATACCAATAACAAAGGACCTATTATTCCAGCTGTTCTATGCTATACACATACTTCACCATAATACACTGTCTCACTGCTGAGCAGCCCTCAAACTTTACCCCAAGCTCAATCATTACATGAATTGTAAGAATATTACAAGTCCATGATGTTAGTAAACATTTTGTCTAGGCAGAAGGATGCTCATATTTTTAAATTAGTCTCATTTCAACCAACGTTACAACTAGACCACTTCCTATCACGATGCAATGTACTGTAGATCTAGCAGAATACTAATGCATTTCAACAAATACAAGAATTCACACTGCAGCTCTAAAGCAGGCTATAACACGGTATAACTATTTCTCTTTGCAGTGACAGGGAGAAAGAGATAGTTGATTTGACAACAATATATCTCATCATCTGCTGATAATTTGCCATAAGAAGTATTCAAGTCTGATGTAAAACTATATTTTGCCAACCAGTTCTGTCCAGAAAAAAAATTTTTACTAAACTTCATGGACTTGTAGTATTCTTACAATTCATGTAATGATTGAGCTTAGGGTAAAGTTTGAGGGCTGCTCACAGTGAGACAGTGTGTTATGGTGAAGTACATGTATAGCATAGAACAGCTGGAATAATAGGTCCTTTGTTATTGGTGTTTATTCAATAATACATGTACAATGGTCAGTCAGTTGGTGTACGGAGCATCTAGCCCTCCTGAGGTACAAGTACTAATAGCTATGTCCACTTTCACCAATAATACTATGATACATTAGCAGCAGATGATGAGAAATATTGTTGTCAAATCAACTATCTCTTTCTCAATGTCACTGCAATGAGAAATAGTTATACCATGTTATAGCCTGCTTTAGAGCTGCAGTGTGAATTCTTGTATTTGTTGAAATGCATTAGTATTCTGCTAGATCTACAGTACATTGCATCGTGATAGGAAGTGGTCTAGTTGTAACGTTGGTTGAAATGAGACTAATTTAAAAATATGAGCATCCTTCTGCCTAGACAAAATGTTTACTAACATCATGGACTTGTAATATTCTTACAATTCATGTAATGATTGAGCTTGGGGTAAAGTTTGAGGGCTGCTCAGCAGTGAGACAGTGTATTATGGTGAAGTATGTGTATAGCATAGAACAGCTGGAATAATAGGTCCTTTGTTATTGGTATTTATTCAATAATACAAGTACAATGGTCAGTCAGTTGGTGTATGGAGCATCTAGCCCTTTGTGAGATACAAGTACTAATAGCTATGTCCACTTTCACCAATAATACTATGATACATTAGCAGCAGATGGTGAGATATATTGTTGTCAAATCAACCCTGTCTTTCTCGCTGTCACTGCAATGAGAAATAGTTATACCATGTTATAGCCTGCTTTAGAGCTGCAGTGTGAATTCTTGTATTTGTTGAAATGCGTTAGTGTTCTGCTAGATCTACAGTACATTGCATCATGATAGGAAGTTGGTCTAGTTGTAACGTTGGTTGAAATGAGACTAATTTAAAAATATGAGCATTCTTCTGTCTAGACAAAAGGTTTACTAACATCATGGACTTGTAATATTCTTACAATTCATGTAATGATTGAGCTTTGGGTAAAATTTGAGGGCTGCTCACAGTGAGACAGTGTATTATGGTGAAGTATGTGTATAGCATAGAACAGTTTGAATAATAGGTCCTTTGTTATTGGTATTTATTCCATAATACATGTACAATGGTCAGTCAGTCAGTGTATGGAGCATCTAGCCCTTTGTGAGGTACAAGTACTAATAGCTATGTCCACTTTCACCAATAATACTATGATACATTAGCAGCAGATGATGAGAAATATTGTTGTCAAATCAATTATCTCTTTCTCCATGTCACTCCAATGAGAAATAGTTATACCATGTTATAGCCTGCTTTAGAGCTGCAGTGTGAATTCTTGTATTTGTTGAAATGCATTAGTATTCTGTTAGATCTACAGTACATTGCATCGTTATAGGAAGTGGTCTAGTTGCAACTTAGTTGAAATGGGACTAATTTAAAAATATGAACATCCTTCTGTCTAGACAAAATGTTTACTAGCATCATGGACTTGTAATATTCTTACAATTCATGTAATGATTGAGCTTGGGGTAAAGTTTGAGGGCTGCTCACAGTGAGACAGTGTATTATGGTGAAGTATGTGTATAGCATAGAACAGTTTGAATAATAGGTCCTTTGTTATTGGTATTTATTAGATAATATATCTACAATGGTCAGTCAGTCAGTGTATGGAGCATCTAGCCCTTTGTGAGGTACAAGTACTATAATTAGCTAGTCACTTTCACCAATATTACCATGAGCACCAATGTTTGAACTAGTGCACAGTGTTGACATTGTGTAATATCTGTAATTCGGACAGGTGGGGTATCTGGATGAACAGAAAACTGACCCATGTTTTGAGTACTATGCAGCACTATGAAAGCATTGGGCTTATTTTAGCAAATGTTACAAGTAGACCAACTTCCTATCACAATATAAAGTAGAACTAGCAGGATACTAAGGCATTTCAACAAATACAAGAATTCAGACTTCAGCTCCAAAGCAGGCTATAACATGGTATAACTATTTCTCATTGCAGTGACAGCGAGAAAGACAGGGTTGATTTGACAACAATATATCTCACCATCTGCTGCTAATGTATCATAGTATTATTGGTGAAAGTGGACATAGCTATTAGTACTTGTACCTCACAAAGGGCTAGATGCTCCATACACTGACTGACTGACCATTGTACATGTATTATTGAATAAATACCAATAACAAAGGACCTATTATTCAAACTGTTCTATGCCATACATGTACTTCACCATAACACACTGTCTCACTGTGAGCAGCCCTCAAACTTTACCCCAAGCTCAATCATTACATGAATTGCAAGAATATTACAAGCCCATGATGTTAGTAAACATTTTGTCTAGATAGAAGGATGTTCATATTTTTAAATTAGTCTCATTTCAACAAACGTTACAACTAGACCAACTTCCTATCACGATGTAATGTACTGTAGATCTAGCAGAATACTAAAGCATTTCAACAGATACAAGAATTCACACTGCAGCTCTAAAGCAGGCTATAACATGGTATAACTATTTCACATTGCAGTGACAGGGAGAAAGAGATAGTTGATTTGACAACAATATATCCCGCCATCTTCTGCTAATGTATCATAGTATTATTGGTGAAAGTGGACATAGCTAATAGTGTACTTTCACCTCACAAAGGGCTAGATGCTCCATACACTGACTGAACAACCAGTGTGCTCATGGGTAAATACCAATAACAAAATACTTATTATTCACACTGTTCTATGCTATACTTTACCAAAATATACAGTCTTTGGCACTGAAACTTTGCTGGTCTGCCCATCTGCATACTTAGATAAATTGGGCAGATGGTACAAATCCATGCTGCTCAGGAAACAACTTTTTTGGTCACATTATGCTAATATTGCTGTCTGCTGCCTATCCCAATTTTTATTCTGTTTATGGAGAAACCTGAAATCACTCCCAGCTCCAACTTGTCATGTTTTACAACACAGCATAAACAAGATGGAAAATAGAACTTGCTAGCCCACTTTGCCTCACTAAATAACAAAACTGTAAACATGATTATTCTGACACATATAAATAATATGCACAGTGGTACATATCTTTAACTAACATAAATAAGTCTATTGAATAGAAAATTTCTCAGAAGAGAGTGGAATCATAAGTAATCATTCACAGCAACCTGTTTACTGTAGTCAAATTATTATTATATAAAACTGTATAATTAACTTGTTGGCAACAGTTAACTGCAGAACACAGGTGATGCCACAAATGATAAACCATGTATGCATGTACATGCATGACCAAATAGCTTTCGAAACTTTACACCAAAACCACATCTAGCTATATCTACTGGAAATATATTAAATAAATTACATGGGGCATATTATGGAACACAAGTAATATCAAACATGTACACAGAGGGGTTGGAGTTTTACTGAGAACAAATTGAGTTATTTAGACCAATTCCACACTCTGATTAAACGTATGCTACGATTATGGTAAATTGTCTCTAGACAGCTAAAGCTGCCCTCTGTATTTAGTGCTAGAAACTGTATGTTATGCTAAAACTCTGTCTCTCAAATTTCCTTGTGAGAATATGTGGCATAACAGACTAGTAGGTGACAGTACTACAGTCTATAATTGTGTAATATTTGTTGATCCTCCATGCACATAATATGATGGGATTAGACTGAAATCACCCATATTAGGAAAACAGAAGAGGCAAGGGCAATCAGTTGAGTCCAGTTCAGTTCCAGTGTCTACCTTACCTGTGAATAAATCAGAACAAATTTACTTGAATAATCCATTAGAAAAATGAAAAGAGGGTAAAGTAATTAGTTAGTTACAAATAATATAGAAATTTACTTTATAGGCCTATATATAATCCTTCTATCTTGGACAGACTTCAGTCCAGCAAGACTTTCGACACTAGAAACACCTAACTGTCAAAAATTTCAGTAAGCAACAGTTCAACATTGAATTATACCTACCAGAGCATAACTTTGTTTCATAGAACTATAATGCCTATATCAGCACCAGTCTTCTGCGGTTACGCTGACTGTTATTTGTGGAGCTTAGATGATGAGGGCTATCTGCAATACAACAAACACCTCATGGAAGATCACCCAAACATGAAAATTAAACATGGAGTGTGGGTCAAGCATAAAGACAGACTGGCAGATCAATTAATGAAACAGTAAGTGCATTAAACTAGGGGGAGCTGCTGATCAAACACCCTACAATATTATTGCTATAAATGCTTGATTAAACTTTCAAATGTTCAAATTAGCAAAAATTACGGTTTACCATATCACTTAAATCAAAATATCACATTTTATTTTTATTTTTTGTACTTAGTTGCCAACAGGCAATAAAACCTGGAACAAATTCCCAGTTAAATGTAAGTGTAATTACAAATTTAGGCCTATTTAAACTGTAATTGACTAATATTGTAATGATTATCACATGGAGTATTATTCCAACAATTGCTAGAGCTGGATGATGGACACTATTAAAATATGTACATATTGATAGTGGCTATGCACAACTCCTAAGTGACGGTGTATTAGTAATGTGGGTGCTTTGTAGTGTAATTGTCCCTGACAGTCTATTACATTATATAAATTGCAGTTCTGCTCAAGATTTCCGATTCCAATCATATTAGACTGATATTGGTGCTGATTGTTAATAAGTAACGGTTCTATTCTATCAAATGTTCATCCAACATGTTGTGGTTAGCAACAGAGTTGCACACCAATCACAACTGGCAGATAGAGCAGCATGCTGCTGAGAGCCAAAGTGCCCAGTGCACCCATTTTCACTATTACGAAATACGTATACATATAGATCATGTACCTGGTTTTTCAGCAGCCAATATGATGATGGTCGAAAGGGACAGGACCTCTACATCAAGACCTTTTCCTTGGGATGCTGGGCCTCACTATCAACACAAGAGAGGAGTGAACACACACTCATCAACTGTCGAGGATGTGGGAAAAATGACATCTTTCAACTGAAGAAGAAAAATAAAGTGTTTTGCACTCTTGCAAAATATGAGAAGTTACCAGGTAGTCAATTCAACCATTTGCCACTTAAAACTTCCAATTCTCGAACTATTGAATCAGCGAGCTGATCTTCTTTAATTGCAGAAAGATAAAATGCTTTACTTGTGGAATTTTACACATTGTTAGCTGTGCTGTAGTGATCTCAAAATTATTTTTAGTTGCTTTATATTCTGTAGCCAAGGGTCACAACCATTCAAAGATATGTACAACAGTGCAGCTTTTGGAAATAGTTATATTATACATGTAGCTACAATGTATTAGTGTAGGTAGGCAGGTACATTGGTAGGTAGGTACATGTAGGTAGATTGTAGGTAAGTAGGTATGAACTAGATTTTCTGCAAGCATCAACTATTTACTAAGAATGTTTTAACAGACCCAATATTTTTTAAACCATGAATTATTTATTATCTGCTTCCATCCTCGTTTGGAGTGCTGTTACAGTTTTAACAATTCAACTAAATCTGGATGCTGCTGTTTAAAAGATATAACTGTGATTCAAAACCAACATTAACTAGAGTTTTATAGCAAACATCTGATGGGTCCGAAACCACATAGGACCACTTACTCTCTATTTACAATTGACTCAAAATTGTACAAATGTCTTTGCCTACATGTATGTGCTACTTCTGTATAAACTATAATAAATGTATTCTCATTGTTAGATGTACAAACTCACAGTGACTCCAAGTTGAGTGCTACTGCAGACAGTTTGTTGACATCAACTTCTGCAACAATTCCCTCACCTGGAACAACTTCATCTGATCAGTCTTCTAGCGAAACAGTTGGACTTGAAAATGAGTTTTCTGGATCGAGACGAAGGGTTGAATTACTTCTACCACATGTTGATGCGACACCACCTCAGTCTGTATCTGTCAACTATAAACAGCCAACTAAAACAGCAATCTCACGGCTGTCTTTATCTGCTGATGAAAGTACACCTGCAACAAAAAAAAGGAAATTAACTGTAAGTGACGTTCCAAAATCAATTACGGGACAAATTATTAAGCAGACAAGAGATCTTGAAGAGAAAGACAATATTGAACGAGATCTGGCTGCAGTGTATTCCAGCAACAATAATATACATATTATATACATAACAATATATAATATAATGTACATGTACACATATAGGCTATCTTTCAACAATCATATTAAACGGGTCACTTCTATTTTATCACCATAGTGAACAATTAATGCATCTATTACCTCCTCATGCCGTAGGAACGACAACCACCTCCATCCACTCCTATCCTCTCACAAGAAGGACACCAATACCTCCAGTCACACTCAGATGATTCTACTATATATGATCCTTGCTCTTTAGTAATCGACACTTCCCCTGCTGATACACAGCTACCTCTCCTACCAGCTGTGTTTATCTTCTGGTAGGTAGGGATTTTCCAGTCTACAGGAGAGCTCAAGCAAGCTAGAACAGGTAAAACATGCTAGCCATAATATACATAACAATATATAATATAATGTACATGTACACATATTTGCTATCTTTCAGCAATCAAAATAAACGGGTCAGTTCTATTTTATCACCATACTGAACAATTATTGCAGCTATTACCTCCTCATGCCGTAGGGACGACAACCACCTCCATCCACTCCTATCCTCTCACAAGAAGGACACCAATACCTCCAGTCACACTCAGATGATTCTACTATATGTGATCCTCGCTATTTATTGATTGGCACTTCCCCTGCTGATACACAGCCACCTCTCGTACCAGCTGTGTTTACCCTCTGGTAGGTAGGGATTCTCCAGTCTACAGAAGGGTTCAAGCAAGCTAAAACAGGTAAACATGCTAGCCATAATAAACATATTATATACATATATAATATACATAAACACAAATACGCTATCTTTCAGCAATCATATTAAACAGGTCATTTCTATTTCATCACCATGCTGAACAATTATTGCAGCTATTACCTTTCAATGTCGTAAGGACGACAACCACCTCCATCCACTCCTATCCTCTCACTAGAAGGACACCAATATTTCCAGTCACACTTAGATGATTCTACTATATATGATCCTTGCTCTTTAGAAATCGACATTTCCCCTGCTGATACACAGCTACCTCTCCTAACAGCTGTGTCTATCCTCTGGTAGGTAGGGATTCTCCAGTCTACAGGAGAGCTCAAGCAAGCTAGAACATGTAAAACATGCTAGCCATATTATATACATAACAAGATATAATATAATGTACATGTACACATATAGGCTATCTTTCAGCAATCATCATAAACGGGTCATTTCTATTTTATCACCATGCTGAACAATTATTGCGGCTATTACCTCCTCATGCCGTAGGAACGACAACCACCTCCATCCACTCCTATCCTCTCACAAGAAGGACACCAATACCTACAGTCACACTCAGATGATTCTACTATATATGATCCTCGCTCTTTAGTAATCGACTCTTCCCCTGCTGATACACAGCTACCTCTCCTACCAGCTGTGTTTATCCTCTGGTAGGTAGGGATTCTCCAGTCTACCGGAGAGTTCAGGCAAGCTAGAACAGGTGAAACTTGATTATTGAAAATGTTACAGGTATATTCTGCATTCACATGTATATTAGCAAGGGAAGTTTTCAAACGATAGGAACATGAAAATGAGGATGCTGTATAGTATAATGATTTAAGCGGGGAACTCCAGGAAGGAATGTCTAGCTAAAGGTTCTCACTCTTTGGTGTTTGTGTTGTGTATATATCCAGTCTTGATTTTTCATTCCAAATTCGAGTTCAATATGACCACTCAATGATATTGTGCACAATCATTTAATATATACAGTGCATATAAGGATTGTTTATCAGACAGTATAAGAAGCAATGTACAGTGACTGTAAATAACGATTAGAAAGATGGCAATTCCAGGAATATAGAAGTAAGAAATTAATAAACAAATATACTTTGTGTAAAATTGTTCATTTTCCTTTTACTAATCAGAACAGTTAAAGGTTTTAGTACAGTAAAGGATTGCACATTCACAAATGTGCTATATATTATACTTGTAGGACAGCCAAAGCCATTCAAAGCTTTCTATTGTGATATCTGCTCCTAGGTTTTGGGCCACAGTCACTCTGACTGAACTATCTGCTGCACACATCAACATCCAGCTTGAGCCTTACAAAGGTAAATCTATTGTTCAGTTTACCACACAAATTTTCCACACCTTCCTTTGGTAGCTTCTGGGGAACTAATTCAACTTCCTTCTTTCAGCAATACACAACGCAACATTTGACTTTTTTGTTATGTTGCAGTTCTATTAGCTTAATATAATTATTATATTCTGTAACATATTTTTATTATCTTACCATTTTCACATGGTAAATTATTTACAACCTCATTTACAACTGAGAATTTGCATTTTGCTGCTCTGTTCTTACCAGTGCCACCACACTCAAACAACAAAGTTCTCCACTCTCCTGCATTCTTCAAAGAGCATTTCCACTAAAAGGTGTTTCTCTCCCAGACAGTAGATCATCTCAAGTCTCGATCATTCAAAGTGAGGAACCGAGACATTAAATGGCACAGAATTAAAATTATGGTAACTGATATAGCTAAATACAGCGTAGTTGTAAGCAAACATATAAATAGGTTGGTGTATTACATGCAAGACTAGTCATGCAGCTATTACCTCCTCATGCCGTAGGAACGACAACCACCTCCATCCACTCCTATCCTCTCACAAGAAGGACACCAATAGTTCCAGTCACACTCAGATAATTCTACTATATATGATCCTCGGTCTTTAGCGATTGACACTTCCCCTGCTGATACACAACTACCTCTCCTACCAGTTGTGTTTGTCCTCTGGTAGGTAGAGATTCTCCAGTCTACAGAAGGGTTCAAGCAAGCTAAAACCGGTAAACATGCTAGCCATAATATCCATATTATATACATATATAATATACAGTACATATACACAAATACGCTATCTTTCAGCAATCATATTAAACGTGTCACTTCTATTTTATCACCATACTGAACAATTAATGCATCTATTACCTCCTATTGCTGTAGGAACGACAACCACCTTCATCCACTCCTATCCTCTCACAAGAAGGACACCAATACCCCCAGTCACACTGAGATGATTCTACTATATATGATCCTTGCTCTTTAGTAATCGACATTTCCCCTGCTGATACACAGCTACCTCTCCTACCAGTTGTGTTTATCCTCTGGTAGGTAGGGATTCTGCAGTCTACAGGAGAGTTCAAACAATCTAAAACAGGTAAAACATGCTAGCCATAATATACATATTATATACATATATAATATACAGTACATATACACAAATACGCTATCTTTCAGCAATCATATTAAACGGGTCACTTCTATTTTATCACCATACTGAACAATTAAAGCATCTATTACCTCCTATTGCCGTAGGGACGACAACCACCTCCATCCACTCCTATCCTCCCACAAGAAGAACACCAATACTTCCAGTCACACTCAGATGATTCTACTATATGTGATCCTCGCTATTTAATGATTGGCACTTCCCCTGCTGACACACAGCTACCTCTCCTACCAGCTGTGTTTACCCTCTGGTAAGTAGGGATTCTCCAGTCCACAGGAGAGCTCAAGCAAACTAGAACAGGTAAAACATGTTAGGCATAATATACATATTATATACATAACAATATATAATATAATGTACATGTACACATATATGCTATTTTTCAGCAATCATAATAAACGGGTCATTTCTATTTTATCACCATACTGAACAATTAATGCATCTATTACCTCTTAATGCCGTAGGGACGACAACCACCTCCATCCACTCCTATCCTCTCACAAGAAGGACACCAATACCCCCAGTCACACTGAGATGATTCTACTATATATGATCCTTGCTCTTTAGTAATCGACATTTCCCCTGCTGATACACAGCTACCTCTCCTACCAGTTGTGTTTATCCTCTGGTAGGTAGGGATTCTGCAGTCTACAGGAGAGTTCAAACAATCTAAAACAGGTAAAACATGCTAGCCATAATATACATATTATATACATATATAATATACAGTACATATACACAAATACGCTATCTTTCAGCAATCATATTAAACGGGTCACTTCTATTTTATCACCATACTGAACAATTAAAGCATCTATTACCTCCTATTGCCGTAGGAACGACAACCACCTTCATCCACTCCTATCCTCTCACAAGAAGGACACCAATACCTCCAGTCACACTCAGATGATTCTACTATATATGATCCTCGCTCTTTAGTGATCGACTCTTCCCCTGCTGATACACAGCTACCTCTCCTACCAGCTGTGTTTATCCTCTGGTAAGTAGATGTTGTCCAGTCTACAAGAGAGTTCAAACAATCTAAAACAGGTAAAACATGCTAGCCATAATATACATATTATATACATATATAATATACAGTACATATACACAAATACGCTATCTTTCAGCAATCATATTAAACGGATCACTTCTATTTTATCACCATACTGAACAATTAATGCATCTATTACCTCCTCATGCCGTAGGGACGACAACCACCTCCATCCACTCCTATCCTCTCACAAGAAGGACACCAATATTTTCAGTCACACTCAGATGATTCTACTATAATATATGATCCTCGGTCTTTAGTGATTGACACTTCCCCTGCTGATACACAACTACCTCTCCTACCAGCTACCTATGTTTATCCTCTGGTAGGTAGAGATTCTCCAGTCTACAAGAGAGTTCAAATAAGCTAAAACAGGTAAACGTGCTAGCCATAATATCCATATTATATACATATATAATATACAGTACATATACACAAATACGCTATCTTTCAGCAATCATATTAAACGGGTCACTTCTATTTTATCACCATACTGAACAATTAATGCATCTATTACCTCCTCATGCCGTAGGGACGACAACCACCTCCATCCACTCCTATCCTCTCACAAGAAGGACACCAATATTTTCAGTCACACTCAGATGATGCTACTATTATGATCCTTGCTCTTTAGTAATCGACACTTCCCCTGCTGATACACAGCTACCTCTCCTACCAGCTGTGTTTATCCTCTGGTAGGTAGGGATTCTCCAGTCTACAGGAGAGCTCAAGCAAGCTAGAACATGTAAAACATGCTAGCCATATTATATACATAACAAGATATAATATAATGTACATGTACACATATAGGCTATCTTTCAGCAATCATATCAAACGGGTCATTTCTATTTTATCACCATACTGAACAATTATTGCAGCTATTACCTCCTATTGCCGTAGGAACGACAACCACCTCCATCCACTCCTATCCTCTCACAAGAAGGACACCAATACCTCCAGTCACACTCAGATGATTCTACTATATATGATCCTCGCTCTTTAGTAATCGACACTTCCCCTGCTGATACACAGCTACCTCTCCTACCAGCTGTGTTTATCTTCTGGTAGGTAGGGATTCTCCAGTCTACAGGAGAGCTCAAGCAAGCTAGAACAGGTAAAACGTGCTAACCATAATATACATATTATATACATATATAATATACAGTACATACATGTATACACAAATACGCTATCTTTAAGCAATCATATTAAACGGGTCACTTCTATTTCATCACCATACTGAACAATTAATGCATCTATTACCTCCTCATGCCGTAGAAACGACAACCATCTCCATCCACTCCTATCCTCTCACAAGAAGGACACCAATATTTTCAGTCACACTCAGATGATTCTACTATAATATATGATCATCGGTCTTTAGTGATTGACACTTCCCCTGCTGATACACAACTACCTCTCCTACCAGCTGTGTTTATCCTCTGGTAGGTAGAGATTCTCCAGTCTACAGGAGAGTTCAAACAAGCTAAAACAGGTAAACATGCTAGCCATAATAAACATCTTATATACATATATGATATACATAAACACAAATACGCTATCTTTCAGCAAGCATATTAAACGGGTCATTTCTATTTTATCACCATACTGAACAATTAATGCATCTATTACCTCCTCATGCCGTAGGGACGACAACCACCTCCATCCACTCCTATCCTCTCACAAGAAGAACACCAATACCTCCAGTCACACTCAGATGATTCTATTATATATGATCCTTGCTCTTTAGTAATCGACACTTCCCCTGCTGATACACAGCTACCTCTCCTACCAGCTGTGTTTATCCTCTGGTAGGTAGAGATTCTCCAGTCTACAGGAGAGTTCAAATAAGCTAAAACAGGTAAACATGCTAGCCATAATATCCGTATTGTATACATATATACATATTTTTCAGCAATCATATTAAACGGGTCACTTCTATTTTATCACCATACTGAACAATTAATGCAGCTATTACACCCTCATGCCGTAAGGACGACAACCATCTCCATCCACTCCTATCTTCTTACTAGAAGGACACCAATACCTCCAGTCACACTCAGATGATTCTACTATATGTGATCCTCGCTTTCCCTGCTGATACACAGCTGCCTCTCCTACTAGCTCTGCTTATTATTTGTCAAACTGAAGTTTCCTCAACTACAGGTAAAAGGTGACACATGATAATGTACCACCGAATGTGAACTCTATGCTAATAAATACATGTACAAGCCTTTTTACACCTACAACGTACTTGCATATGCCTATATTCCTTGCATCTACTGTACCTACATGTACTGGTACATGTACATATATATACACTGAAATGTACCACTGTAATATATAATAATAATTACACCCATGTAGGCCTACATGTACATGTATATGTGTGCATTACAATACTTGGCAGGTTAACAATGAGAGGTTCTTCATTTGAGGTCACCTACAAAGTTATTTAATGTTTGATTATAGAAACAGAAAATTGATACTGATGCAATCATCTTGTACATTCCACTATATTCAAAATGCCAGAGTCAGCCAGGTGTTCACTCCTACTTGCAGCAGCTTAATCTTTCGAGGAAAGTATGTACAACTATATCTTTTTACTTGAGCCTTTCACTAAAATCTCAAAAGTCTTCTTCCTGCATTCAACTTAGTTGAGAATGCAGGCACTGCTGATTGAACACCTGATTTAATGGCACTGTACATATTTATTGGTGGACTACCTGTGAAAATCTAGGTATCCAGGGTCACTGAGCATGCATGATAACACATAAATAAACTGGTTCAATGTAGATGACATCTTTTTGGAGTTATCACATTCAACCTCAAGAAGAGACAACTCCGTAAGCGAGATGACTATGCTTTTTAGAGTCACATAGTGTGCACACATGTCACCCAAACTGTGATATATTATATATTATTTTACTTACAGAGTCATAGATCCGAGAGTGTCAGAGTGTATTTTCAGTTTCATTAATTCAAAGGTCTAAACTGTTAAAGGCTGGATTGCTTCTCCTATCAATCTGCGGTCTTTCTTTATTCTGTTAACTACATGTAGTTAGGAATATAATAGAAAAATAGATGAATGTCCCTGCAGCCTCACTCGTAGGCCTATTATAATAATATAATGATAAATATAATTTTCCTATATCTAAATACACATTTCATGAACCAATTTGTGTTTCAGAATTTTGCCTAATATTTCTCTAACATTTCTTAGCTTACATTTTAACAAATCCTAATCACCAGTGATAAAGCTGTACCAAGGAAAGATTTTACATGTAGCTTTCTTCTAGTTGAATTATATCCCACAAGCTTGCATTGATCTGATAATGGTGTCTGACTGTCTGACTAGGTGTAACTACAAATTAAGGAACACCTAGGATACTGGCGTACCAAGACTTTAGAATAATTAAATTTTTATTTATTTATATTTTCAGTAAACCAAAATTAGGTACACGTACACGTACATGTACAATAATTGTGAAAGTTTTAAAATTCAACAATTATTTAATCATCTCACACAGAGACACGAAGGAAATGAATGTCGCCGAGAAAACCATAATTCCAAATGGTGCTAATACGACACAATATTTGTTAGGTTAGCTGGCTAGCTGGAATGTAAATGAAAATTTAAATTGAATGCATTGGATTGATATACATGTTATCCTGTATAATGGTATTATAATATTATTATTATATATAATAACTAATAATATGAATTTTTAACGCAGAATATTTATATTAATACAAATATTAGGATAGGAAACATATAAATTATTTTAAAAATGAAAGAACTACTACGCAGTAGATGTATAAAATGGATACTACCAGTATTGCTACAGTCAGGTGGATCCAAGATAAGAGCAGGACTAAACATTAAAACAACTTTCTAAATATGGAGGAAACTAATTCCAAGTGAGTACTGATATAATATGTCGAGGGTGGCCACTTACAGACCCGGTCCTGAATAATTCGACACCAGACACCAGCTTTACGCCACTCGCACCAGTTTTGATCAAGGATGCCACAACTCCCGTCATATTAGCAAGATCAGGGGCGATCACTCCCAAATTTGACCTATACGTAGTGGGGATAAATCCATAAGCGGAGAATTTCCGGTGTTTCCTTAACATCGTTGAGAATGCATAAAATACATTGATTACATACAATGCCTTCTATGTAATCAATGTATTCTATGTATTCTATGCATCGAATGCATAGAATGCAATCTATGTATTCTATGCATAGAATGCATGGATTACATGGAATGCATAGAGTGCATAAAATATATTCTATGCATAGAATGCATAGAATGCATAGAATACATAGAAGACATAGAATTCTATGTATTCTTTGCACAGAGTGCATAGATTACATGGAACGCATTCTATGCATTCTATACCTTCTATGTCTTCTATGTATTCTATGCATAGAATGCAGAGAATGCAATTTATGTATTCTATGCATAGAATGCATAGATTACATGGAATGCATAGAATGTATTCTATGCATAGAACGCATAGAATACATGGAATGTATAGAGTGCACAGAATGCATTCAATGTGATCAATATATTCTATGCATAGAATGCAATCTATGTATTCTATGCATAGAATGCATAAAATACATTGATTATATACAATGCCTTCTATGTAATCAATGTATTCTATGTATTCTATGCATAGAACGCATAGATTACATGGAATGCATAGAGTGCATAGAATGTATTCTATGCATAGAACGCATAGATTACATGGAATGTATATAGTGCATCGAACGCATTTTATGTGATCAATATATTCTATGCATAGAATGCAATCTATGTATTCTATGCATAGAATGCATAAAATACATTGATTACATACAATGCCTTCTATGTAATCAATGTATTCTATGTATTCTATGCATCGAATGCATAGAATGCAATCTATGTATTCTATGCATAGAGTGCATAGATTACATGGAACGCATTCTATGCATTCTATGTCTTCTATGTCTTCTATGTATTTCATGCATAGAATGCATCGAATGCAATCTATGTATTCTACGCATAAAATGCATAGATTACATGGGATGCATAGAGTGCATAGAATGCATTCTTTGTGATAAATGTATTCTATGCATTCTATGCATAAAAAGTACTCTATGCATCAATACCATAGAATACATAGAATGCATAGATTACAAGGAATGCATAGAGTGCATAGAATGCAACCTATGTATTCCATATATTCCATGCATAGAATGCATAGAATACATAGAAGACATAGAGTTCTATGTATTCTATGCATAGAGTGCATAGATTACGTGGAACGCATTTTATGCATTCTATGTCTTCTATGTATTCTATGTATTCTATGCATAGAATGCATAGAATGCATAGAATGCAATCTATGTATTCTATGCATAGAATGCATAGGTTACATTGAATGCATAGAGTGCACAGAATGCATTCTATGTGATCAATGCATTCTATGCATAGAATGCAATCGATGTATTCTATGCATAGATTGCATAAAATACATTGATTACATACAATGCATTCTATGTATTCTATGTATTCTATGCATCGGACGCATAGAATGCAATCTATGTATTCTATGCATAGAATGAGGCATAGAACACATGGAAGATATAGAATTATAAGTATTCTATGCACATAATGCATTCTATAGAGTGCACAGATTACATGGACACATTTTATGCATTCTATGTCTTCTATGTATTCTATGCATCGGATGCATAGAATGCAATCTATGTATTCTATGCATAGAACGCATAGATTACATGGAATGCATAGAATGTATTCTATGCATAGAATGTATAGAGTGCATGGAATGCAACCTATGTATTCTATATATTCCATGCATAGAATGCATAGAATACATAGAAGACATAGAGTTCTATGTATTCTATGCATAGAGTGCATAGATTACATGGAACGCATTTTATGCATTCTATGTCTTCTATGTATTCTATGTATTCTATGCATAGAATGCATAGAATGCAATCTATGTATTCTATGCATAGAATGCATAGGTTACATGGAATGCATATAGTGCATAGAATGTATTCCATGCATAGAACGCATAGATTACATGGAATGTATAGAGTGCACAGAATGCATTCTATGTGATCAATATATTCTATGCATAGAATGCAATCTATGTATTCTATGCATAGAATGCATAAAATACATTGATTACATACAATGCCTTCTATGTAATCAATGTATTCTATTTATTCTATGCATAGAACGCATAGATTACATGGTGTGCATAGAGTGCATAGAATTTATTCTATGCATAGAATGCATAGATTACATGGAATGTATAGAGTGCATAGAATGCATTCTATGTGCTCAATATATTCTATGCATAGAATGCAATCTATTTATTCTATGTATTCTATGCATCGGATGCATAGAATGCAATCTATGTATTCTATGCATAGAATGATGCATAGAATACATGGAAGATATAGAATTATAAGTACTCTATGCACATAATGCATTCTATGTCTTCTATGTATTCTATGCATAGAATGCATAGAATGCATAGAATGCAATCTATGTATTCTATGCATAGAACGCATAGATTACATGGAATGCATATAGTGCATAGAATGTATTCTATGCATAGAACGCATAGATTATATGGAATGTATAGAGTGCACAGAATGCATTCCATGTGATCAATATATTCTATGCATAGAATGCGATCTACGTATTCTATGCATACAGTGCATAGAATACATAGAAGACATAGAGTTCTATGTATTCTATGCATAGAGTGCATAGATTACATGGAACGCATTTCATGCATTCTATGTCTTCTATGTATTCTATGTATTCTATGCATAGAATGCATAGAATGCATAGAATGCAATCTATGTATTCTATGCATAGAATGCATAGGTTACATTGAATGCATAGAGTGCACAGAATGCATTCTATGTGATCAATGTATTCTACGCATAGAATGCAATCTATGTATTCTATGCATAGAATGCATAAAATACATTGACCACATACAATGCCTTCTATGTAATCAATGTATTCTATGTATTCTATGCATCGAATGCATAGAATGCAATATATGTATTCTATGCATAGAGTGCAGAGATAACATGGAACGCATTCTATGCATTCTATGTCTTCTATGTCTTCTATGTATTTCATGCATAGAATGCATAGAATGCAATTTATGTATTCTATGCATAGAATGCATAGATTACATGGGATGCATAGAGTGCATAGAATGCATTCTTTGTGATAAATGTATTTTATGCATTCTATGCATAAAAAGGTATTCTATGCATCAATACCATAGAATACATAGAATGCATAGATTACAAGGAATGCATAGAGTGCATAGAATGCAACCTATGTATTCTGTATATTCCATGCATAGAATGCATAGAATACATAGAACACATAGAGTTCTATGTATTCTATGCATAGAGTGCATAGATTACATGGAACGCATTTTATGCATTCTATGTCTTCTATGTATTCTATGTATTCTATGCATAGAATGCATAGAATGCATAGAATGCATAGAATGCAATCTATGTATTCTATGCATAGAATGCATAGGTTACATTGAATGCATAGAGTGCACAGAATGCATTCTATGTGATCAATGTATTCTACGCATAGAATGCAATCTATGTATTCTATGCATAGAATGCATAAAATACATTGATTACATACAATGCCTTCTATGTAATCAATGTATTCTATGTATTCTATGCATAGAACGCATAGATTACATGGAATGCATAGAGTGCATAGAATGTATTCTATGCATAGAATGCATAGATTACATGGAATGTATAGAGTGCATAGAATGCATTCTATGTGATCAATATATTCTATGCATAGAATGCAATCTATGTATTCTATGCCTAGAATGATGCATAGAACACATGGGAGATATAGAATTATAAGTATTCTATGCACATAATGCATTCTATGTCTTCTATGTATTCTATGCATAGAATGCATAGAATGCATAAAATGCAATCTATGTATTCTATGCATAGAACGCATAGATTACATGGAACGCATATAGTGCATAGAATGTATTCCATGCATAGAACGCATAGATTACATGGAATGTATAGAG
Source organism: Bugulina stolonifera (assembly GCA_935421135.1). Classification (NCBI taxonomy): domain Eukaryota; kingdom Metazoa; phylum Bryozoa; class Gymnolaemata; order Cheilostomatida; family Bugulidae; genus Bugulina; species Bugulina stolonifera. Next base: position 401,887 of record OW285195.1, on the reverse strand, counting down.
TGCACAGAATGCATTCTATGTGATCAATATATTCTATGCATAGAATGCAATCTATGTATTCTATGCATAGAATGCATAAAATACATTGATTACATGCAATGCCTTCTATGTAATCAATGTATTCTATTTATTCTATGCATAGAACGCATAGATTACATGGTATGCATAGAGTGCATAGAATGTATTCTATGCATAGAACGCATAGATTACATGGAATGTATATAGTGCATAGAACGCATTCTATGTGATCAATATATTCTATGCATAGAATGCAATCTATGTATTCTATGCATAGAATGCATAGAATACATTGATTACATACAATGCCTTCTATGTAATCAATGTATTCTATGTATTCTATGCATCGAATGCATAGAATGCAATCTATGTATTCTATGCATAGAGTGCATAGATTACATGGAACGCATTCTATGCATTCTATGTCTTCTATGTCTTCTATGTATTTCATGCATAGAATGCATCGAATGCAATCTATGTATTCTACGCATAAAATGCATAGATTACATGGGATGCATAGAGTGCATAGAATGCATTCTTTGTGATAAATGTATTCTATGCATTCTATGCATAAAAAGTACTCTATGCATCAATACCATAGAATACATAGAATGCATAGATTACAAGGAATGCATAGAGTGCATAGAATGCAACCTATGTATTCCATATATTCCATGCATAGAATGCATAGAATACATAGAAGACATAGAGTTCTATGTATTCTATGCATAGAGTGCATAGATTACGTGGAACGCATTTTATGCATTCTATGTATTCTATGTATTCTATGCATCGGACGCATAGAATGCAATCTATGTATTCTATGCATAGAATGATGCATAGAACACATGGAAGATATAGAATTATAAGTATTCTATGCACATAATGCATTCTATAGAGTGCACAGATTACATGGACACATTTTATGCATTCTATGTCTTCTATGTATTCTATGCATCGGATGCATAGAATGCAATCTATGTATTCTATGCATAGAACGCATAGATTACATGGAATGCATAGAATGTATTCTATGCATAGAACGCATAGATTACATGGAATGTATAGAGTGCATGGAATGCAACCTATGTATTCTATATATTCCATGCATAGAATGCATAGAATACATAGAAGACATAGAGTTCTATGTATTCTATGCATAGAGTGCATAGATTACATGGAACGCATTTTATGCATTCTATGTCTTCTATGTATTCTATGCATAGAATGCATAGAATGCATAGAATGCAATCTATGTATTCTATGCATAGAACGCATAAATTACATGGAATGCATATAGTGCATAGAATGTATTCTATGCATAGAACGCATAGATTATATGGAATGTATAGAGTGCACAGAATGCATTCCATGTGATCAATATATTCTATGCATAGAATGCGATCTACGTATTCTATGCATACAGTGCATAGAATACATAGAAGACATAGAGTTCTATGTATTCTATGCATAGAGTGCATAGATTACATGGAACGCATTTTATGCATTCTATGTCTTCTATGTATTCTATGTATTCTATGCATAGAATGCATAGAATGCATAGAATGCAATCTATGTATTCTATGCATAGAATGCATAGGTTACATTGAATGCATAGAGTGCACAGAATGCATTCTATGTGATCAATGTATTCTACGCATAGAATGCAATCTATGTAGTCTATGCATAGAATGCATAAAATACATTGACCACATACAATGCCCTCTATGTAATCAATGTATTCTATGTATTCTATGCATAGAACGCATAGATTACATGGAATGCATAGAGTGCATAGAATGTATTCTATGCATAGAACGCATAGATTACATGGAATGTATATAGTGCATCGAACGCATTCTATGTGATCAATATATTCTATGCATAGAATGCAATCTATGTATTCTATGCATAGAATGCATAAAATACATTGATTACAAACAATGCCTTCTATGTAATCAATGTATTCTATGTATTCTATGCATCGAGTGCATAGAATGCAATCTATGTATTCTATGCATAGAGTGCATAGATTACATGGAACGCATTCTATGCATTCTATGTCTTCTATGTCTTCTATGTATTTCATGCATAGAATGCATCGAATGCAATCTATGTATTCTACGCATAAAATGCATAGATTACATGGGATGCATAGAGTGCATAGAATGCATTCTTTGTGATAAATGTATTCTATGCATTCTATGCATAAAAAGTACTCTATGCATCAATACCATAGAATACATAGAATGCATAGATTACAAGGAATGCATAGAGTGCATAGAATGCAACCTATGTATTCCATATATTCCATGCATAGAATGCATAGAATACATAGAAGACATAGAGTTCTATGTATTCTATGCATAGAGTGCATAGATTACGTGGAACGCATTTTATGCATTCTATGTCTTCTATGTATTCTATGTATTCTATGCATAGAATGCATAGAATGCAATCTATGTATTCTATGCATAGAATGCATAGGTTACATTGAATGCATAGAGTGCACAGAATGCATTCTATGTGATCAATGCATTCTATGCATAGAATGCAATCGATGTATTCTATGCATAGATTGCATAAAATACATTGATTACATACAATGCATTCTATGTATTCTATGTATTCTATGCATCGGACGCATAGAATGCAATCTATGTATTCTATGCATAGAATGATGCATAGAACACATGGAAGATATAGAATTATAAGTATTCTATGCACATAATGCATTCTATAGAGTGCACAGATTACATGGACACATTTTATGCATTCTATGTCTTCTATGTATTCTATGCATCGGATGCATAGAATGCAATCTATGTATTCTATGCATAGAACGCATAGATTACATGGAATGCATAGAATGTATTCTATGCATAGAACGCATAGATTACATGGAATGTATAGAGTGCATGGAATGCAACCTATGTATTCTATATATTCCATGCATAGAATGCATAGAATACATAGAAGACATAGAGTTCTATGTATTCTATGCATAGAGTGCATAGATTACATGGAACGCATTTTATGCATTCTATGTCTTCTATGTATTCTATGTATTCTATGCATAGAATGCATAGAATGCAATCTATGTATTCTATGCATAGAATGCATCGGTTACATGGAATGCATATAGTGCATAGAATGTATTCCATGCATAGAACGCATAGATTACATGGAATGTATAGAGTGCACAGAATGCATTCTATGTGATCAATATATTCTATGCATAGAATGCAATCTATGTATTCTATGCATAGAATGCATAAAATACATTGATTACATACAATGCCTTCTACGTAATCAATGTATTCTATGTATTCTATGCATCGAATGCATAGAATGCAATCTATGTATTCTATGCATAGAGTGCATAGATTACATGGACACATTTTATGCATTCTATGTCTTCAATGTATTCTATGTATTCTATGCATAGAATGCATAGAATGCATAGAATGCAATCTATGTATTCTATGCATAGAATGCATAGGTTACATTGAATGCATAAAGTGCACAGAATGCATTCTATGTGATCAATGTATTCTATGCATAGAATGCAGTCTATGTATTCTATGCATAGAGTGCATAGATTACATGGAACGCATTCTATGCATTCTATGTCTTCTATGTCTTCTATGTATTTCATGCATAGAATGCATCGAATGCAATCTATGTATTCTATGCATAGAATGCATAGATTACATGGGTTGCATAGAGTGCATAGAATGCATTCTTTGTGATAAATGTATTCTATGCATTCTATGCATAAAAAGTACTCTATGCATCAATACCATAGAATACATAGAATGCATAGATTACAAGGAATGCATAGAGTGCCTAGAATGCAACCTATGTATTCTATATATTCCATGCATAGAATGCATAGAATACATAGAAGACATAGAGTTCTATGTATTCTATGCATAGAGTGCATAGATTACATGGAACGCATTTTATGCATTCTATGTCTTCTATGTATTCTATGTATTCTATGCATAGAATGCATAGAATGCATAGAATGCAATCTATGTATTCTATGCATAGAATGCATAGGTTACATTGAATGCATAGAGTGCACAGAATGCATTCTATGTGATCAATGTATTCTATGCATAGAATGCAATCGATGTATTCTATGCATAGATTGCATAAAATACATTGATTACATACAATGCATTCTATGTATTCTATGTATTCTATGTATTCTATGCATCGGACGCATAGAATGCAATCTATGTATTCTATGCATAGAATGATGCATAGAACACATGGAAGATATAGAATTATAAGTATTCTATGCACATAATGCATTCTATGTCTTCTATGTATTCTATGCATAGAATGCATAGAATGCAATCTATGTATTCTATGCATAGAGCGCATAGATTACATGGAATGCATATAGTGCATAGAATGTATTCTATGCATAGAACGCATAGATTACATGGAATGTATAGAGTGCACAGAATGCATTCTATGTGATCAATATATTCTATGCATAGAATGCAATCTATGTAGTCTATGCATAGAATGCATAAAATACATTGATCACATACAATGCCTTCTACGTAATCAATGTATTCTATTTATTCTATGCATAGAACGCATAGCTTACATGGAATGCATAGAGTGCATAGAATGTATTCTATGCATAGAACGCATAGATTACATGGAATGTATATAGTTCATAGAATGCATTCTAAGTGATCAATATATTCCAAGCATAGAATGCAATCTATGTATTCTATGCATAGAATGCATAAAATACATTGATTACATACAATGCCTTCTATGTAATCAATGTATTCTATGTATTCTATGCATCGAATGCATAGAATGCAATCTATGTATTCTATGCATAGAATGCATGGATTACATGGAATGCATAGAGTGCATAAAATATATTCTATGCATAGAATGCATAGAATGCATAGAATACATAGAAGACATAGAATTCTATGTATTCTTTGCACAGAGTGCATAGATTACATGGAACGCATTCTATGCATTCTATACCTTCTATGTCTTCTATGTATTCTATGCATAGAATGCAGAGAATGCAATTTATGTATTCTATGCATAGAATGCATAGATTACATGGAATGCATAGAATGTATTCTATGCATAGAACGCATAGAATACATGGAATGTATAGAGTGCACAGAATGCATTCAATGTGATCAATATATTCTATGCATAGAATGCAATCTATGTATTCTATGCATAGAATGCATAAAATACATTGATTACATACAATGCCTTCTATGTAATCAATGTATTCTATGTATTCTATGCATAGAACGCATAGATTACATGGAATGCATAGAGTGCATAGAATGTATTCTATGCATAGAACGCATAGATTACATGGAATGTATATAGTGCATCGAACGCATTTTATGTGATCAATATATTCTATGCATAGAATGCAATCTATGTATTCTATGCATAGAATACATAGAATACATTGATTACATACAATGCCTTCTATGTAATCAATGTATTCTATGTATTCTATGCATCGAATGCATAGAATGCAATCTATGTATTCTATGCATAGAGTGCATAGATTACATGGAACGCATTCTATGCATTCTATGTCTTCTATGTCTTCTATGTATTTCATGCATAGAATGCATCGAATGCAATCTATGTATTCTACGCATAAAATGCATAGATTACATGGGATGCATAGAGTGCATAGAATGCATTCTTTGTGATAAATGTATTCTATGCATTCTATGCATAAAAAGTACTCTATGCATCAATACCATAGAATACATAGAATGCATAGATTACAAGGAATGCATAGAGTGCATAGAATGCAACCTATGTATTCCATATATTCCATGCATAGAATGCATAGAATACATAGAAGACATAGAGTTCTATGTATTCTATGCATAGAGTGCATAGATTACGTGGAACGCATTTTATGCATTCTATGTCTTCTATGTATTCTATGTATTCTATGCATAGAATGATGCATAGAACACATGGAAGATATAGAATTATAAGTATTCTATGCACATAATGCATTCTATGTCTTCTATGTATTCTATGCATAGAATGCATAGAATGCAATCTATGTATTCTATGCATAGAGCGCATAGATTACATGGAATGCATATAGTGCATAGAATGTATTCTATGCATAGAACGCATAGATTACATGGAATGTATAGAGTGCACAGAATGCATTCTATGTGATCAATATATTCTATGCATAGAATGCAATCTATGTAGTCTATGCATAGAATGCATAAAATACATTGATCACATACAATGCCTTCTACGTAATCAATGTATTCTATTTATTCTATGCATAGAACGCATAGCTTACATGGAATGCATAGAGTGCATAGAATGTATTCTATGCATAGAACGCATAGATTACATGGAATGTATATAGTTCATAGAATGCATTCTATGTGATCAATATATTCCAAGCATAGAATGCAATCTATGTATTCTATGCATAGAATGCATAAAATACATTGATTACATACAATGCCTTCTATGTAATCAATGTATTCTATGTATTCTATGCATCGAATGCATAGAATGCAATCTATGTATTCTATGCATAGAATGCATGGATTACATGAAATGCATAGAGTGCATAAAATATATTCTATGCATAGAATGCATAGAATGCATAGAATACATAGAAGACATAGAATTCTATGTATTCTTTGCACAGAGTGCATAGATTACATGGAACGCATTCTATGCATTCTATACCTTCTATGTCTTCTATGTATTCTATGCATAGAATGCAGAGAATGCAATTTATGTATTCTATGCATAGAATGCATAGATTACATGGAATGCATAGAATGTATTCTATGCATAGAACGCATAGAATACATGGAATGTATAGAGTGCACAGAATGCATTCAATGTGATCAATATATTCTATGCATAGAATGCAATCTATGTATTCTATGCATAGAATGCATAAAATACATTGATTACATACAATGCCTTCTATGTAATCAATGTATTCTATGTATTCTATGCATAGAACGCATAGATTACATGGAATGCATAGAGTGCATAGAATGTATTCTATGCATAGAACGCATAGATTACATGGAATGTATATAGTGCATCGAACGCATTTTATGTGATCAATATATTCTATGCATAGAATGCAATCTATGTATTCGATGCATAGAATACATAAAATACATTGATTACATAGAAGGCATTGTATGTAATCAATGTATTCTATGTATTCTATGCATCGAATGCATAGAATGCAATCTATGTATTCTATGCATAGAGTGCATAGATTACATGGAACGCATTCTATGCATTCTATGTCTTCTATGTCTTCTATGTATTTCATGCATAGAATGCATCGAATGCAATCTATGTATTCTACGCATAAAATGCATAGATTACATGGGATGCATAGAGTGCATAGAATGCATTCTTTGTGATAAATGTATTCTATGCATTCTATGCATAAAAAGTACTCTATGCATCAATACCATAGAATACATAGAATGCATAGATTACAAGGAATGCATAGAGTGCATAGAATGCAACCTATGTATTCCATATATTCCATGCATAGAATGCATAGAATACATAGAAGACATACAGTTCTATGTATTCTATGCATAGAGTGCATAGATTACGTGGAACGCATTTTATGCATTCTATGTCTTCTATGTATTCTATGTATTCTATGCATAGAATGCATAGAATGCATAGAATGCAATCTATGTATTCTATGCATAGAATGCATAGGTTACATTGAATGCATAGAGTGCACAGAATGCATTCTATGTGATCAATGCATTCTATGCATAGAATGCAATCGATGTATTCTATGCATAGATTGCATAAAATACATTGATTACATACAATGCATTCTATGTATTCTATGTATTCTATGCATCGGACGCATAGAATGCAATCTATGTATTCTATGCATAGAATGAGGCATAGAACACATGGAAGATATAGAATTATAAGTATTCTATGCACATAATGCATTCTATAGAGTGCACAGATTACATGGACACATTTTATGCATTCTATGTCTTCTATGTATTCTATGCATCGGATGCATAGAATGCAATCTATGTATTCTATGCATAGAATGATGCATAGAATACATGGAAGATATAGAATTATAAGTACTCTATGCACATAATGCATTCTATGTCTTCTATGTATTCTATGCATAGAATGCATAGAATGCATAGAATGCAATCTATGTATTCTATGCATAGAACGCATAGATTACATGGAATGCATATAGTGCATAGAATGTATTCTATGCATAGAACGCATAGATTATATGGAATGTATAGAGTGCACAGAATGCATTCCATGTGATCAATATATTCTATGCATAGAATGCGATCTACGTATTCTATGCATACAGTGCATAGAATACATAGAAGACATAGAGTTCTATGTATTCTATGCATAGAGTGCATAGATTACATGGAACGCATTTCATGCATTCTATGTCTTCTATGTATTCTATGTATTCTATGCATAGAATGCATAGAATGCATAGAATGCAATCTATGTATTCTATGCATAGAATGCATAGGTTACATTGAATGCATAGAGTGCACAGAATGCATTCTATGTGATCAATGTATTCTACGCATAGAATGCAATCTATGTATTCTATGCATAGAATGCATAAAATACATTGACCACATACAATGCCTTCTATGTAATCAATGTATTCTATGTATTCTATGCATCGAATGCATAGAATGCAATATATGTATTCTATGCATAGAGTGCATAGATAACATGGAACGCATTCTATGCATTCTATGTCTTCTATGTCTTCTATGTATTTCATGCATAGAATGCATAGAATGCAATTTATGTATTCTATGCATAGAATGCATAGATTACATGGGATGCATAGAGTGCATAGAATGCATTCTTTGTGATAAATGTATTTTATGCATTCTATGCATAAAAAGGTATTCTATGCATCAATACCATAGAATACATAGAATGCATAGATTACAAGGAATGCATAGAGTGCATAGAATGCAACCTATGTATTCTGTATATTCCATGCATAGAATGCATAGAATACATAGAACACATAGAGTTCTATGTATTCTATGCATAGAGTGCATAGATTACATGGAACGCATTTTATGCATTCTATGTCTTCTATGTATTCTATGTATTCTATGCATAGAATGCATAGAATGCATAGAATGCATAGAATGCAATCTATGTATTCTATGCATAGAATGCATAGGTTACATTGAATGCATAGAGTGCACAGAATGCATTCTATGTGATCAATGTATTCTACGCATAGAATGCAATCTATGTATTCTATGCATAGAATGCATAAAATACATTGATTACATACAATGCCTTCTATGTAATCAATGTATTCTATGTATTCTATGCATAGAACGCATAGATTACATGGAATGCATAGAGTGCATAGAATGTATTCTATGCATAGAATGCATAGATTACATGGAATGTATAGAGTGCATAGAATGCATTCTATGTGATCAATATATTCTATGCATAGAATGCAATCTATGTATTCTATGCCTAGAATGATGCATAGAACACATGGGAGATATAGAATTATAAGTATTCTATGCACATAATGCATTCTATGTCTTCTATGTATTCTATGCATAGAATGCATAGAATGCATAAAATGCAATCTATGTATTCTATGCATAGAACGCATAGATTACATGGAACGCATATAGTGCATAGAATGTATTCCATGCATAGAACGCATAGATTACATGGAATGTATAGAGTGCACAGAATGCATTCTATGTGATCAATATATTCTATGCATAGAATGCAATCTATGTATTCTATGCATAGAATGCATAAAATACATTGATTACATGCAATGCCTTCTATGTAATCAATGTATTCTATTTATTCTATGCATAGAACGCATAGATTACATGGTATGCATAGAGTGCATAGAATGTATTCTATGCATAGAACGCATAGATTACATGGAATGTATATAGTGCATAGAACGCATTCTATGTGATCAATATATTCTATGCATAGAATGCAATCTATGTATTCTATGCATAGAATGCATAAAATACATTGATTACATAGAAGGCATTGTATGTAATCAATGTATTCTATGTATTCTATGCATCGAATGCATAGAATGCAATCTATGTATTCTATGCATAGAGTGCATAGATTACATGGAACGCATTCTATGCATTCTATGTCTTCTATGTCTTCTATGTATTTCATGCATAGAATGCATCGAATGCAATCTATGTATTCTACGCATAAAATGCATAGATTACATGGGATGCATAGAGTGCATAGAATGCATTCTTTGTGATAAATGTATTCTATGCATTCTATGCATAAAAAGTACTCTATGCATCAATACCATAGAATACATAGAATGCATAGATTACAAGGAATGCATAGAGTGCATAGAATGCAACCTATGTATTCCATATATTCCATGCATAGAATGCATAGAATACATAGAAGACATAGAGTTCTATGTATTCTATGCATAGAGTGCATAGATTACGTGGAACGCATTTTATGCATTCTATGTATTCTATGTATTCTATGCATCGGACGCATAGAATGCAATCTATGTATTCTATGCATAGAATGATGCATAGAACACATGGAAGATATAGAATTATAAGTATTCTATGCACATAATGCATTCTATAGAGTGCACAGATTACATGGACACATTTTATGCATTCTATGTCTTCTATGTATTCTATGCATCGGATGCATAGAATGCAATCTATGTATTCTATGCATAGAACGCATAGATTACATGGAATGCATAGAATGTATTCTATGCATAGAACGCATAGATTACATGGAATGTATAGAGTGCATGGAATGCAACCTATGTATTCTATATATTCCATGCATAGAATGCATAGAATACATAGAAGACATAGAGTTCTATGTATTCTATGCATAGAGTGCATAGATTACATGGAACGCATTTTATGCATTCTATGTCTTCTATGTATTCTATGCATAGAATGCATAGAATGCATAGAATGCAATCTATGTATTCTATGCATAGAACGCATAAATTACATGGAATGCATATAGTGCATAGAATGTATTCTATGCATAGAACGCATAGATTATATGGAATGTATAGAGTGCACAGAATGCATTCCATGTGATCAATATATTCTATGCATAGAATGCGATCTACGTATTCTATGCATACAGTGCATAGAATACATAGAAGACATAGAGTTCTATGTATTCTATGCATAGAGTGCATAGATTACATGGAACGCATTTTATGCATTCTATGTCTTCTATGTATTCTATGTATTCTATGCATAGAATGCATAGAATGCATAGAATGCAATCTATGTATTCTATGCATAGAATGCATAGGTTACATTGAATGCATAGAGTGCACAGAATGCATTCTATGTGATCAATGTATTCTACGCATAGAATGCAATCTATGTAGTCTATGCATAGAATGCATAAAATACATTGACCACATACAATGCCCTCTATGTAATCAATGTATTCTATGTATTCTATGCATAGAACGCATAGATTACATGGAATGCATAGAGTGCATAGAATGTATTCTATGCATAGAACGCATAGATTACATGGAATGTATATAGTGCATCGAACGCATTCTATGTGATCAATATATTCTATGCATAGAATGCAATCTATGTATTCTATGCATAGAATGCATAAAATACATTGATTACAAACAATGCCTTCTATGTAATCAATGTATTCTATGTATTCTATGCATCGAGTGCATAGAATGCAATCTATGTATTCTATGCATAGAGTGCATAGATTACATGGAACGCATTCTATGCATTCTATGTCTTCTATGTCTTCTATGTATTTCATGCATAGAATGCATCGAATGCAATCTATGTATTCTACGCATAAAATGCATAGATTACATGGGATGCATAGAGTGCATAGAATGCATTCTTTGTGATAAATGTATTCTATGCATTCTATGCATAAAAAGTACTCTATGCATCAATACCATAGAATACATAGAATGCATAGATTACAAGGAATGCATAGAGTGCATAGAATGCAACCTATGTATTCCATATATTCCATGCATAGAATGCATAGAATACATAGAAGACATAGAGTTCTATGTATTCTATGCATAGAGTGCATAGATTACGTGGAACGCATTTTATGCATTCTATGTCTTCTATGTATTCTATGTATTCTATGCATAGAATGCATAGAATGCAATCTATGTATTCTATGCATAGAATGCATAGGTTACATTGAATGCATAGAGTGCACAGAATGCATTCTATGTGATCAATGCATTCTATGCATAGAATGCAATCGATGTATTCTATGCATAGATTGCATAAAATACATTGATTACATACAATGCATTCTATGTATTCTATGTATTCTATGCATCGGACGCATAGAATGCAATCTATGTATTCTATGCATAGAATGATGCATAGAACACATGGAAGATATAGAATTATAAGTATTCTATGCACATAATGCATTCTATAGAGTGCACAGATTACATGGACACATTTTATGCATTCTATGTCTTCTATGTATTCTATGCATCGGATGCATAGAATGCAATCTATGTATTCTATGCATAGAACGCATAGATTACATGGAATGCATAGAATGTATTCTATGCATAGAACGCATAGATTACATGGAATGTATAGAGTGCATGGAATGCAACCTATGTATTCTATATATTCCATGCATAGAATGCATAGAATACATAGAAGACATAGAGTTCTATGTATTCTATGCATAGAGTGCATAGATTACATGGAACGCATTTTATGCATTCTATGTCTTCTATGTATTCTATGTATTCTATGCATAGAATGCATAGAATGCAATCTATGTATTCTATGCATAGAATGCATCGGTTACATGGAATGCATATAGTGCATAGAATGTATTCCATGCATAGAACGCATAGATTACATGGAATGTATAGAGTGCACAGAATGCATTCTATGTGATCAATATATTCTATGCATAGAATGCAATCTATGTATTCTATGCATAGAATGCATAAAATACATTGATTACATACAATGCCTTCTACGTAATCAATGTATTCTATGTATTCTATGCATCGAATGCATAGAATGCAATCTATGTATTCTATGCATAGAGTGCATAGATTACATGGACACATTTTATGCATTCTATGTCTTCAATGTATTCTATGTATTCTATGCATAGAATGCATAGAATGCATAGAATGCAATCTATGTATTCTATGCATAGAATGCATAGGTTACATTGAATGCATAAAGTGCACAGAATGCATTCTATGTGATCAATGTATTCTATGCATAGAATGCAGTCTATGTATTCTATGCATAGAGTGCATAGATTACATGGAACGCATTCTATGCATTCTATGTCTTCTATGTCTTCTATGTATTTCATGCATAGAATGCATCGAATGCAATCTATGTATTCTATGCATAGAATGCATAGATTACATGGGATGCATAGAGTGCATAGAATGCATTCTTTGTGATAAATGTATTCTATGCATTCTATGCATAAAAAGTACTCTATGCATCAATACCATAGAATACATAGAATGCATAGATTACAAGGAATGCATAGAGTGCCTAGAATGCAACCTATGTATTCTATATATTCCATGCATAGAATGCATAGAATACATAGAAGACATAGAGTTCTATGTATTCTATGCATAGAGTGCATAGATTACATGGAACGCATTTTATGCATTCTATGTCTTCTATGTATTCTATGTATTCTATGCATAGAATGCATAGAATGCATAGAATGCAATCTATGTATTCTATGCATAGAATGCATAGGTTACATTGAATGCATAGAGTGCACAGAATGCATTCTATGTGATCAATGTATTCTATGCATAGAATGCAATCGATGTATTCTATGCATAGATTGCATAAAATACATTGATTACATACAATGCATTCTATGTATTCTATGTATTCTATGTATTCTATGCATCGGACGCATAGAATGCAATCTATGTATTCTATGCATAGAATGATGCATAGAACACATGGAAGATATAGAATTATAAGTATTCTATGCACATAATGCATTCTATGTCTTCTATGTATTCTATGCATAGAATGCATAGAATGCAATCTATGTATTCTATGCATAGAGCGCATAGATTACATGGAATGCATATAGTGCATAGAATGTATTCTATGCATAGAACGCATAGATTACATGGAATGTATAGAGTGCACAGAATGCATTCTATGTGATCAATATATTCTATGCATAGAATGCAATCTATGTAGTCTATGCATAGAATGCATAAAATACATTGATCACATACAATGCCTTCTACGTAATCAATGTATTCTATTTATTCTATGCATAGAACGCATAGATTACATGGAATGTATATAGTTCATAGAATGCATTCTATGTGATCAATATATTCCAAGCATAGAATGCAATCTATGTATTCTATGCATAGAATGCATAAAATACATTGATTACATACAATGCCTTCTATGTAATCAATGTATTCTATGTATTCTATGCATCGAATGCATAGAATGCAATCTATGTATTCTATGCATAGAATGCATGGATTACATGGAATGCATAGAGTGCATAAAATATATTCTATGCATAGAATGCATAGAATGCATAGAATACATAGAAGACATAGAATTCTATGTATTCTTTGCACAGAGTGCATAGATTACATCGAACGCATTCTATGCATTCTATACCTTCTATGTCTTCTATGTATTCTATGCATAGAATGCAGAGAATGCAATTTATGTATTCTATGCATAGAATGCATAGATTACATGGAATGCATAGAATGTATTCTATGCATAGAACGCATAGAATACATGGAATGTATAGAGTGCACAGAATGCATTCAATGTGATCAATATATTCTATGCATAGAATGCAATCTATGTATTCTATGCATAGAATGCATAAAATACATTGATTACATACAATGCCTTCTATGTAATCAATGTATTCTATGTATTCTATGCATAGAACGCATAGATTACATGGAATGCATAGAGTGCATAGAATGTATTCTATGCATAGAACGCATAGATTACATGGAATGTATATAGTGCATCGAACGCATTTTATGTGATCAATATATTCTATGCATAGAATGCAATCTATGTATTCTATGCATAGAATGCATAAAATACATTGATTACATACAATGCCTTCTATGTAATCAATGTATTCTATGTATTCTATGCATGGAATGCATAGAATGCAATCTATGTATTCTATGCATAGAGTGCATAGATTACATGGAACGCATTCTATGCATTCTATGTCTTCTATGTCTTCTATGTATTTCATGCATAGAATGCATCGAATGCAATCTATGTATTCTACGCATAAAATGCATAGATTACATGGGATGCATAGAGTGCATAGAATGCATTCTTTGTGATAAATGTATTCTATGCATTCTATGCATAAAAAGTACTCTATGCATCAATACCATAGAATACATAGAATGCATAGATTACAAGGAATGCATAGAGTGCATAGAATGCAACCTATGTATTCCATATATTCCATGCATAGAATGCATAGAATACATAGAAGACATAGAGTTCTATGTATTCTATGCATAGAGTGCATAGATTACGTGGAACGCATTTTATGCATTCTATGTCTTCTATGTATTCTATGTATTCTATGCATAGAATGCATAGAATGCATAGAATGCAATCTATGTATTCTATGCATAGAATGCATAGGTTACATTGAATGCATAGAGTGCACAGAATGCATTCTATGTGATCAATGCATTCTATGCATAGAATGCAATCGATGTATTCTATGCATAGATTGCATAAAATACATTGATTACATACAATGCATTCTATGTATTCTATGTATTCTATGCATCGGACGCATAGAATGCAATCTATGTATTCTATGCATAGAATGATGCATAGAACACATGGAAGATATAGAATTATAAGTATTCTATGCACATAATGCATTCTATAGAGTGCACAGATTACATGGACACATTTTATGCATTCTATGTCTTCTATGTATTCTATGCATCGGATGCATAGAATGCAATCTATGTATTCTATGCATAGAACGCATAGATTACATGGAATGCATAGAATGTATTCTATGCATAGAACGCATAGATTACATGGAATGTATAGAGTGCATGGAATGCAACCTATGTATTCTATATATTCCATGCATAGAATGCATAGAATACATAGAAGACATAGAGTTCTATGTATTCTATGCATAGAGTGCATAGATTACATGGAACGCATTTTATGCATTCTATGTCTTCTATGTATTCTATGTATTCTATGCATAGAATGCATAGAATGCAATCTATGTATTCTATGCATAGAATGCATAGGTTACATGGAATGCATATAGTGCATAGAATGTATTCCATGCATAGAACGCATAGATTACATGGAATGTATAGAGTGCACAGAATGCATTCTATGTGATCAATATATTCTATGCATAGAATGCAATCTATGTATTCTATGCATAGAATGCATAAAATACATTGATTACATACAATGCCTTCTATGTAATCAATGTATTCTATTTATTCTATGCATAGAACGCATAGATTACATGGTGTGCATAGAGTGCATAGAATTTATTCTATGCATAGAATGCATAGATTACATGGAATGTATAGAGTGCATAGAATGCATTCTATGTGCTCAATATATTCTATGCATAGAATGCAATCTATGTATTCTATGTATTCTATGCATCGGATGCATAGAATGCAATCTATGTATTCTATGCATAGAATGATGCATAGAATACATGGAAGATATAGAATTATAAGTACTCTATGCACATAATGCATTCTATGTCTTCTATGTATTCTATGCATAGAATGCATAGAATGCATAGAATGCAATCTATGTATTCTATGCATAGAACGCATAAATTACATGGAATGCATATAGTGCATAGAATGTATTCTATGCATAGAACGCATAGATTATATGGAATGTATAGAGTACACAGAATGCATTCCATGTGATCAATATATTCTATGCATAGAATGCGATCTACGTATTCTATGCATACAGTGCATAGAATACATAGAAGACATAGAGTTCTATGTATTCTATGCATAGAGTGCATAGATTACATGGAACGCATTTTATGCATTCTATGTCTTCTATGTATTCTATGTATTCTATGCATAGAATGCATAGAATGCATAGAATGCAATCTATGTATTCTATGCATAGAATGCATAGGTTACATTGAATGCATAGAGTGCACAGAATGCATTCTATGTGATCAATGTATTCTACGCATAGAATGCAATCTATGTATTCTATGCATAGAATGCATAAAATACATTGACCACATACAATGCCTTCTATGTAATCAATGTATTCTATGTATTCTATGCATCGAATGCATAGAATGCAATATATGTATTCTATGCATAGAGTGCATAGATAACATGGAACGCATTCTATGCATTCTATGTCTTCTATGTCTTCTATGTATTTCATGCATAGAATGCATAGAATGCAATTTATGTATTCTATGCATAGAATGCATAGATTACATGGGATGCATAGAGTGCATAGAATGCATTCTTTGTGATAAATGTATTTTATGCATTCTATGCATAAAAAGGTATTCTATGCATCAATACCATAGAATACATAGAATGCATAGATTACAAGGAATGCATAGAGTGCATAGAATGCAACCAATGTATTCTGTATATTTCATGCATAGAATGCATAGAATACATAGAACACATAGAGTTCTATGTATTCTATGCATAGAGTGCATAGATTACATGGAACGCATTTTATGCATTCTATGTCTTCTATGTATTCTATGCATAGAATGCATAGAATGCATAGAATGCAATCTATGTATTCTATGCATAGAATGCATAGGTTACATTGAATGCATAGAGTGCACAGAATGCATTCTATGTGATCAATGTATTCTACGCATAGAATGCAATCTATGTATTCTATGCATAGAATGCATAAAATACATTGATTACATACAATGCCTTCTATGTAATCAATGTATTCTATGTATTCTATGCATAGAACGCATAGATTACATGGAATGCATAGAGTGCATAGAATGTATTCTATGCATAGAATGCATAGATTACATGGAATGTATAGAGTGCATAGAATGCATTCTATGTGATCAATATATTCTATGCATAGAATGCAATCTATGTATTCTATGCATAGAATGATGCATAGAACACATGGAAGATATAGAATTATAAGTATTCTATGCACATAATGCATTCTATGTCTTCTATGTATTCTATGCATAGAATGCATAGAATGCATAAAATGCAATCTATGTATTCTATGCATAGAACGCATAGATTACATGGAACGCATATAGTGCATAGAATGTATTCCATGCATAGAACGCATAGATTACATGGAATGTATAGAGTGCACAGAATGCATTCTATGTGATCAATATATTCTATGCATAGAATGCAATCTATGTATTCTATGCATAGAATGCATAGGTTACATTGAATGCATAGAGTGCACAGAATGCATTCTATGTGATCAATGTATTCTACGCATAGAATGCAATCTATGTATTCTATGCATAGAATGCATAAAATACATTGACCACATACAATGCCTTCTATGTAATCAATGTATTCTATGTATTCTATGCATCGAATGCATAGAATGCAATATATGTATTCTATGCATAGAGTGCATAGATAACATGGAACGCATTCTATGCATTCTATGTCTTCTATGTCTTCTATGTATTTCATGCATAGAATGCATAGAATGCAATTTATGTATTCTATGCATAGAATGCATAGATTACATGGGATGCATAGAGTGCATAGAATGCATTCTTTGTGATAAATGTATTTTATGCATTCTATGCATAAAAAGGTATTCTATGCATCAATACCATAGAATACATAGAATGCATAGATTACAAGGAATGCATAGAGTGCATAGAATGCAACCAATGTATTTTGTATATTCCATGCATAGAATGCATAGAATACATAGAACACATAGAGTTCTATGTATTCTATGCATAGAGTGCATAGATTACATGGAACGCATTTTATGCATTCTATGTCTTCTACGTATTCTATGTATTCTATGCATAGAATGCATAGAATGCATAGAATGCATAGAATGCAATCTATGTATTCTATGCATAGAATGCATAGGTTACATTGAATGCATAGAGTGCACAGAATGCATTCTATGTGATCAATGTATTCTACGCATAGAATGCAATCTATGTATTCTATGCATAGAATGCATAAAATACATTGATTACATACAATGCCTTCTATGTAATCAATGTATTCTATGTATTCTATGCATAGAACGCATAGATTACATGGAATGCATAGAGTGCATAGAATGTATTCTATGCATAGAATGCATAGATTACATGGAATGTATAGTGCATAGAATGCATTCTATGTGATCAATATATTCTATGCATAGAATGCAATCTATGTATTCTATGCATAGAATGATGCGTAGAACACATGGGAGATATAGAATTATAAGTATTCTATGCACATAATGCATTCTATGTCTTCTATGTATTCTATGCATAGAATGCATAGAATGCATAAAATGCAATCTATGTAGTCTATGCATAGAACGCATAGATTACATGGAACGCATATAGTGCATAGAATGTATTCCATGCATAGAACGCATAGATTACATGGAATGTATAGAGTGCACAGAATGCATTCTATGTGATCAATATATTCTATGCATAGAATGCAATCTATGTATTCTATGCATAGAATGCATAAAATACATTGATTACATACAATGCCTTCTATGTAATCAATGTATTCTATTTATTCTATGCATAGAACGCATAGATTACATGGTATGCATAGAGTGCATAGAATGTATTCTATGCATAGAACGCATAGATTACATGGAATGTATATAGTGCATAGAACGCATTCTATGTGATCAATATATTCTATGCATAGAATGCAATCTATGTATTCTATGCATAGAATGCATAAAATACATTGATTACATACAATGCCTTCTATGTAATCAATGTATTCTATGTATTCTATGCATCGAATGCATAGAATGCAATCTATGCATTCTATGCATAGAGTGCATAGATTACGTGGAACGCATTTTATGCATTCTATGTCTTCTATGTATTCTATGTATTCTATGCATAGAATGCATAGAATGCAATCTATGTATTCTATGCATAGAATGCATAGAATGCAATCTATGTATTCTATGCATAGAATGCATAGGTTACATTGAATGCATAGAGTGCACAGAATGCATTCTATGTGATCAATGCATTCTATGCATAGAATGCAATCGATGTATTCTATGCGTAGATTGCATAAAATACATTGATTACATACAATGCATTCTATGTATTCTATGTATTCTATGCATCGGACGCATAGAATGCAATCTATGTATTCTATGCATAGAATGATGCATAGAACACATGGAAGATATAGAATTATAAGTATTCTATGCACATAATGCATTCTATAGAGTGCACAGATTACATGGACACATTTTATGCATTCTATGTCTTCTATGTATTCTATGCATCGGATGCATAGAATGCAATCTATGTATTCTATGCATAGAACGCATAGATTACATGGAATGCATAGAATGTATTCTATGCATAGAATGCATAGATTACATGGAATGTATAGAGTGCATAGAATGCATTCTATGTGATCAATATATTCTATGCATAGAATGCAATCTATGTATTCTATGCATAGAATGATGCATAGAACACATGGAAGATATAGAATTATAAGTATTCTATGCACATAATGCATTCTATGTCTTCTATGTATTCTATGCATAGAATGCATAGAATGCATAAAATGCAATCTATGTATTCTATGCATAGAACGCATAGATTACATGGAACGCATATAGTGCATAGAATGTATTCCATGCATAGAACGCATAGATTACATGGAATGTATAGAGTGCACAGAATGCATTCTATGTGATCAATATATTCTATGCATAGAATGCAATCTATGTATTCTATGCATAGAACGCATAGATTACATGGAATGTATAGAGTGCATGGAATGCAACCTATGTATTCTATATATTCCATGCATAGAATGCATAGAATACATAGAAGACATAGAGTTCTATGTATTCTATGCGTAGAGTGCATAGATTACATGGAACGCATTTTATGCATTCTATGCATTCTATGTATTCTATGCATAGAATACATAGAATGCATAGAATGCAATCTATGTATTCTATGCATAGAACGCATAGATTACATGGAATGCATATAGTGCATAGAATGTATTCTATGCATAGAACGCATAGATTATATGGAATGTATAGAGTGCACAGAATGCATTCCATGTGATCAATATATTCTATGCATAGAATGCGATCTACGTATTCTATGCATACAGTGCATAGAATACATAGAAGACATAGAGTTCTATGTATTCTATGCATAGAGTGCATAGATTACATGGAACGCATTTTATGCATTCTATGTCTTCTATGTATTCTATGTATTCTATGCATAGAATGCATAGAATGCAATCTATGTATTCTATGCATAGAATGCATAGGTTACATTGAATGCATAGAGTGCACAGAATGCATTCTATGTGATCAATGTATTCTACGCATAGAATGCAATCTATGTATTCTATGCATAGAATGCATAAAATACATTGACCACATACAATGCCTTCTATGTAATCAATGTATTCTATGTATTCTATGCATCGAATGCATAGAATGCAATATATGTATTCTATGCATAGAGTGCATAGATAACATGGAACGCATTCTATGCATTCTATGTCTTCTATGTCTTCTATGTATTTCATGCATAGAATGCATAGAATGCAATTTATGTATTCTATGCATAGAATGCATAGATTACATGGGATGCATAGAGTGCATAGAATGCATTCTTTGTGATAAATGTATTTTATGCATTCTATGCATAAAAAGGTATTCTATGCATCAATACCATAGAATACATAGAATGCATAGATTACAAGGAATGCATAGAGTGCATAGAATGCAACCAATGTATTTTGTATATTCCATGCATAGAATGCATAGAATACATAGAACACATAGAGTTCTATGTATTCTATGCATAGAGTGTATAGATTACATGGAACGCATTTTATGCATTCTATGTCTTCTACGTATTCTATGTATTCTATGCATAGAATGCATAGAATGCATAGAATGCATAGAATGCAATCTATGTATTCTATGCATAGAATGCATAGGTTACATTGAATGCATAGAGTGCACAGAATGCATTCTATGTGATCAATGTATTCTACGCATAGAATGCAATCTATGTATTCTATGCATAGAATGCATAAAATACATTGATTACATACAATGCCTTCTATGTAATCAATGTATTCTATGTATTCTATGCATAGAACGCATAGATTACATGGAATGCATAGAGTGCATAGAATGTATTCTATGCATAGAATGCATAGATTACATGGAATGTATAGTGCATAGAATGCATTCTATGTGATCAATATATTCTATGCATAGAATGCAATCTATGTATTCTATGCATAGAATGATGCGTAGAACACATGGGAGATATAGAATTATAAGTATTCTATGCACATAATGCATTCTATGTCTTCTATGTATTCTATGCATAGAATGCATAGAATGCATAAAATACAATCTATGTAGTCTATGCATAGAACGCATAGATTACATGGAACGCATATAGTGCATAGAATGTATTCCATGCATAGAACGCATAGATTACATGGAATGTATAGAGTGCACAGAATGCATTCTATGTGATCAATATATTCTATGCATAGAATGCAATCTATGTATTCTATGCATAGAATGCATAAAATACATTGATTACATACAATGCCTTCTATGTAATCAATGTATTCTATTTATTCTAT
The DNA here is from genome assembly GCA_935421135.1 of Bugulina stolonifera. Taxonomy (NCBI): domain Eukaryota; kingdom Metazoa; phylum Bryozoa; class Gymnolaemata; order Cheilostomatida; family Bugulidae; genus Bugulina; species Bugulina stolonifera. The sequence continues at coordinate 378,819 of OW285195.1, read as the reverse complement.
GCATAGAACGCATAGATTACATGGTATGCATAGAGTGCATAGAATGTATTCTATGCATAGAACGCATAGATTACATGGAATGTATATAGTGCATAGAACGCATTCTATGTGATCAATATATTCTATGCATAGAATGCAATCTATGTATTCTATGCATAGAATGCATAAAATACATTGATTACATACAATGCCTTCTATGTAATCAATGTATTCTATGTATTCTATGCATCGAATGCATAGAATGCAATCTATGTATTCTATGCATAGAGTGCATAGATTACGTGGAACGCATTTTATGCATTCTATGTCTTCTATGTATTCTATGTATTCTATGCATAGAATGCATAGAATGCAATCTATGTATTCTATGCATAGAATGCATAGGTTACATTGAATGCATAGAGTGCACAGAATGCATTCTATGTGATCAATGTATTCTACGCATAGAATGCAATTTATGCATTCTATGCATAGAATGCATAAAATACATTGATTACATACAATGCCTTCTATGTAATCAATGTATTATATGTATTCTATGCATAGAACGCATAGATTACATGGAATGCATAGAGTGCATAGAATGTATTCTATGCATAGAATGCATAGATTACATGGAATGTATAGTGCATAGAATGCATTCTATGTGATCAATATATTCTATGCATAGAATGCAATCTATGTATTCTATGCATAGAATGATGCATAGAACACATGGGAGATATAGAATTATAAGTATTCTATGCACATAATGCATTCTATGTCTTCTATGTCTTCTATGCATAGAATGCATAGAATGCATAAAATGCAATCTATGTATTCTATGCATAGAACGCATAGATTACATGGAACGCATATAGTGCATAGAATGTATTCCATGCATAGAACGCATAGATTACATGGAATGTATAGAGTGCACAGAATGCATTCTATGTGATCAATATATTCTATGCATAGAATGCAATCTATGTATTCTATGCATAGAATGCATAAAATACATTGATTACATACAATGCCTTCTATGTAATCAATGTATTCTATTTATTCTATGCATAGAACGCATAGATTACATGGTATGCATAGAGTGCATAGAATGTATTCTATGCATAGAACGCATAGATTACATGGAATGTATATAGTGCATAGAACGCATTCTATGTGATCAATATATTCTATGCATAGAATGCAATCTATGTATTCTATGCATAGAGTGCATAGATTACATGGAACGCATTCTATGCATTCTATGTCTTCTATGTCTTCTATGTATTTCATGCATAGAATGCATCGAATGCAATCTATGTATTCTACGCATAAAATGCATAGATTACATGGGATGCATAGAGTGCATAGAATGCATTCTTTGTGATAAATGTATTCTATGCATTCTATGCATAAAAAGTACTCTATGCATCAATACCATAGAATACATAGAATGCATAGATTACAAGGAATGCATAGAGTGCATAGAATGCAACCTATGTATTCCATATATTCCATGCATAGAATGCATAGAATACATAGAAGACATAGAGTTCTATGTATTCTATGCATAGAGTGCATAGATTACGTGGAACGCATTTTATGCATTCTATGTCTTCTATGTATTCTATGTATTCTATGCATAGAATGCATAGAATGCATAGAATGCAATCTATGTATTCTATGCATAGAATGCATAGGTTACATTGAATGCATAGAGTGCACAGAATGCATTCTATGTGATCAATGCATTCTATGCATAGAATGCAATCGATGTATTCTATGCATAGATTGCATAAAATACATTGATTACATACAATGCATTCTATGTATTCTATGTATTCTATGCATCGGACGCATAGAATGCAATCTATGTATTCTATGCATAGAATGATGCATAGAACACATGGAAGATATAGAATTATAAGTATTCTATGCACATAATGCATTCTATAGAGTGCACAGATTACATGGACACATTTTATGCATTCTATGTCTTCTATGTATTCTATGCATCGGATGCATAGAATGCAATCTATGTATTCTATGCATAGAACGCATAGATTACATGGAATGCATAGAATGTATTCTATGCATAGAACGCATAGATTACATGGAATGTATAGAGTGCATGGAATGCAACCTATGTATTCTATATATTCCATGCATAGAATGCATAGAATACATAGAAGACATAGAGTTCTATGTATTCTATGCATAGAGTGCATAGATTACATGGAACGCATTTTATGCATTCTATGTCTTCTATGTATTCTATGCATAGAATGCATAGAATGCATAGAATGCATAGAATGCAATCTATGTATTCTATGCATAGAACGCATAGATTACATGGAATGCATATAGTGCATAGAATGTATTCTATGCATAGAACGCATAGATTATATGGAATGTATAGAGTGCACAGAATGCATTCCATGTGATCAATATATTCTATGCATAGAATGCGATCTACGTATTCTATGCATACAGTGCATAGAATACATAGAAGACATAGAGTTCTATGTATTCTATGCATAGAGTGCATAGATTACATGGAACGCATTTTATGCATTCTATGTCTTCTATGTATTCTATGTATTCTATGCATAGAATGCATAGAATGCATAGAATGCAATCTATGTATTCTATGCATAGAATGCATAGGTTACATTGAATGCATAGAGTGCACAGAATGCATTCTATGTGATCAATGTATTCTACGCATAGAATGCAATCTATGTATTCTATGCATAGAATGCATAAAATACATTGACCACATACAATGCCTTCTATGTAATCAATGTATTCTATGTATTCTATGCATCGAATGCATAGAATGCAATATATGTATTCTATGCATAGAGTGCATAGATAACATGGAACGCATTCTATGCATTCTATGTCTTCTATGTCTTCTATGTATTTCATGCATAGAATGCATAGAATGCAATTTATGTATTCTATGCATAGAATGCATAGATTACATGGGATGCATAGAGTGCATAGAATGCATTCTTTGTGATAAATGTATTTTATGCATTCTATGCATAAAAAGGTATTCTATGCATCAATACCATAGAATACATAGAATGCATAGATTACAAGGAATGCATAGAGTGCATAGAATGCAACCAATGTATTCTGTATATTTCATGCATATAATGCATAGAATACATAGAACACATAGAGTTCTATGTATTCTATGCATAGAGTGCATAGATTACATGGAACGCATTTTATGCATTCTATGTCTTCTATGTATTCTATGCATAGAATGCATAGAATGCATAGAATGCATAGAATGCAATCTATGTATTCTATGCATAGAATGCATAGGTTACATTGAATGCATAGAGTGCACAGAATGCATTCTATGTGATCAATGTATTCTACGCATAGAATGCAATCTATGTATTCTATGCATAGAATGCATAAAATACATTGATTACATACAATGCCTTCTATGTAATCAATGTATTCTATGTATTCTATGCATAGAACGCATAGATTACATGGAATGCATAGAGTGCATAGAATGTATTCTATGCATAGAATGCATAGATTACATGGAATGTATAGAGTGCATAGAATGCATTCTATGTGATCAATATATTCTATGCATAGAATGCAATCTATGTATTCTATGCATAGAATGATGCATAGAACACATGGAAGATATAGAATTATAAGTATTCTATGCACATAATGCATTCTATGTCTTCTATGTATTCTATGCATAGAATGCATAGAATGCATAAAATGCAATCTATGTATTCTATGCATAGAACGCATAGATTACATGGAACGCATATAGTGCATAGAATGTATTCCATGCATAGAACGCATAGATTACATGGAATGTATAGAGTGCACAGAATGCATTCTATGTGATCAATATATTCTATGCATAGAATGCAATCTATGTATTCTATGCATAGAACGCATAGATTACATGGAATGTATAGAGTGCATGGAATGCAACCTATGTATTCTATATATTCCATGCATAGAATGCATAGAATACATAGAAGACATAGAGTTCTATGTATTCTATGCATAGAGTGCATAGATTACATGGAACGCATTTTATGCATTCTATGCATTCTATGTATTCTATGCATAGAATGCATAGAATGCAATCTATGTATTCTATGCATAGAGTGCATAGATTACATGGAACGCATTCTATGCATTCTATGTATTCTATGTATTCTATGCATCGGATGCATAGAATGCAATCTATGTATTCTATGCATAGAATGATGCATAGAATACGTGGAAGATATAGAATTATAAGTATTCTATGCACATAATGCATTCTATGCCTTCTATGTATTCTATGCATAGAATGCATAGAATGCATAGAATGCAATCTATGTATTCTATGCATAGAACGCATAGATTTCATGGAATGCATATAGTGCATAGAATGTATTCTATGCATAGAACGCATAGATTACATTGAATGTATAGAGTGCACAGAATGCATTCTATGTGATCAATATATTCTATGCATAGAATGCAATCTATGTATTCTATGCATAGATTGCATAAAATACATTGATTACATACAATGCCTTCTATGTAATCAATGTATTCTATGTATTCCATGCATAGAGTGCATAGAATACATAGAAGACTTAGAGTTCTAAGTATTCTATGCATAGAGTGCATAGATTACATGGAACGCATTCTATGCATTCTATGTCTTCTATGTATTTCATGCATAGAATGCATCGAATGGAATCTATGTATTCTACGCATAAAATGCATAGATTACATGGGATGCATAGAGTGCATAGAATGCATTCTTTGTGATAAATGTATTCTATGCATTCTATGCATAAAAAGTACTCTATGCATCATTACCATAGAATACATAGAATGCATAGATTACAAGGAATGCATAGAGTGCATAGAATGCAACCTATGTATTCCATATATTCCATGCATAGAATGCATAGAATACATAGAAGACATAGAGTTCTATGTATTCTATGCATAGAGTGCATAGATTACATGGAACGCATTTTATGCATTCTATGTCTTCTATGTATTCTATGCATAGAATGCATAGAATGCATAGAATGCAATCTATGTATTCTATGCATAGAACGCATAGATTACATGGAATGCATATAGTGCATAGAATGTATTCTATGCATAGAACGCATAGATTATATGGAATGTATAGAGTGCACAGAATGCATTCCATGTGATCAATATATTCTATGCATAGAATGCGATCTACGTATTCTATGCATACAGTGCATAGAATACATAGAAGACATAGAGTTCTATGTATTCTATGCATAGAGTGCATAGATTACATGGAACGCATTTTATGCATTCTATGTCTTCTATGTATTCTATGTATTCTATGCATAGAATGCATAGAATGCATAGAATGCAATCTATGTATTCTATGCATAGAATGCATAGGTTACATTGAATGCATAGAGTGCACAGAATGCATTCTATGTGATCAATGTATTCTACGCATAGAATGCAATCTATGTATTCTATGCATAGAATGCATAAAATACATTGACCACATACAATGCCTTCTATGTAATCAATGTATTCTATGTATTCTATGCATCGAATGCATAGAATGCAATATATGTATTCTATGCATAGAGTGCATAGATAACATGGAACGCATTCTATGCATTCTATGTCTTCTATGTCTTCTATGTATTTCATGCATAGAATGCATAGAATGCAATTTATGTATTCTATGCATAGAATGCATAGATTACATGGGATGCATAGAGTGCATAGAATGCATTCTTTGTGATAAATGTATTTTATGCATTCTATGCATAAAAAGGTATTCTATGCATCAATACCATAGAATACATAGAATGCATAGATTACAAGGAATGCATAGAGTGCATAGAATGCAACCAATGTATTCTGTATATTTCATGCATATAATGCATAGAATACATAGAACACATAGAGTTCTATGTATTCTATGCATAGAGTGCATAGATTACATGGAACGCATTTTATGCATTCTATGTCTTCTATGTATTCTATGCATAGAATGCATAGAATGCATAGAATGCAATCTATGTATTCTATGCATAGAATGCATAGGTTACATTGAATGCATAGAGTGCACAGAATGCATTCTATGTGATCAATGTATTCTACGCATAGAATGCAATCTATGTATTCTATGCATAGAATGCATAAAATACATTGATTACATACAATGCCTTCTATGTAATCAATGTATTCTATGTATTCTATGCATAGAACGCATAGATTACATGGAATGCATAGAGTGCATAGAATGTATTCTATGCATAGAATGCATAGATTACATGGAATGTATAGAGTGCATAGAATGCATTCTATGTGATCAATATATTCTATGCATAGAATGCAATCTATGTATTCTATGCATAGAATGATGCATAGAACACATGGAAGATATAGAATTATAAGTATTCTATGCACATAATGCATTCTATGTCTTCTATGTATTCTATGCATAGAATGCATAGAATGCATAAAATGCAATCTATGTATTCTATGCATAGAACGCATAGATTACATGGAACGCATATAGTGCATAGAATGTATTCCATGCATAGAACGCATAGATTACATGGAATGTATAGAGTGCACAGAATGCATTCTATGTGATCAATATATTCTATGCATAGAATGCAATCTATGTATTCTATGCATAGAACGCATAGATTACATGGAATGTATAGAGTGCATGGAATGCAACCTATGTATTCTATATATTCCATGCATAGAATGCATAGAATACATAGAAGACATAGAGTTCTATGTATTCTATGCATAGAGTGCATAGATTACATGGAACGCATTTTATGCATTCTATGCATTCTATGTATTCTATGCATAGAATGCATAGAATGCAATCTATGTATTCTATGCATAGAGTGCATAGATTACATGGAACGCATTCTATGCATTCTATGTATTCTATGTATTCTATGCATCGGATGCATAGAATGCAATCTATGTATTCTATGCATAGAATGATGCATAGAATACGTGGAAGATATAGAATTATAAGTATTCTATGCACATAATGCATTCTATGCCTTCTATGTATTCTATGCATAGAATGCATAGAATGCATAGAATGCAATCTATGTATTCTATGCATAGAACGCATAGATTTCATGGAATGCATATAGTGCATAGAATGTATTCTATGCATAGAACGCATAGATTACATTGAATGTATAGAGTGCACAGAATGCATTCTATGTGATCAATATATTCTATGCATAGAATGCAATCTATGTATTCTATGCATAGATTGCATAAAATACATTGATTACATACAATGCCTTCTATGTAATCAATGTATTCTATGTATTCCATGCATAGAGTGCATAGAATACATAGAAGACTTAGAGTTCTAAGTATTCTATGCATAGAGTGCATAGATTACATGGAACGCATTCTATGCATTCTATGTCTTCTATGTATTTCATGCATAGAATGCATCGAATGCAATCTATGTATTCTACGCATAAAATGCATAGATTACATGGGATGCATAGATTGCATAGAATGCATTCTTTGTGATAAATGTATTCTATGCATTCTATGCATAAAAAGTACTCTATGCATCAATACCATAGAATACATAGAATGCATAGATTACAAGGAATGCATAGAGTGCATAGAATGCAACCTATGTATTCCATATATTCCATGCATAGAATGCATAGAATACATAGAAGACATAGAGTTCTATGTATTCTATGCATAGAGTGCATAGATTACGTGGAACGCATTTTATGCATTCTATGTCTTCTATGTATTCTATGTATTCTATGCATAGAATGCATAGAATGCATAGAATGCAATCTATGTATTATATGCATAGAATGCATAGATTACATTAAATGCATAGAGTGCACAGAATGCATTCTATGTGATTAATGCATTCTATGCATAGAATGCAATCGATGTATTCTATGCATAGATTGCATAAAATACATTGATTACATACAATGCATTCTATGTATTCTATGTATTCTATGCATCGGACGCATAGAATGCAATCTATGTATTCTATGCATAGAATGATGCATAGAACACATGGAAGATATAGAATTACAAGTATTCTATGCACATAATGCATTCTATAGAGTGCACAGATTACATGGACACATTTTATGCATTCTATGTCTTCTATGTATTCTATGCATCGGATGCATAGAATGCAATCTATGTATTCTATGCATAGAACGCATAGATTACATGGAATGCATAGAATGTATTCTATGCATAGAACGCATAGATTACATGGAATGTATAGAGTGCATGGAATGCAACCTATGTATTCTATATATTCCATGCATAGAATGCATAGAATACATAGAAGACATAGAGTTCTATGTATTCTATGCATAGAGTGCATAGATTACATGGAACGCATTTTATGCATTCTATGTCTTCTATGTATTCTATGCATAGAATGCATAGAATGCATAGAATGCAATCTATGTATTCTATGCATAGAACGCATAAATTACATGGAATGCATATAGTGCATAGAATGTATTCTATGCATAGAACGCATAGATTATATGGAATGTATAGAGTGCACAGAATGCATTCCATGTGATCAATATATTCTATGCATAGAATGCGATCTACGTATTCTATGCATACAGTGCATAGAATACATAGAAGACATAGAGTTCTATGTATTCTATGCATAGAGTGCATAGATTACATGGAACGCATTTTATGCATTCTATGTCTTCTATGTATTCTATGTATTCTATGCATAGAATGCATAGAATGCATAGAATGCAATCTTGTATTCTATGCATAGAATGCATAGGTTACATTGAATGCATAGAGTGCACAGAATGCATTCTATGTGATCAATGTATTCTACGCATAGAATGCAATCTATGTATTCTATGCATAGAATGCATAAAATACATTGACCACATACAATGCCTTCTATGTAATCAATGTATTCTATGTATTCTATGCATCGAATGCATAGAATGCAATATATGTATTCTATGCATAGAGTGCATAGATAACATGGAACGCATTCTATGCATTCTATGTCTTCTATGTCTTCTATGTATTTCATGCATAGAATGCATAGAATGCAATTTATGTATTCTATGCATAGAATGCATAGATTACATGGGATGCATAGAGTGCATAGAATGCATTCTTTGTGATAAATGTATTTTATGCATTCTATGCATAAAAAGGTATTCTATGCATCAATACCATAGAATACATAGAATGCATAGATTACAAGGAATGCATAGAGTGCATAGAATGCAACCAATGTATTCTGTATATTTCATGCATAGAATGCATAGAATACATAGAACACATAGAGTTCTATGTATTCTATGCATAGAGTGCATAGATTACATGGAACGCATTTTATGCATTCTATGTCTTCTATGTATTCTATGCATTCTATGCATAGAATGCATAGAATGCATAGAATGCATAGAATGCAATCTATGTATTCTATGCATAGAATACATGGGATGCATAGAGTGCATAGAATGCATTCTTTGTGATAAATGTATTTTATGCATTCTATGCATAAAAAGGTATTCTATGCATCAATACCATAGAATACATAGAATGCATAGATTACAAGGAATGCATAGAGTGCATAGAATGCAACCAATGTATTCTGTATATTTCATGCATATAATGCATAGAATACATAGAACACATAGAGTTCTATGTATTCTATGCATAGAGTGCATAGATTACATGGAACGCATTTTATGCATTCTATGTCTTCTATGTATTCTATGCATAGAATGCATAGAATGCATAGAATGCATAGAATGCAATCTATGTATTCTATGCATAGAATGCATAGGTTACATTGAATGCATAGAGTGCACAGAATGCATTCTATGTGATCAATGTATTCTACGCATAGAATGCAATCTATGTATTCTATGCATAGAATGCATAAAATACATTGATTACATACAATGCCTTCTATGTAATCAATGTATTCTATGTATTCTATGCATAGAACGCATAGATTACATGGAATGCATAGAGTGCATAGAATGTATTCTATGCATAGAATGCATAGATTACATGGAATGTATAGAGTGCATAGAATGCATTCTATGTGATCAATATATTCTATGCATAGAATGCAATCTATGTATTCTATGCATAGAATGATGCATAGAACACATGGAAGATATAGAATTATAAGTATTCTATGCACATAATGCATTCTATGTCTTCTATGTATTCTATGCATAGAATGCATAGAATGCATAAAATGCAATCTATGTATTCTATGCATAGAACGCATAGATTACATGGAACGCATATAGTGCATAGAATGTATTCCATGCATAGAACGCATAGATTACATGGAATGTATAGAGTGCACAGAATGCATTCTATGTGATCAATATATTCTATGCATAGAATGCAATCTATGTATTCTATGCATAGAACGCATAGATTACATGGAATGTATAGAGTGCGTGGAATGCAACCTATGTATTCTATATATTCCATGCATAGAATGCATAGAATACATAGAAGACATAGAGTTCTATGTATTCTATGCATAGAGTGCATAGATTACATGGAACGCATTTTATGCATTCTATGCATTCTATGTATTCTATGCATAGAATGCATAGAATGCAATCTATGTATTCTATGCATAGAGTGCATAGATTACATGGAACGCATTCTATGCATTCTATGTATTCTATGTATTCTATGCATCGGATGCATAGAATGCAATCTATGTATTCTATGCATAGAATGATGCATAGAATACGTGGAAGATATAGAATTATAAGTATTCTATGCACATAATGCATTCTATGCCTTCTATGTATTCTATGCATAGAATGCATAGAATGCATAGAATGCAATCTATGTATTCTATGCATAGAACGCATAGATTTCATGGAATGCATATAGTGCATAGAATGTATTCTATGCATAGAACGCATAGATTACATTGAATGTATAGAGTGCACAGAATGCATTCTATGTGATCAATATATTCTATGCATAGAATGCAATCTATGTATTCTATGCATAGATTGCATAAAATACATTGATTACATACAATGCCTTCTATGTAATCAATGTATTCTATGTATTCCATGCATAGAGTGCATAGAATACATAGAAGACTTAGAGTTCTAAGTATTCTATGCATAGAGTGCATAGATTACATGGAACGCATTCTATGCATTCTATGTCTTCTATGTATTTCATGCATAGAATGCATCGAATGCAATCTATGTATTCTACGCATAAAATGCATAGATTACATGGGATGCATAGATTGCATAGAATGCATTCTTTGTGATAAATGTATTCTATGCATTCTATGCATAAAAAGTACTCTATGCATCAATACCATAGAATACATAGAATGCATAGATTACAAGGAATGCATAGAGTGCATAGAATGCAACCTATGTATTCCATATATTCCATGCATAGAATGCATAGAATACATAGAAGACATAGAGTTCTATGTATTCTATGCATAGAGTGCATAGATTACGTGGAACGCATTTTATGCATTCTATGTCTTCTATGTATTCTATGTATTCTATGCATAGAATGCATAGAATGCATAGAATGCAATCTATGTATTATATGCATAGAATGCATAGATTACATTAAATGCATAGAGTGCACAGAATGCATTCTATGTGATTAATGCATTCTATGCATAGAATGCAATCGATGTATTCTATGCATAGATTGCATAAAATACATTGATTACATACAATGCATTCTATGTATTCTATGTATTCTATGCATCGGACGCATAGAATGCAATCTATGTATTCTATGCATAGAATGATGCATAGAACACATGGAAGATATAGAATTACAAGTATTCTATGCACATAATGCATTCTATAGAGTGCACAGATTACATGGACACATTTTATGCATTCTATGTCTTCTATGTATTCTATGCATCGGATGCATAGAATGCAATCTATGTATTCTATGCATAGAACGCATAGATTACATGGAATGCATAGAATGTATTCTATGCATAGAACGCATAGATTACATGGAATGTATAGAGTGCATGGAATGCAACCTATGTATTCTATATATTCCATGCATAGAATGCATAGAATACATAGAAGACATAGAGTTCTATGTATTCTATGCATAGAGTGCATAGATTACATGGAACGCATTTTATGCATTCTATGTCTTCTATGTATTCTATGCATAGAATGCATAGAATGCATAGAATGCAATCTATGTATTCTATGCATAGAACGCATAAATTACATGGAATGCATATAGTGCATAGAATGTATTCTATGCATAGAACGCATAGATTATATGGAATGTATAGAGTGCACAGAATGCATTCCATGTGATCAATATATTCTATGCATAGAATGCGATCTACGTATTCTATGCATACAGTGCATAGAATACATAGAAGACATAGAGTTCTATGTATTCTATGCATAGAGTGCATAGATTACATGGAACGCATTTTATGCATTCTATGTCTTCTATGTATTCTATGTATTCTATGCATAGAATGCATAGAATGCATAGAATGCAATCTTGTATTCTATGCATAGAATGCATAGGTTACATTGAATGCATAGAGTGCACAGAATGCATTCTATGTGATCAATGTATTCTACGCATAGAATGCAATCTATGTATTCTATGCATAGAATGCATAAAATACATTGACCACATACAATGCCTTCTATGTAATCAATGTATTCTATGTATTCTATGCATCGAATGCATAGAATGCAATATATGTATTCTATGCATAGAGTGCATAGATAACATGGAACGCATTCTATGCATTCTATGTCTTCTATGTCTTCTATGTATTTCATGCATAGAATGCATAGAATGCAATTTATGTATTCTATGCATAGAATGCATAGATTACATGGGATGCATAGAGTGCATAGAATGCATTCTTTGTGATAAATGTATTTTATGCATTCTATGCATAAAAAGGTATTCTATGCATCAATACCATAGAATACATAGAATGCATAGATTACAAGGAATGCATAGAGTGCATAGAATGCAACCAATGTATTCTGTATATTTCATGCATAGAATGCATAGAATACATAGAACACATAGAGTTCTATGTATTCTATGCATAGAGTGCATAGATTACATGGAACGCATTTTATGCATTCTATGTCTTCTATGTATTCTATGTATTCTATGCATAGAATGCATAGAATGCATAGAATGCATAGAATGCAATCTATGCATTCTATGCATAGAATACATGGGATGCATAGAGTGCATAGAATGCATTCTTTGTGATAAATGTATTTTATGCATTCTATGCATAAAAAGGTATTCTATGCATCAATACCATAGAATACATAGAATGCATAGATTACAAGGAATGCATAGAGTGCATAGAATGCAACCAATGTATTCTGTATATTTCATGCATATAATGCATAGAATACATAGAACACATAGAGTTCTATGTATTCTATGCATAGAGTGCATAGATTACATGGAACGCATTTTATGCATTCTATGTCTTCTATGTATTCTATGCATAGAATGCATAGAATGCATAGAATGCATAGAATGCAATCTATGTATTCTATGCATAGAATGCATAGGTTACATTGAATGCATAGAGTGCACAGAATGCATTCTATGTGATCAATGTATTCTACGCATAGAATGCAATCTATGTATTCTATGCATAGAATGCATAAAATACATTGATTACATACAATGCCTTCTATGTAATCAATGTATTCTATGTATTCTATGCATAGAACGCATAGATTACATGGAATGCATAGAGTGCATAGAATGTATTCTATGCATAGAATGCATAGATTACATGGAATGTATAGAGTGCATAGAATGCATTCTATGTGATCAATATATTCTATGCATAGAATGCAATCTATGTATTCTATGCATAGAATGATGCATAGAACACATGGAAGATATAGAATTATAAGTATTCTATGCACATAATGCATTCTATGTCTTCTATGTATTCTATGCATAGAATGCATAGAATGCATAAAATGCAATCTATGTATTCTATGCATAGAACGCATAGATTACATGGAACGCATATAGTGCATAGAATGTATTCCATGCATAGAACGCATAGATTACATGGAATGTATAGAGTGCACAGAATGCATTCTATGTGATCAATATATTCTATGCATAGAATGCAATCTATGTATTCTATGCATAGAACGCATAGATTACATGGAATGTATAGAGTGCATGGAATGCAACCTATGTATTCTATATATTCCATGCATAGAATGCATAGAATACATAGAAGACATAGAGTTCTATGTATTCTATGCATAGAGTGCATAGATTACATGGAACGCATTTTATGCATTCTATGCATTCTATGTATTCTATGCATAGAATGCATAGAATGCAATCTATGTATTCTATGCATAGAGTGCATAGATTACATGGAACGCATTCTATGCATTCTATGTATTCTATGTATTCTATGCATCGGATGCATAGAATGCAATCTATGTATTCTATGCATAGAATGATGCATAGAATACGTGGAAGATATAGAATTATAAGTATTCTATGCACATAATGCATTCTATGCCTTCTATGTATTCTATGCATAGAATGCATAGAATGCATAGAATGCAATCTATGTATTCTATGCATAGAACGCATAGATTTCATGGAATGCATATAGTGCATAGAATGTATTCTATGCATAGAACGCATAGATTACATTGAATGTATAGAGTGCACAGAATGCATTCTATGTGATCAATATATTCTATGCATAGAATGCAATCTATGTATTCTATGCATAGATTGCATAAAATACATTGATTACATACAATGCCTTCTATGTAATCAATGTATTCTATGTATTCCATGCATAGAGTGCATAGAATACATAGAAGACTTAGAGTTCTAAGTATTCTATGCATAGAGTGCATAGATTACATGGAACGCATTCTATGCATTCTATGTCTTCTATGTATTTCATGCATAGAATGCATCGAATGCAATCTATGTATTCTACGCATAAAATGCATAGATTACATGGGATGCATAGATTGCATAGAATGCATTCTTTGTGATAAATGTATTCTATGCATTCTATGCATAAAAAGTACTCTATGCATCAATACCATAGAATACATAGAATGCATAGATTACAAGGAATGCATAGAGTGCATAGAATGCAACCTATGTATTCCATATATTCCATGCATAGAATGCATAGAATACATAGAAGACATAGAGTTCTATGTATTCTATGCATAGAGTGCATAGATTACGTGGAACGCATTTTATGCATTCTATGTCTTCTATGTATTCTATGTATTCTATGCATAGAATGCATAGAATGCATAGAATGCAATCTATGTATTATATGCATAGAATGCATAGATTACATTAAATGCATAGAGTGCACAGAATGCATTCTATGTGATTAATGCATTCTATGCATAGAATGCAATCGATGTATTCTATGCATAGATTGCATAAAATACATTGATTACATACAATGCATTCTATGTATTCTATGTATTCTATGCATCGGACGCATAGAATGCAATCTATGTATTCTATGCATAGAATGATGCATAGAACACATGGAAGATATAGAATTACAAGTATTCTATGCACATAATGCATTCTATAGAGTGCACAGATTACATGGACACATTTTATGCATTCTATGTCTTCTATGTATTCTATGCATCGGATGCATAGAATGCAATCTATGTATTCTATGCATAGAACGCATAGATTACATGGAATGCATAGAATGTATTCTATGCATAGAACGCATAGATTACATGGAATGTATAGAGTGCATGGAATGCAACCTATGTATTCTATATATTCCATGCATAGAATGCATAGAATACATAGAAGACATAGAGTTCTATGTATTCTATGCATAGAGTGCATAGATTACATGGAACGCATTTTATGCATTCTATGTCTTCTATGTATTCTATGCATAGAATGCATAGAATGCATAGAATGCAATCTATGTATTCTATGCATAGAACGCATAAATTACATGGAATGCATATAGTGCATAGAATGTATTCTATGCATAGAACGCATAGATTATATGGAATGTATAGAGTGCACAGAATGCATTCCATGTGATCAATATATTCTATGCATAGAATGCGATCTACGTATTCTATGCATACAGTGCATAGAATACATAGAAGACATAGAGTTCTATGTATTCTATGCATAGAGTGCATAGATTACATGGAACGCATTTTATGCATTCTATGTCTTCTATGTATTCTATGTATTCTATGCATAGAATGCATAGAATGCATAGAATGCAATCTTGTATTCTATGCATAGAATGCATAGGTTACATTGAATGCATAGAGTGCACAGAATGCATTCTATGTGATCAATGTATTCTACGCATAGAATGCAATCTATGTATTCTATGCATAGAATGCATAAAATACATTGACCACATACAATGCCTTCTATGTAATCAATGTATTCTATGTATTCTATGCATCGAATGCATAGAATGCAATATATGTATTCTATGCATAGAGTGCATAGATAACATGGAACGCATTCTATGCATTCTATGTCTTCTATGTCTTCTATGTATTTCATGCATAGAATGCATAGAATGCAATTTATGTATTCTATGCATAGAATGCATAGATTACATGGGATGCATAGAGTGCATAGAATGCATTCTTTGTGATAAATGTATTTTATGCATTCTATGCATAAAAAGGTATTCTATGCATCAATACCATAGAATACATAGAATGCATAGATTACAAGGAATGCATAGAGTGCATAGAATGCAACCAATGTATTCTGTATATTTCATGCATAGAATGCATAGAATACATAGAACACATAGAGTTCTATGTATTCTATGCATAGAGTGCATAGATTACATGGAACGCATTTTATGCATTCTATGTCTTCTATGTATTCTATGTATTCTATGCATAGAATGCATAGAATGCATAGAATGCATAGAATGCAATCTATGCATTCTATGCATAGAATACATGGGATGCATAGAGTGCATAGAATGCATTCTTTGTGATAAATGTATTTTATGCATTCTATGCATAAAAAGGTATTCTATGCATCAATACCATAGAATACATAGAATGCATAGATTACAAGGAATGCATAGAGTGCATAGAATGCAACCAATGTATTCTGTATATTTCATGCATATAATGCATAGAATACATAGAACACATAGAGTTCTATGTATTCTATGCATAGAGTGCATAGATTACATGGAACGCATTTTATGCATTCTATGTCTTCTATGTATTCTATGCATAGAATGCATAGAATGCATAGAATGCATAGAATGCAATCTATGTATTCTATGCATAGAATGCATAGGTTACATTGAATGCATAGAGTGCACAGAATGCATTCTATGTGATCAATGTATTCTACGCATAGAATGCAATCTATGTATTCTATGCATAGAATGCATGAAATACATTGATTACATACAATGCCTTCTATGTAATCAATGTATTCTATGTATTCTATGCATAGAACGCATAGATTACATGGAATGCATAGAGTGCATAGAATGTATTCTATGCATAGAATGCATAGATTACATGGAATGTATAGAGTGCATAGAATGCATTCTATGTGATCAATATATTCTATGCATAGAATGCAATCTATGTATTCTATGCATAGAATGATGCATAGAACACATGGAAGATATAGAATTATAAGTATTCTATGCACATAATGTATTCTATGTCTTCTATGTATTCTATGCATAGAATGCATAGAATGCATAAAATGCAATCTATGTATTCTATGCATAGAACGCATAGATTACATGGAACGCATATAGTGCATAGAATGTATTCCATGCATAGAACGCATAGATTACATGGAATGTATAGAGTGCACAGAATGCATTCTATGTGATCAATATATTCTATGCATAGAATGCAATCTATGTATTCTATGCATAGAACGCATAGATTACATGGAATGTATAGAGTGCATGGAATGCAACCTATGTATTCTATATATTCCATGCATAGAATGCATAGAATACATAGAAGACATAGAGTTCTATGTATTCTATGCATAGAGTGCATAGATTACATGGAACGCATTTTATGCATTCTATGCATTCTATGTATTCTATGCATAGAATGCATAGAATGCAATCTATGTATTCTATGCATAGAGTGCATAGATTACATGGAACGCATTCTATGCATTCTATGTATTCTATGTATTCTATGCATCGGATGCATAGAATGCAATCTATGTATTCTATGCATAGAATGATGCATAGAATACGTGGAAGATATAGAATTATAAGTATTCTATGCACATAATGCATTCTATGCCTTCTATGTATTCTATGCATAGAATGCATAGAATGCATAGAATGCAATCTATGTATTCTATGCATAGAACGCATAGATTTCATGGAATGCATATAGTGCATAGAATGTATTCTATGCATAGAACGCATAGATTACATTGAATGTATAGAGTGCACAGAATGCATTCTATGTGATCAATATATTCTATGCATAGAATGCAATCTATGTATTCTATGCATAGATTGCATAAAATACATTGATTACATACAATGCCTTCTATGTAATCAATGTATTCTATGTATTCCATGCATAGAGTGCATAGAATACATAGAAGACTTAGAGTTCTAAGTATTCTATGCATAGAGTGCATAGATTACATGGAACGCATTCTATGCATTCTATGTCTTCTATGTATTTCATGCATAGAATGCATCGAATGCAATCTATGTATTCTACGCATAAAATGCATAGATTACATGGGATGCATAGAGTGCATAGAATGCATTCTTTGTGATAAATGTATTCTATGCATTCTATGCATAAAAAGTACTCTATGCATCAATACCATAGAATACATAGAATGCATAGATTACAAGGAATGCATAGAGTGCATAGAATGCAACCTATGTATTCCATATATTCCATGCATAGAATGCATAGAATACATAGAAGACATAGAGTTCTATGTATTCTATGCATAGAGTGCATAGATTACATGGAACGCATTTTATGCATTCTATGTATTCTATGTATTCTATGCATAGAATGCATAGAATGCATAGAATGCAATCTATGTATTCTATGCATAGAACGCATAGATTACATGGAATGCATATAGTGCATAGAATGTATTCTATGCATAGAACGCATAGATTATATGGAATGTATAGAGTGCACAGAATGCATTCCATGTGATCAATATATTCTATGCATAGAATGCGATCTACGTATTCTATGCATACAGTGCATAGAATACATAGAAGACATAGAGTTCTATGTATTCTATGCATAGAGTGCATAGATTACATGGAACGCATTTTATGCATTCTATGTCTTCTATGTATTCTATGTATTCTATGCATAGAATGCATAGAATGCATAGAATGCAATCTATGTATTCTATGCATAGAATGCATAGGTTACATTGAATGCATAGAGTGCACAGAATGCATTCTATGTGATCAATGTATTCTACGCATAGAATGCAATCTATGTATTCTATGCATAGAATGCATAAAATACATTGACCACATACAATGCCTTCTATGTAATCAATGTATTCTATGTATTCTATGCATCGAATGCATAGAATGCAATATATGTATTCTATGCATAGAGTGCATAGATAACATGGAACGCATTCTATGCATTCTATGTCTTCTATGTCTTCTATGTATTTCATGCATAGAATGCATAGAATGCAATTTATGTATTCTATGCATAGAATGCATAGATTACATGGGATGCATAGAGTGCATAGAATGCATTCTTTGTGATAAATGTATTTTATGCATTCTATGCATAAAAAGGTATTCTATGCATCAATACCATAGAATACATAGAATGCATAGATTACAAGGAATGCATAGAGTGCATAGAATGCAACCAATGTATTCTGTATATTTCATGCATATAATGCATAGAATACATAGAACACATAGAGTTCTATGTATTCTATGCATAGAGTGCATAGATTACATGGAACGCATTTTATGCATTCTATGTCTTCTATGTATTCTATGCATAGAATGCATAGAATGCATAGAATGCAATCTATGTATTCTATGCATAGAATGCATAGGTTACATTGAATGCATAGAGTGCACAGAATGCATTCTATGTGATCAATGTATTCTACGCATAGAATGCAATCTATGTATTCTATGCATAGAATGCATAAAATACATTGATTACATACAATGCCTTCTATGTAATCAATGTATTCTATGTATTCTATGCATAGAACGCATAGATTACATGGAATGCATAGAGTGCATAGAATGTATTCTATGCATAGAATGCATAGATTACATGGAATGTATAGAGTGCATAGAATGCATTCTATGTGATCAATATATTCTATGCATAGAATGCAATCTATGTATTCTATGCATAGAATGATGCATAGAACACATGGAAGATATAGAATTATAAGTATTCTATGCACATAATGCATTCTATGTCTTCTATGTATTCTATGCATAGAATGCATAGAATGCATAAAATGCAATCTATGTATTCTATGCATAGAACGCATAGATTACATGGAACGCATATAGTGCATAGAATGTATTCCATGCATAGAACGCATAGATTACATGGAATGTATAGAGTGCACAGAATGCATTCTATGTGATCAATATATTCTATGCATAGAATGCAATCTATGTATTCTATGCATAGAACGCATAGATTACATGGAATGTATAGAGTGCATGGAATGCAACCTATGTATTCTATATATTCCATGCATAGAATGCATAGAATACATAGAAGACATAGAGTTCTATGTATTCTATGCATAGAGTGCATAGATTACATGGAACGCATTTTATGCATTCTATGCATTCTATGTATTCTATGCATAGAATGCATAGAATGCAATCTATGTATTCTATGCATAGAGTGCATAGATTACATGGAACGCATTCTATGCATTCTATGTATTCTATGTATTCTATGCATCGGATGCATAGAATGCAATCTATGTATTCTATGCATAGAATGATGCATAGAATACGTGGAAGATATAGAATTATAAGTATTCTATGCACATAATGCATTCTATGCCTTCTATGTATTCTATGCATAGAATGCATAGAATGCATAGAATGCAATCTATGTATTCTATGCATAGAACGCATAGATTTCATGGAATGCATATAGTGCATAGAATGTATTCTATGCATAGAACGCATAGATTACATTGAATGTATAGAGTGCACAGAATGCATTCTATGTGATCAATATATTCTATGCATAGAATGCAATCTATGTATTCTATGCATAGATTGCATAAAATACATTGATTACATACAATGCCTTCTATGTAATCAATGTATTCTATGTATTCCATGCATAGAGTGCATAGAATACATAGAAGACTTAGAGTTCTAAGTATTCTATGCATAGAGTGCATAGATTACATGGAACGCATTCTATGCATTCTATGTCTTCTATGTATTTCATGCATAGAATGCATCGAATGCAATCTATGTATTCTACGCATAAAATGCATAGATTACATGGGATGCATAGATTGCATAGAATGCATTCTTTGTGATAAATGTATTCTATGCATTCTATGCATAAAAAGTACTCTATGCATCAATACCATAGAATACATAGAATGCATAGATTACAAGGAATGCATAGAGTGCATAGAATGCAACCTATGTATTCCATATATTCCATGCATAGAATGCATAGAATACATAGAAGACATAGAGTTCTATGTATTCTATGCATAGAGTGCATAGATTACGTGGAACGCATTTTATGCATTCTATGTCTTCTATGTATTCTATGTATTCTATGCATAGAATGCATAGAATGCATAGAATGCAATCTATGTATTATATGCATAGAATGCATAGATTACATTAAATGCATAGAGTGCACAGAATGCATTCTATGTGATCAATGCATTCTATGCATAGAATGCAATCGATGTATTCTATGCATAGATTGCATAAAATACATTGATTACATACAATGCATTCTATGTATTCTATGTATTCTATGCATCGGACGCATAGAATGCAATCTATGTATTCTATGCATAGAACGCATAGATTACATGGAATGCATAGAATGTATTCTATGCATAGAACGCATAGATTACATGGAATGTATAGAGTGCATGGAATGCAACCTATGTATTCTATATATTCCATGCATAGAATGCATAGAATACATAGAAGACATAGAGTTCTATGTATTCTATGCATAGAGTGCATAGATTACATGGAACGCATTTTATGCATTCTATGTCTTCTATGTATTCTATGCATAGAATGCATAGAATGCATAGAATGCAATCTATGTATTCTATGCATAGAACGCATAAATTACATGGAATGCATATAGTGCATAGAATGTATTCTATGCATAGAACGCATAGATTATATGGAATGTATAGAGTGCACAGAATGCATTCCATGTGATCAATATATTCTATGCATAGAATGCGATCTACGTATTCTATGCATACAGTGCATAGAATACATAGAAGACATAGAGTTCTATGTATTCTATGCATAGAGTGCATAGATTACATGGAACGCATTTTATGCATTCTATGTCTTCTATGTATTCTATGTATTCTATGCATAGAATGCATAGAATGCATAGAATGCAATCTATGTATTCTATGCATAGAATGCATAGGTTACATTGAATGCATAGAGTGCACAGAATGCATTCTATGTGATCAATGTATTCTACGCATAGAATGCAATCTATGTATTCTATGCATAGAATGCATAAAATACATTGACCACATACAATGCCTTCTATGTAATCAATGTATTCTATGTATTCTATGCATCGAATGCATAGAATGCAATATATGTATTCTATGCATAGAGTGCATAGATAACATGGAACGCATTCTATGCATTCTATGTCTTCTATGTCTTCTATGTATTTCATGCATAGAATGCATAGAATGCAATTTATGTATTCTATGCATAGAATGCATAGATTACATGGGATGCATAGAGTGCATAGAATGCATTCTTTGTGATAAATGTATTTTATGCATTCTATGCATAAAAAGGTATTCTATGCATCAATACCATAGAATACATAGAATGCATAGATTACAAGGAATGCATAGAGTGCATAGAATGCAACCAATGTATTCTGTATATTTCATGCATAGAATGCATAGAATACATAGAACACATAGAGTTCTATGTATTCTATGCATAGAGTGCATAGATTACATGGAACGCATTTTATGCATTCTATGTCTTCTATGTATTCTATGTATTCTATGCATAGAATGCATAGAATGCATAGAATGCATAGAATGCAATCTATGCATTCTATGCATAGAATACATGGGATGCATAGAGTGCATAGAATGCATTCTTTGTGATAAATGTATTTTATGCATTCTATGCATAAAAAGGTATTCTATGCATCAATACCATAGAATACATAGAATGCATAGATTACAAGGAATGCATAGAGTGCATAGAATGCAACCAATGTATTCTGTATATTTCATGCATATAATGCATAGAATACATAGAACACATAGAGTTCTATGTATTCTATGCATAGAGTGCATAGATTACATGGAACGCATTTTATGCATTCTATGTCTTCTATGTATTCTATGCATAGAATGCATAGAATGCATAGAATGCATAGAATGCAATCTATGTATTCTATGCATAGAATGCATAGGTTACATTGAATGCATAGAGTGCACAGAATGCATTCTATGTGATCAATGTATTCTACGCATAGAATGCAATCTATGTATTCTATGCATAGAATGCATAAAATACATTGATTACATACAATGCCTTCTATGTAATCAATGTATTCTATGTATTCTATGCATAGAACGCATAGATTACATGGAATGCATAGAGTGCATAGAATGTATTCTATGCATAGAATGCATAGATTACATGGAATGTATAGAGTGCATAGAATGCATTCTATGTGATCAATATATTCTATGCATAGAATGCAATCTATGTATTCTATGCATAGAATGATGCATAGAACACATGGAAGATATAGAATTATAAGTATTCTATGCACATAATGCATTCTATGTCTTCTATGTATTCTATGCATAGAATGCATAGAATGCATAAAATGCAATCTATGTATTCTATGCATAGAACGCATAGATTACATGGAACGCATATAGTGCATAGAATGTATTCCATGCATAGAACGCATAGATTACATGGAATGTATAGAGTGCACAGAATGCATTCTATGTGATCAATATATTCTATGCATAGAATGCAATCTATGTATTCTATGCATAGAACGCATAGATTACATGGAATGTATAGAGTGCATGGAATGCAACCTATGTATTCTATATATTCCATGCATAGAATGCATAGAATACATAGAAGACATAGAGTTCTATGTATTCTATGCATAGAGTGCATAGATTACATGGAACGCATTTTATGCATTCTGTGCATTCTATGTATTCTATGCATAGAATGCATAGAATGCAATCTATGTATTCTATGCATAGAGTGCATAGATTACATGGAACGCATTCTATGCATTCTATGTATTCTATGTATTCTATGCATCGGATGCATAGAATGCAATCTATGTATTCTATGCATAGAATGATGCATAGAATACGTGGAAGATATAGAATTATAAGTATTCTATGCACATAATGCATTCTATGCCTTCTATGTATTCTATGCATAGAATGCATAGAATGCATAGAATGCAATCTATGTATTCTATGCATAGAACGCATAGATTTCATGGAATGCATATAGTGCATAGAATGTATTCTATGCATAGAACGCATAGATTACATTGAATGTATAGAGTGCACAGAATGCATTCTATGTGATCAATATATTCTATGCATAGAATGCAATCTATGTATTCTATGCATAGATTGCATAAAATACATTGATTACATACAATGCCTTCTATGTAATCAATGTATTCTATGTATTCCATGCATAGAGTGCATAGAATACATAGAAGACTTAGAGTTCTAAGTATTCTATGCATAGAGTGCATAGATTACATGGAACGCATTCTATGCATTCTATGTCTTCTATGTATTTCATGCATAGAATGCATCGAATGCAATCTATGTATTCTACGCATAAAATGCATAGATTACATGGGATGCATAGAGTGCATAGAATGCATTCTTTGTGATAAATGTATTCTATGCATTCTATGCATAAAAAGTACTCTATGCATCAATACCATAGAATACATAGAATGCATAGATTACAAGGAATGCATAGAGTGCATAGAATGCAACCTATGTATTCCATATATTCCATGCATAGAATGCATAGAATACATAGAAGACATAGAGTTCTATGTATTCTATGCATAGAGTGCATAGATTACGTGGAACGCATTTTATGCATTCTATGTCTTCTATGCATTCTATGCATAGAATGCATAGAATGCATAGAATGCAATCTATGTATTCTATGCATAGAACGCATAGATTACATGGAATGCATATAGTGCATAGAATGTATTCTATGCATAGAACGCATAGATTATATGGAATGTATAGAGTGCACAGAATGCATTCCATGTGATCAATATATTCTATGCATAGAATGCGATCTACGTATTCTATGCATACAGTGCATAGAATACATAGAAGACATAGAGTTCTATGTATTCTATGCATAGAGTGCATAGATTACATGGAACGCATTTTATGCATTCTATGTCTTCTATGTATTCTATGTACTCTATGCATAGAATGCATAGAATGCATAGAATGCAATCTATGTATTCTATGCATAGAATGCATAGGTTACATTGAATGCATAGAGTGCACAGAATGCATTCTATGTGATCAATGTATTCTACGCATAGAATGCAATCTATGTATTCTATGCATAGAATGCATAAAATACATTGACCACATACAATGCCTTCTATGTAATCAATGTATTCTCTGTATTCTATGCATCGAATGCATAGAATGCAATATATGTATTCTATGCATTGAGTGCATAGATAACATGGAACGCATTCTATGCATTCTATGTCTTCTATGTCTTCTATGTATTTCATGCATAGAATGCATAGAATGCAATTTATGTATTCTATGCATAGAATGCATAGATTACATGGGATGCATAGAGTGCATAGAATGCATTCTTTGTGATAAATGTATTTTATGCATTCTATGCATAAAAAGGTATTCTATGCATCAATACCATAGAATACATAGAATGCATAGATTACAAGGAATGCATAGAGTGCATAGAATGCAACCAATGTATTATGTATATTTCATGCATATAATGCATAGAATACATAGAACACATAGAGTTCTATGTATTCTATGCATAGAGTGCATAGATTACATGGAACGCATTTTATGCATTCTATGCATTCTATGCATTCTATGCATAGAATACATAGAATACATAGAATGCAATCTATGTATTCTATGCATAGAATGCATAGGTTACATTGAATGCATAGAGTGCACAGAATGCATTCTATGTGATCAATGTATTCTACGCATAGAATGCAATCTATGTATTCTATGCATAGAATGCATAAAATACATTGATTACATACAATGCCTTCTATGTAATCAATGTATTCTATGTATTCTATGCATAGAACGCATAGATTACATGGAATGCATAGAGTGCATAGAATGTATTCTATGCATAGAATGCATAGATTACATGGAATGTATAGAGTGCATAGAATGCATTCTATGTGATCAATATATTCTATGCAT
Organism: Bugulina stolonifera; assembly: GCA_935421135.1. NCBI lineage: Eukaryota > Metazoa > Bryozoa > Gymnolaemata > Cheilostomatida > Bugulidae > Bugulina > Bugulina stolonifera. The sequence continues at coordinate 351,945 of OW285195.1, read as the reverse complement.
AGAATGCAATCTATGTATTCTATGCATAGAATGATGCATAGAACACATGGAAGATATAGAATTATAAGTATTCTATGCACATAATGCATTATATGTCTTCTATGTATTCTATGCATAGAATGCATAGAATGCATAAAATGCAATCTATGTATTCTATGCATAGAACGCATAGATTACATGGAACGCATATAGTGCATAGAATGTATTCCATGCATAGAACGCATAGATTACATGGAATGTATAGAGTGCACAGAATGCATTCTATGTGATCAATATATTCTATGCATAGAATGCAATCTATGTATTCTATGCATAGAACGCATAGATTACATGGAATGTATAGAGTGCATGGAATGCAACCTATGTATTCTATATATTCCATGCATAGAATGCATAGAATACATAGAAGACATAGAGTTCTATGTATTCTATGCATAGAGTGCATAGATTACATGGAACGCATTTTATGCATTCTATGCATTCTATGTATTCTATGCATAGAATGCATAGAATGCAATCTATGTATTCTATGCATAGAGTGCATAGATTACATGGAACGCATTCTATGCATTCTATGTATTCTATGTATTCTATGCATCGGATGCATAGAATGCAATCTATGTATTCTATGCATAGAATGATGCATAGAATACGTGGAAGATATAGAATTATAAGTATTCTATGCACATAATGCATTCTATGCCTTCTATGTATTCTATGCATAGAATGCATAGAATGCATAGAATGCAATCTATGTATTCTATGCATAGAACGCATAGATTTCATGGAATGCATATAGTGCATAGAATGTATTCTATGCATAGAACGCATAGATTACATTGAATGTATAGAGTGCACAGAATGCATTCTATGTGATCAATATATTCTATGCATAGAATGCAATCTATGTATTCTATGCATAGATTGCATAAAATACATTGATTACATACAATGCCTTCTATGTAATCAATGTATTCTATGTATTCCATGCATAGAGTGCATAGAATACATAGAAGACTTAGAGTTCTAAGTATTCTATGCATAGAGTGCATAGATTACATGGAACGCATTCTATGCATTCTATGTCTTCTATGTATTTCATGCATAGAATGCATCGAATGCAATCTATGTATTCTACGCATAAAATGCATAGATTACATGGGATGCATAGATTGCATAGAATGCATTCTTTGTGATAAATGTATTCTATGCATTCTATGCATAAAAAGTACTCTATGCATCAATACCATAGAATACATGGAATGCATAGAATGTATTCTATGCATAGAACGCATAGATTACATGGAATGTATAGAGTGCATGGAATGCAACCTATGTATTCTATATATTCCATGCATAGAATGCATAGAATACATAGAAGACATAGAGTTCTATGTATTCTATGCATAGAGTGCATAGATTACATGGAACGCATTTTATGCATTCTATGTCTTCTATGTATTCTATGCATAGAATGCATAGAATGCATAGAATGCAATCTATGTATTCTATGCATAGAACGCATAAATTACATGGAATGCATATAGTGCATAGAATGTATTCTATGCATAGAACGCATAGATTATATGGAATGTATAGAGTGCACAGAATGCATTCCATGTGATCAATATATTCTATGCATAGAATGCGATCTACGTATTCTATGCATACAGTGCATAGAATACATAGAAGACATAGAGTTCTATGTATTCTATGCATAGAGTGCATAGATTACATGGAACGCATTTTATGCATTCTATGTCTTCTATGTATTCTATGTATTCTATGCATAGAATGCATAGAATGCATAGAATGCAATCTATGTATTCTATGCATAGAATGCATAGGTTACATTGAATGCATAGAGTGCACAGAATGCATTCTATGTGATCAATGTATTCTACGCATAGAATGCAATCTATGTATTCTATGCATAGAATGCATAAAATACATTGACCACATACAATGCCTTCTATGTAATCAATGTATTCTATGTATTCTATGCATCGAATGCATAGAATGCAATATATGTATTCTATGCATAGAGTGCATAGATAACATGGAACGCATTCTATGCATTCTATGTCTTCTATGTCTTCTATGTATTTCATGCATAGAATGCATAGAATGCAATTTATGTATTCTATGCATAGAATGCATAGATTACATGGGATGCATAGAGTGCATAGAATGCATTCTTTGTGATAAATGTATTTTATGCATTCTATGCATAAAAAGGTATTCTATGCATCAATACCATAGAATACATAGAATGCATAGATTACAAGGAATGCATAGAGTGCATAGAATGCAACCAATGTATTCTGTATATTTCATGCATAGAATGCATAGAATACATAGAACACATAGAGTTCTATGTATTCTATGCATAGAGTGCATAGATTACATGGAACGCATTTTATGCATTCTATGTCTTCTATGTATTCTATGTATTCTATGCATAGAATGCATAGAATGCATAGAATGCATAGAATGCAATCTATGCATTCTATGCATAGAATACATGGGATGCATAGAGTGCATAGAATGCATTCTTTGTGATAAATGTATTTTATGCATTCTATGCATAAAAAGGTATTCTATGCATCAATACCATAGAATACATAGAATGCATAGATTACAAGGAATGCATAGAGTGCATAGAATGCAACCAATGTATTCTGTATATTTCATGCATATAATGCATAGAATACATAGAACACATAGAGTTCTATGTATTCTATGCATAGAGTGCATAGATTACATGGAACGCATTTTATGCATTCTATGTATTCTATGTATTCTATGCATAGAATGCATAGAATGCATAGAATGCATAGAATGCAATCTATGTATTCTATGCATAGAATGCATAGGTTACATTGAATGCATAGAGTGCACAGAATGCATTCTATGTGATCAATGTATTCTACGCATAGAATGCAATCTATGTATTCTATGCATAGAATGCATAAAATACATTGATTACATACAATGCCTTCTATGTAATCAATGTATTCTATGTATTCTATGCATAGAACGCATAGATTACATGGAATGCATAGAGTGCATAGAATGTATTCTATGCATAGAATGCATAGATTACATGGAATGTATAGAGTGCATAGAATGCATTCTATGTGATCAATATATTCTATGCATAGAATGCAATCTATGTATTCTATGCATAGAATGATGCATAGAACACATGGAAGATATAGAATTATAAGTATTCTATGCACATAATGCATTCTATGTCTTCTATGTATTCTATGCATAGAATGCATAGAATGCATAAAATGCAATCTATGTATTCTATGCATAGAACGCATAGATTACATGGAACGCATATAGTGCATAGAATGTATTCCATGCATAGAACGCATAGATTACATGGAATGTATAGAGTGCACAGAATGCATTCTATGTGATCAATATATTCTATGCATAGAATGCAATCTATGTATTCTATGCATAGAACGCATAGATTACATGGAATGTATAGAGTGCATGGAATGCAACCTATGTATTCTATATATTCCATGCATAGAATGCATAGAATACATAGAAGACATAGAGTTCTATGTATTCTATGCATAGAGTGCATAGATTACATGGAACGCATTTTATGCATTCTGTGCATTCTATGTATTCTATGCATAGAATGCATAGAATGCAATCTATGTATTCTATGCATAGAGTGCATAGATTACATGGAACGCATTCTATGCATTCTATGTATTCTATGTATTCTATGCATCGGATGCATAGAATGCAATCTATGTATTCTATGCATAGAATGATGCATAGAATACGTGGAAGATATAGAATTATAAGTATTCTATGCACATAATGCATTCTATGCCTTCTATGTATTCTATGCATAGAATGCATAGAATGCATAGAATGCAATCTATGTATTCTATGCATAGAACGCATAGATTTCATGGAATGCATATAGTGCATAGAATGTATTCTATGCATAGAACGCATAGATTACATTGAATGTATAGAGTGCACAGAATGCATTCTATGTGATCAATATATTCTATGCATAGAATGCAATCTATGTATTCTATGCATAGATTGCATAAAATACATTGATTACATACAATGCCTTCTATGTAATCAATGTATTCTATGTATTCCATGCATAGAGTGCATAGAATACATAGAAGACTTAGAGTTCTAAGTATTCTATGCATAGAGTGCATAGATTACATGGAACGCATTCTATGCATTCTATGTCTTCTATGTATTTCATGCATAGAATGCATCGAATGCAATCTATGTATTCTACGCATAAAATGCATAGATTACATGGGATGCATAGAGTGCATAGAATGCATTCTTTGTGATAAATGTATTCTATGCATTCTATGCATAAAAAGTACTCTATGCATCAATACCATAGAATACATAGAATGCATAGATTACAAGGAATGCATAGAGTGCATAGAATGCAACCTATGTATTCCATATATTCCATGCATAGAATGCATAGAATACATAGAAGACATAGAGTTCTATGTATTCTATGCATAGAGTGCATAGATTACATGGAACGCATTTTATGCATTCTATGTCTTCTATGTATTCTATGCATAGAATGCATAGAATGCATAGAATGCAATCTATGTATTCTATGCATAGAACGCATAGATTACATGGAATGCATATAGTGCATAGAATGTATTCTATGCATAGAACGCATAGATTATATGGAATGTATAGAGTGCACAGAATGCATTCCATGTGATCAATATATTCTATGCATAGAATGCGATCTACGTATTCTATGCATACAGTGCATAGAATACATAGAAGACATAGAGTTCTATGTATTCTATGCATAGAGTGCATAGATTACATGGAACGCATTTTATGCATTCTATGTCTTCTATGTATTCTATGTACTCTATGCATAGAATGCATAGAATGCATAGAATGCAATCTATGTATTCTATGCATAGAATGCATAGGTTACATTGAATGCATAGAGTGCACAGAATGCATTCTATGTGATCAATGTATTCTACGCATAGAATGCAATCTATGTATTCTATGCATAGAATGCATAAAATACATTGACCACATACAATGCCTTCTATGTAATCAATGTATTCTCTGTATTCTATGCATCGAATGCATAGAATGCAATATATGTATTCTATGCATTGAGTGCATAGATAACATGGAACGCATTCTATGCATTCTATGTCTTCTATGTCTTCTATGTATTTCATGCATAGAATGCATAGAATGCAATTTATGTATTCTATGCATAGAATGCATAGATTACATGGGATGCATAGAGTGCATAGAATGCATTCTTTGTGATAAATGTATTTTATGCATTCTATGCATAAAAAGGTATTCTATGCATCAATACCATAGAATACATAGAATGCATAGATTACAAGGAATGCATAGAGTGCATAGAATGCAACCAATGTATTATGTATATTTCATGCATATAATGCATAGAATACATAGAACACATAGAGTTCTATGTATTCTATGCATAGAGTGCATAGATTACATGGAACGCATTTTATGCATTCTATGTCTTCTATGTATTCTATGCATAGAATGCATAGAATGCATAGAATGCAATCTATGTATTCTATGCATAGAATGCATAGGTTACATTGAATGCATAGAGTGCACAGAATGCATTCTATGTGATCAATGTATTCTACGCATAGAATGCAATCTATGTATTCTATGCATAGAATGCATAAAATACATTGATTACATACAATGCCTTCTATGTAATCAATGTATTCTATGTATTCTATGCATAGAACGCATAGATTACATGGAATGCATAGAGTGCATAGAATGTATTCTATGCATAGAATGCATAGATTACATGGAATGTATAGAGTGCATAGAATGCATTCTATGTGATCAATATATTCTATGCATAGAATGCAATCTATGTATTCTATGCATAGAATGATGCATAGAACACATGGAAGATATAGAATTATAAGTATTCTATGCACATAATGCATTATATGTCTTCTATGTATTCTATGCATAGAATGCATAGAATGCATAAAATGCAATCTATGTATTCTATGCATAGAACGCATAGATTACATGGAACGCATATAGTGCATAGAATGTATTCCATGCATAGAACGCATAGATTACATGGAATGTATAGAGTGCACAGAATGCATTCTATGTGATCAATATATTCTATGCATAGAATGCAATCTATGTATTCTATGCATAGAACGCATAGATTACATGGAATGTATAGAGTGCATGGAATGCAACCTATGTATTCTATATATTCCATGCATAGAATGCATAGAATACATAGAAGACATAGAGTTCTATGTATTCTATGCATAGAGTGCATAGATTACATGGAACGCATTTTATGCATTCTATGCATTCTATGTATTCTATGCATAGAATGCATAGAATGCAATCTATGTATTCTATGCATAGAGTGCATAGATTACATGGAACGCATTCTATGCATTCTATGTATTCTATGTATTCTATGCATCGGATGCATAGAATGCAATCTATGTATTCTATGCATAGAATGATGCATAGAATACGTGGAAGATATAGAATTATAAGTATTCTATGCACATAATGCATTCTATGCCTTCTATGTATTCTATGCATAGAATGCATAGAATGCATAGAATGCAATCTATGTATTCTATGCATAGAACGCATAGATTTCATGGAATGCATATAGTGCATAGAATGTATTCTATGCATAGAACGCATAGATTACATTGAATGTATAGAGTGCACAGAATGCATTCTATGTGATCAATATATTCTATGCATAGAATGCAATCTATGTATTCTATGCATAGATTGCATAAAATACATTGATTACATACAATGCCTTCTATGTAATCAATGTATTCTATGTATTCCATGCATAGAGTGCATAGAATACATAGAAGACTTAGAGTTCTAAGTATTCTATGCATAGAGTGCATAGATTACATGGAACGCATTCTATGCATTCTATGTCTTCTATGTATTTCATGCATAGAATGCATCGAATGCAATCTATGTATTCTACGCATAAAATGCATAGATTACATGGGATGCATAGATTGCATAGAATGCATTCTTTGTGATAAATGTATTCTATGCATTCTATGCATAAAAAGTACTCTATGCATCAATACCATAGAATACATAGAATGCATAGATTACAAGGAATGCATAGAGTGCATAGAATGCAACCTATGTATTCCATATATTCCATGCATAGAATGCATAGAATACATAGAAGACATAGAGTTCTATGTATTCTATGCATAGAGTGCATAGATTACGTGGAACGCATTTTATGCATTCTATGTCTTCTATGTATTCTATGTATTCTATGCATAGAATGCATAGAATGCATAGAATGCAATCTATGTATTATATGCATAGAATGCATAGATTACATTAAATGCATAGAGTGCACAGAATGCATTCTATGTGATCAATGCATTCTATGCATAGAATGCAATCGATGTATTCTATGCATAGATTGCATAAAATACATTGATTACATACAATGCATTCTATGTATTCTATGTATTCTATGCATCGGACGCATAGAATGCAATCTATGTATTCTATGCATAGAATGATGCATAGAACACATGGAAGATATAGAATTACAAGTATTCTATGCACATAATGCATTCTATAGAGTGCACAGATTACATGGACACATTTTATGCATTCTATGTCTTCTATGTATTCTATGCATCGGATGCATAGAATGCAATCTATGTATTCTATGCATAGAACGCATAGATTACATGGAATGCATAGAATGTATTCTATGCATAGAACGCATAGATTACATGGAATGTATAGAGTGCATGGAATGCAACCTATGTATTCTATATATTCCATGCATAGAATGCATAGAATACATAGAAGACATAGAGTTCTATGTATTCTATGCATAGAGTGCATAGATTACATGGAACGCATTTTATGCATTCTATGTCTTCTATGTATTCTATGCATAGAATGCATAGAATGCATAGAATGCAATCTATGTATTCTATGCATAGAACGCATAAATTACATGGAATGCATATAGTGCATAGAATGTATTCTATGCATAGAACGCATAGATTATATGGAATGTATAGAGTGCACAGAATGCATTCCATGTGATCAATATATTCTATGCATAGAATGCGATCTACGTATTCTATGCATACAGTGCATAGAATACATAGAAGACATAGAGTTCTATGTATTCTATGCATAGAGTGCATAGATTACATGGAACGCATTTTATGCATTCTATGTCTTCTATGTATTCTATGTATTCTATGCATAGAATGCATAGAATGCATAGAATGCAATCTATGTATTCTATGCATAGAATGCATAGGTTACATTGAATGCATAGAGTGCACAGAATGCATTCTATGTGATCAATGTATTCTACGCATAGAATGCAATCTATGTATTCTATGCATAGAATGCATAAAATACATTGACCACATACAATGCCTTCTATGTAATCAATGTATTCTATGTATTCTATGCATCGAATGCATAGAATGCAATATATGTATTCTATGCATAGAGTGCATAGATAACATGGAACGCATTCTATGCATTCTATGTCTTCTATGTCTTCTATGTATTTTATGCATAGAATACATAGATTGCATTCTATGCATTCTATGCATAGAATGCATAGATTACATGGGATGCATAGAGTGCATAGAATGCATTCTTTGTGATAAATGTATTTTATGCATTCTATGCATAAAAAGGTATTCTATGCATCAATACCATAGAATACATAGAATGCATAGATTACAAGGAATGCATAGAGTGCATAGAATGCAACCAATGTATTCTGTATATTTCATGCATAGAATGCATAGAATACATAGAACACATAGAGTTCTATGTATTCTATGCATAGAGTGCATAGATTACATGGAACGCATTTTATGCATTCTATGTCTTCTATGTATTCTATGTATTCTATGCATAGAATGCATAGAATGCATAGAATGCATAGAATGCAATCTATGCATTCTATGCATAGAATACATGGGATGCATAGAGTGCATAGAATGCATTCTTTGTGATAAATGTATTTTATGCATTCTATGCATAAAAAGGTATTCTATGCATCAATACCATAGAATACATAGAATGCATAGATTACAAGGAATGCATAGAGTGCATAGAATGCAACCAATGTATTCTGTATATTTCATGCATATAATGCATAGAATACATAGAACACATAGAGTTCTATGTATTCTATGCATAGAGTGCATAGATTACATGGAACGCATTTTATGCATTCTATGTCTTCTATGTATTCTATGCATAGAATGCATAGAATGCATAGAATGCATAGAATGCAATCTATGTATTCTATGCATAGAATGCATAGGTTACATTGAATGCATAGAGTGCACAGAATGCATTCTATGTGATCAATGTATTCTACGCATAGAATGCAATCTATGTATTCTATGCATAGAATGCATAAAATACATTGATTACATACAATGCCTTCTATGTAATCAATGTATTCTATGTATTCTATGCATAGAACGCATAGATTACATGGAATGCATAGAGTGCATAGAATGTATTCTATGCATAGAATGCATAGATTACATGGAATGTATAGAGTGCATAGAATGCATTCTATGTGATCAATATATTCTATGCATAGAATGCAATCTATGTATTCTATGCATAGAATGATGCATAGAACACATGGAAGATATAGAATTATAAGTATTCTATGCACATAATGCATTCTATGTCTTCTATGTATTCTATGCATAGAATGCATAGAATGCATAAAATGCAATCTATGTATTCTATGCATAGAACGCATAGATTACATGGAACGCATATAGTGCATAGAATGTATTCCATGCATAGAACGCATAGATTACATGGAATGTATAGAGTGCACAGAATGCATTCTATGTGATCAATATATTCTATGCATAGAATGCAATCTATGTATTCTATGCATAGAACGCATAGATTACATGGAATGTATAGAGTGCATGGAATGCAACCTATGTATTCTATATATTCCATGCATAGAATGCATAGAATACATAGAAGACATAGAGTTCTATGTATTCTATGCATAGAGTGCATAGATTACATGGAACGCATTTTATGCATTCTGTGCATTCTATGTATTCTATGCATAGAATGCATAGAATGCAATCTATGTATTCTATGCATAGAGTGCATAGATTACATGGAACGCATTCTATGCATTCTATGTATTCTATGTATTCTATGCATCGGATGCATAGAATGCAATCTATGTATTCTATGCATAGAATGATGCATAGAATACGTGGAAGATATAGAATTATAAGTATTCTATGCACATAATGCATTCTATGCCTTCTATGTATTCTATGCATAGAATGCATAGAATGCATAGAATGCAATCTATGTATTCTATGCATAGAGCGCATAGATTTCATGGAATGCATATAGTGCATAGAATGTATTCTATGCATAGAACGCATAGATTACATTGAATGTATAGAGTGCACAGAATGCATTCTATGTGATCAATATATTCTATGCATAGAATGCAATCTATGTATTCTATGCATAGATTGCATAAAATACATTGATTACATACAATGCCTTCTATGTAATCAATGTATTCTATGTATTCCATGCATAGAGTGCATAGAATACATAGAAGACTTAGAGTTCTAAGTATTCTATGCATAGAGTGCATAGATTACATGGAACGCATTCTATGCATTCTATGTCTTCTATGTATTTCATGCATAGAATGCATCGAATGCAATCTATGTATTCTACGCATAAAATGCATAGATTACATGGGATGCATAGAGTGCATAGAATGCATTCTTTGTGATAAATGTATTCTATGCATTCTATGCATAAAAAGTACTCTATGCATCAATACCATAGAATACATAGAATGCATAGATTACAAGGAATGCATAGAGTGCATAGAATGCAACCTATGTATTCCATATATTCCATGCATAGAATGCATAGAATACATAGAAGACATAGAGTTCTATGTATTCTATGCATAGAGTGCATAGATTACATGGAACGCATTTTATGCATTCTATGTCTTCTATGTATTCTATGCATAGAATGCATAGAATGCATAGAATGCAATCTATGTATTCTATGCATAGAACGCATAGATTACATGGAATGCATATAGTGCATAGAATGTATTCTATGCATAGAACGCATAGATTATATGGACTGTATAGAGTGCACAGAATGCATTCCATGTGATCAATATATTCTATGCATAGAATGCGATCTACGTATTCTATGCATACAGTGCATAGAATACATAGAAGACATAGAGTTCTATGTATTCTATGCATAGAGTGCATAGATTACATGGAACGCATTTTATGCATTCTATGTCTTCTATGTATTCTATGTACTCTATGCATAGAATGCATAGAATGCATAGAATGCAATCTATGTATTCTATGCATAGAATGCATAGGTTACATTGAATGCATAGAGTGCACAGAATGCATTCTATGTGATCAATGTATTCTACGCATAGAATGCAATCTATGTATTCTATGCATAGAATGCATAAAATACATTGACCACATACAATGCCTTCTATGTAATCAATGTATTCTCTGTATTCTATGCATCGAATGCATAGAATGCAATATATGTATTCTATGCATAGAGTGCATAGATAACATGGAACGCATTCTATGCATTCTATGTCTTCTATGTCTTCTATGTATTTCATGCATAGAATGCATAGAATGCAATTTATGTATTCTATGCATAGAATGCATAGATTACATGGGATGCATAGAGTGCATAGAATGCATTCTTTGTGATAAATGTATTTTATGCATTCTATGCATAAAAAGGTATTCTATGCATCAATACCATAGAATACATAGAATGCATAGATTACAAGGAATGCATAGAGTGCATAGAATGCAACCAATGTATTCTGTATATTTCATGCATATAATGCATAGAATACATAGAACACATAGAGTTCTATGTATTCTATGCATAGAGTGCATAGATTACATGGAACGCATTTTATGCATTCTATGTCTTCTATGTATTCTATGCATAGAATGCATAGAATGCATAGAATGCAATCTATGTATTCTATGCATAGAATGCATAGGTTACATTGAATGCATAGAGTGCACAGAATGCATTCTATGTGATCAATGTATTCTACGCATAGAATGCAATCTATGTATTCTATGCATAGAATGCATAAAATACATTGATTACATACAATGCCTTCTATGTAATCAATGTATTCTATGTATTCTATGCATAGAACGCATAGATTACATGGAATGCATAGAGTGCATAGAATGTATTCTATGCATAGAATGCATAGATTACATGGAATGTATAGAGTGCATAGAATGCATTCTATGTGATCAATATATTCTATGCATAGAATGCAATCTATGTATTCTATGCATAGAATGATGCATAGAACACATGGAAGATATAGAATTATAAGTATTCTATGCACATAATGCATTCTATGTCTTCTATGTATTCTATGCATAGAATGCATAGAATGCATAAAATGCAATCTATGTATTCTATGCATAGAACGCATAGATTACATGGAACGCATATAGTGCATAGAATGTATTCCATGCATAGAACGCATAGATTACATGGAATGTATAGAGTGCACAGAATGCATTCTATGTGATCAATATATTCTATGCATAGAATGCAATCTATGTATTCTATGCATAGAACGCATAGATTACATGGAATGTATAGAGTGCATGGAATGCAACCTATGTATTCTATATATTCCATGCATAGAATGCATAGAATACATAGAAGACATAGAGTTCTATGTATTCTATGCATAGAGTGCATAGATTACATGGAACGCATTTTATGCATTCTATGCATTCTATGTATTCTATGCATAGAATGCATAGAATGCAATCTATGTATTCTATGCATAGAGTGCATAGATTACATGGAACGCATTCTATGCATTCTATGTATTCTATGTATTCTATGCATCGGATGCATAGAATGCAATCTATGTATTCTATGCATAGAATGATGCATAGAATACGTGGAAGATATAGAATTATAAGTATTCTATGCACATAATGCATTCTATGCCTTCTATGTATTCTATGCATAGAATGCATAGAATGCATAGAATGCAATCTATGTATTCTATGCATAGAACGCATAGATTTCATGGAATGCATATAGTGCATAGAATGTATTCTATGCATAGAACGCATAGATTACATTGAATGTATAGAGTGCACAGAATGCATTCTATGTGATCAATATATTCTATGCATAGAATGCAATCTATGTATTCTATGCATAGATTGCATAAAATACATTGATTACATACAATGCCTTCTATGTAATCAATGTATTCTATGTATTCCATGCATAGAGTGCATAGAATACATAGAAGACTTAGAGTTCTAAGTATTCTATGCATAGAGTGCATAGATTACATGGAACGCATTCTATGCATTCTATGTCTTCTATGTATTTCATGCATAGAATGCATCGAATGCAATCTATGTATTCTACGCATAAAATGCATAGATTACATGGGATGCATAGATTGCATAGAATGCATTCTTTGTGATAAATGTATTCTATGCATTCTATGCATAAAAAGTACTCTATGCATCAATACCATAGAATACATAGAATGCATAGATTACAAGGAATGCATAGAGTGCATAGAATGCAACCTATGTATTCCATATATTCCATGCATAGAATGCATAGAATACATAGAAGACATAGAGTTCTATGTATTCTATGCATAGAGTGCATAGATTACGTGGAACGCATTTTATGCATTCTATGTCTTCTATGTATTCTATGTATTCTATGCATAGAATGCATAGAATGCATAGAATGCAATCTATGTATTATATGCATAGAATGCATAGATTACATTAAATGCATAGAGTGCACAGAATGCATTCTATGTGATCAATGCATTCTATGCATAGAATGCAATCGATGTATTCTATGCATAGATTGCATAAAATACATTGATTACATACAATGCATTCTATGTATTCTATGTATTCTATGCATCGGACGCATAGAATGCAATCTATGTATTCTATGCATAGAATGATGCATAGAACACATGGAAGATATAGAATTACAAGTATTCTATGCACATAATGCATTCTATAGAGTGCACAGATTACATGGACACATTTTATGCATTCTATGTCTTCTATGTATTCTATGCATCGGATGCATAGAATGCAATCTATGTATTCTATGCATAGAACGCATAGATTACATGGAATGCATAGAATGTATTCTATGCATAGAACGCATAGATTACATGGAATGTATAGAGTGCATGGAATGCAACCTATGTATTCTATATATTCCATGCATAGAATGCATAGAATACATAGAAGACATAGAGTTCTATGTATTCTATGCATAGAGTGCATAGATTACATGGAACGCATTTTATGCATTCTATGTCTTCTATGTATTCTATGCATAGAATGCATAGAATGCATAGAATGCAATCTATGTATTCTATGCATAGAACGCATAAATTACATGGAATGCATATAGTGCATAGAATGTATTCTATGCATAGAACGCATAGATTATATGGAATGTATAGAGTGCACAGAATGCATTCCATGTGATCAATATATTCTATGCATAGAATGCGATCTACGTATTCTATGCATACAGTGCATAGAATACATAGAAGACATAGAGTTCTATGTATTCTATGCATAGAGTGCATAGATTACATGGAACGCATTTTATGCATTCTATGTCTTCTATGTATTCTATGTATTCTATGCATAGAATGCATAGAATGCATAGAATGCAATCTATGTATTCTATGCATAGAATGCATAGGTTACATTGAATGCATAGAGTGCACAGAATGCATTCTATGTGATCAATGTATTCTATGCATAGAATGCAATCTATGTATTCTATGCATAGAATGCATAAAATACATTGACCACATACAATGCCTTCTATGTAATCAATGTATTCTATGTATTCTATGCATCGAATGCATAGAATGCAATATATGTATTCTATGCATAGAGTGCATAGATAACATGGAACGCATTCTATGCATTCTATGTCTTCTATGTCTTCTATGTATTTCATGCATAGAATGCATAGAATGCAATTTATGTATTCTATGCATAGAATGCATAGATTACATGGGATGCATAGAGTGCATAGAATGCATTCTTTGTGATAAATGTATTTCATGCATTCTATGCATAAAAAGGTATTCTATGCATCAATACCATAGAATACATAGAATGCATAGATTACAAGGAATGCATAGAGTGCATAGAATGCAACCAATGTATTCTGTATATTTCATGCATAGAATGCATAGAATACATAGAACACATAGAGTTCTATGTATTCTATGCATAGAGTGCATAGATTACATGGAACGCATTTTATGCATTCTATGTCTTCTATGTATTCTATGTATTCTATGCATAGAATGCATAGAATGCATAGAATGCATAGAATGCAATCTATGTATTCTATGCATAGAATGCATAGGTTACATTGAATGCATAGAGTGCACAGAATGCATTCTATGTGATCAATGTATTCTACGCATAGAATGCAATCTATGTATTCTATGCATAGAATGCATAAAATACATTGATTACATACAATGCCTTCTATGTAATCAATGTATTCTATGTATTCTATGCATAGAACGCATAGATTACATGGAATGCATAGAGTGCATAGAATGTATTCTATGCATAGAATGCATAGATTACATGGAATGTATAGAGTGCATAGAATGCATTCTATGTGATCAATATATTCTATGCATAGAATGCAATCTATGTATTCTATGCATAGAATGATGCATAGAACACATGGAAGATATAGAATTATAAGTATTCTATGCACATAATGCATTCTATGTCTTCTATGTATTCTATGCATAGAATGCATAGAATGCATAAAATGCAATCTATGTATTCTATGCATAGAACGCATAGATTACATGGAACGCATATAGTGCATAGAATGTATTCCATGCATAGAACGCATAGATTACATGGAATGTATAGAGTGCACAGAATGCATTCTATGTGATCAATATATTCTATGCATAGAATGCAATCTATGTATTCTATGCATAGAACGCATAGATTACATGGAATGTATAGAGTGCATGGAATGCAACCTATGTATTCTATATATTCCATGCATAGAATGCATAGAATACATAGAAGACATAGAGTTCTATGTATTCTATGCATAGAGTGCATAGATTACATGGAACGCATTTTATGCATTCTATGCATTCTATGTATTCTATGCATAGAATGCATAGAATGCATAGAATGCAATCTATGTATTCTATGCATAGAACGCATAGATTACATGGAATGCATATAGTGCATAGAATGTATTCTATGCATAGAACGCATAGATTATATGGAATGTATAGAGTGCACAGAATGCATTCCATGTGATCAATATATTCTATGCATAGAATGCGATCTACGTATTCTATGCATACAGTGCATAGAATACATAGAAGACATAGAGTTCTATGTATTCTATGCATAGAGTGCATAGATTACATGGAACGCATTTTATGCATTCTATGTCTTCCATGTATTCTATGTATTCTATGCATAGAATGCATAGAATGCATAGAATGCAATCTATGTATTCTATGCATAGAATGCATAGGTTACATTGAATGCATAGAGTGCACAGAATGCATTCTATGTGATCAATGTATTCTACGCATAGAATGCAATCTATGTATTCTATGCATAGAATGCATAAAATACATTGACCACATACAATGCCTTCTATGTAATCAATGTATTCTATGTATTCTATGCATCGAATGCATAGAATGCAATATATGTATTCTATGCATAGAGTGCATAGATAACATGGAACGCATTCTATGCATTCTATGTCTTCTATGTCTTCTATGTATTTCATGCATAGAATGCATAGAATGCAATTTATGTATTCTATGCATAGAATGCATAGATTACATGGGATGCATAGAGTGCATAGAATGCATTCTTTGTGATAAATGTATTTTATGCATTCTATGCATAAAAAGGTATTCTATGCATCAATACCATAGAATACATAGAATGCATAGATTACAAGGAATGCATAGAGTGCATAGAATGCAACCAATGTATTTTGTATATTCCATGCATAGAATGCATAGAATACATAGAACACATAGAGTTCTATGTATTCTATGCATAGAGTGCATAGATTACATGGAACGCATTTTATGCATTCTATGTCTTCTATGTATTCTATGCATAGAATGCATAGAATGCATAGAATGCATAGAATGCAATCTATGTATTCTATGCATAGAATGCATAGGTTACATTGAATGCATAGAGTGCACAGAATGCATTCTATGTGATCAATGTATTCTACGCATAGAATGCAATCTATGTATTCTATGCATAGAATGCATAAAATACATTGATTACATACAATGCCTTCTATGTAATCAATGTATTATATGTATTCTATGCATAGAACGCATAGATTACATGGAATGCATAGAGTGCATAGAATGTATTCTATGCATAGAATGCATAGATTACATGGAATGTATAGTGCATAGAATGCATTCTATGTGATCAATATATTCTATGCATAGAATGCAATCTATGTATTCTATGCATAGAATGATGCGTAGAACACATGGGAGATATAGAATTATAAGTATTCTATGCACATAATGCATTCTATGTCTTCTATGTATTCTATGCATAGAATGCATAGAATGCATAAAATGCAATCTATGTAGTCTATGCATAGAACGCATAGATTACATGGAACGCATATAGTGCATAGAATGTATTCCATGCATAGAACGCATAGATTACATGGAATGTATAGAGTGCACAGAATGCATTCTATGTGATCAATATATTCTATGCATAGAATGCAATCTATGTATTCTATGCATAGAATGCATAAAATACATTGATTACATACAATGCCTTCTATGTAATCAATGTATTCTATTTATTCTATGCATAGAACGCATAGATTACATGGTATGCATAGAGTGCATAGAATGTATTCTATGCATAGAACGCATAGATTACATGGAATGTATATAGTGCATAGAATGCATTCTATGTAATGAATATATTCTATGCATAGAATGCAATCTATGTATTCTATGTATAGAATGCATAAAATACATTGATTACATACAATGCCTTCTATGTAATCAATGTATTCTATGTTTTCTATGCATAGAATGCATAGAATGCAATCTATGTATTCTATGCATAGAATGCATAGGTTACATTGAATGCAATCTATGTATTATATGCATAGAATGCATAGGTTACATTGAATGCATAGAGTGCACAGAATGCATTCTATGTGATCAATGCATTCTATGCATAGAATGCAATCGATGTATTCTATGCATAGATTGCATAAAATACATTGATTACATACAATGCATTCTATGTATTCAATGTATTCTATGCATCGGACGCATAGAATGCAATCTATGTATTCTATGCATAGAATGATGCATAGAACACATGGAAGATATAGAATTATAAGTATTCTATGCACATAATGCATTCTATAGAGTGCACAGATTACATGGACACATTTTATGCATTCTATGTCTTCTATGTATTCTATGCATCGGATGCATAGAATGCAATCTATGTATTCTA
The DNA here is from genome assembly GCA_935421135.1 of Bugulina stolonifera. Lineage (NCBI taxonomy): Eukaryota > Metazoa > Bryozoa > Gymnolaemata > Cheilostomatida > Bugulidae > Bugulina > Bugulina stolonifera. Next base: position 333,148 of record OW285195.1, on the reverse strand, counting down.
TGCATAGATGCGCATAGATTACATGGAATGCATAGAATGTATTCTATGCATAGAACGCATAGATTACATGGAATGTATAGAGTGCATGGAATGCAACCTATGTATTCTATATATTCCATGCATAGAATGCATAGAATACATAGAAGACATAGAGTTCTATGTATTCTATGCATAGAGTGCATAGATTACATGGAACGCATTTTATGCATTCTATGTCTTCTATGTATTCTATGTATTCTATGCATAGAATGCATAGAATGCATAGAATGCAATCTATGTATTCTATGCATAGAATGCATAGGTTACATGGAATGCATATAGTGCATAGAATGTATTCCATGCATAGAACGCATAGATTACATGGAATGTATAGAGTGCACAGAATGCATTCTATGTGATCAATATATTCTATGCATAGAATGCAATCTATGTATTCTATGCATAAAATGCATAGATTACATGGAATGTATAGAGTGCATAGAATGCATTCTATGTGCTCAATATATTCTATGCATAGAATGCAATCTATGTATTCTATGTATTCTATGCATCGGATGCATAGAATGCAATCTATGTATTCTATGCATAGAATGATGCATAGAATACATGGAAGATATAGAATTATAAGTATTCTATGCACATAATGCTTTCTATGTCTTCTATGTATTCTATGCATAGAATGCATAGAATGCATAGAATGCAATCTATGTATTCTATGCATAGAACGCATAGATTACATGGAATGCATATAGTGCATAGAATGTATTCTATGCATAGAACGCATAGATTATATGGAATGTATAGAGTGCACAGAATGCATTCCATGTGATCAATATATTCTATGCATAGAATGCGATCTACGTATTCTATGCATACAGTGCATAGAATACATAGAAGACATAGAGTTCTATGTATTCTATGCATAGAGTGCATAGATTACATGGAACGCATTTTATGCATTCTATGTCTTCTATGTATTCTATGTATTCTATGCATAGAATGCATAGAATGCATAGAATGCAATCTATGTATTCTATGCATAGAATGCATAGGTTACATTGAATGCATAGAGTGCACAGAATGCATTCTATGTGATCAATGCATTCTACGCATAGAATGCAATCTATGTATTCTATGCATAGAATGCATAAAATACATTGACCACATACAATGCCTTCTATGTAATCAATGTATTCTATGTATTCTATGCATCGAATGCATAGAATGCAATATATGTATTCTATGCATAGAGTGCATAGATAACATGGAACGCATTCTATGCATTCTATGTCTTCTATGTATTTCATGCATAGAATGCATAGAATGCAATTTATGTATTCTATGCATAGAATGCATAGATTACATGGGATGCATAGAGTGCATAGAATGCATTCTTTGTGATAAATGTATTTTATGCATTCTATGCATAAAAAGGTATTCTATGCATCAATACCATAGAATACATAGAATGCATAGATTACAAGGAATGCATAGAGTGCATAGAATGCCACCTATGTATTCTGTATATTCCATGCATAGAATGCATAGAATACATAGAACACATAGAGTTCTATGTATTCTATGCATAGAGTGCATAGATTACATGGAACGCATTTTATGCATTCTATGTCTTCTATGTATTCTATGTATTCTATGCATAGAATGCATAGAATGCATAGAATGCATAGAATACAATCTATGTATTCTATGCATAGAATGCATAGGTTACATTGAATGCATAGAGTGCACAGAATGCATTCTATGTGATCAATGTATTCTACGCATAGAATGCAATCTATGTATTCTATGCATAGAATGCATAAAATACATTGACCACATACAATGCCTTCTATGTAATCAATGTATTCTATGTATTCTATGCATCGAATGCATAGAATGCAATATATGTATTCTATGCATAGAGTGCATAGATAACATGGAACGCATTCTATGCATTCTATGTCTTCTATGTCTTCTATGTATTTCATGCATAGAATGCATAGAATGCAATTTATGTATTCTATGCATAGAATGCATAGATTACATGGGATGCATAGAGTGCATAGAATGCATTCTTTGTGATAAATGTATTTTATGCATTCTATGCATAAAAAGGTATTCTATGCATCAATACCATAGAATACATAGAATGCATAGATTACAAGGAATGCATAGAGTGCATAGAATGCAACCAATGTATTTTGTATATTCCATGCATAGAATGCATAGAATACATAGAACACATAGAGTTCTATGTATTCTATGCATAGAGTGCATAGATTACATGGAACGCATTTTATGCATTCTATGTCTTCTATGTATTCTATGCATAGAATGCATAGAATGCATAGAATGCATAGAATGCAATCTATGTATTCTATGCATAGAATGCATAGGTTACATTGAATGCATAGAGTGCACAGAATGCATTCTATGTGATCAATGTATTCTACGCATAGAATGCAATCTATGTATTCTATGCATAGAATGCATAAAATACATTGATTACATACAATGCCTTCTATGTAATCAATGTATTATATGTATTCTATGCATAGAACGCATAGATTACATGGAATGCATAGAGTGCATAGAATGTATTCTATGCATAGAATGCATAGATTACATGGAATGTATAGTGCATAGAATGCATTCTATGTGATCAATATATTCTATGCATAGAATGCAATCTATGTATTCTATGCATAGAATGATGCGTAGAACACATGGGAGATATAGAATTATAAGTATTCTATGCACATAATGCATTCTATGTCTTCTATGTATTCTATGCATAGAATGCATAGAATGCATAAAATGCAATCTATGTAGTCTATGCATAGAACGCATAGATTACATGGAACGCATATAGTGCATAGAATGTATTCCATGCATAGAACGCATAGATTACATGGAATGTATAGAGTGCACAGAATGCATTCTATGTGATCAATATATTCTATGCATAGAATGCAATCTATGTATTCTATGCATAGAATGCATAAAATACATTGATTACATACAATGCCTTCTATGTAATCAATGTATTCTATTTATTCTATGCATAGAACGCATAGATTACATGGTATGCATAGAGTGCATAGAATGTATTCTATGCATAGAACGCATAGATTACATGGAATGTATATAGTGCATAGAATGCATTCTATGTAATGAATATATTCTATGCATAGAATGCAATCTATGTATTCTATGTATAGAATGCATAAAATACATTGATTACATACAATGCCTTCTATGTAATCAATGTATTCTATGTTTTCTATGCATAGAATGCATAGAATGCAATCTATGTATTCTATGCATAGAATGCATAGGTTACATTGAATGCAATCTATGTATTATATGCATAGAATGCATAGGTTACATTGAATGCATAGAGTGCACAGAATGCATTCTATGTGATCAATGCATTCTATGCATAGAATGCAATCGATGTATTCTATGCATAGATTGCATAAAATACATTGATTACATACAATGCATTCTATGTATTCAATGTATTCTATGCATCGGACGCATAGAATGCAATCTATGTATTCTATGCATAGAATGATGCATAGAACACATGGAAGATATAGAATTATAAGTATTCTATGCACATAATGCATTCTATAGAGTGCACAGATTACATGGACACATTTTATGCATTCTATGTCTTCTATGTATTCTATGCATCGGATGCATAGAATGCAATCTATGTATTCTATGCATAGATGCGCATAGATTACATGGAATGCATAGAATGTATTCTATGCATAGAACGCATAGATTACATGGAATGTATAGAGTGCATGGAATGCAACCTATGTATTCTATATATTCCATGCATAGAATGCATAGAATACATAGAAGACATAGAGTTCTATGTATTCTATGCATAGAGTGCATAGATTACATGGAACGCATTTTATGCATTCTATGTCTTCTATGTATTCTATGTATTCTATGCATAGAATGCATAGAATGCATAGAATGCAATCTATGTATTCTATGCATAGAATGCATAGGTTACATGGAATGCATATAGTGCATAGAATGTATTCCATGCATAGAACGCATAGATTACATGGAATGTATAGAGTGCACAGAATGCATTCTATGTGATCAATATATTCTATGCATAGAATGCAATCTATGTATTCTATGCATAAAATGCATAGATTACATGGAATGTATAGAGTGCATAGAATGCATTCTATGTGCTCAATATATTCTATGCATAGAATGCAATCTATGTATTCTATGTATTCTATGCATCGGATGCATAGAATGCAATCTATGTATTCTATGCATAGAATGATGCATAGAATACATGGAAGATATAGAATTATAAGTATTCTATGCACATAATGCTTTCTATGTCTTCTATGTATTCTATGCATAGAATGCATAGAATGCATAGAATGCAATCTATGTATTCTATGCATAGAACGCATAGATTACATGGAATGCATATAGTGCATAGAATGTATTCTATGCATAGAACGCATAGATTATATGGAATGTATAGAGTGCACAGAATGCATTCCATGTGATCAATATATTCTATGCATAGAATGCGATCTACGTATTCTATGCATACAGTGCATAGAATACATAGAAGACATAGAGTTCTATGTATTCTATGCATAGAGTGCATAGATTACATGGAACGCATTTTATGCATTCTATGTCTTCTATGTATTCTATGTATTCTATGCATAGAATGCATAGAATGCATAGAATGCAATCTATGTATTCTATGCATAGAATGCATAGGTTACATTGAATGCATAGAGTGCACAGAATGCATTCTATGTGATCAATGCATTCTACGCATAGAATGCAATCTATGTATTCTATGCATAGAATGCATAAAATACATTGACCACATACAATGCCTTCTATGTAATCAATGTATTCTATGTATTCTATGCATCGAATGCATAGAATGCAATATATGTATTCTATGCATAGAGTGCATAGATAACATGGAACGCATTCTATGCATTCTATGTCTTCTATGTATTTCATGCATAGAATGCATAGAATGCAATTTATGTATTCTATGCATAGAATGCATAGATTACATGGGATGCATAGAGTGCATAGAATGCATTCTTTGTGATAAATGTATTTTATGCATTCTATGCATAAAAAGGTATTCTATGCATCAATACCATAGAATACATAGAATGCATAGATTACAAGGAATGCATAGAGTGCATAGAATGCCACCTATGTATTCTGTATATTCCATGCATAGAATGCATAGAATATATAGAACACATAGAGTTCTATGTATTCTATGCATAGAGTGCATAGATTACATGGAACGCATTTTATGCATTCTATGTCTTCTATGTATTCTATGTATTCTATGCATAGAATGCATAGAATGCATAGAATGCATAGAATACAATCTATGTATTCTATGCATAGAATGCATAGGTTACATTGAATGCATAGAGTGCACAGAATGCATTCTATGTGATCAATGTATTCTACGCATAGAATGCAATCTATGTATTCTATGCATAGAATGCATAAAATACATTGATTACATACAATGCCTTCTATGTAATCAATGTATTCTATGTATTCTATGCATAGAACGCATAGATTACATGGAATGCATAGAGTGCATAGAATGTATTCTATGCATAGAATGCATAGATTACATGGAATGTATAGAGTGCATAGAATGCATTCTATGTGATCAATATATTCTATGCATAGAATGCAATCTATGTATTCTATGCATAGAATGATGCATAGAACACATGGGAGATATAGAATTATAAGTATTCTATGCACATAATGCATTCTATGTCTTCTATGTATTCTATGCATAGAATGCATAAAATGCAATCTATGTATTCTATGCATAGAACGCATAGATTACATGGAACGCATATAGTGCATAGAATGTATTCCATGCATAGAACGCATAGATTACATGGAATGTATAGAGTGCACAGAATGCATTCTATGTGGTCAATATATTCTATGCATAGAATGCAATCTATGTATTCTATGCATAGAATGCATAAAATACATTGATTACATACAATGCCTTCTATGTAATCAATGTATTCTATTTATTCTATGCATAGAACGCATAGATTACATGGAATGTATAGAGTGCACAGAATGCATTCTATGTGGTCAATATATTCTATGCATAGAATGCAATCTATGTATTCTATGCATAGAATGCATAAACTACATTGATTACATACAATGCCTTCTATGTAATCAATGTATTCTATGTATTCTATGCATCGAATGCATAGAATGCAATATATGTATTCTATGCATAGAGTGCATAGATAACATGGAACGCATTCTATGCATTCTATGTCTTCTATGTCTTCTATGTATTTCATGCATAGAATGCATAGAATGCAATCTATGTATTCTATGCATAGAATGCATAAATTACATGGGATGCATAGAGTGCACAGAATGCATTCTATGTGATCAATGTATTCTACGCATAGAATGCAATCTATGTATTCTATGCATAGAATGCATAGATTACATGGGATGCATAGAGTGCATAGAATGCATTCTTTGTGATAAATGTATTTTATGCATTCTATGCATAAAAAGGTATTCTATGCATCAATACCATAGAATACATAGAATGCATAGATTACAAGGAATGCATAGAGTGCATAGAATGCAACCAATGTATTCTGTATATTTCATGCATAGAATGCATAGAATACATAGAACACATAGAGTTCTATGTATTCTATGCATAGAGTGCATAGATTACATGGAACGCATTTTATGCATTCTATGTCTTCTATGTCTTCTATGTATTCTATGCATAGAATGCATAGAATGCATAGAATGCATAGAATGCAATCTATGTATTCTATGCATAGAATGCATAGGTTACATTGAATGCATAGAGTGCACAGAATACATTCTATGTGATCAATGTATTCTACGCATAGAATGCAATCTATGTATTCTATGCATAGAATGCATAAAATACATTGATTACATACAATGCCTTCTATGTAATCAATGTATTATATGTATTCTATGCATAGAACGCATAGATTACATGGAATGCATAGAGTGCATAGAATGTATTCTATGCATAGAATGCATAGATTACATGGAATGTATAGTGCATAGAATGCATTCTATGTGATCAATATATTCTATGCATAGAATGCAATCTATGTATTCTATGCATAGAATGATGCGTAGAACACATGGGAGATATAGAATTATAAGTATTCTATGCACATAATGCATTCTATGTCTTCTATGTATTCTATGCATAGAATGCATAGAATGCATAAAATGCAATCTATGTAGTCTATGCATAGAACGCATAGATTACATGGAACGCATATAGTGCATAGAATGTATTCCATGCATAGAACGCATAGATTACATGGAATGTATAGAGTGCACAGAATGCATTCTATGTGATCAATATATTCTATGCATAGAATGCAATCTATGTATTCTATGCATAGAATGCATAAAATACATTGATTACATACAATGCCTTCTATGTAATCAATGTATTCTATTTATTCTATGCATAGAACGCATAGATTACATGGTATGCATAGAGTGCATAGAATGTATTCTATGCATAGAACGCATAGATTACATGGAATGTATATAGTGCATAGAATGCATTCTATGTAATGAATATATTCTATGCATAGAATGCAATCTATGTATTCTATGTATAGAATGCATAAAATACATTGATTACATACAATGCCTTCTATGTAATCAATGTATTCTATGTTTTCTATGCATAGAATGCATAGAATGCAATCTATGTATTCTATGCATAGAATGCATAGGTTACATTGAATGCAATCTATGTATTATATGCATAGAATGCATAGGTTACATTGAATGCATAGAGTGCACAGAATGCATTCTATGTGATCAATGCATTCTATGCATAGAATGCAATCGATGTATTCTATGCATAGATTGCATAAAATACATTGATTACATACAATGCATTCTATGTATTCAATGTATTCTATGCATCGGACGCATAGAATGCAATCTATGTATTCTATGCATAGAATGATGCATAGAACACATGGAAGATATAGAATTATAAGTATTCTATGCACATAATGCATTCTATAGAGTGCACAGATTACATGGACACATTTTATGCATTCTATGTCTTCTATGTATTCTATGCATCGGATGCATAGAATGCAATCTATGTATTCTATGCATAGATGCGCATAGATTACATGGAATGCATAGAATGTATTCTATGCATAGAACGCATAGATTACATGGAATGTATAGAGTGCATGGAATGCAACCTATGTATTCTATATATTCCATGCATAGAATGCATAGAATACATAGAAGACATAGAGTTCTATGTATTCTATGCATAGAGTGCATAGATTACATGGAACGCATTTTATGCATTCTATGTCTTCTATGTATTCTATGTATTCTATGCATAGAATGCATAGAATGCATAGAATGCAATCTATGTATTCTATGCATAGAATGCATAGGTTACATGGAATGCATATAGTGCATAGAATGTATTCCATGCATAGAACGCATAGATTACATGGAATGTATAGAGTGCACAGAATGCATTCTATGTGATCAATATATTCTATGCATAGAATGCAATCTATGTATTCTATGCATAAAATGCATAGATTACATGGAATGTATAGAGTGCATAGAATGCATTCTATGTGCTCAATATATTCTATGCATAGAATGCAATCTATGTATTCTATGTATTCTATGCATCGGATGCATAGACTGCAATCTATGTATTCTATGCATAGAATGATGCATAGAATACATGGAAGATATAGAATTATAAGTATTCTATGCACATAATGCTTTCTATGTCTTCTATGTATTCTATGCATAGAATGCATAGAATGCATAGAATGCAATCTATGTATTCTATGCATAGAACGCATAGATTACATGGAATGCATATAGTGCATAGAATGTATTCTATGCATAGAACGCATAGATTATATGGAATGTATAGAGTGCACAGAATGCATTCCATGTGATCAATATATTCTATGCATAGAATGCGATCTACGTATTCTATGCATACAGTGCATAGAATACATAGAAGACATAGAGTTCTATGTATTCTATGCATAGAGTGCATAGATTACATGGAACGCATTTTATGCATTCTATGTCTTCTATGTATTCTATGTATTCTATGCATAGAATGCATAGAATGCATAGAATGCAATCTATGTATTCTATGCATAGAATGCATAGGTTACATTGAATGCATAGAGTGCACAGAATGCATTCTATGTGATCAATGCATTCTACGCATAGAATGCAATCTATGTATTCTATGCATAGAATGCATAAAATACATTGACCACATACAATGCCTTCTATGTAATCAATGTATTCTATGTATTCTATGCATCGAATGCATAGAATGCAATATATGTATTCTATGCATAGAGTGCATAGATAACATGGAACGCATTCTATGCATTCTATGTCTTCTATGTATTTCATGCATAGAATGCATAGAATGCAATTTATGTATTCTATGCATAGAATGCATAGATTACATGGGATGCATAGAGTGCATAGAATGCATTCTTTGTGATAAATGTATTTTATGCATTCTATGCATAAAAAGGTATTCTATGCATCAATACCATAGAATACATAGAATGCATAGATTACAAGGAATGCATAGAGTGCATAGAATGCAACCTATGTATTCTGTATATTCCATGCATAGAATGCATAGAATACATAGAACACATAGAGTTCTATGTATTCTATGCATAGAGTGCATAGATTACATGGAACGCATTTTATGCATTCTATGTCTTCTATGTATTCTATGTATTCTATGCATAGAATGCATAGAATGCATAGAATGCATAGAATACAATCTATGTATTCTATGCATAGAATGCATAGGTTACATTGAATGCATAGAGTGCACAGAATGCATTCTATGTGATCAATGTATTCTACGCATAGAATGCAATCTATGTATTCTATGCATAGAATGCATAAAATACATTGATTACATACAATGCCTTCTATGTAATCAATGTATTCTATGTATTCTATGCATAGAACGCATAGATTACATGGAATGCATAGAGTGCATAGAATGTATTCTATGCATAGAATGCATAGATTACATGGAATGTATAGAGTGCATAGAATGCATTCTATGTGATCAATATATTCTATGCATAGAATGCAATCTATGTATTCTATGCATAGAATGATGCATAGAACACATGGGAGATATAGAATTATAAGTATTCTATGCACATAATGCATTCTATGTCTTCTATGTATTCTATGCATAGAATGCATAAAATGCAATCTATGTATTCTATGCATAGAACGCATAGATTACATGGAACGCATATAGTGCATAGAATGTATTCCATGCATAGAACGCATAGATTACATGGAATGTATAGAGTGCACAGAATGCATTCTATGTGGTCAATATATTCTATGCATAGAATGCAATCTATGTATTCTATGCATAGAATGCATAAAATACATTGATTACATACAATGCCTTCTATGTAATCAATGTATTCTATTTATTCTATGCATAGAACGCATAGATTACATGGAATGTATAGAGTGCACAGAATGCATTCTATGTGGTCAATATATTCTATGCATAGAATGCAATCTATGTATTCTATGCATAGAATGCATAAAATACATTGATTACATACAATGCCTTCTATGTAATCAATGTATTCTATGTATTCTATGCATCGAATGCATAGAATGCAATATATGTATTCTATGCATAGAGTGCATAGATAACATGGAACGCATTCTATGCATTCTATGTCTTCTATGTCTTCTATGTATTTCATGCATAGAATGCATAGAATGCAATCTATGTATTCTATGCATAGAATGCATAAATTACATGGGATGCATAGAGTGCATAGAATGCATTCTTTGTGATAAATGTTTTTTATGCATTCTATGCATAAAAAGTACTCTATGCATCAATACCATAGAATACATAGAATGCATAGATTACAAGGAATGCATAGAGTGCATAGAATGCAACCTATGTATTCTGTATATTCCATGCATAGAATACATAGAATACATAGAACACATAGAGTTCTATGTATTCTATGCATAGAGTGCATAGATTACATGGAACGCATTTTATGCATTCTATGTCTTCTATGTATTCTATGTATTCTATGCATAGAATGCATAGAATGCATAGAATGCATAGAATGCAATCTATGTATTCTATGCATAGAATGCATAGGTTACATTGAATGCATAGAGTGCACAGAATGCATTCTATGTGATCAATGTATTCTACGCATAGAATGCAATCTATGTATTCTATGCATAGAATCCATAAAATACATTGATTACATACAATGCCTTCTATGTAATCAATGTATTCTATTTATTCTATGCATAGAACGCATAGATTACATGGTATGCATAGAGTGCATAGAATGTATTCTATGCATAGAACGCATAGATTACATGGAATGTATATAGTGCATAGAATGCATTCTATGTGATGAATATATTCTATGCATAGAATGCAATCTATGTATTCTATGCATAGAATGCATAAAATACATTGATTACATACAATGCCTTCTATGTAATCAACGTATTCTATGTTTTCTATGCATCGAATGCATAGAATGCAATCTATGTATTCTATGCATAGAGTGCATAGATTACATGGAACGCATTCTATGCATTCTATGTATTCTATGAATTCTATGCATCGGATGCATGGAATGCGATCTATGTATTCTATGCATAGAATGATGCATAGAATACGTGGAAGATATAGAATTATAAGTATTCTATGCACATAATGCATTCTATGTCTTCTATGTATTCTATGCATAGAATGCATAGAATGCATAGAATGCAATCTATGTATTCTATGCATAGAACGCATAGATTACATTGAATGTATAGAGTGCACAGAATGCATTCTATGTGATCAATATATTCTATGCATAGAATGCAATCTATGTATTCTATGCATAGAATGCATAGAATGCATAGAATGCATAGAATGCAATCTATGTATTCTATGCATAGAATGCATAGGTTACATTGAATGCATAGAGTGCACAGAATGCATTCTATGTGATCAATGTATTTTACGCATAGAATGCAATCTATGTATTCTATGCATAGAATGCATGAAATACATTGACCACATACAATGCCTTCTATGTAATCAATGTATTCTATGTATTCTATGCATCGAATGCATAGAATGCAATATATGTATTCTATGCATAGAGTGCATAGATAACATGGAACGCATTCTATGCATTCTATGTCTTCTATGTCTTCTATGTATTTCATGCATAGAATGCATAGAATGCAATCTATGTATTCTATGCATAGAATGCATAAATTACATGGGATGCATAGAGTGCATAGAATGCATTCTTTGTGATAAATGTTTTTTATGCATTCTATGCATAAAAAGTACTCTATGCATCAATACCATAGAATACATAGAATGCATAGATTACAAGGAATGCATAGAGTGCATAGAATGCAACCTATGTATTCTGTATATTCCATGCATAGAATACATAGAATACATAGAACACATAGAGTTCTATGTATTCTATGCATAGAGTGCATAGATTACATGGAACGCATTTTATGCATTCTATGTCTTCTATGTATTCTATGTATTCTATGCATAGAATGCATAGAATGCATAGAATGCATAGAATGCATAGAATGCATAGAATGCAATCTATGTATTCTATGCATAGAATGCATAGGTTACATTGAATGCATAGAGTGCACAGAATGCATTCTATGTGATCAATGTATTCTACGCATAGAATGCAATCTATGTATTCTATGCATAGAATGCATAAAATACATTGATTACATACAATGCCTTCTATGTAATCAATGTATTCTATGTATTCTATGCATAGAACGCATAGATTACATGGAATGCATAGAGTGCATAGAATGTATTCTATGCATAGAATGCATAAATTACATGGAATGTATAGAGTGCATAGAATGCATTCTATGTGATCAAAATATTCTATGCATAGAATGCAATCTATGTATTCTATGCATAGAATGATGCATAGAACACATGGGAGATATAGAATTATAAGTATTCTATGCACATAATACATTCTATGTCTTCTATGTATTCTATGCATGGAATGCATAGATTACATGGAATGCATATAGTGCATAGAATGTATTCCATGCATAGAACGCATAGATTACATGGAATGTATAGAGTGCACAGAATGCATTCTATGTGATCAATATATTCTATGCATAGAATGCAATCTATGTATTCTATGCATAGAATGCATAAAATACATTGATTACATACAATGCCTTCTATGTAATCAATGTATTCTATTTAGTCTATGCATAGAACGCATAGATTACATGGTATGCATAGAGTGCATAGAATGTATTCTATGCATAGAACGCATAGATTACATGGAATGTATATAGTGCATAGAATGCATTCTATGTGATGAATATATTCTATGCAGAGAATGCAATCTATGTATTCTATGCATCGAATGCATAGAATGCAATCTATGTATTCTATGCATAGAGTGCATAGATTACATAGAACGCATTCTATGCATTCCATGTCTTCTATGTCTTCTATGTATTTCATGCATAGAATGCAATCTATGTATTCTATGCATAGAATGCATGGATTACATGGAATGCATAGAGTGCATAGAATGTATTCTATGCATAGAATGTATAGAATACATAGAAGACATAGAATTTTATGTATTCTTTGCACAAAGTGCATAGATTACATGGAACGCATTCTATGCATTCTATACCTTCTATGTCCTCTATGTATTCTATGCATAGAATGCTTAGAATGCAATTTATGTATTCTATGCATAGAACGCATAGATTACATGGAATGCATAGAATGTATTCTATGCATAGAACGCATAGATTACATGGAATGTATAGAGTGCATAGAATGCATTCTATGTGATCAATATAATTCTATGCGTAGAATGCAATCTATGTATTCGATTAATAGAATGCATAAAATACATTGATTACATACAATGCCTTCTATGTAATCAATGTATTCTATGTATTCTATGCATCGAATGCATAGAATGCAATCTATGTATTCTATGCATAGAGTGCATAGAATACATAGAAGACATAGAGTTCTATGTATTCTATGCATAGAATGCATAGGTTACATTGAATGCATAGAGTGCACAGAATGCATTCTATGTGATCAATGTATTCTACGCATAGAATGCAATCTATGTATTCTATGCATAGAATGCATAAAATACATTGACCACATACAATGCCTTCTATGTAATCAATGTATTCTATGTATTCTATGCATCGAATGCACAAAATGCAATATATGTATTCTATGCATAGAGTGCATAGATAACATGGAACGCATTCTATGCATTCTATGTCTTCTATGTCTTCTATGTATTTCATGCATAGAATGCATAGAATGCAATCTATGTATTCTATGCATAGAATGCATAAATTACATGGGATGCATAGAGTGCATAGAATGCATTCTTTGTGATAAATGTTTTTTATGCATTCTATGCATAAAAAGTACTCTATGCATCAATACCATAGAATACATAGAATGCATAGATTACAAGGAATGCATAGAGTGCATAGAATGCAACCTATGTATTCTGTATATTCCATGCATAGAATACATAGAATACATAGAACACATAGAGTTCTATGTATTCTATGCATAGAGTGCATAGATTACATGGAACGCATTTTATGCATTCTATGTCTTCTATGTATTCTATGTATTCTATGCATAGAATGCATAGAATGCATAGAATGCATAGAATGCAATCTATGTATTCTATGCATAGAATGCATAGGTTACATTGAATGCATAGAGTGCACAGAATGCATTCTATGTGATCAATGTATTCTACGCATAGAATGCAATCTATGTATTCTATGCATAGAATCCATAAAATACATTGATTACATACAATGCCTTCTATGTAATCAATGTATTCTATTTATTCTATGCATAGAACGCATAGATTACATGGTATGCATAGAGTGCATAGAATGTATTCTATGCATAGAACGCATAGATTACATGGAATGTATATAGTGCATAGAATGCATTCTATGTGATGAATATATTCTATGCATAGAATGCAATCTATGTATTCTATGCATAGAATGCATAAAATACATTGATTACATACAATGCCTTCTATGTAATCAATGTATTCTATGTTTTCTATGCATCGAATGCATAGAATGCAATCTATGTATTCTATGCATAGAGTGCATAGATTACATGGAACGCATTCTATGCATTCTATGTATTCTATGTATTCTATGCATCGAATGCATAGAATGCAATCTATGTATTCTATGCATAGAATGATGCATAGAATACGTGGAAGATATAGAATTATAAGTATTCTATGCACATAATGCATTCTATGTCTTCTATGTATTCTATGCATAGAATGCATAGAATGCAATCTATGTATTCTATGCATAGAACGCATAGATTACATTGAATGTATAGAGTGCACAGAATGCATTCTATGTGATCAATATATTCTATGCATAGAATGCAATCTATGTATTCTATGCATAGAATGCATAGAATGCATAGAATGCATAGAATGCATAGAATGCATAGAATGCATAGAATGCAATCTATGTATTCTATGCATAGAATGCATAGGTTACATTGAATGCATAGAGTGCACAGAATGCATTCTATGTGATCAATGTATTCTACGCATAGAATGCAATCTATGTATTCTATGCATAGAATGCATAAAATACATTGATTACATACAATGCCTTCTATGTAATCAATGTATTCTATGTATTCTATGCATAGAACGCATAGATTACATGGAATGCATAGAGTGCATAGAATGTATTCTATGCATAGAATGCATAGATTACATGGAATGTATAGAGTGCATAGAATGCATTCTATGTGATCAATATATTCTATGCATAGAATGCAATCTATGTATTCTATGCATAGAATGATGCATAGAACACATGGGAGATATAGAATTATAAGTATTCTATGCACATAATGCATTCTATGTCTTCTATGTATTCTATGCATGGAATGCATAGATTACATGGAATGCATATAGTGCATAGAATGTATTCCATGCATAGAACGCATAGATTACATGGAATGTATAGAGTGCACAAAATGCATTCTATGTGATCAATATATTCTATGCATAGAATGCAATCTATGTATTCTATGCATAGAATGCATAAAACACATTGATTACATACAATGCCTTCTATGTAATCAATGTATTCTATTTATTCTATGCATAGAACGCATAGATTACATGGTATGCATAGAGTGCGTAGAATGTATTCTATGCATAGAACGCATAGATTACATGGAATGTATATAGTGCATAGAATGCATTCTATGTGATGAATATATTCTATGCAGAGAATGCAATCTATGTATTCTATGCATAGAATGCATAAAATACATTGATTACATACAATGCCTTCTATGTAATCAATGTATTCTATGTATTCTATGCATCGAATGCATAGAATGCAATCTATGTATTCTATGCATAGAGTGCATAGATTACATAGAATGCATTCTATGCATTCCATGTCTTCTATGTCTTCTATGCATAGAATGCATAGAATGCAATTTATGTATTCTATGCATAGAACGCATAGATTACATGGAATGCATAGAATGCATTCTATGCATAGAACGCATAGATTACATGGAATGTATAGAGTGCATAGAATGCATTCTATGTGATCAATATAATTCTATGCGTAGAATGCAATCTATGTATTCGATTAATAGAATGCATAAAATACATTGATTACATACAATGCCTTCTATGTAATCAATGTATTCTATGTATTCTATGCATCGAATGCATAGAATGCAATCTATGTATTCTATGCATAGAGTGCATAGAATACATAGAAGACATCGAGTTCTATGTATTCTATGCATAGAATGCATAGGTTACATTGAATGCATAGAGTGCACAGAATGCATTCTATGTGATCAATGTATTCTACGCATAGAATGCAATCTATGTATTCTATGCATAGAATGCATAAAATACATGGACCACATACAATGCCTTCTATGTAATCAATGTATTCTATGTATTCTATGCATCGAATGCACAGAATGCAATATATGTATTCTATGCATAGAGTGCATAGATAACATGGAACGCATTCTATGCATTCTATGTCTTCTATGTCTTCTATGTATTTCATGCATAGAATGCATAGAATGCAATCTATGTATTCTATGCATAGAATGCATAAATTACATGGGATGCATAGAGTGCATAGAATGCATTCTTTGTGATAAATGTTTTTTATGCATTCTATGCATGAAAAGTACTCTATGCATCAATACCATAGAATACATAGAATGCATAGATTACAAGGAAGGCAGAAGAGTGCATAGAATGCAACCTATGTATTCTGTATATTCCATGCATAGAATACATAGAATACATAGAACACATAGAGTTCTATGCATTCTATGCATAGAGTGCATAGATTACATGGAACGCATTTTATGCATTCTATGCATTCTATGTCTTCTATGTATTCTATGCATAGAATGCATAGAATGCATAGAATGCATAGAATGCATAGAATGCAATCTATGTATTCTATGCATAGAATGCATAGGTTACATTGAATGCATAGAGTGCATAGAATGCATTCTATGTAATCAATGTATTCTATTTATTCTATGCATAGAACGCATAGATTACATGGTATGCATAGAGTGCATAGAATGTATTCTATGCATAGAACGCATAGATTACATGGAATGTATATAGTGCATAGAATGCATTCTATGTGATGAATATATTCTATGCATAGAATGCAATCTATGTATTCTATGCATAGAATGCATAAAATACATTGATTACATACAATGCCTTCTATGTAATCAATGTATTCTATGTTTTCTATGCATCGAATGCATAGAATGCAATCTATGTATTCTATGCATAGAGTGCATAGATTACATGGAACGCATTCTATGCATTCTATGTATTCTATGTATTCTATGCATCGGATGCATAGAATGCAATCTATGTATTCTATGCATAGAATGATGCATAGAATACGTGGAAGATATAGAATTATAAGTATTCTATGCACATGATGCATTCTATGTCTTCTATGTATTCTATGCATAGAATGCATAGAATGCAATCTATGTATTCTATGCATAGAGTGCATAGATTACATGGAACGCATTTTATGCATTCTATGTCTTCTATGTATTCTACGTATTCTATGCATAGAATGCATAGAATGCATAGAATGCAATCTATGTATTCTATGCATAGAATGCATAGGTTACATTGAATGCATAGAGTGCACAGAATGCATTCTATGTGATCAATGTATTCTACGCATAGAATGCAATCTATGTATTCTATGCATAGAATGCATAAAATACATTGACCACATACAATGCCTTCTATGTAATCAATGTATTCTATGTATTCTATGCATCGAATGCATAGAATGCAATATATGTATTCTATGCATAGAGTGCATAGATAACATGGAACGCATTCTATGCATTCTATGTCTTCTATGTCTTCTACGTATTTCATGCATAGAATGCATAGAATGCAATTTATGTATTCTATGGATAGAATGCATAGATTACATGGGATGCATAGAGTGCATAGAATGCATTCTTTGTGATAAATGTATTTTATGCATTCTATGCATAAAAAGTACTCTATGCATCAATACCATAGAATACATAGAATGCATAGATTACAAGGAATGCATAGAGTGCATAGAATGCAACCTATGTATTCTGTATATTCCATGCATAGAATGCATAGAATACATAGAACACATAGAGTTCTATGTATTCTATGCATAGAGTGCATAGATTACATGGAACGCATTTCATGCATTCTATGTCTTCTATGTATTCTATGTATTCTATGCATAGAATGCATAGAATGCATAGAATGCAATATATGTATTCTATGCATAGATTACATTGAATGCATAGAGTACACAGAATGCATTCTATGTGATCAATGTATTCTACGCATAGAATGCAATCTATGTATTCTATGCATAGAATGCATAAAATACATTGATTACATATAATGCCTTCTATGTAATCAATGTATTCTATGTATTCTATGCATAGAACGCATAGATTACATGGAATGCATAGAGTGCATAGAATGTATTCTATGCATAGAATGCATAGATTACATGGAATGTATAGAGTGCATAGAATGCATTCTATGTGATCAATATATTCTATGCATAGAATGCAATCTATGTATTCTATGCATAGAATGATGCATAGAACACATGGGAGATATAGAATTATAAGTATTCTATGCACATAATGCATTCTATGTCTTCTATGTATTCTATGCATAGAATGCATAGATTACATGGAATGCATATAGTGCATAGAATGTATTCCATGCATAGAACGCATAGATTACATGGAATGTATAGAGTGCACAGAATGCATTCTATGTGATCAATATATTCTATGCATAGAATGCAATCTATGTATTCTATGCATAGAATGCATAAAATACATTGATTACATACAATGCCTTTTATGTAATCAATGTATTCTATGTATTCTATGCATCGAATGCATAGAATGCAATCTATGTATTCTATGCATAGAATGCATAAAATACATTGATTACATACAATGCCTTCTATGTAATCAATGTATTCTATGTATTCTATGCATAGAACGCATAGATTACATGGAATGCATAGAGTGCATAGAATGTATTCTATGCATAGAATGCATAGATTACATGGAATGTATAGAGTGCATAGAATGCATTCTATGTGATCAATATATTCTATGCATAGAATGCAATCTATGTATTCTATGCATAGAATGATGCATAGAACACATGGGAGATATAGAATTATAAGTATTCTATGCACATAATGCATTCTATGTCTTCTATGTATTCTATGCATGGAATGCATAGATTACATGGAATGCATATAGTGCATAGAATGTATTCCATGCATAGAACGCATAGATTACATGGAATGTATAGAGTGCACAAAATGCATTCTATGTGATCAATATATTCTATGCATAGAATGCAATCTATGTATTCTATGCATAGAATGCATAAAACACATTGATTACATACAATGCCTTCTATGTAATCAATGTATTCTATTTATTCTATGCATAGAACGCATAGATTACATGGTATGCATAGAGTGCATAGAATGTATTCTATGCATAGAACGCATAGATTACATGGAATGTATATAGTGCATAGAATGCATTCTATGTGATGAATATATTCTATGCAGAGAATGCAATCTATGTATTCTATGCATAGAATGCATAAAATACATTGATTACATACAATGCCTTCTATGTAATCAATGTATTCTATTTATTCTATGCATAGAACGCATAGATTACATGGAATGTATAGAGTGCACAGAATGCATTCTATGTGGTCAATATATTCTATGCATAGAATGCAATCTATGTATTCTATGCATAGAATGCATAAAATACATTGATTACATACAATGCCTTCTATGTAATCAATGTATTCTATGTATTCTATGCATCGAATGCATAGAATGCAATATATGTATTCTATGCATAGAGTGCATAGATAACATGGAACGCATTCTATGCATTCTATGTCTTCTATGTCTTCTATGTATTTCATGCATAGAATGCATAGAATGCAATCTATGTATTCTATGCATAGAATGCATAAATTACATGGGATGCATAGAGTGCATAGAATGCATTCTTTGTGATAAATGTTTTTTATGCATTCTATGCATAAAAAGTACTCTATGCATCAATACCATAGAATACATAGAATGCATAGATTACAAGGAATGCATAGAGTGCATAGAATGCAACCTATGTATTCTGTATATTCCATGCATAGAATACATAGAATACATAGAACACATAGAGTTCTATGTATTCTATGCATAGAGTGCATAGATTACATGGAACGCATTTTATGCATTCTATGTCTTCTATGTATTCTATGTATTCTATGCATAGAATGCATAGAATGCATAGAATGCATAGAATGCAATCTATGTATTCTATGCATAGAATGCATAGGTTACATTGAATGCATAGAGTGCACAGAATGCATTCTATGTGATCAATGTATTCTACGCATAGAATGCAATCTATGTATTCTATGCATAGAATCCATAAAATACATTGATTACATACAATGCCTTCTATGTAATCAATGTATTCTATTTATTCTATGCATAGAACGCATAGATTACATGGTATGCATAGAGTGCATAGAATGTATTCTATGCATAGAACGCATAGATTACATGGAATGTATATAGTGCATAGAATGCATTCTATGTGATGAATATATTCTATGCATAGAATGCAATCTATGTATTCTATGCATAGAATGCATAAAATACATTGATTACATACAATGCCTTCTATGTAATCAACGTATTCTATGTTTTCTATGCATCGAATGCATAGAATGCAATCTATGTATTCTATGCATAGAGTGCATAGATTACATGGAACGCATTCTATGCATTCTATGTATTCTATGAATTCTATGCATCGGATGCATGGAATGCGATCTATGTATTCTATGCATAGAATGATGCATAGAATACGTGGAAGATATAGAATTATAAGTATTCTATGCACATAATGCATTCTATGTCTTCTATGTATTCTATGCATAGAATGCATAGAATGCATAGAATGCAATCTATGTATTCTATGCATAGAACGCATAGATTACATTGAATGTATAGAGTGCACAGAATGCATTCTATGTGATCAATATATTCTATGCATAGAATGCAATCTATGTATTCTATGCATAGAATGCATAGAATGCATAGAATGCATAGAATGCAATCTATGTATTCTATGCATAGAATGCATAGGTTACATTGAATGCATAGAGTGCACAGAATGCATTCTATGTGATCAATGTATTTTACGCATAGAATGCAATCTATGTATTCTATGCATAGAATGCATGAAATACATTGACCACATACAATGCCTTCTATGTAATCAATGTATTCTATGCATTCTATGCATCGAATGCATAGAATGCAATATATGTATTCTATGCATAGAGTGCATAGATAACATGGAACGCATTCTATGCATTCTATGTCTTCTATGTCTTCTATGTATTTCATGCATAGAATGCATAGAATGCAATCTATGTATTCTATGCATAGAATGCATAAATTACATGGGATGCATAGAGTGCATAGAATGCATTCTTTGTGATAAATGTTTTTTATGCATTCTATGCATAAAAAGTACTCTATGCATCAATACCATAGAATACATAGAATGCATAGATTACAAGGAATGCATAGAGTGCATAGAATGCAACCTATGTATTCTGTATATTCCATGCATAGAATACATAGAATACATAGAACACATAGAGTTCTATGTATTCTATGCATAGAGTGCATAGATTACATGGAACGCATTTTATGCATTCTATGTCTTCTATGTATTCTATGTATTCTATGCATAGAATGCATAGAATGCATAGAATGCATAGAATGCATAGAATGCATAGAATGCAATCTATGTATTCTATGCATAGAATGCATAGGTTACATTGAATGCATAGAGTGCACAGAATGCATTCTATGTGATCAATGTATTCTACGCATAGAATGCAATCTATGTATTCTATGCATAGAATGCATAAAATACATTGATTACATACAATGCCTTCTATGTAATCAATGTATTCTATGTATTCTATGCATAGAACGCATAGATTACATGGAATGCATAGAGTGCATAGAATGTATTCTATGCATAGAATGCATAAATTACATGGAATGTATAGAGTGCATAGAATGCATTCTATGTGATCAAAATATTCTATGCATAGAATGCAATCTATGTATTCTATGCATAGAATGATGCATAGAACACATGGGAGATATAGAATTATAAGTATTCTATGCACATAATACATTCTATGTCTTCTATGTATTCTATGCATGGAATGCATAGATTACATGGAATGCATATAGTGCATAGAATGTATTCCATGCATAGAACGCATAGATTACATGGAATGTATAGAGTGCACAGAATGCATTCTATGTGATCAATATATTCTATGCATAGAATGCAATCTATGTATTCTATGCATAGAATGCATAAAATACATTGATTACATACAATGCCTTCTATGTAATCAATGTATTCTATTTAGTCTATGCATAGAACGCATAGATTACATGGTATGCATAGAGTGCATAGAATGTATTCTATGCATAGAACGCATAGATTACATGGAATGTATATAGTGCATAGAATGCATTCTATGTGATGAATATATTCTATGCAGAGAATGCAATCTATGTATTCTATGCATCGAATGCATAGAATGCAATCTATGTATTCTATGCATAGAGTGCATAGATTACATAGAACGCATTCTATGCATTCCATGTCTTCTATGTCTTCTATGTATTTCATGCATAGAATGCAATCTATGTATTCTATGCATAGAATGCATGGATTACATGGAATGCATAGAGTGCATAGAATGTATTCTATGCATAGAATGCATAGAATACATAGAAGACATAGAATTTTATGTATTCTTTGCACAAAGTGCATAGATTACATGGAACGCATTCTATGCATTCTATACCTTCTATGTCCTCTATGTATTCTATGCATAGAATGCTTAGAATGCAATTTATGTATTCTATGCATAGAACGCATAGATTACATGGAATGCATAGAATGTATTCTATGCATAGAACGCATAGATTACATGGAATGTATAGAGTGCATAGAATGCATTCTATGTGATCAATATAATTCTATGCGTAGAATGCAATCTATGTATTCGATTAATAGAATGCATAAAATACATTGATTACATACAATGCCTTCTATGTAATCAATGTATTCTATGTATTCTATGCATCGAATGCATAGAATGCAATCTATGTATTCTATGCATAGAGTGCATAGAATACATAGAAGACATAGAGTTCTATGTATTCTATGCATAGAATGCATAGGTTACATTGAATGCATAGAGTGCACAGAATGCATTCTATGTGATCAATGTATTCTACGCATAGAATGCAATCTATGTATTCTATGCATAGAATGCATAAAATACATTGACCACATACAATGCCTTCTATGTAATCAATGTATTCTATGTATTCTATGCATCGAATGCACAGAATGCAATATATGTATTCTATGCATAGAGTGCATAGATAACATGGAACGCATTCTATGCATTCTATGTCTTCTATGTCTTCTATGTATTTCATGCATAGAATGCATAGAATGCAATCTATGTATTCTATGCATAGAATGCATAAATTACATGGGATGCATAGAGTGCATAGAATGCATTCTTTGTGATAAATGTTTTTTATGCATTCTATGCATAAAAAGTACTCTATGCATCAATACCATAGAATACATAGAATGCATAGATTACAAGGAATGCATAGAGTGCATAGAATGCAACCTATGTATTCTGTATATTCCATGCATAGAATACATAGAATACATAGAACACATAGAGTTCTATGTATTCTATGCATAGAGTGCATAGATTACATGGAACGCATTTTATGCATTCTATGTCTTCTATGTATTCTATGTATTCTATGCATAGAATGCATAGAATGCATAGAATGCATAGAATGCAATCTATGTATTCTATGCATAGAATGCATAGGTTACATTGAATGCATAGAGTGCACAGAATGCATTCTATGTGATCAATGTATTCTACGCATAGAATGCAATCTATGTATTCTATGCATAGAATCCATAAAATACATTGATTACATACAATGCCTTCTATGTAATCAATGTATTATATTTATTCTATGCATAGAACGCATAGATTACATGGTATGCATAGAGTGCATAGAATGTATTCTATGCATAGAACGCATAGATTACATGGAATGTATATAGTGCATAGAATGCATTCTATGTGATGAATATATTCTATGCATAGAATGCAATCTATGTATTCTATGCATAGAATGCATAAAATACATTGATTACATACAATGCCTTCTATGTAATCAATGTATTCTATGTTTTCTATGCATCGAATGCATAGAATGCAATCTATGTATTCTATGCATAGAGTGCATAGATTACATGGAACGCATTCTATGCATTCTATGTATTCTATGTATTCTATGCATCGAATGCATAGAATGCAATCTATGTATTCTATGCATAGAATGATGCATAGAATACGTGGAAGATATAGAATTATAAGTATTCTATGCACATAATGCATTCTATGTCTTCTATGTATTCTATGCATAGAATGCATAGAATGCAATCTATGTATTCTATGCATAGAACGCATAGATTACATTGAATGTATAGAGTGCACAGAATGCATTCTATGTGATCAATATATTCTATGCATAGAATGCAATCTATGTATTCTATGCATAGAATGCATAGAATGCATAGAATGCATAGAATGCATAGAATGCATAGAATGCATAGAATGCATAGAATGCATAGAATGCATAGAATGCAATCTATGTATTCTATGCATAGAATGCATAGGTTACATTGAATGCATAGAGTGCACAGAATGCATTCTATGTGATCAATGTATTCTACGCATAGAATGCAATCTATGTATTCTATGCATAGAATGCATAAAATACATTGATTACATACAATGCCTTCTATGTAATCAATGTATTCTATGTATTCTATGCATAGAACGCATAGATTACATGGAATGCATAGAGTGCATAGAATGTATTCTATGCATAGAATGCATAGATTACATGGAATGTATAGAGTGCATAGAATGCATTCTATGTGATCAATATATTCTATGCATAGAATGCAATCTATGTATTCTATGCATAGAATGATGCATAGAACACATGGGAGATATAGAATTATAAGTATTCTATGCACATAATGCATTCTATGTCTTCTATGTATTCTATGCATGGAATGCATAGATTACATGGAATGCATATAGTGCATAGAATGTATTCCATGCATAGAACGCATAGATTACATGGAATGTATAGAGTGCACAAAATGCATTCTATGTGATCAATATATTCTATGCATAGAATGCAATCTATGTATTCTATGCATAGAATGCATAAAACACATTGATTACATACAATGCCTTCTATGTAATCAATGTATTCTATTTATTCTATGCATAGAACGCATAGATTACATGGTATGCATAGAGTGCGTAGAATGTATTCTATGCATAGAACGCATAGATTACATGGAATGTATATAGTGCATAGAATGCATTCTATGTGATGAATATATTCTATGCAGAGAATGCAATCTATGTATTCTATGCATAGAATGCATAAAATACATTGATTACATACAATGCCTTCTATGTAATCAATGTATTCTATGTATTCTATGCATCGAATGCATAGAATGCAATCTATGTATTCTATGCATAGAGTGCATAGATTACATAGAACGCATTCTATGCATTCCATGTCTTCTATGTCTTCTATGCATAGAATGCATAGAATGCAATTTATGTATTCTATGCATAGAACGCATAGATTACATGGAATGCATAGAATGCATTCTATGCATAGAACGCATAGATTACATGGAATGTATAGAGTGCATAGAATGCATTCTATGTGATCAATATAATTCTATGCGTAGAATGCAATCTATGTATTCGATTAATAGAATGCATAAAATACATTGATTACATACAATGCCTTCTATGTAATCAATGTATTCTATGTATTCTATGCATCGAATGCATAGAATGCAATCTATGTATTCTATGCATAGAGTGCATAGAATACATAGAAGACATCGAGTTCTATGTATTCTATGCATAGAATGCATAGGTTACATTGAATGCATAGAGTGCACAGAATGCATTCTATGTGATCAATGTATTCTACGCATAGAATGCAATCTATGTATTCTATGCATAGAATGCATAAAATACATGGACCACATACAATGCCTTCTATGTAATCAATGTATTCTATGTATTCTATGCATCGAATGCACAGAATGCAATATATGTATTCTATGCATAGAGTGCATAGATTACATGGAACGCATTCTATGCATTCTATGTCTTCTATG
Organism: Bugulina stolonifera; assembly: GCA_935421135.1. NCBI lineage: Eukaryota > Metazoa > Bryozoa > Gymnolaemata > Cheilostomatida > Bugulidae > Bugulina > Bugulina stolonifera. Next base: position 305,853 of record OW285195.1, on the reverse strand, counting down.
TCTTCTATGTATTTCATGCATAGAATGCATAGAATGCAATCTATGTATTCTATGCATAGAATGCATAAATTACATGGGATGCATAGAGTGCATAGAATGCATTCTTTGTGATAAATGTTTTTTATGCATTCTATGCATGAAAAGTACTCTATGCATCAATACCATAGAATACATAGAATGCATAGATTACAAGGAAGGCAGAAGAGTGCATAGAATGCAACCTATGTATTCTGTATATTCCATGCATAGAATACATAGAATACATAGAACACATAGAGTTCTATGCATTCTATGCATAGAGTGCATAGATTACATGGAACGCATTTTATGCATTCTATGCATTCTATGTCTTCTATGCATTCTATGCATAGAATACATAGAATGCATAGAATGCATAGAATGCATAGAATGCAATCTATGTATTCTATGCATAGAATGCATAGGTTACATTGAATGCATAGAGTGCATAGAATGCATTCTATGTAATCAATGTATTCTATTTATTCTATGCATAGAACGCATAGATTACATGGTATGCATAGAGTGCATAGAATGTATTCTATGCATAGAACGCATAGATTACATGGAATGTATATAGTGCATAGAATGCATTCTATGTGATGAATATATTCTATGCATAGAATGCAATCTATGTATTCTATGCATAGAATGCATAAAATACATTGATTACATACAATGCCTTCTATGTAATCAATGTATTCTATGTTTTCTATGCATCGAATGCATAGAATGCAATCTATGTATTCTATGCATAGAGTGCATAGATTACATGGAACGCATTCTATGCATTCTATGTATTCTATGTATTCTATGCATCGGATGCATAGAATGCAATCTATGTATTCTATGCATAGAATGATGCATAGAATACGTGGAAGATATAGAATTATAAGTATTCTATGCACATGATGCATTCTATGTCTTCTATGTATTCTATGCATAGAATGCATAGAATGCAATCTATGTATTCTATGCATAGAGTGCATAGATTACATGGAACGCATTTTATGCATTCTATGTCTTCTATGTATTCTACGTATTCTATGCATAGAATGCATAGAATGCATAGAATGCAATCTATGTATTCTATGCATAGAATGCATAGGTTACATTGAATGCATAGAGTGCACAGAATGCATTCTATGTGATCAATGTATTCTACGCATAGAATGCAATCTATGTATTCTATGCATAGAATGCATAAAATACATTGACCACATACAATGCCTTCTATGTAATCAATGTATTCTATGTATTCTATGCATCGAATGCATAGAATGCAATATATGTATTCTATGCATAGAGTGCATAGATAACATGGAACGCATTCTATGCATTCTATGTCTTCTATGTCTTCTACGTATTTCATGCATAGAATGCATAGAATGCAATTTATGTATTCTATGGATAGAATGCATAGATTACATGGGATGCATAGAGTGCATAGAATGCATTCTTTGTGATAAATGTATTTTATGCATTCTATGCATAAAAAGTACTCTATGCATCAATACCATAGAATACATAGAATGCATAGATTACAAGGAATGCATAGAGTGCATAGAATGCAACCTATGTATTCTGTATATTCCATGCATAGAATGCATAGAATACATAGAACACATAGAGTTCTATGTATTCTATGCATAGAGTGCATAGATTACATGGAACGCATTTCATGCATTCTATGTCTTCTATGTATTCTATGTATTCTATGCATAGAATGCATAGAATGCATAGAATGCAATATATGTATTCTATGCATAGATTACATTGAATGCATAGAGTACACAGAATGCATTCTATGTGATCAATGTATTCTACGCATAGAATGCAATCTATGTATTCTATGCATAGAATGCATAAAATACATTGATTACATATAATGCCTTCTATGTAATCAATGTATTCTATGTATTCTATGCATAGAACGCATAGATTACATGGAATGCATAGAGTGCATAGAATGTATTCTATGCATAGAATGCATAGATTACATGGAATGTATAGAGTGCATAGAATGCATTCTATGTGATCAATATATTCTATGCATAGAATGCAATCTATGTATTCTATGCATAGAATGATGCATAGAACACATGGGAGATATAGAATTATAAGTATTCTATGCACATAATGCATTCTATGTCTTCTATGTATTCTATGCATAGAATGCATAGATTACATGGAATGCATATAGTGCATAGAATGTATTCCATGCATAGAACGCATAGATTACATGGAATGTATAGAGTGCACAGAATGCATTCTATGTGATCAATATATTCTATGCATAGAATGCAATCTATGTATTCTATGCATAGAATGCATAAAATACATTGATTACATACAATGCCTTTTATGTAATCAATGTATTCTATGTATTCTATGCATCGAATGCATAGAATGCAATCTATGTATTCTATGCATAGAATGCATAAAATACATTGATTACATACAATGCCTTCTATGTAATCAATGTATTCTATGTATTCTATGCATAGAACGCATAGATTACATGGAATGCATAGAGTGCATAGAATGTATTCTATGCATAGAATGCATAGATTACATGGAATGTATAGAGTGCATAGAATGCATTCTATGTGATCAATATATTCTATGCATAGAATGCAATCTATGTATTCTATGCATAGAATGATGCATAGAACACATGGGAGATATAGAATTATAAGTATTCTATGCACATAATGCATTCTATGTCTTCTATGTATTCTATGCATGGAATGCATAGATTACATGGAATGCATATAGTGCATAGAATGTATTCCATGCATAGAACGCATAGATTACATGGAATGTATAGAGTGCACAAAATGCATTCTATGTGATCAATATATTCTATGCATAGAATGCAATCTATGTATTCTATGCATAGAATGCATAAAACACATTGATTACATACAATGCCTTCTATGTAATCAATGTATTCTATTTATTCTATGCATAGAACGCATAGATTACATGGTATGCATAGAGTGCATAGAATGTATTCTATGCATAGAACGCATAGATTACATGGAATGTATATAGTGCATAGAATGCATTCTATGTGATGAATATATTCTATGCAGAGAATGCAATCTATGTATTCTATGCATAGAATGCATAAAATACATTGATTACATACAATGCCTTCTATGTAATCAATGTATTCTATGTATTCTATGCATCGAATGCATAGAATGCAATCTATGTATTCTATGCATAGAGTGCATAGATTACATAGAACGCATTCTATGCATTCCATGTCTTCTATGTCTTCTATGCATAGAATGCATAGAATGCAATTTATGTATTCTATGCATAGAACGCATAGATTACATGGAATGCATAGAATGCATTCTATGCATAGAACGCATAGATTACATGGAATGTATAGAGTGCATAGAATGCATTCTATGTGATCAATATAATTCTATGCGTAGAATGCAATCTATGTATTCGATTAATAGAATGCATAAAATACATTGATTACATACAATGCCTTCTATGTAATCAATGTATTCTATGTATTCTATGCATCGAATGCATAGAATGCAATCTATGTATTCTATGCATAGAGTGCATAGAATACATAGAAGACATCGAGTTCTATGTATTCTATGCATAGAATGCATAGGTTACATTGAATGCATAGAGTGCACAGAATGCATTCTATGTGATCAATGTATTCTACGCATAGAATGCAATCTATGTATTCTATGCATAGAATGCATAAAATACATGGACCACATACAATGCCTTCTATGTAATCAATGTATTCTATGTATTCTATGCATCGAATGCACAGAATGCAATATATGTATTCTATGCATAGAGTGCATAGATTACATGGAACGCATTCTATGCATTCTATGTCTTCTATGTCTTCTATGTATTTCATGCATAGAATGCATAGAATGCAATCTATGTATTCTATGCATAGAATGCATAAATTACATGGGATGCATAGAGTGCATAGAATGCATTCTTTGTGATAAATGTTTTTTATGCATTCTATGCATGAAAAGTACTCTATGCATCAATACCATAGAATACATAGAATGCATAGATTACAAGGAAGGCAGAAGAGTGCATAGAATGCAACCTATGTATTCTGTATATTCCATGCATAGAATACATAGAATACATAGAACACATAGAGTTCTATGCATTCTATGCATAGAGTGCATAGATTACATGGAACGCATTTTATGCATTCTATGCATTCTATGTCTTCTATGTATTCTATGCATAGAATGCATAGAATGCATAGAATGCATAGAATGCAATCTATGTATTCTATGCATAGAATGCATAGGTTACATTGAATGCATAGAGTGCATAGAATGCATTCTATGTAATCAATGTATTCTATTTATTCTATGCATAGAACGCATAGATTACATGGTATGCATAGAGTGCATAGAATGTATTCTATGCATAGAACGCATAGATTACATGGAATGTATATAGTGCATAGAATGCATTCTATGTGATGAATATATTCTATGCATAGAATGCAATCTATGTATTCTATGCATAGAATGCATAAAATACATTGATTACATACAATGCCTTCTATGTAATCAATGTATTCTATGTTTTCTATGCATCGAATGCATAGAATGCAATCTATGTATTCTATGCATAGAGTGCATAGATTACATGGAACGCATTCTATGCATTCTATGTATTCTATGTATTCTATGCATCGGATGCATAGAATGCAATCTATGTATTCTATGCATAGAATGATGCATAGAATACGTGGAAGATATAGAATTATAAGTATTCTATGCACATGATGCATTCTATGTCTTCTATGTATTCTATGCATAGAATGCATAGAATGCAATCTATGTATTCTATGCATAGAGTGCATAGATTACATGGAACGCATTTTATGCATTCTATGTCTTCTATGTATTCTATGTATTCTATGCATAGAATGCATAGAATGCATAGAATGCAATCTATGTATTCTATGCATAGAATGCATAGGTTACATTGAATGCATAGAGTGCACAGAATGCATTCTATGTGATCAATGTATTCTACGCATAGAATGCAATCTATGTATTCTATGCATAGAATGCATAAAATACATTGACCACATACAATGCCTTCTATGTAATCAGTGTATTCTATGTATTCTATGCATCGAATGCATAGAATGCAATATATGTATTCTATGCATAGAGTGCATAGATAACATGGAACGCATTCTATGCATTCTATGTCTTCTATGTCTTCTACGTATTTCATGCATAGAATGCATAGAATGCAATTTATGTATTCTATGGATAGAATGCATAGATTACATGGGATGCATAGAGTGCATAGAATGCATTCTTTGTGATAAATGTATTTTATGCATTCTATGCATAAAAAGTACTCTATGCATCAATACCATAGAATACATAGAATGCATAGATTACAAGGAATGCATAGAGTGCATAGAATGCAACCTATGTATTCTGTATATTCCATGCATAGAATGCATAGAATACATAGAACACATAGAGTTCTATGTATTCTATGCATAGAGTGCATAGATTACATGGAACGCATTTCATGCATTCTATGTCTTCTATGTATTCTATGTATTCTATGCATAGAATGCATAGAATGCATAGAATGCAATATATGTATTCTATGCATAGATTACATTGAATGCATAGAGTACACAGAATGCATTCTATGTGATCAATGTATTCTACGCATAGAATGCAATCTATGTATTCTATGCATAGAATGCATAAAATACATTGATTACATATAATGCCTTCTATGTAATCAATGTATTCTATGTATTCTATGCATAGAACGCATAGATTACATGGAATGCATAGAGTGCATAGAATGTATTCTATGCATAGAATGCATAGATTACATGGAATGTATAGAGTGCATAGAATGCATTCTATGTGATCAATATATTCTATGCATAGAATGCAATCTATGTATTCTATGCATAGAATGATGCATAGAACACATGGGAGATATAGAATTATAAGTATTCTATGCACATAATGCATTCTATGTCTTCTATGTATTCTATGCATAGAATGCATAGATTACATGGAATGCATATAGTGCATAGAATGTATTCCATGCATAGAACGCATAGATTACATGGAATGTATAGAGTGCACAGAATGCATTCTATGTGATCAATATATTCTATGCATAGAATGCAATATATGTATTCTATGCATAGAATGCATAAATTACATGGGATGCATAGAGTGCATAGAATGCATTCTTTGTGATAAATGTTTTTTATGCATTCTATGCATGAAAAGTACTCTATGCATCAATACCATAGAATACATAGAATGCATAGATTACAAGGAAGGCAGAAGAGTGCATAGAATGCAACCTATGTATTCTGTATATTCCATGCATAGAATACATAGAATACATAGAACACATAGAGTTCTATGCATTCTATGCATAGAGTGCATAGATTACATGGAACGCATTTTATGCATTCTATGCATTCTATGTCTTCTATGTATTCTATGCATAGAATGCATAGAATGCATAGAATGCATAGAATGCATAGAATGCATAGAATGCAATCTATGTATTCTATGCATAGAATGCATAGGTTACATTGAATGCATAGAGTGCATAGAATGCATTCTATGTAATCAATGTATTCTATTTATTCTATGCATAGAACGCATAGATTACATGGTATGCATAGAGTGCATAGAATGTATTCTATGCATAGAACGCATAGATTACATGGAATGTATATAGTGCATAGAATGCATTCTATGTGATGAATATATTCTATGCATAGAATGCAATCTATGTATTCTATGCATAGAATGCATAAAATACATTGATTACCTACAATGCCTTCTATGTAATCAATGTATTCTATGTTTTCTATGCATCGAATGCATAGAATGCAATCTATGTATTCTATGCATAGAGTGCATAGATTACATGGAACGCATTCTATGCATTCTATGTATTCTATGTATTCTATGCATCGGATGCATAGAATGCAATCTATGTATTCTATGCATAGAATGATGCATAGAATACGTGGAAGATATAGAATTATAAGTATTCTATGCACATGATGCATTCTATGTCTTCTATGTATTCTATGCATAGAATGCATAGAATGCAATCTATGTATTCTATGCATAGAGTGCATAGATTACATGGAACGCATTTTATGCATTCTATGTCTTCTATGTATTCTATGTATTCTATGCATAGAATGCATAGAATGCATAGAATGCAATCTATGTATTCTATGCATAGAATGCATAGGTTACATTGAATGCATAGAGTGCACAGAATGCATTCTATGTGATCAATGTATTCTACGCATAGAATGCAATCTATGTATTCTATGCATAGAATGCATAAAATACATTGACCACATACAATGCCTTCTATGTAATCAATGTATTCTATGTATTCTATGCATCGAATGCATAGAATGCAATATATGTATTCTATGCATAGAGTGCATAGATAACATGGAACGCATTCTATGCATTCTATGTCTTCTATGTCTTCTACGTATTTCATGCATAGAATGCATAGAATGCAATTTATGTATTCTATGGATAGAATGCATAGATTACATGGGATGCATAGAGTGCATAGAATGCATTCTTTGTGATAAATGTATTTTATGCATACTATGCATAAAAAGTACTCTATGCATCAATACCATAGAATACATAGAATGCATAGATTACAAGGAATGCATAGAGTGCATAGAATGCAACCTATGTATTCTGTATATTCCATGCATAGAATGCATAGAATACATAGAACACATAGAGTTCTATGTATTCTATGCATAGAGTGCATAGATTACATGGAACGCATTTCATGCATTCTATGTCTTCTATGTATTCTATGTATTCTATGCATAGAATGCATAGAATGCATAGAATGCAATATATGTATTCTATGCATAGATTACATTGAATGCATAGAGTACACAGAATGCATTCTATGTGATCAATGTATTCTACGCATAGAATGCAATCTATGTATTCTATGCATAGAATGCATAAAATACATTGATTACATATAATGCCTTCTATGTAATCAATGTATTCTATGTATTCTATGCATAGAACGCATAGATTACATGGAATGCATAGAGTGCATAGAATGTATTCTATGCATAGAATGCATAGATTACATGGAATGTATAGAGTGCATAGAATGCATTCTATGTGATCAATATATTCTATGCATAGAATGCAATCTATGTATGCTATGCATAGAATGATGCATAGAACACATGGGAGATATAGAATTATAAGTATTCTATGCACATAATGCATTCTATGTCTTCTATGTATTCTATGCATAGAATGCATAGATTACATGGAATGCATATAGTGCATAGAATGTATTCCATGCATAGAACGCATAGATTAAATGGAATGTATAGAGTGCACAGAATGCATTCTATGTGATCAATATATTCTATGCATAGAATGCAATCTATGTATTCTATGCATAGAATGCATAAAATACATTGATTACATACAATGCCTTTTATGTAGTCAATGTATTCTATGTATTCTATGCATCGAATGCATAGAATGCAATCTATGTATTCTATGCATAGAATGCATAAAATACATTGATTACATACAATGCCTTCTATGTAATCAATGTATTCTATGTATTCTATGCATAGAGGGCATAGATTACATGGAATGCATAGAGTGCATAGAATGTATTCTATGCATAGAATGCATAGATTACATGGAATGTATAGAGTGCATAGAATGCATTCTATGTGATCAATATATTCTATGCATAGAATGCAATCTATGTATTCTATGCATAGAATGATGCATAGAACACATGGGAGATATAGAATTATAAGTATTCTATGCACATAATGCATTCTATGTCTTCTATGTATTCTATGCATGGAATGCATAGATTACATGGAATGCATATAGTGCATAGAATGTATTCCATGCATAGAACGCATAGATTACATGGAATGTATAGAGTGCACAAAATGCATTCTATGTGATCAATATATTCTATGCATAGAATGCAATCTATGTATTCTATGCATAGAATGCATAAAACACATTGATTACATACAATGCCTTCTATGTAATCAATGTATTCTATTTATTCTATGCATAGAACGCATAGATTACATGGAATGTATATAGTGCATAGAATGCATTCTATGTGATGAATATATTCTATGCAGAGAATGCAATCTATGTATTCTATGCATAGAATGCATAAAATACATTGATTACATACAATGCCTTCTATGTAATCAATGTATTCTATGTATTCTATGCATCGAATGCATAGAATGCAATCTATGTATTCTATGCATAGAGTGCATAGATTACATAGAACGCATTCTATGCATTCCATGTCTTCTATGTCTTCTATGCATAGAATGCATAGAATGCAATTTATGTATTCTATGCATAGAACGCATAGATTACATGGAATGCATAGAATGCATTCTATGCATAGAACGCATAGATTACATGGAATGTATAGAGTGCATAGAATGCATTCTATGTGATCAATATAATTCTATGCGTAGAATGCAATCTATGTATTCGATTAATAGAATGCATAAAATACATTGATTACATACAATGCCTTCTATGTAATCAATGTATTCTATGTATTCTATGCATCGAATGCATAGAATGCAATCTATGTATTCTATGCATAGAGTGCATAGAATACATAGAAGACATCGAGTTCTATGTATTCTATGCATAGAATGCATAGGTTACATTGAATGCATAGAGTGCACAGAATGCATTCTATGTGATCAATGTATTCTACGCATAGAATGCAATCTATGTATTCTATGCATAGAATGCATAAAATACATGGACCACATACAATGCCTTCTATGTAATCAATGTATTCTATGTATTCTATGCATCGAATGCACAGAATGCAATATATGTATTCTATGCATAGAGTGCATAGATTACATGGAACGCATTCTATGCATTCTATGTCTTCTATGTCTTCTATGTATTTCATGCATAGAATGCATAGAATGCAATCTATGTATTCTATGCATAGAATGCATAAATTACATGGGATGCATAGAGTGCATAGAATGCATTCTTTGTGATAAATGTTTTTTATGCATTCTATGCATGAAAAGTACTCTATGCATCAATACCATAGAATACATAGAATGCATAGATTACAAGGAAGGCAGAAGAGTGCATAGAATGCAACCTATGTATTCTGTATATTCCATGCATAGAATACATAGAATACATAGAACACATAGAGTTCTATGCATTCTATGCATAGAGTGCATAGATTACATGGAACGCATTTTATGCATTCTATGCATTCTATGTCTTCTATGTATTCTATGCATAGAATGCATAGAATGCATAGAATGCATAGAATGCATAGAATGCAATCTATGTATTCTATGCATAGAATGCATAGGTTACATTGAATGCATAGAGTGCATAGAATGCATTCTATGTAATCAATGTATTCTATTTATTCTATGCATAGAACGCATAGATTACATGGTATGCATAGAGTGCATAGAATGTATTCTATGCATAGAACGCATAGATTACATGGAATGTATATAGTGCATAGAATGCATTCTATGTGATGAATATATTCTATGCATAGAATGCAATCTATGTATTCTATGCATAGAATGCATAAAATACATTGATTACATACAATGCCTTCTATGTAATCAATGTATTCTATGTTTTCTATGCATCGAATGCATAGAATGCAATCTATGTATTCTATGCATAGAGTGCATAGATTACATGGAACGCATTCTATGCATTCTATGTATTCTATGTATTCTATGCATCGGATGCATAGAATGCAATCTATGTATTCTATGCATAGAATGATGCATAGAATACGTGGAAGATATAGAATTATAAGTATTCTATGCACATGATGCATTCTATGTCTTCTATGTATTCTATGCATAGAATGCATAGAATGCAATCTATGTATTCTATGCATAGAGTGCATAGATTACATGGAACGCATTTTATGCATTCTATGTCTTCTATGTATTCTATGTATTCTATGCATAGAATGCATAGAATGCATAGAATGCAATCTATGTATTCTATGCATAGAATGCATAGGTTACATTGAATGCATAGAGTGCACAGAATGCATTCTATGTGATCAATGTATTCTACGCATAGAATGCAATCTATGTATTCTATGCATAGAATGCATAAAATACATTGACCACATACAATGCCTTCTATGTAATCAATGTATTCTATGTATTCTATGCATCGAATGCATAGAATGCAATATATGTATTCTATGCATAGAGTGCATAGATAACATGGAACGCATTCTATGCATTCTATGTCTTCTATGTCTTCTACGTATTTCATGCATAGAATGCATAGAATGCAATTTATGTATTCTATGGATAGAATGCATAGATTACATGGGATGCATAGAGTGCATAGAATGCATTCTTTGTGATAAATGTATTTTATGCATTCTATGCATAAAAAGTACTCTATGCATCAATACCATAGAATACATAGAATGCATAGATTACAAGGAATGCATAGAGTGCATAGAATGCAACCTATGTATTCTGTATATTCCATGCATAGAATGCATAGAATACATAGAACACATAGAGTTCTATGTATTCTATGCATAGAGTGCATAGATTACATGGAACGCATTTCATGCATTCTATGTCTTCTATGTATTCTATGTATTCTATGCATAGAATGCATAGAATGCATAGAATGCAATATATGTATTCTATGCATAGATTACATTGAATGCATAGAGTACACAGAATGCATTCTATGTGATCAATGTATTCTACGCATAGAATGCAATCTATGTATTCTATGCATAGAATGCATAAAATACATTGATTACATATAATGCCTTCTATGTAATCAATGTATTCTATGTATTCTATGCATAGAACGCATAGATTACATGGAATGCATAGAGTGCATAGAATGTATTCTATGCATAGAATGCATAGATTACATGGAATGTATAGAGTGCATAGAATGCATTCTATGTGATCAATATATTCTATGCATAGAATGCAATCTATGTATTCTATGCATAGAATGATGCATAGAACACATGGGAGATATAGAATTATAAGTATTCTATGCACATAATGCATTCTATGTCTTCTATGTATTCTATGCATAGAATGCATAGATTACATGGAATGCATATAGTGCATAGAATGTATTCCATGCATAGAACGCATAGATTACATGGAATGTATAGAGTGCACAGAATGCATTCTATGTGATCAATATATTCTATGCATAGAATGCAATCTATGTATTCTATGCATAGAATGCATAAAATACATTGATTACATACAATGCCTTTTATGTAATCAATGTATTCTATGTATTCTATGCATCGAATGCATAGAATGCAATCTATGTATTCTATGCATAGAATGCATAAAATACATTGATTACATACAATGCCTTCTATGTAATCAATGTATTCTATGTATTCTATGCATAGAACGCATAGATTACATGGAATGCATAGAGTGCATAGAATGTATTCTATGCATAGAATGCATAGATTACATGGAATGTATAGAGTGCATAGAATGCATTCTATGTGATCAATATATTCTATGCATAGAATGCAATCTATGTATTCTATGCATAGAATGATGCATAGAACACATGGGAGATATAGAATTATAAGTATTCTATGCACATAATGCATTCTATGTCTTCTATGTATTCTATGCATGGAATGCATAGATTACATGGAATGCATATAGTGCATAGAATGTATTCCATGCATAGAACGCATAGATTACATGGAATGTATAGAGTGCACAAAATGCATTCTATGTGATCAATATATTCTATGCATAGAATGCAATCTATGTATTCTATGCATAGAATGCATAAAATACATTGATTACATACAATGCCTTCTATGTAATCAATGTATTCTATGTATTCTATGCATCGAATGCATAGAATGCAATCTATGTATTCTATGCATAGAGTGCATATATTACATAGAACGCATTCTATGCATTCCATGTCTTCTATGTCTTCTATGTATTTCATGCATAGAATGCAATCTATGTATTCTATGCATAGAATGCATGGATTGCATGGAATGCATAGAGTGCATAGAATGTATTCTATGCATAGAATGTATTCTATGCATAGAATGTATTCTATGCATAGAATGCATAGAATACATAGAAGACATAGAATTCTATGTATACTTTGCACAATTTGCATAGATTACATGGAACGCATTCTATGCATTCTATACCTTCTATGTCCTCTATGTATTCTATGCATTGAATGCATAGAATGCAATTTATGTAATCTATGCATAGAACGCATAGATTACGTGGAATGCATAGAATGTATTCTATGCATAGAACGCATAGATTACATGGAATGTATAGAGTGCATAGAATGCATTCTATGTGATCAATATAATTCTATGCGTAGAATGCAATCTATGTATTCGATTAATAGAATGCATGAAATACATTGATTACATACAATGCCTTCTATGTAATCAATGTATTCTATGTATTCTATGCATCGAATGCATAGAATGCAATCTATGTATTCTATGCATAGAGTGCATAGATAACATGGAACGCATTCTATGCATTCTATGTCTTCTATGTCTTCTATGTATTTCATGCATAGAATGCATAGAATGCAATCTATGTATTCTATGCATAGAATGCATAAATTACATGGGATGCATAGAGTGCATAGAATGCATTCTTTGTGATAAATGTTTTTTATGCATTCTATGCATAAAAAGTACTCTATGCATCAATACCATAGAATACATAGAATGCATAGATTACAAGGAATGCATAGAGTGCATAGAATGCAACCTATGTATTCTGTATATTCCATGCATAGAATACATAGAATACATAGAACACATAGAGTTCTATGTATTCTATGCATAGAGTGCATAGATTACATGGAACGCATTTTATGCATTCTATGTCTTCTATGTATTCTATGTATTCTATGCATAGAATGCATAGGTTACATTGAATGCATAGAGTGCACAGAATGCATTCTATGTGATCAATGTATTCTACGCATAGAATGCAATCTATGTATTCTATGCATAGAATGCATAAAATACATTGATTACATACAATGCCTTCTATGTAATCAATGTATTCTATGTATTCTATGCATAGAACGCATAGATTACATGGAATGCATAGAGTGCATAGAATGTATTCTATGCATAGAATGCATAGATTACATGGAATGTATAGAGTGCATAGAATGCATTCTATGTGATCAATATATTCTATGCATAGAATGCAATCTATGTATTCTATGTATTCTATGCATCGGATGCATAGAATGCAATCTATGTATTCTATGCATAGAATGATGCATAGAATACATGGAAGATATAGAATTATAAGTATTCTATGCACATAATGCATTCTATGTCTTCTATGTATTCTATGCATAGAATGCATAGAATGCATAGAATGCAATCTATGTATTCTATGCATAGAACGCATAGATTACATGGAATGCATATAGTGCATAGAATGTATTCTATGCATAGAACGCATAGATTACATGGAATGTATAGAGTGCACAGAATGCATTCCATGTGATCAATATATTCTATGCATAGAATGCGATCTATGTATTCTATGCATACAGTGCATAGAATACATAGAAGACATAGAGTTCTATGTATTCTATGCATAGAGTGCATAGATTACATGGAACACATTTTATGCATTCTATGTCTTCTATGTATTCTATGTATTCTATGCATAGCATAAAATACATTGATTACATACAATGCATTCTATGTATTCTATGTATTCTATGCATCGGATGCATAGAATGCAATCTATGTATTCTATGCATAGAATGATGCATAGAATACGTGGAAGATATAGAATTATAAGTATTCTATGCACATAATGCATTCTATGTCTTCTATGTATTCTATGTATTCTATGCATAGAATGCATAAAATACATTGATTACATACAATGCCTTCTATGTAATCAATGTATTCTATGTATTCTATGCATAGAACGCACAGATTACATGGAATGCATAGAGTGCATAGAATGTATTCTTTGTGATAAATGTTTTTTATGCATTCTATGCATAAAAAGTACTCTATGCATCAATACCATAGAATACATAGAATGCATAGATTACAAGGAATGCATAGAGTGCATAGAATGCAACCTATGTATTCTGTATATTCCATGCATAGAATACATAGAATACATAGAACACATAGAGTTCTATGTATTCTATGCATAGAGTGCATAGATTACATGGAACGCATTTTATGCATTCTATGTCTTCTATGTATTCTATGTATTCTATGCATAGAATGCATAGAATGCATAGAATGCATAGAATGCAATCTATGTATTCTATGCATAGAATGCATAGGTTACATTGAATGCATAGAGTGCACAGAATGCATTCTATGTGATCAATGTATTCTACGCATAGAATGCAATCTATGTATTCTATGCATAGAATCCATAAAATACATTGATTACATACAATGCCTTCTATGTAATCAATGTATTCTATTTATTCTATGCATAGAACGCATAGATTACATGGTATGCATAGAGTGCATAGAATGTATTCTATGCATAGAACGCATAGATTACATGGAATGTATATAGTGCATAGAATGCATTCTATGTGATGAATATATTCTATGCATAGAATGCAATCTATGTATTCTATGCATAGAATGCATAAAATACATTGATTACATACAATGCCTTCTATGTAATCAATGTATTCTATGTTTTCTATGCATCGAATGCATAGAATGCAATCTATGTATTCTATGCATAGAGTGCATAGATTACATGGAACGCATTCTATGCATTCTATGTATTCTATGTATTCTATGCATCGAATGCATAGAATGCAATCTATGTATTCTATGCATAGAATGATGCATAGAATACGTGGAAGATATAGAATTATAAGTATTCTATGCACATAATGCATTCTATGCAATCTATGTATTCTATGCATAGAACGCATAGATTACATTGAATGTATAGAGTGCACAGAATGCATTCTATGTGATCAATATATTCTATGCATAGAATGCAATCTATGTATTCTATGCATAGAATGCATAAAATACATTGATTACATACAATGCCTTCTATGTAATCAATGTATTCTATGTATTCTATGCATAGAACGCATAGATTACATGGAATGCATAGAGTGCATAGAATGTATTCTATGCATAGAATGCATAGATTACATGGAATGTATAGAGTGCATAGAATGCATTCTATGTGATCAATATATTCTATGCATAGAATGCAATCTATGTATTCTATGCATAGAATGATGCATAGAACACATGGGAGATATAGAATTATAAGTATTCTATGCACATAATGCATTCTATGTCTTCTATGTATTCTATGCATGGAATGCATAGATTACATGGAATGCATATAGTGCATAGAATGTATTCCATGCATAGAACGCATAGATTACATGGAATGTATAGAGTGCACAAAATGCATTCTATGTGATCAATATATTCTATGCATAGAATGCAATCTATGTATTCTATGCATAGAATGCATAAAACACATTGATTACATACAATGCCTTCTATGTAATCAATGTATTCTATTTATTCTATGCATAGAACGCATAGATTACATGGTATGCATAGAGTGCATAGAATGTATTCTATGCATAGAACGCATAGATTACATGGAATGTATATAGTGCATAGAATGCATTCTATGTGATGAATATATTCTATGCAGAGAATGCAATCTATGTATTCTATGCATAGAATGCATAAAATACATTGATTACATACAATGCCTTCTATGTAATCAATGTATTCTATGTATTCTATGCATCGAATGCATAGAATACAATCTATGTATTCTATGCATAGAGTGCATAGATTACATAGAACGCATTCTATGCATTCCATGTCTTCTATGCATAGAATGCATAGAATGCAATTTATGTATTCTATGCATAGAACGCATAGATTACATGGAATGCATAGAATGCATTCTATGCAGAGAACGCATAGATTACATGGAATGTATAGAGTGCATAGAATGCATTCTATGTGATCAATATAATTCTATGCGTAGAATGCAATCTATGTATTCGATTAATAGAATGCATAAAATACATTGATTACATACAATGCCTTCTATGTAATCAATGTATTCTATGTATTCTATGCATCGAATGCATAGAATGCAATCTATGTATTCTATGCATAGAGTGCATAGAATACATAGAAGACATCGAGTTCTATGTATTCTATGCATAGAATGCATAGGTTACATTGAATGCATAGAGTGCACAGAATGCATTCTATGTGATCAATGTATTCTACGCATAGAATGCAATCTATGTATTCTATGCATAGAATGCATAAAATACATGGACCACATACAATGCCTTCTATGTAATCAATGTATTCTATGTATTCTATGCATCGAATGCACAGAATGCAATATATGTATTCTATGCATAGAGTGCATAGATAACATGGAACGCATTCTATGCATTCTATGTCTTCTATGTCTTCTATGTATTTCATGCATAGAATGCATAGAATGCAATCTATGTATTCTATGCATAGAATGCATAAATTACATGGGATGCATAGAGTGCATAGAATGCATTCTTTGTGATAAATGTTTTTTATGCATTCTATGCATGAAAAGTACTCTATGCATCAATACCATAGAATACATAGAATGCATAGATTACAAGGAATGCAGAAGAGTGCATAGAATGCAACCTATGTATTCTGTATATTCCATGCATAGAATACATAGAATACATAGAACACATAGAGTTCTATGCATTCTATGCATAGAGTGCATAGATTACATGGAACGCATTTTATGCATTCTATGCATTCTATGTCTTCTATGTATTCTATGCATAGAATGCATAGAATGCATAGAATGCATAGAATGCATAGAATGCAATCTATGTATTCTATGCATAGAATGCATAGGTTACATTGAATGCATAGAGTGCATAGAATGCATTCTATGTAATCAATGTATTCTATTTATTCTATGCATAGAACGCATAGATTACATGGTATGCATAGAGTGCATAGAATGTATTCTATGCATAGAACGCATAGATTACATGGAATGTATATAGTGCATAGAATGCATTCTATGTGATGAATATATTCTATGCATAGAATGCAATCTATGTATTCTATGCATAGAATGCATAAAATACATTGATTACATACAATGCCTTCTATGTAATCAATGTATTCTATGTTTTCTATGCATCGAATGCATAGAATGCAATCTATGTATTCTATGCATAGAGTGCATAGATTACATGGAACGCATTCTATGCATTCTATGTATTCTATGTATTCTATGCATCGGATGCATAGAATGCAATCTATGTATTCTATGCATAGAATGATGCATAGAATACGTGGAAGATATAGAATTATAAGTATTCTATGCACATGATGCATTCTATGTCTTCTATGTATTCTATGCATAGAATGCATAGAATGCAATCTATGTATTCTATGCATAGAGTACATAGATTACATGGAACGCATTTTATGCATTCTATGTCTTCTATGTATTCTATGTATTCTATGCATAGAATGCATAGAATGCATAGAATGCAATCTATGTATTCTATGCATAGAATGCATAGGTTACATTGAATGCATAGAGTGCACAGAATGCATTCTATGTGATCAATGTATTCTACGCATAGAATGCAATCTATGTATTCTATGCATAGAATGCATAAAATACATTGACCACATACAATGCCTTCTATGTAATCAGTGTATTCTATGTATTCTATGCATCGAATGCATAGAATGCAATATATGTATTCTATGCATAGAGTGCATAGATAACATGGAACGCATTCTATGCATTCTATGTCTTCTATGTCTTCTACGTATTTCATGCATAGAATGCATAGAATGCAATTTATGTAATCTATGGATAGAATGCATAGATTACATGGGATGCATAGAGTGCATAGAATGCATTCTTTGTGATAAATGTATTTTATGCATTCTATGCATAAAAAGTACTCTATGCATCAATACCATAGAATACATAGAATGCATAGATTACAAGGAATGCATAGAGTGCATAGAATGCAACCTATGTATTCTGTATATTCCATGCATAGAATGCATAGAATACATAGAACACATAGAGTTCTATGTATTCTATGCATAGAGTGCATAGATTACATGGAACGCATTTCATGCATTCTATGTCTTCTATGTGTTCTATGTATTCTATGCATAGAATGCATAGAATGCATAGAATGCAATATATGTATTCTATGCATAGATTACATTGAATGCATAGAGTACACAGAATGCATTCTATGTGATCAATGTATTCTACGCATAGAATGCAATCTATGTATTCTATGCATAGAATGCATAAAATACATTGATTACATACAATGCCTTCTATGTAATCAATGTATTCTATGTATTCTATGCATAGAACGCATAGATTACATGGAATGCATAGAGTGCATAGAATGTATTCTATGCATAGAATGCATAGATTACATGGAATGTATAGAGTGCATAGAATGCATTCTATGTGATCAATATATTCTATGCATAGAATGCAATCTATGTATTCTATGCATAGAATGATGCATAGAACACATGGGAGATATAGAATTATAAGTATTCTATGCACATAATGCATGCTATGTCTTCTATGTATTCTATGCATAGAATGCATAGATTACATGGAATGCATATAGTGCATAGAATGTATTCCATGCATAGAACGCATAGATTACATGGAATGTATAGAGTGCACAGAATGCATTCTATGTGATCAATATATTCTATGCATAGAATGCAATCTATGTATTCTATGCATAGAATGCATAAAATACATTGATTACATACAATGCCTTTTATGTAATCAATGTATTCTATGTATTCTATGCATAGAATGCATAGAATGCAATCTATGTATTCTATGCATAGAATGCATAAAATACATTGATTACATACAATGCCTTCTATGTAATCAATGTATTCTATGTATTCTATGCATAGAACGCATAGATTACATGGAATGCATAGAGTGCATAGAATGTATTCTATGCATAGAATGCATAGATTACATGGAATGTATAGAGTGCATAGAATGCATTCTATGTGATCAATATATTCTATGCATAGAATGCAATCTATGTATTCTATGCATAGAATGATGCATAGAACACATGGGAGATATAGAATTATAAGTATTCTATGCACATAATGCATTCTATGTCTTCTATGTATTCTATGCATGGAATGCATAGATTACATGGAATGCATATAGTGCATAGAATGTATTCCATGCATAGAACGCATAGATTACATGGAATGTATAGAGTGCACAAAATGCATTCTATGTGATCAATATATTCTATGCATAGAATGCAATCTATGTATTCTATGCATAGAATGCATAAAACACATTGATTACATACAATGCCTTCTATGTAATCAATGTATTCTATGTATTCTATGCATCGAATGCATAGAATGCAATCTATGTATTCTATGCATAGAGTGCATATATTACATAGAACGCATTCTATGCATTCCATGTCTTCTATGTCTTCTATGTATTTCATGCATAGAATGCAATCTATGTATTCTATGCATAGAATGCATGGATTGCATGGAATGCATAGAGTGCATAGAATGTATTCTATGCATAGAATGTATTCTATGCATAGAATGTATTCTATGCATAGAATGCATAGAATACATAGAAGACATAGAATTCTATGTATACTTTGCACAATTTGCATAGATTACATGGAACGCATTCTATGCATTCTATACCTTCTATGTCCTCTATGTATTCTATGCATTGAATGCATAGAATGCAATTTATGTAATCTATGCATAGAACGCATAGATTACGTGGAATGCATAGAATGTATTCTATGCATAGAACGCATAGATTACATGGAATGTATAGAGTGCATAGAATGCATTCTATGTGATCAATATAATTCTATGCGTAGAATGCAATCTATGTATTCGATTAATAGAATGGATGAAATACATTGATTACATACAATGCCTTCTATGTAATCAATGTATTCTATGTATTCTATGCATCGAATGCATAGAATGCAATCTATGTATTCTATGCATAGAGTGCATAGAATACATAGAAGACATAGAGTTCTATGTATTCTATGCATAGAATGCATAGGTTACATTGAATGCATAGAGTGCACAGAATGCATTCTATGTGATCAATGTATTCTACGCATAGAATGCAATCTATGTATTCTATGCATAGAATGCATAAAATACATTGACCACATACAATGCCTTCTATGTAATCAATGTATTCTATGTATTCTATGTAT
Organism: Bugulina stolonifera; assembly: GCA_935421135.1. Lineage (NCBI taxonomy): Eukaryota > Metazoa > Bryozoa > Gymnolaemata > Cheilostomatida > Bugulidae > Bugulina > Bugulina stolonifera. Next base: position 284,329 of record OW285195.1, on the reverse strand, counting down.
CGAATGCATAGAATGCAATATATGTATTCTATGCATAGAGTGCATAGATAACATGGAACGCATTCTATGCATTCTATGTCTTCTATGTCTTCTATGTATTTCATGCATAGAATGCATAGAATGCAATCTATGTATTCTATGCATAGAATGCATAAATTACATGGGATGCATAGAGTGCATAGAATGCATTCTTTGTGATAAATGTTTTTTATGCATTCTATGCATAAAAAGTACTCTATGCATCAATACCATAGAATACATAGAATGCATAGATTACAAGGAATGCATAGAGTGCATAGAATGCAACCTATGTATTCTGTATATTCCATGCATAGAATACATAGAATACATAGAACACATAGAGTTCTATGTATTCTATGCATAGAGTGCATAGATTACATGGAACGCATTTTATGCATTCTATGTCTTCTATGTATTCTATGTATTCTATGCATAGAATGCATAGGTTACATTGAATGCATAGAGTGCACAGAATGCATTCTATGTGATCAATGTATTCTACGCATAGAATGCAATCTATGTATTCTATGCATAGAATGCATAAAATACATTGATTACATACAATGCCTTCTATGTAATCAATGTATTCTATGTATTCTATGCATAGAACGCATAGATTACATGGAATGCATAGAGTGCATAGAATGTATTCTATGCATAGAATGCATAGATTACATGGAATGTATAGAGTGCATAGAATGCATTCTATGTGATCAATATATTCTATGCATAGAATGCAATCTATGTATTCTATGTATTCTATGCATCGGATGCATAGAATGCAATCTATGTATTCTATGCATAGAATGATGCATAGAATACATGGAAGATATAGAATTATAAGTATTCTATGCACATAATGCATTCTATGTCTTCTATGTATTCTATGCATAGAATGCATCGAATGCATAGAATGCAATCTATGTATTCTATGCATAGAACGCATAGATTACATGGAATGCATATAGTGCATAGAATGTATTCTATGCATAGAACGCATAGATTACATGGAATGTATAGAGTGCACAGAATGCATTCCATGTGATCAATATATTCTATGCATAGAATGCGATCTATGTATTCTATGCATACAGTGCATAGAATACATAGAAGACATAGAGTTCTATGTATTCTATGCATAGAGTGCATAGATTACATGGAACACATTTTATGCATTCTATGTCTTCTATGTATTCTATGTATTCTATGCATAGAATGGATAGAATGCATAGAATGCAATCTATGTATTCTATGCATAGAATGCATAGGTTACATTGAATGCATAGAGTGCACAGAATGCATTCTATGTGATCAATGTATTCTATGCATAGAATGCAATCTATGTATTCTATGCATAGAATGCATAAAATACATTGATTACATACAATGCATTCTATGTATTCTATGTATTCTATGCATCGGATGCATAGAATGCAATCTATGTATTCTATGCATAGAATGATGCATAGAATACGTGGAAGATATAGAATTATAAGTATTCTATGCACATAATGCATTCTATGTCTTCTATGTATTCTATGTATTCTATGCATAGAATGCATAGAATGCATAGAATGCATAGAATGCAATCTATGTATTCTATGCATAGAATGCATAGGTTACATTGAATGCATAGAGTGCACAGAATGCATTCTATGTGATCAATGTATTCTATGCATAGAATGCAATCTATGTATTCTATGCATAGAATGCATAAAATACATTGATTACATACAATGCCTTCTATGTAATCAATGTATTCTATGTATTCTATGCATAGAACGCACAGATTACATGGAATGCATAGAGTGCATAGAATGTATTCTTTGTGATAAATGTTTTTTATGCATTCTATGCATAAAAAGTACTCTATGCATCAATACCATAGAATACATAGAATGCATAGATTACAAGGAATGCATAGAGTGCATAGAATGCAACCTATGTATTCTGTATATTCCATGCATAGAATACATAGAATACATAGAACACATAGAGTTCTATGTATTCTATGCATAGAGTGCATAGATTACATGGAACGCATTTTATGCATTCTATGTCTTCTATGTATTCTATGTATTCTATGCATAGAATGCATAGAATGCATAGAATGCATAGAATGCAATCTATGTATTCTATGCATAGAATGCATAGGTTACATTGAATGCATAGAGTGCACAGAATGCATTCTATGTGATCAATGTATTCTACGCATAGAATGCAATCTATGTATTCTATGCATAGAATCCATAAAATACATTGATTACATACAATGCCTTCTATGTAATCAATGTATTCTATTTATTCTATGCATAGAACGCATAGATTACATGGTATGCATAGAGTGCATAGAATGTATTCTATGCATAGAACGCATAGATTACATGGAATGTATATAGTGCATAGAATGCATTCTATGTGATGAATATATTCTATGCATAGAATGCAATCTATGTATTCTATGCATAGAATGCATAAAATACATTGATTACATACAATGCCTTCTATGTAATCAATGTATTCTATGTTTTCTATGCATCGAATGCATAGAATGCAATCTATGTATTCTATGCATAGAGTGCATAGATTACATGGAACGCATTCTATGCATTCTATGTATTCTATGTATTCTATGCATCGAATGCATAGAATGCAATCTATGTATTCTATGCATAGAATGATGCATAGAATACGTGGAAGATATAGAATTATAAGTATTCTATGCACATAATGCATTCTATGCAATCTATGTATTCTATGCATAGAACGCATAGATTACATTGAATGTATAGAGTGCACAGAATGCATTCTATGTGATCAATATATTCTATGCATAGAATGCAATCTATGTATTCTATGCATAGAATGCATAAAATACATTGATTACATACAATGCCTTCTATGTAATCAATGTATTCTATGTATTCTATGCATAGAACGCATAGATTACATGGAATGCATAGAGTGCATAGAATGTATTCTATGCATAGAATGCATAGATTACATGGAATGTATAGAGTGCATAGAATGCATTCTATGTGATCAATATATTCTATGCATAGAATGCAATCTATGTATTCTATGCATAGAATGATGCATAGAACACATGGGAGATATAGAATTATAAGTATTCTATGCACATAATGCATTCTATGTCTTCTATGTATTCTATGCATGGAATGCATAGATTACATGGAATGCATATAGTGCATAGAATGTATTCCATGCATAGAACGCATAGATTACATGGAATGTATAGAGTGCACAAAATGCATTCTATGTGATCAATATATTCTATGCATAGAATGCAATCTATGTATTCTATGCATAGAATGCATAAAACACATTGATTACATACAATGCCTTCTATGTAATCAATGTATTCTATTTATTCTATGCATAGAACGCATAGATTACATGGTATGCATAGAGTGCATAGAATGTATTCTATGCATAGAACGCATAGATTACATGGAATGTATATAGTGCATAGAATGCATTCTATGTGATGAATATATTCTATGCAGAGAATGCAATCTATGTATTCTATGCATAGAATGCATAAAATACATTGATTACATACAATGCCTTCTATGTAATCAATGTATTCTATGTATTCTATGCATCGAATGCATAGAATACAATCTATGTATTCTATGCATAGAGTGCATAGATTACATAGAACGCATTCTATGCATTCCATGTCTTCTATGCATAGAATGCATAGAATGCAATTTATGTATTCTATGCATAGAACGCATAGATTACATGGAATGCATAGAATGCATTCTATGCAGAGAACGCATAGATTACATGGAATGTATAGAGTGCATAGAATGCATTCTATGTGATCAATATAATTCTATGCGTAGAATGCAATCTATGTATTCGATTAATAGAATGCATAAAATACATTGATTACATACAATGCCTTCTATGTAATCAATGTATTCTATGTATTCTATGCATCGAATGCATAGAATGCAATCTATGTATTCTATGCATAGAGTGCATAGAATACATAGAAGACATCGAGTTCTATGTATTCTATGCATAGAATGCATAGGTTACATTGAATGCATAGAGTGCACAGAATGCATTCTATGTGATCAATGTATTCTACGCATAGAATGCAATCTATGTATTCTATGCATAGAATGCATAAAATACATGGACCACATACAATGCCTTCTATGTAATCAATGTATTCTGTGTATTCTATGCATCGAATGCACAGAATGCAATATATGTATTCTATGCATAGAGTGCATAGATAACATGGAACGCATTCTATGCATTCTATGTCTTCTATGTCTTCTATGTATTTCACGCATAGAATGCATAGAATGCAATCTATGTATTCTATGCATAGAATGCATAAATTACATGGGATGCATAGAGTGCATAGAATGCATTCTTTGTGATAAATGTTTTTTATGCATTCTATGCATGAAAAGTACTCTATGCATCAATACCATAGAATACATAGAATGCATAGATTACAAGGAATGCAGAAGAGTGCATAGAATGCAACCTATGTATTCTGTATATTCCATGCATAGAATACATAGAATACATAGAACACATAGAGTTCTATGCATTCTATGCATAGAGTGCATAGATTACATGGAACGCATTTTATGCATTCTATGCATTCTATGTCTTCTATGTATTCTATGCATAGAATGCATAGAATACATAGAAGACATAGAATGCATAGAATGCAATCTATGTATTCTATGCATAGAATGCATAGGTTACATTGAATGCATAGAGTGCATAGAATGCATTCTATGTAATCAATGTATTCTATGTATTCTATGCATAGAACGCATAGATTACATGGTATGCATAGAGTGCATAGAATGTATTCTATGCATAGAACGCATAGATTACATGGAATGTATATAGTGCATAGAATGCATTCTATGTGATGAATATATTCTATGCATAGAATGCAATCTATGTATTCTATGCATAGAATGCATAAAATACATTGATTACATACAATGCCTTCTATGTAATCAATGTATTCTATGTTTTCTATGCATCGAATGCATAGAATGCAATCTATGTATTCTATGCATAGAGTGCATAGATTACATGGAACGCATTCTATGCATTCTATGTATTCTATGTATTCTATGCATCGGATGCATAGAATGCAATCTATGTATTCTATGCATAGAATGATGCATAGAATACGTGGAAGATATAGAATTATAAGTATTCTATGCACATGATGCATTCTATGTCTTCTATGTATTCTATGCATAGAATGCATAGAATGCAATCTATGTATTCTATGCATAGAGTGCATAGATTACATGGAACGCATTTTATGCATTCTATGTCTTCTATGTATTCTATGTATTCTATGCATAGAATGCATAGAATGCATAGAATGCAATCTATGTATTCTATGCATAGAATGCATAGGTTACATTGAATGCATAGAGTGCACAGAATGCATTCTATGTGATCAATGTATTCTACGCATAGAATGCAATCTATGTATTCTATGCATAGAATGCATAAAATACATTGACCAGATACAATGCCTTCTATGTAATCAGTGTATTCTATGTATTCTATGCATCGAATGCATAGAATGCAATATATGTATTCTATGCATAGAGTGCATAGATAACATGGAACGCATTCTATGCATTCTATGTCTTCTATGTCTTCTACGTATTTCATGCATAGAATGCATAGAATGCAATTTATGTAATCTATGGATAGAATGCATAGATTACATGGGATGCATAGAGTGCATAGAATGCATTCTTTGTGATAAATGTATTTTATGCATTCTATGCATAAAAAGTACTCTATGCATCAATACCATAGAATACATAGAATGCATAGATTACAAGGAATGCATAGAGTGCATAGAATGCAACCTATGTATTCTGTATATTCCATGCATAGAATGCATAGAATACATAGAACACATAGAGTTCTATGTATTCTATGCATAGAGTGCATAGATTACATGGAACGCATTTCATGCATTCTATGTCTTCTATGTGTTCTATGTATTCTATGCATAGAATGCATAGAATGCATAGAATGCAATATATGTATTCTATGCATAGATTACATTGAATGCATAGAGTACACAGAATGCATTCTATGTGATCAATGTATTCTACGCATAGAATGCAATCTATGTATTCTATGCATAGAATGCATAAAATACATTGATTACATATAATGCCTTCTATGTAATCAATGTATTCTATGTATTCTATGCATAGAACGCATAGATTACATGGAATGCATAGAGTGCATAGAATGTATTCTATGCATAGAATGCATAGATTACATGGAATGTATAGAGTGCATAGAATGCATTCTATGTGATCAATATATTCTATGCATAGAATGCAATCTATGTATTCTATGCATAGAATGATGCATAGAACACATGGGAGATATAGAATTATAAGTATTCTATGCACATAATGCATTCTATGTCTTCTATGTATTCTATGCATAGAATGCATAGATTACATGGAATGCATATAGTGCATAGAATGTATTCCATGCATAGAACGCTTAGATTACATGGAATGTATAGAGTGCACAGAATGCATTCTATGTGATCAATATATTCTATGCATAGAATGCAATCTATGTATTCTATGCATAGAATGCATAAAATACATTGATTACATACAATGCCTTTTATGTAATCAATGTATTCTATGTATTCTATGCATCGAATGCATAGAATGCAATCTATGTATTCTATGCATAGAGTGCATATATTACATAGAACGCATTCTATGCATTCCATGTCTTCTATGTCTTCTATGTATTTCATGCATAGATTGCAATCTATGTATTCTATGCATAGAATGCATGGATTACATGGAATGCATAGAGTGCATTCTATGCAGAGAACGCATAGATTACATGGAATGTATAGAGTGCATAGAATGCATTCTATGTGATCAATATAATTCTATGCGTAGAATGCAATCTATGTATTCGATTAATAGAATGCATAAAATACATTGATTACATACAATGCCTTCTATGTAATCAATGTATTCTATGTATTCTATGCATCGAATGCATAGAATGCAATCTATGTATTCTATGCATAGAGTGCATAGAATACATAGAAGACATCGAGTTCTATGTATTCTATGCATAGAATGCATAGGTTACATTGAATGCATAGAGTGCACAGAATGCATTCTATGTGATCAATGTATTCTACGCATAGAATGCAATCTATGTATTCTATGCATAGAATGCATAAAATACATGGACCACATACAATGCCTTCTATGTAATCAATGTATTCTGTGTATTCTATGCATCGAATGCACAGAATGCAATATATGTATTCTATGCATAGAGTGCATAGATAACATGGAACGCATTCTATGCATTCTATGTCTTCTATGTCTTCTATGTATTTCACGCATAGAATGCATAGAATGCAATCTATGTATTCTATGCATAGAATGCATAAATTACATGGGATGCATAGAGTGCATAGAATGCATTCTTTGTGATAAATGTTTTTTATGCATTCTATGCATGAAAAGTACTCTATGCATCAATACCATAGAATACATAGAATGCATAGATTACAAGGAATGCAGAAGAGTGCATAGAATGCAACCTATGTATTCTGTATATTCCATGCATAGAATACATAGAATACATAGAACACATAGAGTTCTATGCATTCTATGCATAGAGTGCATAGATTACATGGAACGCATTTTATGCATTCTATGCATTCTATGTCTTCTATGTATTCTATGCATAGAATGCATAGAATGCATAGAATGCATAGAATGCATAGAATGCAATCTATGTATTCTATGCATAGAATGCATAGGTTACATTGAATGCATAGAGTGCATAGAATGCATTCTATGTAATCAATGTATTCTATTTATTCTATGCATAGAACGCATAGATTACATGGTATGCATAGAGTGCATAGAATGTATTCTATGCATAGAACGCATAGATTACATGGAATGTATAGAGTGCATAGAATGCATTCTATGTGATGAATATATTCTATGCATAGAATGCAATCTATGTATTCTATGCATAGAATGCATAAAATACATTGATTACATACAATGCCTTCTATGTAATCAATGTATTCTATGTTTTCTATGCATCGAATGCATAGAATGCAATCTATGTATTCTATGCATAGAGTGCATAGATTACATGGAACGCATTCTATGCATTCTATGTATTCTATGTATTCTATGCATCGGATGCATAGAATGCAATCTATGTATTCTATGCATAGAATGATGCATAGAATACGTGGAAGATATAGAATTATAAGTATTCTATGCACATGATGCATTCTATGTCTTCTATGTATTCTATGCATAGAATGCATAGAATGCAATCTATGTATTCTATGCATAGAGTGCATAGATTACATGGAACGCATTTTATGCATTCTATGTCTTCTATGTATTCTATGTATTCTATGCATAGAATGCATAGAATGCATAGAATGCAATCTATGTATTCTATGCATAGAATGCATAGGTTACATTGAATGCATAGAGTGCACAGAATGCATTCTATGTGATCAATGTATTCTACGCATAGAATGCAATCTATGTATTCTATGCATAGAATGCATAAAATACATTGACCAGATACAATGCCTTCTATGTAATCAGTGTATTCTATGTATTCTATGCATCGAATGCATAGAATGCAATATATGTATTCTATGCATAGAGTGCATAGATAACATGGAACGCATTCTATGCATTCTATGTCTTCTATGTCTTCTACGTATTTCATGCATAGAATGCATAGAATGCAATTTATGTAATCTATGGATAGAATGCATAGATTACATGGGATGCATAGAGTGCATAGAATGCATTCTTTGTGATAAATGTATTTTATGCATTCTATGCATAAAAAGTACTCTATGCATCAATACCATAGAATACATAGAATGCATAGATTACAAGGAATGCATAGAGTGCATAGAATGCAACCTATGTATTCTGTATATTCCATGCATAGAATGCATAGAATACATAGAACACATAGAGTTCTATGTATTCTATGCATAGAGTGCATAGATTACATGGAACGCATTTCATGCATTCTATGTCTTCTATGTGTTCTATGTATTCTATGCATAGAATGCATAGAATGCATAGAATGCAATATATGTATTCTATGCATAGATTACATTGAATGCATAGAGTACACAGAATGCATTCTATGTGATCAATGTATTCTACGCATAGAATGCAATCTATGTATTCTATGCATAGAATGCATAAAATACATTGATTACATATAATGCCTTCTATGTAATCAATGTATTCTATGTATTCTATGCATAGAACGCATAGATTACATGGAATGCATAGAGTGCATAGAATGTATTCTATGCATAGAATGCATAGATTACATGGAATGTATAGAGTGCATAGAATGCATTCTATGTGATCAATATATTCTATGCATAGAATGCAATCTATGTATTCTATGCATAGAATGATGCATAGAACACATGGGAGATATAGAATTATAAGTATTCTATGCACATAATGCATTCTATGTCTTCTATGTATTCTATGCATAGAATGCATAGATTACATGGAATGCATATAGTGCATAGAATGTATTCCATGCATAGAACGCTTAGATTACATGGAATGTATAGAGTGCACAGAATGCATTCTATGTGATCAATATATTCTATGCATAGAATGCAATCTATGTATTCTATGCATAGAATGCATAAAATACATTGATTACATACAATGCCTTTTATGTAATCAATGTATTCTATGTATTCTATGCATCGAATGCATAGAATGCAATCTATGTATTCTATGCATAGAGTGCATATATTACATAGAACGCATTCTATGCATTCCATGTCTTCTATGTCTTCTATGTATTTCATGCATAGATTGCAATCTATGTATTCTATGCATAGAATGCATGGATTACATGGAATGCATAGAGTGCATAGAATGTATTCTATGCATAGAATGTATTCTATGCATAGAATGCATAGAATACATAGAAGACATAGAATTCTATGTATACTTTGCACAAAGTGTATAGATTACATGGAACGCATTCTATGCATTCTATACCTTCTATGTCCTCTATGTATTCTATGCATTGAATGCATAGAATGCAATTTATGTATTCTATGCATAGAACGCATAGATTACGTGGAATGCATAGAATGTATTCTATGCAATGCATAGAATGTATTCTATGCATAGAACGCATAGATTACATGGAATGTATAGAGTGCATAGAATGCATTCTATGTGATCAATATAATTCTATGCGTAGAATGCAATCTATGTATTCGATTAATAGAATGCATGAAATACATTGATTACATACAATGCCTTCTATGTAATCAATGTATTCTATGTATTCTATGCATCGAATGCATAGAATGCAATCTATGTATTCTATGCATAGAGTGCATAGAATACATAGAAGACATAGAGTTCTATGTATTCTATGCATAGAATGCATAGGTTACATTGAATGCATAGAGTGCACAGAATGCATTCTATGTGATCAATGTATTCTACGCATAGAATGCAATCTATGTATTCTATGCATAGAATGCATAAAATACATTGACCACATACAATGCCTTCTATGTAATCAATGTATTCTATGTATTCTATGTATCGAATGCATAGAATGCAATATATGTATTCTATGCATAGAGTGCATAGATAACATGGAACGCATTCTATGCATTCTATGTCTTCTATGTCTTCTATGTATTTCATGCATAGAATGCATAGAATGCAATCTATGTATTCTATGCATAGAATGCATAAATTACATGGGATGCATAGAGTGCATAGAATGCATTCTTTGTGATAAATGTTTTTTATGCATCTATGCATAAAAAGTACTCTATGCATCAATACCATAGAATACATAGAATGCATAGATTACAAGGAATGCATAGAGTGCATAGAATGCAACCTATGTATTCTGTATATTCCATGCATAGAATACATAGAATACATAGAACACATGGAGTTCTATGTATTCTATGCATAGAGTGCATAGATTACATGGAACGCATTTTATGCATTCTATGTCTTCTATGTATTCTATGTATTCTATGCATAGAATGCATAGGTTACATTGAATGCATAGAGTGCACAGAATGCATTCTATGTGATCAATGTATTCTACGCATAGAATGCAATCTATGTATTCTATGCATAGAATGCATAAAATACATTGATTACATACAATGCCTTCTATGTAATCAATGTATTCTATGTATTCTATGCATAGAACGCATAGATTACATGGAATGCATAGAGTGCATAGAATGTATTCTATGCATAGAATGCATAGATTACATGGAATGTATAGAGTGCATAGAATGCATTCTATGTGATCAATATATTCTATGCATAGAATGCAATCTATGTATTCTATGTATTCTATGCATCGGATGCATAGAATGCAATCTATGTATTCTATGAATAGAATGATGCATAGAATACATGGAAGATATAGAATTATAAGTATTCTATGCACATAATGCATTCTATGTCTTCTATGTATTCTATGCATAGAATGCATCGAATGCATAGAATGCAATCTATGTATTCTATGCATAGAACGCATAGATTACATGGAATGCATATAGTGCATAGAATGTATTCTATGCATAGAACGCATAGATTACATGGAATGTATAGAGTGCACAGAATGCATTCCATGTGATCAATATATTCTATGCATAGAATGCGATCTATGTATTCTATGCATACAGTGCATAGAATACATAGAAGACATAGAGTTCTATGTATTCTATGCATAGAGTGCATAGATTACATGGAACGCATTTTATGCATTCTATGTCTTCTATGTATTCTATGTATTCTATGCATAGAATGGATAGAATGCATAGAATGCAATCTATGTATTCTATGCATAGAATGCATAGGTTACATTGAATGCATAGAGTGCACAGAATGCATTCTATGTGATCAATGTATTCTATGCATAGAATGCAATCTATGTATTCTATGCATAGAATGCATAAAATACATTGATTACATACAATGCATTCTATGTATTCTATGTATTCTATGCATCGGATGCATAGAATGCAATCTATGTATTCTATGCATAGAATGATGCATAGAATACGTGGAAGATATAGAATTATAAGTATTCTATGCATATAATGCATTCTATGTCTTCTATGTATTCTATGTATTCTATGTATTCTATGCATAGAATGCATAGAATGCATAGAATGCATAGAATGCAATCTATGTATTCTATGCATAGAATGCATAGGTTACATTGAATGCATAGAGTGCACAGAATGCATTCTATGTGATCAATGTATTCTACGCATAGAATGCAATCTATGTATTCTATGCATAGAATGCATAAAATACATTGATTACATACAATGCCTTCTATGTAATCAATGTATTTTATGTATTCTATGCATAGAACGCATAGATTACATGGAATGCATAGAGTGCATAGAATGTATTCTATGCATAGAATGCATAGATTACATGGAATGCATGGAGTGCATAGAATGCATTCTATGTGATCAATATATTCTATGCATAGAATGCAATCTATGTATTCTATGCATAGAATGATGCATAGAACACATGGGAGATATAGAATTATAAGTATTCTATGCACATAATGCATTCTATGTCTTCTATGTATTCTATGCATAGAATGCATAGATTACATGGAATGCATATAGTGCATAGAATGTATTCCATGCATAGAACGCATAGATTACATGGAATGTATAGAGTGCACAGAATGCATTCTATGTGATAAATATATTCTATGCATAGAATGCAATCTATGTATTCTATGCATAGAATGCATAAAATACATTGATTACATACAATGCCTTCTATGTAATCAATGTATTCTATTTATTCTATGCATAGAACGCATAGATTACATGGTATGCATAGAGTGCATAGAATGTATTCTATGCATAGAACGCATAGATTACATGGAATGTATATAGTGCATAGAATGCATTCTATGTGATGAATATATTCTATGCATAGAATGCAATCTATGTATTCTATGCATAGAATGCATGAAATACATTGATTACATACAATGCCTTCTATGTAATCAAGTATTCTATGTATTCTATGCATAGAATGCATAGATTACATGGAATGTATAGAGTGCATAGAATGCATTCTATGTGATCAATATATTCTATGCATAGAATGCAATCTATGTATTCTATGTATTCTATGCATCGGATGCATAGAATGCAATCTATGTATTCTATGCATAGAATGATGCATAGAATACATTGATTACATACAATGCCTTCTATGTAATCGATGTATTCTATGTATTCCATGCATAGAATGCATAGAATACATAGAAGACATAGAGTTCTAAGTATTCTATGCATAGAGTGCATAGATTACATGGAACGCATTTTATGCATTCTATGTCTTCTATGTATTCTATGTATTCTATGCATAGAATGCATAGAATGCATAGAATGCAATCTATGTATTCTATGCATAGAATGCATAGGTTACATTGAATGCATAGAGTGCACAGAATGCATTCTATGTGATCAATGTATTCTACGCATAGAGTGCAATCTATGTATTCTATGCATAGAATGCATAAAATACATTGACCACATACAATGCCTTCTATGTAATCAATGTATTCTATGTATTCTATGCATCGAATGCATAGAATGCAATATATGTATTCTATGCATAGAGTGCATAGATAACATGGAACGCATTCTATGCATTCTATGTCTTCTATGTCTTCTATGTATTTCATGCATAGAATGCATAGAATGCAATTTATGTATTCTATGCATAGAATGCATAGATTACATGGGATGCATAGAGTGCATAGAATGCATTCTTTGTGATAAATGTATTTTATGCATTCTATGCATAAAAAGTACTCTATGCATCAATACCATAGAATACATAGAATGCATAGATTACAAGGAATGCATAGAGTGCATAGAATGCAACCTATGTATTCTGTATATTCCATGCATAGAATGCATAGAATACATAGAACACATAGAGTTCTATGTATTTTATGCATAGAGTGCATAGATTACATGGAACGCATTTTATGCATTCTATGTCTTCTATGTATTCTATGTATTCTATGCATAGAATGCATAGAATGCATATAATGCATAGAATGCAAACTATGTATTCTATGCATTGAATGCATAGGTTACATTGAATGCATAGAGTGCACAGAATGCATTCTATGTGATCAATGTATTCTACGCATAGAATGCAATCTATGTATTCTATGCATAGAATGCATAAAATACATTGATTACATACAATGCCTTCTATGTAATCAATGTATTCTATGTATTCTATGCATAGAACGCATAGATTACATGGGATGCATAGAGTGCATAGAATGTATTCTATGCATAGAATGCATAGATTACATGGAATGTATAGAGTGCATAGAATGCATTCTATGTGATCAATATATTCTATGCATAGAATGCAATCTATGTATTCTATGCATAGAATGATGCATAGAACACATGGGAGATATAGAATTATAAGTATTCTATGCACATAATGCATTCTATGTCTTCTATGTATTCTATGCATAGAATGCATAGATTACATGGAATGCATATAGTGCATAGAATGTATTCCATGCATAGAACGCATAGATTACATGGAATGTATAGAGTGCACAGAATGCATTCTATGTGATCAATATATTCTATGCATAGAATGCAATCTATGTATTCTATGCATAGAATGTATAAAATACATTGATTACATACAATGCCTTCTATGTAATCAATGTATTCTATTTATTCTATGCATAGAACGCATAGATTACATGGTATGCATAGAGTGCATAGAATGTATTCTATGCATAGAACGCATAGATTACATGGAATGTATATAGTGCATAGAATGCATTCTATGTGATGAATATATTCTATGCATAGAATGCAATCTATGTATTCTATGCATAGAATGCATAAAATACATTGATTACATACAATGCCTTCTATGTAATCAATGTATTCTATGTATTCCATGCATAGAATGCATAGAATACATAGAAGACATAGAGTTCTAAGTATTCTATGCATAGAGTGCATAGATTACATGGAACGCATTTTATGCATTCTATGTCTTCTATGTATTCTATGTATTCTATGCATAGAATGCATAGAATGCATAGAATGCAATCTATGTATTCTATGCATAGAATGCATAGGTTACATTGAATGCATAGAGTGCACAAAATGCATTCTATGTGATCAATATATTCTATGCATAGAATGCAATCTATGTATTCTATGCATAGAATGCATAAAATACATTGATTACATACAATGCCTTTTATGTAATCAATGTATTCTATGTATTCTATGCATCGAATGCATAGAATGCAATCTATGTATTCTATGCATAGAGTGCATATATTACATAGAACGCATTCTATGCATTCCATGTCTTCTATGTCTTCTATGTATTTCATGCATAGAATGCAATCTATGTATTCTATGCATAGAATGCATGGATTACATGGAATGCATAGAGTGCATAGAATGTATTCTATGCATAGAATGTATTCTATGCATAGAATGCATAGAATACATAGAAGACATAGAATTCTATGTATACTTTGCACAAAGTGCATAGATTACATGGAACGCATTCTATGCATTCTATACCTTCTATGTCCTCTATGTATTCTATGCATTGAATGCATAGAATGCAATTTATGTATTCTATGCATAGAACGCATAGATTACGTGGAATGCATAGAATGTATTCTATGCATAGAACGCATAGATTACATGGAATGTATAGAGTGCATAGAATGCATTCTATGTGATCAATATAATTCTATGCGTAGAATGCAATCTATGTATTCGATTAATAGAATGCATGAAATACATTGATTACATACAATGCCTTCTATGTAATCAATGTATTCTATGTATTCTATGCATCGAATGCATAGAATGCAATCTATGTATTCAATGCATAGAGTGCATAGAATACATAGAAGACATAGAGTTCTATGTATTCTATGCATAGAATGCATAGGTTACATTGAATGCATAGAGTGCACAGAATGCATTCTATGTGATCAATGTATTCTACGCATAGAATGCAATCTATGTATTCTATGCATAGAATGCATAAAATACATTGATTACATACAATGCCTTCTATGTAATCAATGTATTCTATGTATTCTATGCATAGAACGCATAGATTACATGGAATGCATAGAGTGCATAGAATGTATTCTATGCATAGAATGCACAGATTACATGGAATGTATAGAGTGCATAGAATGCATTCTATGTGATCAATATATTCTATGCATAGAATGCAATCTATGTATTCTATGTATTCTATGCATCGGATGCATAGAATGCAATCTATGTATTCTATGCATAGAATGATGCATAGAATACATGGAAGATATAGAATTATAAGTATTCTATGCACATAATGCATTCTATGTCTTCTATGTATTCTATGCATAGAATGCATCGAATGCATAGAATGCAATCTATGTATTCTATGCATAGAACGCATAGATTACATGGAATGCATATAGTGCATAGAATGTATTCTATGCATAGAACGCATAGATTACATGGAATGTATAGAGTGCATAGAATGCATTCTATGTGATCAATATATTCTATGCATAGAATGCAATCTATGTATTCTATGCATAGAATGATGCATAGAACACATGGGAGATATAGAATTATAAGTATTCTATGCACATAATGCATTCTATGTCTTCTATGTATTCTATGCATAGAATGCATAGATTACATGGAATGCATATAGTGCATAGAATGTATTCCATGCATAGAACGCATAGATTACATGGAATGTATAGAGTGCACAGAATGCATTCTATGTGATCAATATATTCTATGCATAGAATGCAATCTATGTATTCTATGCATAGAATGTATAAAATACATTGATTACATACAATGCCTTCTATGTAATCAATGTATTCTATTTATTCTATGCATAGAACGCATAGATTACATGGTATGCATAGAGTGCATAGAATGTATTCTATGCATAGAACGCATAGATTACATGGAATGTATATAGTGCATAGAATGCATTCTATGTGATGAATATATTCTATGCATAGAATGCAATCTATGTATTCTATGCATAGAATGCATAAAATACATTGATTACATACAATGCCTTCTATGTAATCAATGTATTCTATGTATTCCATGCATAGAATGCATAGAATACATAGAAGACATAGAGTTCTAAGTATTCTATGCATAGAGTGCATAGATTACATGGAACGCATTTTATGCATTCTATGTCTTCTATGTATTCTATGTATTCTATGCATAGAATGCATAGAATGCATAGAATGCAATCTATGTATTCTATGCATAGAATGCATAGGTTACATTGAATGCATAGAGTGCACAAAATGCATTCTATGTGATCAATATATTCTATGCATAGAATGCAATCTATGTATTCTATGCATAGAATGCATAAAATACATTGATTACATACAATGCCTTTTATGTAATCAATGTATTCTATGTATTCTATGCATCGAATGCATAGAATGCAATCTATGTATTCTATGCATAGAGTGCATATATTACATAGAACGCATTCTATGCATTCCATGTCTTCTATGTCTTCTATGTATTTCATGCATAGAATGCAATCTATGTATTCTATGCATAGAATGCATGGATTACATGGAATGCATAGAGTGCATAGAATGTATTCTATGCATAGAATGTATTCTATGCATAGAATGCATAGAATACATAGAAGACATAGAATTCTATGTATACTTTGCACAAAGTGCATAGATTACATGGAACGCATTCTATGCATTCTATACCTTCTATGTCCTCTATGTATTCTATGCATTAAATGCATAGAATGCAATTTATGTATTCTATGCATAGAACGCATAGATTACGTGGAATGCATAGAATGTATTCTATGCATAGAACGCATAGATTACATGGAATGTATAGAGTGCATAGAATGCATTCTATGTGATCAATATAATTCTATGCGTAGAATGCAATCTATGTATTCGATTAATAGAATGCATGAAATACATTGATTACATACAATGCCTTCTATGTAATCAATGTATTCTATGTATTCTATGCATCGAATGCATAGAATGCAATCTATGTATTCAATGCATAGAGTGCATAGAATACATAGAAGACATAGAGTTCTATGTATTCTATGCATAGAATGCATAGGTTACATTGAATGCATAGAGTGCACAGAATGCATTCTATGTGATCAATGTATTCTACGCATAGAATGCAATCTATGTATTCTATGCATAGAATGCATAAAATACATTGATTACATACAATGCCTTCTATGTAATCAATGTATTCTATGTATTCTATGCATAGAACGCATAGATTACATGGAATGCATAGAGTGCATAGAATGTATTCTATGCATAGAATGCACAGATTACATGGAATGTATAGAGTGCATAGAATGCATTCTATGTGATCAATATATTCTATGCATAGAATGCAATCTATGTATTCTATGTATTCTATGCATCGGATGCATAGAATGCAATCTATGTATTCTATGCATAGAATGATGCATAGAATACATGGAAGATATAGAATTATAAGTATTCTATGCACATAATGCATTCTATGTCTTCTATGTATTCTATGCATAGAATGCATCGAATGCATAGAATGCAATCTATGTATTCTATGCATAGAACGCATAGATTACATGGAATGCATATAGTGCATAGAATGTATTCTATGCATAGAACGCATAGATTACATGGAATGTATAGAGTGCACAGAATGCATTCCATGTGATCAATATATTCTATGCATAGAATGCGATCTATGTATTCTATGCATACAGTGCATAGAATACATAGAAGACATAGAGTTCTATGTATTCTATGCATAGAGTGCATAGATTACATGGAACGCATTTTATGCATTCTATGTCTTCTATGTATTCTATGTATTCTATGCATAGAATGGATAGAATGCATAGAATGCAATCTATGTATTCTATGCATAGAATGCATAGGTTACATTGAATGCATAGAGTGCACAGAATGCATTCTATGTGATCAATGTATTCTATGCATAGAATGCAATCTATGTATTCTATGCATAGAATGCATAAAATACATTGATTACATACAATGCATTCTATGTATTCTATGTATTCTATGCATCGGATGCATAGAATGCAATCTATGTATTCTATGCATAGAATGATGCATAGAATACGTGGAAGATATAGAATTATAAGTATTCTATGCACATAATGCATTCTATGTCTTCTATGTATTCTATGTATTCTATGCATAGAATGCATAGAATGCATAGAATGCATAGAATGCAATCTATGTATTCTATGCATAGAATGCATAGGTTACATTGAATGCATAGAGTGCACAGAATGCATTCTATGTGATCAATGTATTCTACGCATAGAATGCAATCTATGTATTCTATGCATAGAATGCATAAAATACATTGATTACATACAATGCCTTCTATGTAATCAATGTATTCTATGTATTCTATGCATAGAACGCATAGATTACATGGGATGCATAGAGTGCATAGAATGTATTCTATGCATAGAATGCATAGATTACATGGAATGTATAGAGTGCATAGAATGCATTCTATGTGATCAATATATTCTATGCATAGAATGCAATCTATGTATTCTATGCATAGAATGATGCATAGAACACATGGGAGATATAGAATTATAAGTATTCTATGCACATAATGCATTCTATGTCTTCTATGTATTCTATGCATAGAATGCATAGATTACATGGAATGCATATAGTGCATAGAATGTATTCCATGCATAGAACGCATAGATTACATGGAATGTATAGAGTGCACAGAATGCATTCTATGTGATCAATATATTCTATGCATAGAATGCAATCTATGTATTCTATGCATAGAATGTATAAAATACATTGATTACATACAATGCCTTCTATGTAATCAATGTATTCTATTTATTCTATGCATAGAACGCATAGATTACATGGTATGCATAGAGTGCATAGAATGTATTCTATGCATAGAACGCATAGATTACATGGAATGTATATAGTGCATAGAATGCATTCTATGTGATGAATATATTCTATGCATAGAATGCAATCTATGTATTCTATGCATAGAATGCATAAAATACATTGATTACATACAATGCCTTCTATGTAATCAATGTATTCTATGTATTCCATGCATAGAATGCATAGAATACATAGAAGACATAGAGTTCTAAGTATTCTATGCATAGAGTGCATAGATTACATGGAACGCATTTTATGCATTCTATGTCTTCTATGTATTCTATGTATTCTATGCATAGAATGCATAGAATGCATAGAATGCAATCTATGTATTCTATGCATAGAATGCATAGGTTACATTGAATGCATAGAGTGCACAAAATGCATTCTATGTGATCAATATATTCTATGCATAGAATGCAATCTATGTATTCTATGCATAGAATGCATAAAATACATTGATTACATACAATGCCTTCTATGTAATCAATGTATTCTATGTATTCTATGCATCGAATGCATAGAATGCAATCTATGTATTCTATGCATAGAGTGCATATATTACATAGAACGCATTCTATGCATTCCATGTCTTCTATGTCTTCTATGTATTTCATGCATAGAATGCAATCTATGTATTCTATGCATAGAATGCATGGATTACATGGAATGCATAGAGTGCATAGAATGTATTCTATGCATAGAATGTATTCTATGCATAGAATGCATAGAATACATAGAAGACATAGAATTCTATGTATACTTTGCACAAAGTGCATAGATTACATGGAACGCATTCTATGCATTCTATACCTTCTATGTCCTCTATGTATTCTATGCATTGAATGCATAGAATGCAGTTTATGTATTCTATGCATAGAACGCATAGATTACGTGGAATGCATAGAATGTATTCTATGCATAGAACGCATAGATTACATGGAATGTATAGAGTGCATAGAATGCATTCTATGTGATCAATATAATTCTATGCGTAGAATGCAATCTATGTATTCGATTAATAGAATGCATGAAATACATTGATTACATACAATGCCTTCTATGTAATCAATGTATTCTATGTATTCTATGCATCGAATGCATAGAATGCAATCTATGTATTCAATGCATAGAGTGCATAGAATACATAGAAGACATAGAGTTCTATGTATTCTATGCATAGAATGCATAGGTTACATTGAATGCATAGAGTGCACAGAATGCATTCTATGTGATCAATGTATTCTACGCATAGAATGCAATCTATGTATTCTATGCATAGAATGCATAAAATACATTGTTTACATACAATGCCTTCTATGTAATCAATGTATTCTATGTATTCTATGCATAGAACGCATAGATTACATGGAATGCATAGAGTGCATAGAATGTATTCTATGCATAGAATGCATAGATTACATGGAATGTATAGAGTGCATAGAATGCATTCTATGTGATCAATATATTCTATGCATAGAATGCAATCTATGTATTCTATGTATTCTATGCATCGGATGCATAGAATGCAATCTATGTATTCTATGCATAGAATGATGCATAGAATACATGGAAGATATAGAATTATAAGTATTCTATGCACATAATGCATTCTATGTCTTCTATGTATTCTATGCATAGAATGCATAGAATGCATAGAATGCAATCTATGTATTCTATGCATAGAACGCATAGATTACATGGAATGCATATAGTGCATAGAATGTATTCTATGCATAGAACGCATAGATTACATGGAATGTATAGAGTGCACAGAATGCATTCCATGTGATCAATATATTCTATGCATAGAATGCGATCTATGTATTCTATGCATACAGTGCATAGAATACATAGAAGACATAGAGTTCTATGTATTCTATGCATAGAGTGCATAGATTACATGGAACGCATTTTATGCATTCTATGTCTTCTATGTATTCTATGTATTCTATGCATAGAATGGATAGAATGCATAGAATGCAATCTATGTATTCTATGCATAGAATGCATAGGTTACATTGAATGCATAGAGTGCACAGAATGCATTCTATGTGATCAATGTATTCTATGCATAGAATGCAATCTATGTATTCTATGCATAGAATGCATAAAATACATTGATTACATACAATGCATTCTATGTATTCTATGTATTCTATGCATCGGATGCATAGAATGCAATCTATGTATTCTATGCATAGAATGATGCATAGAATACGTGGAAGATATAGAATTATAAGTATTCTATGCACATAATGCATTCTATGTCTTCTATGTATTCTATGTATTCTATGCATAGAATGCATAGAATGCATAGAATGCATAGAATGCAATCTATGTATTCTATGCATAGAATGCATAGGTTACATTGAATGCATAGAGTGCACAGAATGCATTCTATGTGATCAATGTATTCTACGCATAGAATGCAATCTATGTATTCTATGCATAGAATGCATAAAATACATTGATTACATACAATGCCTTCTATGTAATCAATGTATTCTATGTATTCTATGCATAGAACGCATAGATTACATGGAATGCATAGAGTGCATAGAATGTATTCTATGCATAGAATGCATAGATTACATGGAATGCATGGAGTGCATAGAATGCATTCTATGTGATCAATATATTCTATGCATAGAATGCACTCTATGTATTCTATGCATAGAATGATGCATAGAACACATGGGAGATATAGAATTATAAGTATTCTATGCACATAATGCATTCTATGTCTTCTATGTATTCTATGCATAGAATGCATAGATTACATGGAATGCATATAGTGCATAGAATGTATTCCATGCATAGAACGCATAGATTACATGGAATGTATAGAGTGCACAGAATGCATTCTATGTGATAAATATATTCTATGCATAGAATGCAATCTATGTATTCTATGCATAGAATGCATAAAATACATTGATTACATACAATGCCTTCTATGTAATCAATGTATTCTATGTATTCCATGCATAGAATGCATAGAATACATAGAAGACATAGAGTTCTAAGTATTCTATGCATAGAGTGCATAGATTACATGGAACGCATTTTATGCATTCTATGTCTTCTATGTATTCTATGTATTCTATGCATAGAATGCATAGAATGCATAGAATGCAATCTATGTATTCTATGCATAGAATGCATAGGTTACATTGAATGCATAGAGTGCACAAAATGCATTCTATGTGATCAATATATTCTATGCATAGAATACATAGATTGCATTCTATGCATTCGATGCATAGAATACATAGAATACATTGATTACATACAATGCCTTTTATGTAATCAATGTATTCTATGTATTCTATGCATCGAATGCATAGAATGCAATCTATGTATTCTATGCATAGAGTGCATATATTACATAGAACGCATTCTATGCATTCCATGTCTTCTATGTCTTCTATGTATTTCATGCATAGAATGCAATCTATGTATTCTATGCATAGAATGCATGGATTACATGGAATGCATAGAGTGCATAGAATGTATTCTATGCATAGAATGTATTCTATGCATAGAATGCATAGAATACATAGAAGACATAGAATTCTATGTATACTTTGCACAAAGTGCATAGATTACATGGAACGCATTCTATGCATTCTATACCTTCTATGTCCTCTATGTATTCTATGCATTGAATGCATAGAATGCAATTTATGTATTCTATGCATAGAACGCATAGATTACGTGGAATGCATAGAATGTATTCTATGCATAGAACGCATAGATTACATGGAATGTATAGAGTGCATAGAATGCATTCTATGTGATCAATATAATTCTATGCGTAGAATGCAATCTATGTATTCGATTAATAGAATGCATGAAATACATTGATTACATACAATGCCTTCTATGTAATCAATGTATTCTATGTATTCTATGCATCGAATGCATAGAATGCAATCTATGTATTCAATGCATAGAGTGCATAGAATACATAGAAGACATAGAGTTCTATGTATTCTATGCATAGAATGCATAGGTTACATTGAATGCATAGAGTGCACAGAATGCATTCTATGTGATCAATGTATTCTACGCATAGAATGCAATCTATGTATTCTATGCATAGAATGCATAAAATACATTGATTACATACAATGCCTTCTATGTAATCAATGTATTCTATGTATTCTATGCATAGAACGCATAGATTACATGGAATGCATAGAGTGCATAGAATGTATTCTATGCATAGAATGCATAGATTACATGGAATGTATAGAGTGCATAGAATGCATTCTATGTGATCAATATATTCTATGCATAGAATGCAATCTATGTATTCTATGTATTCTATGCATCGGATGCATAGAATGCAATCTATGTATTCTATGCATAGAATGATGCATAGAATACATGGAAGATATAGAATTATAAGTATTCTATGCACATAATGCATTCTATGTCTTCTATGTATTCTATGCATAGAATGCATAGAATGCATAGAATGCAATCTATGTATTCTATGCATAGAACGCATAGATTACATGGAATGCATATAGTGCATAGAATGTATTCTATGCATAGAACGCATAGATTACATGGAATGTATAGAGTGCACAGAATGCATTCCATGTGATCAATATATTCTATGCATAGAATGCGATCTATGTATTCTATGCATACAGTGCATAGAATACATAGAAGACATAGAGTTCTATGTATTCTATGCATAGAGTGCATAGATTACATGGAACGCATTTTATGCATTCTATGTCTTCTATGTATTCTATGTATTCTATGCATAGAATGGATAGAATGCATAGAATGCAATCTATGTATTCTATGCATAGAATGCATAGGTTACATTGAATGCATAGAGTGCACAGAATGCATTCTATGTGATCAATGTATTCTATGCATAGAATGCAATCTATGTATTCTATGCATAGAATGCATAAAATACATTGATTACATACAATGCATTCTATGTATTCTATGTAATCTATGCATCGGATGCATAGAATGCAATCTATGTATTCTATGCATAGAATGATGCATAGAATACGTGGAAGATATAGAATTATAAGTATTCTATGCACATAATGCATTCTATGTCTTCTATGTATTCTATGTATTCTATGCATAGAATGCATAGAATGCATAGAATGCAATCTATGTATTCTATGCATAGAATGCATAGGTTACATTGAATGCATAGAGTGCACAGAATGCATTCTATGTGATCAATGTATTCTACGCATAGAATGCAATCTATGTATTCTATGCATAGAATGCATAAAATACATTGATTACATACAATGCCTTCTATGTAATCAATGTATTCTATGTATTCTATGCATAGAACGCATAGATTACATGGAATGCATAGAGTGCATAGAATGTATTCTATGCATAGAATGCATAGATTACATGGAATGCATGGAGTGCATAGAATGCATTCTATGTGATCAATATATTCTATGCATAGAATGCACTCTATGTATTCTATGCATAGAATGATGCATAGAACACATGGGAGATATAGAATTATAATGCATTCTATGTCTTCTATGTATTCTATGCATAGAATGCATAGATTACATGGAATGCATATAGTGCATAGAATGTATTCCATGCATAGAACGCATAGATTACATGGAATGTATAGAGTGCACAGAATGCATTCTATGTGATAAATATATTCTATGCATAGAATGCAATCTATGTATTCTATGCATAGAATGCATAAAATACATTGATTACATACAATGCCTTCTATGTAATCAATGTATTCTATTTATTCTATGCATAGAACGCATAGATTACATGGTATGCATAGAGTGCATAGAATGTATTCTATGCATAGAACGCATAGATTACATGGAATGTATATAGTGCATAGAATGCATTCTATGTGATGAATATATTCTATGCATAGAATGCAATCTATGTATTCTATGCATAGAATGCATAAAATACATTGATTACATACAATGCCTTCTATGTAATCAAGTATTCTATGTATTCTATGCATAGAATGCATAGATTACATGGAATGTATAGAGTGCATAGAATGCATTCTATGTGATCAATATATTCTATGCATAGAATGCAATCTATGTATTCTATGTATTCTATGCATCGGATGCATAGAATGCAATCTATGTATTCTATGCATAGAGTGCATAGATAACATGGAACGCATTCTATGCATTCTATGTCTTCTATGTCTTCTATGTATTTCATGCATAGAATGCATAGAATGCAATTTATGTATTCTATGCATAGAATGCATAGATTACATGGGATGCATAGAGTGCATAGAATGCATTCTTTGTGATAAATGTATTTTATGCATTCTATGCATAAAAAGTACTCTATGCATCAATACCATAGAATACA
The DNA here is from genome assembly GCA_935421135.1 of Bugulina stolonifera. Taxonomy (NCBI): domain Eukaryota; kingdom Metazoa; phylum Bryozoa; class Gymnolaemata; order Cheilostomatida; family Bugulidae; genus Bugulina; species Bugulina stolonifera. The sequence goes on along the minus strand of OW285195.1, from coordinate 257,728 downwards.
TAGAATGCATAGATTACAAGGAATGCATAGAGTGCATAGAATGCAACCTATGTATTCTGTATATTCCATGCATAGAATGCATAGAATACATAGAACACATAGAGTTCTATGTACTTTATGCATAGAGTGCATAGATTACATGGAACGCATTTTATGCATTCTATGTCTTCTATGTATTCTATGTATTCTATGCATAGAATGCATAGAATGCATATAATGCATAGAATGCAATCTATGTATTCTATGCATTGAATGCATAGGTTACATTGAATGCATAGAGTGCACAGAATGCATTCTATGTGATCAATGTATTCTACGCATAGAATGCAATCTATGTATTCTATGCATAGAATGCATAAAATACATTGATTACATACAATGCCTTCTATGTAATCAATGTATTCTATGTATTCTATGCATAGAACGCATAGATTACATGGGATGCATAGAGTGCATAGAATGTATTCTATGCATAGAATGCATAGATTACATGGAATGTATAGAGTGCATAGAATGCATTCTATGTGATCAATATATTCTATGCATAGAATGCAATCTATGTATTCTATGCATAGAATGATGCATAGAACACATGGGAGATATAGAATTATAAGTATTCTATGCACATAATGCATTCTATGTCTTCTATGTATTCTATGCATAGAATGCATAGATTACATGGAATGCATATAGTGCATAGAATGTATTCCATGCATAGAACGCATAGATTACATGGAATGTATAGAGTGCACAGAATGCATTCTATGTGATCAATATATTCTATGCATAGAATGCAATCTATGTATTCTATGCCTAGAATGTATAAAATACATTGATTACATACAATGCCTTCTATGTAATCAATGTATTCTATTTATTCTATGCATAGAACACATAGATTACATGGTATGCATAGAGTGCATAGAATGTATTCTATGCATAGAACGCATAGATTACATGGAATGTATATAGTGCATAGAATGCATTCTATGTGATGAATATATTCTATGCATAGAATGCAATCTATGTATTCTATGCATAGAATGCATAAAATACATTGATTACATACAATGCCTTCTATGTAATCAATGTATTCTATGTATTCCATGCATAGAATGCATAGAATACATAGAAGACATAGAGTTCTAAGTATTCTATGCATAGAGTGCATAGATTACATGGAACGCATTTTATGCATTCTATGTCTTCTATGTATTCTATGTATTCTATGCATAGAATGCATAGAATGCATAGAATGCAATCTATGTATTCTATGCATAGAATGCATAGGTTACATTGAATGCATAGAGTGCACAAAATGCATTCTATGTGATCAATATATTCTATGCATAGAATGCAATCTATGTATTCTATGCATAGAATGCATAAAATACATTGATTACATACAATGCCTTCTATGTAATCAATGTATTCTATGTATTCTATGCATCGAATGCATAGAATGCAATCTATGTATTCTATGCATAGAGTGCATATATTACATAGAACGCATTCTATGCATTCCATGTCTTCTATGTCTTCTATGTATTTCATGCATAGAATGCAATCTATGTATTCTATGCATAGAATGCATGGATTACATGGAATGCATAGAGTGCATAGAATGTATTCTATGCATAGAATGCATAGAATACATAGAAGACATAGAATTCTATGTATACTTTGCACAAAGTGCATAGATTACATGGAACGCATTCTATGCATTCTATACCTTCTATGTCCTCTATGTATTCTATGCATTGAATGCATAGAATGCAATTTATGTATTCTATGCATAGAACGCATAGATTACGTGGAATGCATAGAATGTATTCTATGCATAGAACGCATAGATTACATGGAATGTATAGAGTGCATAGAATGCATTCTATGTGATCAATATAATTCTATGCGTAGAATGCAATCTATGTATTCGATTAATAGAATGCATGAAATACATTGATTACATACAATGCCTTCTATGTAATCAATGTATTCTATGTATTCTATGCATCGAATGCATAGAATGCAATCTATGTATTCAATGCATAGAGTGCATAGAATACATAGAAGACATAGAGTTCTATGTATTCTATGCATAGAATGCATAGGTTACATTGAATGCATAGAGTGCACAGAATGCATTCTATGTGATCAATGTATTCTACGCATAGAATGCAATCTATGTATTCTATGCATAGAATGCATAAAATACATTGACCACATACAATGCCTTCTATGTAATCAATGTATTCCATGTATTCTATGCATCGAATGCATAGAATACAATATATGTATTCTATGCATAGAGTGCATAGATAACATCGAACGCATTCTATGCATTCTATGTCTTCTATGTCTTCTATGTATTTCATGCATAGAATGCATAGAATGCAATCTATGTATTCTATGCATAGAATGCATAAATTACATGGGATGCATAGAGTGCATAGAATGCATTCTTTGTGATAAATGTTTTTTATGCATTCTATGCATAAAAAGTACTCTATGCATCAATACCATAGAATACATAGAATGCATAGATTACAAGGAATGCATAGAGTGCATAGAATGCAACCTATGTATTCTGTATATTCCATGCATAGAATACATAGAATACATAGAACACATAGAGTTCTATGTATTCTATGCATAGAGTGCATAGATTACATGGAACGCATTTTATGCATTCTATGTCTTCTATGTATTCTATGTATTCTATGCATAGAATGCATAGAATGCATAGAATGCATAGAATGCAATCTATGTATTCTATGCATAGAATGCATAGGTTACATTGAATGCATAGAGTGCACAGAATGCATTCTATGTGATCAATGTATTCTACGCATAGAATGCAATCTATGTATTCTATGCATAGAATGCATAAAATACATTGATTACATACAATGCCTTCTATGTAATCAATGTATTCTATGTATTCTATGCATAGAACGCATAGATTACATGGAATGCATAGAGTGCATAGAATGTATTCTATGCATAGAATGCATAGATTACATGGAATGTATAGAGTGCATAGAATGCATTCTATGTGATCAATATATTCTATGCATAGAATGCAATCTACATGTATGTATTCTATGTATTCTATGCATCGGATGCATAGAATGCAATCTATGTATTCTATGCATAGAATGATGCATAGAATACATGGAAGATATAGAATTATAAGTATTCTATGCACATAATGCATTCTATGTCTTCTATGTATTCTATGCATAGAATGCATAGAATGCATAGAATGCATAGAATGCATAGAATGCATAGAATGCAATCTATGTATTCTATGCATAGAACGCATAGATTACATGGAATGCATATAGTGCATAGAATGTATTCTATGCATAGAACGCATAGATTACATGGAATGTATAGAGTGCACAGAATGCATTCCATGTGATCAATATATTCTATGCATAGAATGCGATCTATGTATTCTATGCATACAGTGCATAGAATACATAGAAGACATAGAGTTCTATGTATTCTATGCATAGAGTGCATAGATTACATGGAACGCATTTTATGCATTCTATGTCTTCTATGTATTCTATGTATTCTATGCATAGAATGCATAGAATGCATAGAATGCAATCTATGTATTCTATGCATAGAATGCATAGGTTACATTGAATGCATAGAGTGCACAGAATGCATTCTATGTGATCAATGTATTCTATGCATAGAATGCAATCTATGTATTCTATGCATAGAATGCATAAAATACATTGATTACATACAATGCATTCTATGTATTCTATGTATTCTATGCATCGGATGCATAGAATGCAATCTATGTATTCTATGCATAGAATGATGCATAGAATACGTGGAAGATATAGAATTATAAGTATTCTATGCACATAATGCATTCTATGTCTTCTATTTATTCTATGCATAGAATGCATTGAATGCATAGAATGCAATCTATGTATTCTATGCATAGAACGCATAGATTTCATGGAACGCATATAGTGCATAGAATGTATTCTATGCATAGAACGCATAGATTACATTGAATGTATAGAGTGCACAGAATGCATTCTATGTGATCAATATATTCAATGCGTAGAATGCAATCTATGTATTCTATGCATAGAATGCATAAAATACATTGATTACATACAATGCCTTCTATGTAATCAATGTATTCTATGTATTCCATGCATAGAATGCATAGAATACATAGAAGACATAGAGTTCTAAGTATTCTATGCATAGAGTGCATAGATTACATGGAACGCATTTTATGCATTCTATGTCTTCTATGTATTCTATGTATTCTATGCATAGAATGCATAGAATGCATAGAATGCAATCTATGTATTCTATGCATAGAATGCATAGGTTACATTGAATGCATAGAGTGCACAGAATGCATTCTATGTGATCAATGTATTCTACGCATAGAGTGCAATCTATGTATTCTATGCATAGAATGCATAAAATACATTGACCACATACGATGCCTTCTATGTAATCAATGTATTCTATGTATTCTATGCATCGAATGCATAGAATGCAATATATGTATTCTATGCATAGAGTGCATAGATAACATGGAACGCATTCTATGCATTCTATGTCTTCTATGTCTTCTATGTATTTCATGCATAGAATGCATAGAATGCAATTTATGTATTCGATGCATAGAATGCATAGATTACATGGGATGCATAGAGTGCATAGAATGCATTCTTTGTGATAAATGTATTTTATGCATTCTATGCATAAAAAGTACTCTATGCATCAATACCATAGAATACATAGAATGCATAGATTACAAGGAATGCATAGAGTGCATAGAATGCAACCTATGTATTCTGTATATTCCATGCATAGAATGCATAGAATACATAGAACACATAGAGTTCCATGTATTCTATGCATAGAGTGCATAGATTACATGGAACGCATTTTATGCATTCTATGTCTTCTATGTATTCTATGTATTCTATGCATAGAATGCATAGAATGCATAGAATGCAATCTATGTATTCTATGCATAGAATGCATAGGTTACATTGAATGCATAGAGTGCACAGAATGCATTCTATGTGATCAATGTATTCTACGCATAGAATGCAATCTATGTATTCTATGCATAGAATGCATAAAATACATTGATTACATACAATGCCTTCTATGTAATCAATGTATTCTATGTATTCTATGCATAGAACGCATAGATTACATGGAATGCATAGAGTGCATAGAATGTATTCTATGCATAGAATGCATAGATTACATGGAATGCATAGAGTGCATAGAATGCATTCTATGTGATCAATATATTCTATGCATAGAATGCAATCTATGTATTCTATGCATAGAATGATGCATAGAACACATGGGAGATATAGAATTATAAGTATTCTATGCACATAATGCATTCTATGTCTTCTATGTATTCTATGCATAGAATGCATAGATTACATGGAATGCATATAGTGCATAGAATGTATTCCATGCATAGAACGCATAGATTACATGGAATGTATAGAGTGCACAGAATGCATTCTATGTGATAAATATATTCTATGCATAGAATGCAATCTATGTATTCTATGCATAGAATGCATAAAATACATTGATTACATACAATGCCTTCTATGTAATCAATGTATTCTATTTATTCTATGCATAGAACGCATAGATTACATGGTATGCATAGAGTGCATAGAATGTATTCTATGCATAGAACGCATAGATTACATGGAATGTATATAGTGCATAGAATGCATTCTATGTGATGAATATATTCTATGCATAGAATGCAATCTATGTATTCTATGCATAGAATGCATAAAATACATTGATTACATACAATGCCTTCTATGTAATCAAGTATTCTATGTATTCTATGCATAGAATGCATAGATTACATGGAATGAATAGAGTGCATAGAATGCATTCTATGTGATCAATATATTCTATGCATAGAATGCAATCTATGTATTCTATGTATTCTATGCATCGGATGCATAGAATGCAATCTATGTATTCTATGCATAGAATGATGCTTAGAATACATGGAAGATATAGAATTATAAGTATTCTATGCACATAATGCATTCTATGTCTTCTATGTATTCTATGCATAGAATGCATAGAATGCATAGAATGCAATCTATGTATTCTATGCATAGAACGCATAGATTACATGGAATGCATATAGTGCATAGAATGTATTCTATGCATAGAACGCATAGATTACATGGAATGTATAGAGTGCACAGAATGCATTCCATGTGATCAATATATTCTATGCATAGAATGAGATCTATGTATTCTATGCATACAGTGCATAGAATACATAGAAGACATAGAGTTCTATGTATTCTATGCATAGAGTGCATAGATTACATGGAACGCATTTTATGCATTCTATGTCTTCTATGTATTCTATGTATTCTATGCATAGAATGCATAGAATGCAATCTATGTATTCCATGCATAGAATGCATAGGTTACATTGAATGCATAGAGTGCACAGAATGCATTCTATGTGATCAATGTATTCTATGCATAGAATGCAATCTATGTATTCTATGCATAGAATGCATAAAATACATTGATTACATACAATGCATTCTATGTATTCTATGTATTCTATGCATCGGATGCATAGAATGCAATCTATGTATTCTATGCATAGAATGATGCATAGAATACGTGGAAGATATAGAATTATAAGTATTCTATGCACATAATGCATTCTATGTCTTCTATGTATTCTATGCATAGAATGCATAGAATGCATAGAATGCAATCTATGTATTCTATGCATAGAACGCATAGATTTCATGGAATGCATATAGTGCATAGAATGTATTCTATGCATAGAACGCATAGATTACATTGAATGTATAGAGTGCACAGAATGCATTCTATGTGATCAATATATTCTATGCATAGAATGCAATCTATGTATTCTATGCATAGAATGCATAAAATACATTGATTACATACAATGCCTTCTATGTAATCAATGTATTCTATGTATTCCATGCATAGAATGCATAGAATACATAGAAGACATAGAGTTCTAAGTATTCTATGCATAGAGTGCATAGATTACATGGAACGCATTTTATGCATTCTATGTCTTCTATGTATTCTATGTATTCCATGCATTCTATGTGATCAATATATTCTATGCATAGAATGCAATCTATTCTATGCATAGAATACATAGATTGCATTCTATGCATAGAATATATTCATCACATAGAATGCATTCTATGCACTATATACATTGATTACATAGAAGGCATTGTATGTAATCAATGTATTTTATGCATGTATTCTATGCATAGAATGCATAAAATACATTGATTACATACAATGCCTTCTATGTAATCAATGTATTCTATGTATTCCATGCATAGAATGCATAGAATACATAGAAGACATAGAGTTCTAAGTATTCTATGCATAGAGTGCATAGATTACATGAAACGCATTTTATGCATTCTATGTCTTCTATGTATTCTATGTATTCTATGCATAGAATGCATAGAATGCAATCTATGTATTCTATGCATAGAATGCATAGGTTACATTGAATGCATAGAGTGCACAGAATGCATTCTATGTGATCAATGTATTCTACGCATAGAATGCAATCTATGTATTCTATGCATAGAATGCATAAAATACATTGACCACATACAATGCCTTCTATGTAATCAATGTATTTTATGTATTCTATGCATCGAATGCATAGAATGCAATATATGTATTCTATGCATAGAGTGCATAGATAACATGGAACGCATTCTATGCATTCTATGTCTTCTATGTCTTCTATGTGTTTCATGCATAGAATGCATAGATTGCAATTTATGTATTCTATGCATAGAATGCATAGATTACATGGGATGCATAGAGTGCATAGAATGCATTCTTTGTGATAAATGTATTTTATGCATTCTATGCATAAAAAGTACTCTATGCATCAATACCATAGAATACATAGAATGCATAGATTACAAGGAATGCATAGAGTGCATAGAATGCAACCTATGTATTCTGTATATTCCATGCATAGAATGCATAGAATACATAGAACACATAGAGTTCTATGTATTCTATGCATAGAGTGCATAGATTACATGGAACGCATTTTATGCATTCTATGTCTTCTATGTATTCTATGTATTCTATGCATAGAATGCATAGAATGCATAGAATGCAATCTATGTATTCTATGCATAGAATGCATAGGTTACATTGAATGCATAGAGTGCACAGAATGCATTCTATGTGATCAATGTATTCTACGCATAGAATGCAATCTATGTATTCTATGCATAGAATGCATAAAATACATTGATTACATACAATGCCTTCTATGTAATCAATGTATTCTATGTATTCTATGCATAGAACGCATAGATTACATGGAATGCATAGAGTGCATAGAATGTATTCTATGCATAGAATGCATAGATTACATGGAATGCATAGAGTGCATAGAATGCATTCTATGTGATCAATATATTCTATGCATAGAATGCAATCTATGTATTCTATGCATAGAATGATGCATAGAACACATGGGAGATATAGAATTATAAGTATTCTATGCACATAATGCATTCTATGTCTTCTATGTATTCTATGCATAGAATGCATAGATTACATGGAATGCATATAGTGCATAGAATGTATTCCATGCATAGAACGCATAGATTACATGGAATGTATAGAGTGCACAGAATGCATTCTATGTGATAAATATATTCTATGCATAGAATGCAATCTATGTATTCTATGCATAGAATGCATAAAATACATTGATTACATACAATGCCTTCTATGTAATCAATGTATTCTATTTATTCTATGCATAGAACGCATAGATTACATGGTATGCATAGAGTGCATAGAATGTATTCTATGCATAGAACGCATAGATTACATGGAATGTATATAGTGCATAGAATGCATTCTATGTGATGAATATATTCTATGCATAGAATGCAATCTATGTATTCTATGCATAGAATGCATAAAATACATTGATTACATACAATGCCTTCTATGTAATCAAGTATTCTATGTATTCTATGCATAGAATGCATAGATTACATGGAATGAATAGAGTGCATAGAATGCATTCTATGTGATCAATATATTCTATGCATAGAATGCAATCTATGTATTCTATGTATTCTATGCATCGGATGCATAGAATGCAATCTATGTATTCTATGCATAGAATGATGCTTAGAATACATGGAAGATATAGAATTATAAGTATTCTATGCACATAATGCATTCTATGTCTTCTATGTATTCTATGCATAGAATGCATAGAATGCAATCTATGTATTCTATGCATAGAACGCATAGATTACATGGAATGCATATAGTGCATAGAATGTATTCTATGCATAGAACGCATAGATTACATGGAATGTATAGAGTGCACAGAATGCATTCCATGTGATCAATATATTCTATGCATAGAATGCGATCTATGTATTCTATGCATACAGTGCATAGAATACATAGAAGACATAGAGTTCTATGTATTCTATGCATAGAGTGCATAGATTACATGGAACGCATTTTATGCATTCTATGTCTTCTATGTATTCTATGTATTCTATGCATAGAATGCATAGAATGCAATCTATGTATTCCATGCATAGAATGCATAGGTTACATTGAATGCATAGAGTGCACAGAATGCATTCTATGTGATCAATGTATTCTATGCATAGAATGCAATCTATGTATTCTATGCATAGAATGCATAAAATACATTGATTACATACAATGCATTCTATGTATTCTATGTATTCTATGCATCGGATGCATAGAATGCAATCTATGTATTCTATGCATAGAATGATGCATAGAATACGTGGAAGATATAGAATTATAAGTATTCTATGCACATAATGCATTCTATGTCTTCTATGTATTCTATGCATAGTATGCATAGAATGCATAGAATGCAATCTATGTATTCTATGCATAGAACGCATAGATTTCATGGAATGCATATAGTGCATAGAATGTATTCTATGCATAGAACGCATAGATTACATTGAATGTATAGAGTGCACAGAATGCATTCTATGTGATCAATATATTCTATGCATAGAATGCAATCTATGTATTCTATGCATAGAATGCATAAAATACATTGATTACATACAATGCCTTCTATGTAATCAATGTATTCTATGTATTCCATGCATAGAATGCATAGAATACATAGAAGACATAGAGTTCTAAGTATTCTATGCATAGAGTGCATAGATTACATGGAACGCATTTTATGCATTCTATGTCTTCTATGTATTCTATGTATTCTATGCATAGAATGCATAGAATGCATAGAATGCAATCTATGTATTCTATGCATAGAATGCATAGGTTACATTGAATGCATAGAGTGCACAGAATGCATTCTATGTGATCAATGTATTCTACGCATAGAGTGCAATCTATGTATTCTATGCATAGAATGCATAAAATACATTGACCACATACAATGCCTTCTATGTAATCAATGTATTCTATGTATTCTATGCATCGAATGCATAGAATGCAATATATGTATTCTATGCATAGAGTGCATAGATAACATGGAACGCATTCTATGCATTCTATGTCTTCTATGTCTTCTATGTATTTCATGCATAGAATGCATAGAATGCAATTTATGTATTCTATGCATAGAATGCATAGATTACATGGGATGCATAGAGTGCATAGAATGCATTCTTTGTGATAAATGTATTTTATGCATTCTATGCATAAAAAGTACTCTATGCATCAATACCATAGAATACATAGAATGCATAGATTACAAGGAATGCATAGAGTGCATAGAATGCAACCTATGTATTCTGTATATTCCATGCATAGAATGCATAGAATACATAGAACACATAGAGTTCTATGTATTTTATGCATAGAGTGCATAGATTACATGGAACGCATTTTATGCATTCTATGTCTTCTATGTATTCTATGTATTCTATGCATAGAATGCATAGAATGCATAGAATGCATAGAATGCAATCTATGTATTCTATGCATTGAATGCATAGGTTACATTGAATGCATAGAGTGCACAGAATGCATTCTATGTGATCAATGTATTCTACGCATAGAATGCAATCTATGTATTCTATGCATAGAATGCATAAAATACGTTGATTACATACAATGCCTTCTATGTAATCAATGTATTCTATGTATTCTATGCATAGAACGCATAGATGACATGGGATGCATAGAGTGCATAGAATGTATTCTATGCATAGAATGCATAGATTACATGGAATGTATAGAGTGCATAGAATGCATTCTACGGGTGTATGTGATCAATATATTCTATGCATAGAATGCAATCTATGTATTCTATGCATAGAATGATGCATAGAACACATGGGAGATATAGAATTATAAGTATTCTATGCACATAATGCATTCTATGTCTTCTATGTATTCTATGCATAGAATGCATAGATTACATGGAATGCATATAGTGCATAGAATGTATTCCATGCATAGAACGCATAGATTACATGGAATGTATAGAGTGCACAGAATGCATTCTATGTGATCAATATATTCTATGCATAGAATGCAATCTATGTATTCTATGCATAGAATGTATAAAATACATTGATTACATACAATGCCTTCTATGTAATCAATGTATTCTATTTATTCTATGCATAGAACGCATAGATTACATGGTATGCATAGAGTGCATAGAATGTATTCTATGCATAGAACGCATAGATTACATGGAATGTATATAGTGCATAGAATGCATTCTATGTGATGAATATATTCTATGCATAGAATGCAATCTATGTATTCTATGCATAGAATGCATAAAATACATTGATTACATACAATGCCTTCTATGTAATCAATGTATTCTATGTATTCCATGCATAGAATGCATAGAATACATAGAAGACATAGAGTTCTAAGTATTCTATGCATAGAGTGCATAGATTACATGAAACGCATTTTATGCATTCTATGTCTTCTATGTATTCTATGTATTCTATGCATAGAATGCATAGAATGCATAGAATGCAATCTATGTATTCTATGCATAGAATGCATAGGTTACATTGAATGCATAGAGTGCACAGAATGCATTCTATGTGATCAATGTATTCTACGCATAGAATGCAATCTATGTATTCTATGCATAGAATGCATAAAATACATTGACCACATACAATGCCTTCTATGTAATCAATGTATTTTATGTATTCTATGCATCGAATGCATAGAATGCAATATATGTATTCTATGCATAGAGTGCATAGATAACATGGAACGCATTCTATGCATTCTATGTCTTCTATGTCTTCTATGTGTTTCATGCATAGAATGCATAGATTGCAATTTATGTATTCTATGCATAGAATGCATAGATTACATGGGATGCATAGAGTGCATAGAATGCATTCTTTGTGATAAATGTATTTTATGCATTCTATGCATAAAAAGTACTCTATGCATCAATACCATAGAATACATAGAATGCATAGATTACAAGGAATGCATAGAGTGCATAGAATGCAACCTATGTATTCTGTATATTCCATGCATAGAATGCATAGAATACATAGAACACATAGAGTTCTATGTATTCTATGCATAGAGTGCATAGATTACATGGAACGCATTTTATGCATTCTATGTCTTCTATGTATTCTATGTATTCTATGCATAGAATGCATAGAATGCATAGAATGCATAGAATGCAATCTATGTATTCTATGCATAGAATGCATAGGTTACATTGAATGCATAGAGTGCACAGAATGCATTCTATGTGATCAATGTATTCTACGCATAGAATGCAATCTATGTATTCTATGCATAGAATGCATAAAATACATTGATTACATACAATGCCTTCTATGTAATCAATGTATTCTATGTATTCTATGCATAGAATGCATAGATTACATGGAATGTATAGAGTGCATAGAGTGCATTCTATGTGATCAATATATTCTATGCATAGAATGCAATCTATGTATTCTATGCATAGAATGATGCATAGAACACATGGGAGATATAGAATTATAAGTATTCTATGCACATAATGCATGCTATGTCTTCTATGTATTCTATGCATAGAATGCATAGATTACATGGAATGCATATAGTGCATAGAATGTATTCCATGCATAGAACGCATAGATTACATGGAATGTATAGAGTGCACAGAATGCATTCTATGTGATCAATATATTCTATGCAAAGAATGCAATCTATGTATTCTATGCATAGAATGCATAAAATACATTGATTACATACAATGCCTTCTATGTAATCAATGTATTCTATTTATTCTATGCATAGAACGCATAGATTACATGGTATGCATAGAGTGCATAGAATGTATTCTATGCATAGAACGCATAGATTACATGGAATGTATATAGTGCATAGAATGCATTCTATGTGATGAATATATTCTATGCATAGAATGCATAGAATGCAATCTATGTATTCTATGCATAGAGTGCATAGAATACATAGAAGACATAGAGTTCTATGTATTCTATGCATAGAGTGCATAGATTACATGGACACATTTTATGCATTCTATGTCTTCAATGTATTCTATGTATTCTATGCGTAGAATGCATAGAATGCATAGAATGCATAGAATGCAATCTAGGCATTCTATGCATAGAATGCATAGGTTACATTGAATGCATAAAGTGCACAGAATGCATTCTATGTGATCAATGTATTCTATGCATAGAATGCAATCTATGTATTCTATGCATAGAATGCATAAAATACATTGATTACATACAATGCATTCTATGTATTCTATGTATTCTATGCATCAGATGCATAGAATGCAATCTATGTATTCTATGCATAGAATGATGCATAGAATACATGGAAGATATAGAATTATAAGTATTCTATGCACATAATGCATTCTATGTCTTCTATGTATTCTATGCATAGAATGCAATCTATGTATTCTATGCATAGAACGCATAGATTACATGGAATGCATATAGTGCATAGAATGTATTCTATGCATAGAACGCATAGATTACATGGAATGTATAGAGTGCACAGAATGCATTCCATGTGATCAATATATTCTATGCATAGAATGCAATCTATGTATTCTATGCATAGAATGCATAAAATACATTGATTACATACAATGCCTTCTATGTAATCAATCTATTCTATGTATTCTATGCATAGAACGCATAGATTACATGGGATGCATAGAGTGCATAGAATGCATTCTTTGTGATAAATGTATTTTATGCATTCTATGCATAAAAAGTACTCTATGCATCAATACCATAGAATACATAGAATGCATAGATTACAAGGAATGCATAGAGTGCATAGAATGCAACCTATGTATTCTGTACATGTATATTCCATGCATAGAATGCATAGAATACATAGAACACATAGAGTTCTATGTATTCTATGCATAGAGTGCATAGATTACATGGAACGCATTTTATGCATTCTATGTCTTCTATGTATTCTATGTATTCTATGCATAGAATGCATAGAATGCATAGAATGCATAGAATGCATAGAATGCATAGAATGCAATCTATGTATTCTATGCATAGAATGCATAGGTTACATTGAATGCATAGAGTGCACAGAATGCATTCTATGTGATCAATGTGTTCTACGCATAGAATGCAATCTATGTATTCTATGCATAGAATGCATAAAATACATTGATTACATACAATGCCTTCTATGTAATCAATGTATTCTATTTATTCTATGCATAGAACGCATAGATTACATGGTATGCATAGAGTGCATAGAATGTATTCTATGCATAGAACGCATAGATTACATGGAATGTATATAGTGCATAGAATGCATTCTATGTGATGAATATATTCTATGCATAGAATGCAATCTATGTATTCTATGCATAGAATGCATAAAATACATTGATTACATACAATGCCTTCTATGTAATCAATGTATTCTATGTATTCTATGCATCGAATGCATAGAATGCAATCTATGTATTCTATGCATAGAGTGCATAGATTACATGAAACGCATTCTATGCATTCCATGTCTTCTATGTCTTCTATGTATTTCATGCATAGAATGCAATCTATGTATTCTATGCATAGAATGCATGGATTACATGGAATGCATAGAGTGCATAGAATGTATTCTATGCATAGAATGCATAGAATACATAGAAGACATAGAATTCTATGTATTCTTTGCACAGAGTGCATAGATTACATGGAACGCATTCTATGCATTCTATACCTTCTATGTCTTCTATGTATTCTATGCATAGAATGCATAGAATACAATTTATGTATTCTATGCATAGAACGCAGAGATTACATGGAATGCATAGAATGTATTCTATGCATAGAACGCATAGATTACATGGAATGTATAGAGTGCATAGAATGCATTCTATGTGATCAATATAATTCTATGCGTAGAATGCAACCTATGTATTCGATTAATAGAATGCATAAAATACATTGATTACATACAGTGCCTTCTATGTAATCAATGTATTCTATGTATTCTATGCATCGAATGCATAGAATGCAATCTATGTATTCTATGCATAGAGTGCATAGAATACATAGACGACATAGAGTTCTATGTATTCTATGCATATGTCAGATATGACATAGACAACATAGACTAGAGACAACAGGGCAACAAGGTCGTAACAGATGAGGGTGACAGATAGACTACACGCATGTCATACACTAATAAATAGCCAATATTCAATGGGAAAATATTACTATACAAGTGGACTTAGTTAGCAGACATGACTATATATGTATATATATTAATAATATGGTTAATGACAGCTGCACCAGATACATTATTTTGGAGTTTTTGTTGACTTATTCTACAGTATATTACATTGAAGGTGAGATGGATTAGAGTGAAAACAGCACAGTTTTGGATAGTCACGAATATGCAACATACACATCGAGTTAATAATTTTTTTATATATATAAATTTTTTCATAAATGGTTTGGCGACCAGGCCCCAAGTTGGGTAGCTGTAAGGTCACTATTACACTGATTAATCAACCATAGAAAAAAAAATAGATATATATATATATATATATATATATGATAGGGTAAGAGAGGAACGAATTTTTAATGCAAAACTGTATGATACAGTTATTATAATTCATATACAATTATATGGAGCGAGTGTAAATAGTGAACCGGATACACAAATATCATATTTGTACGAGTTATTAGAGAGTCATGTTATCAATCACATTTAACAAATCATTTACTACATTAGTATAGGGAACAATAAATTTGGATACATCGACACAAATAATATTTATACAGGAGGCCTTTATAACATATATATACATATGTATAGGATGTATATTAGTATAACATTTTATAAAATAGCAATGAGTACCAATAGCATAAATTATAGTTTCATACAACAATATTACACAGAGTAGTAAAGTAGTAAGGACTAACAAATTAGGATAGTCAACATGTTGGTATGCTGACTAATAACAACATCTAATTTTTTTTACATTAATTTTTTTTTAATAATTGAAAGAACACTAAGTGTCAATAAGTCACCAACTTTATGAAACAGCAATACGCAATTTGTTTGTGCAATATGTAGACATCAGCATTATCAGTTGACATCTATATGGTGAAATAGACATCCATGACACAGGCTCACGACAGCACTGGAAATTGCATAGATGAACACTAATAATTAAAATTCCTTTATCTTGCATCATGTAGTTGGTGTTTCATTTCTATATGCTGTAGATATATATTAGAAGGATGAGGTCAACATACTAATGGAATTCCCCAAAAAAAAAAGGGATGACTGCCGGGCTACAAGATAAATACACTAAAGATATAACACTAGATTATACGAAATGAAGATAACGCAAGCAAGAAGCAATCTCATGAAATCATTACACCATGCTAGGAAAGGAAGGCCATATAAAATATACATATGAGTGACTCATTATTGCACCTTGTTGTTGACGGATTGGGAATACAAAAATCCCAAAAATATGATGATTAACCTAGAAAATATTATATATCTTCCTATGATATGGATTGCTGCTGACCAAAATAATACACATAGGTATTGGAAAACCCAGGAAGGAGTATATAAGACGAAGAGTAAACAATAAGAGAGAGAGCACCTCCAAGGAAGACACAGACTACATACAAGGAGGACACTATGAGGACATTTAATATAGAGTAAATGCTAAGTGCTCATAATTTTTAAGTATTAATTTTTCTCCTTGTGAAGATATTCGGGAACACGGACCCAGTGTAAGTTTTTATACAATTTATATTCCCTTTATATAAGGAGGCAGACTGACAATTATTGTAACTGCTATAATCAGAGATTGAATTATTATTTTTGAAACTGACAGATTGGAGATAATTTTTTCTAAGACAATTACTTATTGTGCGCAGCAATTACAGACACTGATAATTGGTTTTTGATCGCAAATAGGATTCAGCACATTGAACAATTTATTTGAACACATATTGAGGAGTCAGAATCACTGAGTGACTTTCAATGAACTATTGATTTGGAGAAGTCGATTGAACGAATATTTTTCCAGTGAGAAATTAGTATACATTTCCACTGAGGTGTTATAGTACATATACACTTTGAGGTAGTTTAAATATAACAATTCTTAAACCTCAAATTGGCCTGCGAAGTGATTGATTTACCAGGTGAATAATTCATAACGTACCTGATACACAGCTCTCTTGAAAGTGATATACTTGAATTGCAGTTGGCTTGATAATACCTGTTGATAGGGTAACTCATAGAACACATAGATTCTCCAGGGGAGGTAGTCCCAATTCTGTCACTCGGATTAATATTTTCTACAACATAAAGAGATTACAATTGTATGTCCACGAGAGGAAATAAATATATTGAGTGCATATGTCCTGAGTGCTACCATTACATTACACATAGAACCTAGAACCCAAGTACACTTGTTTACATAAATTAATTGATCGCATATAGGAGGTTATACACACACATATAATATTGAGCTAAAGAGTCATTGTCAGAAGTTATCTTCTCTCAATAGAGATATAATTGACGTGAGAAGACAACTATCAATTAGTGAGACAGACATTACATGAGAACCAGAGTTGTCTTCTCTTAATTTATTGGAGGTTAACAGGAGAAGATAATTACTAATTACACAGTACATTGCACAAACCATTGAATACAAACACAACTAGTTTATATTATATATATCACATAGAACCATTAGAACCATAGAACCATTAGTATACATAATATAAGTATACACGTATACAACACAATATATATATATATATACAAACATACACATTTTTCAATTCCCCTCGTGACACATAGAATGCATAGGTTACATTGAATGCATAGAGTGCACAGAATGCATTCTAAGTGATCAATGTATTCTACGCATAGAATGCAATCTATGTATTCTATGCATAGAATGCATAAAATACATTGACCACATACAATGCCTTCTATGTAATCAATGTATTCTATGTATTCTATGCATCGAATGCATAGAATGCAATATATGTATTCTATGCATAGAGTGCATAGATAACATGGAACGCATTCTATGCATTCTATGTCTTCTATGTCTTCTAAGTATTTCATGCATAGAATGCATAGAATGCAATCTATGTATTCTATGCATAGAATGCATAGATTACATGGGATGCATAGAGTGCATAGAATGCATTCTTTGTGATAAATGTATTTTATGCATTCTATGCATAAAAAGTACTCTATGCATCAATACCATAGAATACATAGAATGCATAGATTACAAGGAATGCATAGAGTGCATAGAATGCAACCTATGTATTCTGTATATTCCATGCATAGAATACATAGAATACATAGAACACATAGAGTTCTATGTATTCTATGCATAGAGTGCATAGATTACATGGAACGCATTTTATGCATTCTATGTCTTCTATGTATTCTATGTATTCTATGCATAGAATGCATAGAATGCATAGAATGCATAGAATGCATAGAATGCATAGAATGCAATCTATGTATTCTATGCATCGAATGCATGGAATGCAATCTATGTATTCTATGCATAGAGTGCATAGATTACATGGAACGCATTCTATGCATTCTATGCATAGAATGCATAGGTTACATTGAATGCATAGAGTGCACAGAATGCATTCTATGTGATCAATGTATTCTATGCATAGAATGCAATCGATGTATTCTATGCATAGATTGCATATAATACATTGATTACATGCAATGCATTCTATGTATTCTATGTATTCTATGCATCGGATGCATAGAATGCAATCTATGTATTCTATGCAGAGAATGATGCATAGAACACATGGAAGATATAGAATTATAAGTATTCTATGCACATAATGCATTCTATGTCTTCTATGTATTCTATGCATAGAACGCATAGATTACATGGAATGCATATAGTGCATAGAATGTATTCTATGCATAGAACGCATAGATTACATGGAATGTATAGAGTGCACAGAATGCATTCCATGTGATCAATATATTCTATGCATAGAATGCAATCTATGTATTCTATGCGTAGAATGCATAAAATATATTGATTACATACAATGCCTTCTATGTAATCAATGTATTCTATGTATTCTATGCATAGAACGCATAGATTACATGGAATGCATAGAGTGGATAGAATGTATTCTATGCATAGAACGCATAGATTACATGGAATGTATATAGTGCATAGAACGCATTCTATGTGATCAATATTTTCTATGCATAGAATGCAATCTATGTATTCTATGCATAGAATGCATAAAATACATTGATTACATACAATGCCTTCTATGTAATCAATGTATTCTATGTATTCTATGCATCGAATGCATAGAATGCAATCTATGTATTCTATGCATAGAGTGCATAGATTACATGGAACGCATTCTATGCATTCTATGTCTTCTATGTATTCTATGCATAGAATGCATAGAATGCAATCTATGTATTCTATGCATAGAACGCATAGATTTCATGGAATGCATAGAGTGCATAGAATGTATTCTATGCATAGAACGCATAGATTACATGGAATGTATAGAGTGCATAGAATGCATTCTATGTGATCAATATATTCTATGCATACAATGCAATCTATGTATTCTATGAATAGAATGCATAAAATACATTGATTACATACAATGCCTTCTATGTAATCAATGTATTCTATGTATTCTATGCATCGAATGCATAGAATGCAATCTATGTATTCTATGCATAGAGTGCATAGATTACATGGAACGCATTCTATGCATTCTATGTCTTCTATGTATTTCATGCATAGAATGCAATCTATGTATTCTATGCATAGACTGCATAGATTACATGGGATGCATAGAGAGTGCATAGAATGCATTCTTTGTGATAAATGTATTCTATGCATAGAATGCGCCCTATGCATCCTATGCATTCAATGCATATAATGGAAAAAATGCCTTCTATCTATTCAATGTATCCTATGCATAGAATGCAATATATGTATTCGATGCATAGAATGCATAAAATACATTGATTACATACAATGCCTTCTATGTAATCAATGTTTTCTATGTATTCTATGCATCGAATGCATAGAATGCAATCTATGTATTCTATGCATAGAATGCATAGATTACATGGGATGCATAGAGAGTGCATAGAACGCATTCTTTGTGATAAATGTATTCTATGCATTCTATGCATAAAAAGTACTCTATGCATCGAAACCATAGAATACATAGAATGCATAGATTACAAGGAATGCATAGAGTGCATAGAATGCAACCTATGCATTCTATATATTCCATGCATAGAATGCATAGAATACATAGAAGACATACAGTTCTATGTATTCTATGCATAGAGTGCATTGATTGCATGGAACGCATTTTATGCATTCTATGTCTTCTATGTCTTCTATGTATTCTATGCATTCTATGCATAGAATGCATAGAATGCAATCTATGTATCTACGCATAGAATGCATAGGTTACATTGAATGCATAGAGTGCATAGAATGCATTTTATGTGATAAATGTATTCTATGCATAGAATGCAATCTATGTATTCTACGCATAGAATGCATAAAATACATTGATTACGTACAATGCATTCTATGTATTCTATGCATCGGATGCATAGAACGCAATCTATGTATTCTATGCATAGAATGATGCATAGAATACATGGAAGATATTGAATTATAAGTGTTCTATGCACATAATGCATTCTATGTTTTCTATGTATTCTATGCATAGAATGCATAGAATGCATAGAATGCAATCTATGTATTCTATGCATAGAACGCATAGATTACATGGAATGCGTAGAGTGCATAGAATGTATTCTATGCATAGAACGCACAGATTACATGGAATGTATAGAGTGCATAGAATGCATTCTATGTGATCAATATATTCTATGCATATAATGCAATCTATGTATTCTATGAATAGAATGCATAAAATACGTTGATAACATACAATGCCTTCTATGTAATCAATGTATTCTATGTATTCTATGCATCGAATGCATAGAATGCAATCTATGTATTCTATGTGTTCTATGTATTTCATGCATAGAATGCAATCTATGTATTCTATGCATAGAACGCATAGATTACATGGAATGTATAGAGTGCATAGAATGCATTCTATGTATTCTATGCAATCTATGCATAAATGTACTCTATGCATCAAATGAATAGAGTAGAAGACATAGAATTATATGTATTCTATGCATAGAATGCATAGAATGCAATCTATCTATTCTATGCATAGAGTGCATAGATTGCACGGAATGCATTCTACGTCTTCTATGTATTCTATGCAAAGAATGTATAGAATGCATAGAATGCAGCCTATGCATTCTATATATTCCATGCATAGAATGCATAGAATACATAGAAGACATAGAGTTCTATGTATTCTATGCATAGAGTGTATAGATTAAATGGAACGCATTTTATGCATTCTATGTCTTCTATGTCTTCTATGTATTCTATGTATTCTATGCATCGAATGCATGGAATGCAATCTATGTATTCTATGCATAGAATGATGCATAGAATACATGGAAGATATAGAATTATAAGTATTCTATGCACATAATGCATTCTATGTCTTCTATGTATTCTATGCATAAAATGCATAGAATGTAATTTATGTATTCTATGTATAGAACGCATAGATTACATGGAATGCATAGAGTGCATAGAATGTACTCTATGCATAGAACGCATAGATTACATGGAATGTATAGAGTGCATAGAATGCATTCTATGTGATCAATGTATTCTATGCATAGAATGCAATCTATGTATTCTATGAATAGAATGCATAAAATACATTGATTACATACAATGCCTTCTATGTAATCAATGTATTCTATGTATTCTATGCATCCAATGCATAGAATGCAATCTATGTATTCTATGCATAGACTGCATAGATTACATGGAACGCATTCTATGCATTCTATGTCTTCTATGTCTTTTATGTATTTCATGCATAGAATGCATAGAATGCAATCTATGTATTCTATGCATAGAATGCATAAAATACGTTGATTACATACAATGCCTTCTATGTATTCAATGTGTTCTATGTATTCTATGCATCGAATGCATACATGTAGAATGCAATCTATGTATTCTAAGCATAGAGTGCACAGGTAACATGGAATGCATTCTATGCATTCTATGCCTTCTATGACTTCTATGTATTCAATGTATTCTATGCATAGAATGCATAGAATGCAATCTATGTATTCCATGCATAGAATGCATAGGTTAGATGGAATGCATAGAGTGCATAGAATGCATTCTATGTGACCAATGTATTCTATGCATTCTATGCATAAAATGTATTCTATGCACCGAATGCATAGAATACATAGAATGTATAGATTACATGGAATGCATAGAGTGCATAGAGTGCAATCTATGTATTCTATGCATTCTATGCATAGAATGCATAGAATGTGCCCTATGCATCCTATGGATTCAATGCATATAATGGAAAGAATGCCTTCTATCTATTCAATGTATCCTATGCATAGAATGCAATCTATGTATTCTATGCATAGAATGCATAAAATACATTGATTACATACAATGCATTCTATGTATTCAATGTATTCTGTCCATCGGACGCATAGAATGCAATCTATGTATTCCATGCATAGAGTGCATAGATTACATGGAATGCATTCTATGAATTCTATGTCTTCTAGTATTCAATGTATTCCATGCATAGAATGCATAGAACGCAATATATGTATGTATGGAATGCATAGAGTGCATAGAGTGCAATCTATGTATTCTATGCATAGAATGCATAGAATGTGCCCTATGCATCCTATGCATTCAATGCATATAATGGAAAGAATGCCTTCTATCTATTGAATGTATCCTATGCATAGAATGCAATCTATGTATTCTATGCATAGAATGCATTAAATACATTGATTACATACAATGCATTCTATGTATTCAATGTATTCTATGCATCGGACGCATAGAATACAGTCTATGTACTCTATGCATAGAATGGATAGATTGCATGAAATGCATAGAGTGCGCGAAATGCATTCTATGTGATCAATGTATTCTATGCATTTTATGCATAAAATGTATTCTATGCATCGAATGCATAGAATACATAGACTGCATAGATAACATGGAATGCATAGAGTGCATAGAATGCAATCGATGTATTCTATGTATTCTATGCATAGAATGCATAAATTACATGGAATGCATAGAGTGTATAGGATGCATTCTATGTGATCAATGTACATGTATTCTATGCATTCTATGCATAAAATGTATTCTATGCACCGAATGCATAGACTACTTTGAGTGCATAGATTACATGGAATGCATAGAGTGCATAGAATGCAATCTATGTATTCTATGCATAGAATACATTGATTACATACAATGCCTTCTATGTAATCAATGTATTCTATGTATTCTATGCATCGAATGCATAAATTCATTGAAGACATACAATGCCTTCTATGTAATCAATGTATTCTATGTATTCTATGCATCGAATGCATAGAATGCGATCTATGTATTCTATGCATAGAGTGCATAGATTACATGGAACGCATTCTATGCATTCTATGTCTTCTATGACTTCTATGTATTCAATGTATTCTATGCATAGAATGCATAGAATGCAATCTATGTATTCTATGCATAGAATGCATAGGTTACATGGAATGCATAGAGTGCATAGAATGCATTCTATGTGATCAATGTATTCTCTGCATAGAATGCAATCAATGTGTTCTCTGCATAGAATGCAATCTATGTATTCTATGCATAGAATGCATAAAATACATTGATTACATATAATGCCTTCTATGTATTCAATGTATTCTATGTATTCTATGCATCGAATGCATACATGTAGAATGCAATCTATGTATTCTAAGCATAGAGTGCATAGGTAACACGGAATGCATTCTATGCATTCTATGTCTTCTATGACTTCTATGTATTCAATGTATTCTATGCATAGAATGCATAGAATGCAATCTATGTATTCTATGCATAGAATGCATAGATTACATGGAACGTATAGAGTGCATTGAATGCAATCTATGTGATCAATATATTCTATGCGTAGAATGCAATCTATGTATTCGATGAATGGAATGCATAAAGTACATTGATTACATACAATGCCTTCTATGTAATCAATGTATTCTATATATTCTATGCATCGAATGCATAGAATGCAATCTATGTATTCAATGCATAGAGTGCATAGAATACATAGAAGACATAGAGTTCTATGTATTCTATGCAAAGAGTGCACAGATTACATGGAACGCATTTTATGCATTCTATGTCTTCTATGTATTCCATGTATTCTATGCATAGAATGCATAGAATGCATTGAATGCAATCTATGTATTCTATGCATAGAATGCATAGGTTACATTGAATGCATAGATTACAAGGAACGCGTTCTATGCATTCTATGTCTTCTATGTATTTCATGCATATAATGCATAGAATGCAATCTATGTATTCTATGCATACGATGCATAGAATACATTTTATGCATAGAATAAATTGAATATATAGAAGACATAGAAGACATAGAATACATAGATTGCATTATATGCATTCTATGCATAGAATACATAGAAGACATAGAATGCATTCTATGCATTCTATGCATAGAATACATAGATTGCATTCTATGCATTTGATGCATTCTATGCATGAAATACATAGAAGACATAGAATGCATTCTGTGCAATCTATGCACTCTATGCATAGAATACATAGATTGCATTCTATGCATTCTATGCATCGAATACATATAATACATAGATTGCATTCTATGCATAGAATATCTTGATCACATAGAATGCATTCTATGCACTTTATGCATTCCATGTAATCTATGCTCAACGATGTTAAGGAAACACCGGAAATTCTCCGCTTATGGATTTATCCCCACTACGTATAGGTCAAATTTGGGAGTGATCGCCCCTGACCTTGCTAGTACGATGGGAGTTGTGGCATCCTTGATCAAAACTGGTGAAGCTGGTGTCTGGTGTCGAATTATTCAGGACCGGGTCTGTAAGTGGCCACCCTTGACATATTATATTAGTACTCACTTGGAATTAGTTTCGAGGCAGGCGCAACTTTGTACTTTTCAGAATCTCTCTCTATACAAACTCCCATCTACATGTTCAAAATATACAACCTATATAACATATAGCTACAGATGTGATTCACCCGTAGAACTGAAGAAAGTTTATTTAAAACCTATCCGTAGAAGTGAAGAACTGAAGAAACGCATTATAACATATAGCTACAGGTGTGATTCACCCGTAGAACTGAAGAAAGTTTATTTGTAAACTACCCGTAGAAGTGAAGAACTGAAGAAACGCATTATAACATATAGCTACAGATGTGATTCACCCGTAGAACTGAAGAAAGTTAATTGAAAACTACCCGTAGAAGTGAAGAACTGAAGAAACGCATTATAACATATAGCTACAGGTGTGATTCACCCGTAGAACTGAAGAAAGTTTATTTGTAAACTACCCGTAGAAGTGAAGAACTGAAGAAACGCATTATAACATATAGCTACAGGTGTGATTCACCCGTAGAACTGAAGAAAGTTTATTTGAAAACTACCCGTAGAAGTGAAGAACTGAAGAAACGCATTATAACATATAGCTACAGATGTGATTCACCCGTAGAACTGAAGAAAGTTAATTGAAAACTACCCGTAGAAGTGAAGAACTGAAGAAACGCATTATAACATATAGCTACAGATGTGATTCACCCGTAGAACTGAAGAAAGTTTATTTAAAACCTATCCGTAGAAGTGAAGAACTGAAGAAACGCATTATAACATATAGCTACAGGTGTGATTCACCCGTAGAACTGAAGAAAGTTTATTTAAAACCTATCCGTAGAAGTGAAGAACTGAAGAAACGCATTATAACATATAGCTACAGGTGTGATTCACCCGTAGAACTGAAGAAAGTTTATTTGTAAACTACCCGTAGAAGTGAAGAACTGAAGAAACGCATTATAACATATAGCTACAGATGTGATTCACCCGTAGAACTGAAGAAAGTTTATTTAAAACCTATCCGTAGAAGTGAAGAACTGAAGAAACGCATTATAACATATAGCTACAGGTGTGATTCACCCGTAGAACTGAAGAAAGTTTATTTGTAAACTACCCGTAGAAGTGAAGAACTGAAGAAACGCATTATAACATATAGCTACAGATGTGATTCACCCGTAGAACTGAAGAAAGTTAATTGAAAACTACCCGTAGAAGTGAAGAACTGAAGAAACGCATTATAACATATAGCTACAGGTGTGATTCACCCGTAGAACTGAAGAAAGTTTATTTGTAAACTACCCGTAGAAGTGAAGAACTGAAGAAACGCATTATAACATATAGCTACAGGTGTGATTCACCCGTAGAACTGAAGAAAGTTTATTTGTAAACTACCCGTAGAAGTGAAGAACTGAAGAAACGCATTATAACATATAGCTACAGATGTGATTCACCCGTAGAACTGAAGAAAGTTAATTGAAAACTACCCGTAGAAGTGAAGAACTGAAGAAACGCATTATAACATATAGCTACAGATGTGATTCACCCGTAGAACTGAAGAAAGTTTATTTAAAACCTATCCGTAGAAGTGAAGAACTGAAGAAACGCATTATAACGTATAGCTACAGGTGTGATTCACCCGTAGAACTGAAGAAAGTTTATTTAAAACCTATCCGTAGAAGTGAAGAACTGAAGAAACGCATTATAACATATAGCTACAGGTGTGATTCACCCGTAGAACTGAAGAAAGTTTATTTGTAAACTACCCGTAGAAGTGAAGAACTGAAGAAACGCATTATAACATATAGCTACAGATGTGATTCACCCGTAGAACTGAAGAAAGTTTATTTAAAACCTATCCGTAGAAGTGAAGAACTGAAGAAACGCATTATAACATATAGCTACAGGTGTGATTCACCCGTAGAACTGAAGAAAGTTTATTTGTAAACTACCCGTAGAAGTGAAGAACTGAAGAAACGCATTATAACATATAGCTACAGATGTGATTCACCCGTAGAACTGAAGAAAGTTAATTGAAAACTACCCGTAGAAGTGAAGAACTGAAGAAACGCATTATAACATATAGCTACAGGTGTGATTCACCCGTAGAACTGAAGAAAGTTTATTTAAAACCTATCCGTAGAAGTGAAGAACTGAAGAAACGCATTATAACATATAGCTACAGGTGTGATTCACCCGTAGAACTGAAGAAAGTTTATTTGTAAACTACCCGTAGAAGTGAAGAACTGAAGAAACGCATTATAACATATAGCTACAGATGTGATTCACCCGTAGAACTGAAGAAAGTTTATTTAAAACCTATCCGTAGAAGTGAAGAACTGAAGAAACGCATTATAACATATAGCTACAGGTGTGATTCACCCGTAGAACTGAAGAAAGTTTATTTGTAAACTACCCGTAGAAGTGAAGAACTGAAGAAACGCATTATAACATATAGCTACAGGTGTGATTCACCCGTAGAACTGAAGAAAGTTTATTTAAAACCTATCCGTAGAAGTGAAGAACTGAAGAAACGCATTATAACATATAGCTACAGATGTGATTCACCCGTAGAACTGAAGAAAGTTTATTTAAAACCTATCCGTAGAAGTGAAGAACTGAAGAAACGCATTATAACATATAGCTACAGGTGTGATTCACCCGTAGAACTGAAGAAAGTTTATTTGTAAACTACCCGTAGAAGTGAAGAACTGAAGAAACGCATTATAACATATAGCTACAGGTGTGATTCACCCGTAGAACTGAAGAAAGTTTATTTGTAAACTACCCGTAGAAGTGAAGAACTGAAGAAACGCATTATAACATATAGCTACAGATGTGATTCACCCGTAGAACTGAAGAAAGTTAATTGAAAACTACCCGTAGAAGTGAAGAACTGAAGAAACGCATTATAACATATAGCTACAGGTGTGATTCACCCGTAGAACTGAAGAAAGTTTATTTGTAAACTACCCGTAGAAGTGAAGAACTGAAGAAACGCATTATAACATATAGCTACAGATGTGATTCACCCGTAGAACTGAAGAAAGTTAATTGAAAACTACCCGTAGAAGTGAAGAACTGAAGAAACGCATTATAACATATAGCTACAGGTGTGATTCACCCGTAGAACTGAAGAAAGTTTATTTGTAAACTAACCGTAGAAGTGAAGAACTGAAGAAACGCATTATAACATATAGCTACAGATGTGATTCACCCGTAGAACTGAAGAAAGTTAATTGAAAACTACCCGTAGAAGTGAAGAACTGAAGAAACGCATTATAACTTATAGCTACAGGTGTGATTCACCTGTAGAACTGAAGAAAGTTTATTTGAAAACTACCCGTAGAAGTGAAGAACTGAAGAAACGCCTTATAACATATAGCTACAGGTGTGATTCACCCGTAGAACTGAAGAAAGTTTATTTAAAACCTATCCGTAGAAGTGAAGAACTGAAGAAACGCATTATAACATATATCTACAGGTGTGATTCACCCGTAGAACTGAAGAAAGTTTATTTAAAACCTATCCGTAGAAGTGAAGAACTGAAGAAACGCATTATAACATATAGCTACAGGTGTGATTCACCCGTAGAACTGAAGAAAGTTTATTTGTAAACTACCCGTAGAAGTGAAGAACTGAAGAAACGCATTATAACATATAGCTACAGGTGTGATTCACCCGTAGAACTGAAGAAAGTTTATTTGAACACTACCCGTAGAAGTGAAGAACTGAAGAAACGCATTATAACATATAGCTACAGGTGTGATTCACCCGTAGAACTGAAGAAAGTTTATTTAAAACCTATCCGTAGAAGTGAAGAACTGAAGAAACGCATTATAACATATAGCTACAGGTGTGATTCACCCGTAGAACTGAAGAAAGTTTATTTAAAACCTATCCGTAGAAGTGAAGAACTGAAGAAACGCATTATAACATATAGCTACAGATGTGATTCACCCGTAGAACTGAAGAAAGTTAATTGAAAACTACCCGTAGAAGTGAAGAACTGAAGAAACGCATTATAACATATAGCTACAGGTGTGATTCACCCGTAGAACTGAAGAAAGTTTATTTGTAAACTACCCGTAGAAGTGAAGAACTGAAGAAACGCATTATAACATATAGCTACAGATGTGATTCACCCGTAGAACTGAAGAAAGTTAATTGAAAACTACCCGTAGAAGTGAAGAACTGAAGAAACGCATTATAACTTATAGCTACAGGTGTGATTCACCTGTAGAACTGAAGAAAGTTTATTTGAAAACTACCCGTAGAAGTGAAGAACTGAAGAAACGCATTATAACATATAGCTACAGGTGTGATTCACCCGTAGAACTGAAGAAAGTTTATTTAAAACCTATCCGTAGAAGTGAAGAACTGAAGAAACGCATTATAACATATATCTACAGGTGTGATTCACCCGTAGAACTGAAGAAAGTTTATTTAAAACCTATCCGTAGAAGTGAAGAACTGAAGAAACGCATTATAACATATAGCTACAGGTGTGATTCACCCGTAGAACTGAAGAAAGTTTATTTGTAAACTACCCGTAGAAGTGAAGAACTGAAGAAACGCATTATAACATATAGCTACAGGTGTGATTCACCCGTAGAACTGAAGAAAGTTTATTTGAACACTACCCGTAGAAGTGAAGAACTGAAGAAACGCATTATAACATATAGCTACAGGTGTGATTCACCCGTAGAACTGAAGAAAGTTTATTTAAAACCTATCCGTAGAAGTGAAGAACTGAAGAAACGCATTATAACATATAGCTACAGGTGTGATTCACCCGTAGAACTGAAGAAAGTTTATTTAAAACCTATCCGTAGAAGTGAAGAACTGAAGAAACGCATTATAACATATAGCTACAGATGTGATTCACCCGTAGAACTGAAGAAAGTTAATTGAAAACTACCCGTAGAAGTGAAGAACTGAAGAAACGCATTATAACATATAGCTACAGGTGTGATTCACCCGTAGAACTGAAGAAAGTTTATTTGTAAACTACCCGTAGAAGTGAAGAACTGAAGAAACGCATTATAACATATAGCTACAGATGTGATTCACCCGTAGAACTGAAGAAAGTTAATTGAAAACTACCCGTAGAAGTGAAGAACTGAAGAAACGCATTATAACTTATAGCTACAGGTGTGATTCACCTGTAGAACTGAAGAAAGTTTATTTGAAAACTACCCGTAGAAGTGAAGAACTGAAGAAACGCATTATAACATATAGCTACAGGTGTGATTCACCCGTAGAACTGAAGAAAGTTTATTTAAAACCTATCCGTAGAAGTGAAGAACTGAAGAAACGCATTATAACATATATCTACAGGTGTGATTCACCCGTAGAACTGAAGAAAGTTTATTTAAAACCTATCCGTAGAAGTGAAGAACTGAAGAAACGCATTATAACATATAGCTACAGGTGTGATTCACCCGTAGAACTGAAGAAAGTTTATTTGTAAACTACCCGTAGAAGTGAAGAACTGAAGAAACGCATTATAACATATAGCTACAGGTGTGATTCACCCGTAGAACTGAAGAAAGTTTATTTGAACACTACCCGTAGAAGTGAAGAACTGAAGAAACGCATTATAACATATAGCTACAGGTGTGATTCACCCGTAGAACTGAAGAAAGTTTATTTAAAACCTATCCGTAGAAGTGAAGAACTGAAGAAACGCATTATAACATATAGCTACAGGTGTGATTCACCCGTAGAACTGAAGAAAGTTTATTTAAAACCTATCCGTAGAAGTGAAGAACTGAAGAAACGCATTATAACATATAGCTACAGATGTGATTCACCCGTAGAACTGAAGAAAATTTATTTAAATCCTATCCGTAGAAGTGAAGAACTGAAGAAACGCATTATAACATATAGCTACAGGTGTGATTCACCCGTAGAACTGAAGAAAGTTTATTTGAAAACTACCCGTAGAAGTGAAGAACTGAAGAAACGCATTATAACATATAGCTACAGGTGTGATTCACCCGTAGAACTGAAGAAAGTTTATTTGTAAACTACCCGTAGAAGTGAAGAACTGAAGAAACGCATTATAACATATAGCTACAGGTGTGATTCACCCGTAGAACTGAAGAAAGTTTATTTGTAAACTACCCGTAGAAGTGAAGAACTGAAGAAACGCATTATAACATATAGCTACAGATGTGATTCACCCGTAGAACTGAAGAAAGTTAATTGAAAACTACCCGTAGAAGTGAAGAACTGAAGAAACGCATTATAACATATAGCTACAGATGTGATTCACCCGTAGAACTGAAGAAAGTTTATTTAAAACCTATCCGTAGAAGTGAAGAACTGAAGAAACGCATTATAACATATAGCTACAGGTGTGATTCACCCGTAGAACTGAAGAAAGTTTATTTGAAAACTACCCGTAGAAGTGAAGAACTGAAGAAACGCATTATAACATATAGCTACAGGTGTGATTCACCCGTAGAACTGAAGAAAGTTTATTTAAAACCTATCCGTAGAAGTGAAGAACTGAAGAAACGCATTATAACATATAGCTACAGGTGTGATTCACCCGTAGAACTGAAGAAAGTTTATTTGTAAACTACCCGTAGAAGTGAAGAACTGAAGAAACGCATTATAACATATAGCTACAGATGTGATTCACCCGTAGAACTGAAGAAAGTTAATTGAAAACTACCCGTAGAAGTGAAGAACTGAAGAAACGCATTATAACATATAGCTACAGGTGTGATTCACCCGTAGAACTGAAGAAAGTTTATTTGTAAACTACCCGTAGAAGTGAAGAACTGAAGAAACGCATTATAACATATAGCTACAGGTGTGATTCACCCGTAGAACTGAAGAAAGTTTATTTGTAAACTACCCGTAGAAGTGAAGAACTGAAGAAACGCATTATAACATATAGCTACAGATGTGATTCACCCGTAGAACTGAAGAAAGTTAATTGAAAACTACCCGTAGAAGTGAAGAACTGAAGAAACGCATTATAACATATAGCTACAGATGTGATTCACCCGTAGAACTGAAGAAAGTTTATTTAAAACCTATCCGTAGAAGTGAAGAACTGAAGAAACGCATTATAACATATAGCTACAGGTGTGATTCACCCGTAGAACTGAAGAAAGTTTATTTAAAACCTATCCGTAGAAGTGAAGAACTGAAGAAACGCATTATAACATATAGCTACAGGTGTGATTCACCCGTAGAACTGAAGAAAGTTTATTTGTAAACTACCCGTAGAAGTGAAGAACTGAAGAAACGCATTATAACATATAGCTACAGATGTGATTCACCCGTAGAACTGAAGAAAGTTTATTTAAAACCTATCCGTAGAAGTGAAGAACTGAAGAAACGCATTATAACATATAGCTACAGGTGTGATTCACCCGTAGAACTGAAGAAAGTTTATTTGTAAACTACCCGTAGAAGTGAAGAACTGAAGAAACGCATTATAACATATAGCTACAGATGTGATTCACCCGTAGAACTGAAGAAAGTTAATTGAAAACTACCCGTAGAAGTGAAGAACTGAAGAAACGCATTATAACATATAGCTACAGGTGTGATTCACCCGTAGAACTGAAGAAAGTTTATTTGTAAACTACCCGTAGAAGTGAAGAACTGAAGAAACGCATTATAACATATAGCTACAGGTGTGATTCACCCGTAGAACTGAAGAAAGTTTATTTGTAAACTACCCGTAGAAGTGAAGAACTGAAGAAACGCATTATAACATATAGCTACAGATGTGATTCACCCGTAGAACTGAAGAAAGTTAATTGAAAACTACCCGTAGAAGTGAAGAACTGAAGAAACGCATTATAACATATAGCTACAGATGTGATTCACCCGTAGAACTGAAGAAAGTTTATTTAAAACCTATCCGTAGAAGTGAAGAACTGAAGAAACGCATTATAACGTATAGCTACAGGTGTGATTCACCCGTAGAACTGAAGAAAGTTTATTTAAAACCTATCCGTAGAAGTGAAGAACTGAAGAAACGCATTATAACATATAGCTACAGGTGTGATTCACCCGTAGAACTGAAGAAAGTTTATTTGTAAACTACCCGTAGAAGTGAAGAACTGAAGAAACGCATTATAACATATAGCTACAGATGTGATTCACCCGTAGAACTGAAGAAAGTTTATTTAAAACCTATCCGTAGAAGTGAAGAACTGAAGAAACGCATTATAACATATAGCTACAGGTGTGATTCACCCGTAGAACTGAAGAAAGTTTATTTGTAAACTACCCGTAGAAGTGAAGAACTGAAGAAACGCATTATAACATATAGCTACAGATGTGATTCACCCGTAGAACTGAAGAAAGTTAATTGAAAACTACCCGTAGAAGTGAAGAACTGAAGAAACGCATTATAACATATAGCTACAGGTGTGATTCACCCGTAGAACTGAAGAAAGTTTATTTAAAACCTATCCGTAGAAGTGAAGAACTGAAGAAACGCATTATAACATATAGCTACAGGTGTGATTCACCCGTAGAACTGAAGAAAGTTTATTTGTAAACTACCCGTAGAAGTGAAGAACTGAAGAAACGCATTATAACATATAGCTACAGATGTGATTCACCCGTAGAACTGAAGAAAGTTTATTTAAAACCTATCCGTAGAAGTGAAGAACTGAAGAAACGCATTATAACATATAGCTACAGGTGTGATTCACCCGTAGAACTGAAGAAAGTTTATTTGTAAACTACCCGTAGAAGTGAAGAACTGAAGAAACGCATTATAACATATAGCTACAGATGTGATTCACCCGTAGAACTGAAGAAAGTTTATTTAAAACCTATCCGTAGAAGTGAAGAACTGAAGAAACGCATTATAACATATAGCTACAGATGTGATTCACCCGTAGAACTGAAGAAAGTTTATTTAAAACCTATCCGTAGAAGTGAAGAACTGAAGAAACGCATTATAACATATAGCTACAGGTGTGATTCACCCGTAGAACTGAAGAAAGTTTATTTGTAAACTACCCGTAGAAGTGAAGAACTGAAGAAACGCATTATAACATATAGCTACAGGTGTGATTCACCCGTAGAACTGAAGAAAGTTTATTTGTAAACTACCCGTAGAAGTGAAGAACTGAAGAAACGCATTATAACATATAGCTACAGATGTGATTCACCCGTAGAACTGAAGAAAGTTAATTGAAAACTACCCGTAGAAGTGAAGAACTGAAGAAACGCATTATAACATATAGCTACAGGTGTGATTCACCCGTAGAACTGAAGAAAGTTTATTTGTAAACTACCCGTAGAAGTGAAGAACTGAAGAAACGCATTATAACATATAGCTACAGATGTGATTCACCCGTAGAACTGAAGAAAGTTAATTGAAAACTACCCGTAGAAGTGAAGAACTGAAGAAACGCATTATAACATATAGCTACAGGTGTGATTCACCCGTAGAACTGAAGAAAGTTTATTTGTAAACTACCCGTAGAAGTGAAGAACTGAAGAAACGCATTATAACATATAGCTACAGATGTGATTCACCCGTAGAACTGAAGAAAGTTAATTGAAAACTACCCGTAGAAGTGAAGAACTGAAGAAACGCATTATAACTTATAGCTACAGGTGTGATTCACCTGTAGAACTGAAGAAAGTTTATTTGAAAACTACCCGTAGAAGTGAAGAACTGAAGAAACGCATTATAACATATAGCTACAGGTGTGATTCACCCGTAGAACTGAAGAAAGTTTATTTAAAACCTATCCGTAGAAGTGAAGAACTGAAGAAACGCATTATAACATATATCTACAGGTGTGATTCACCCGTAGAACTGAAGAAAGTTTATTTAAAACCTATCCGTAGAAGTGAAGAACTGAAGAAACGCATTATAACATATAGCTACAGGTGTGATTCACCCGTAGAACTGAAGAAAGTTTATTTGTAAACTACCCGTAGAAGTGAAGAACTGAAGAAACGCATTATAACATATAGCTACAGGTGTGATTCACCCGTAGAACTGAAGAAAGTTTATTTGAACACTACCCGTAGAAGTGAAGAACTGAAGAAACGCATTATAACATATAGCTACAGGTGTGATTCACCCGTAGAACTGAAGAAAGTTTATTTAAAACCTATCCGTAGAAGTGAAGAACTGAAGAAACGCATTATAACATATAGCTACAGGTGTGATTCACCCGTAGAACTGAAGAAAGTTTATTTAAAACCTATCCGTAGAAGTGAAGAACTGAAGAAACGCATTATAACATATAGCTACAGATGTGATTCACCCGTAGAACTGAAGAAAGTTAATTGAAAACTACCCGTAGAAGTGAAGAACTGAAGAAACGCATTATAACATATAGCTACAGGTGTGATTCACCCGTAGAACTGAAGAAAGTTTATTTGTAAACTACCCGTAGAAGTGAAGAACTGAAGAAACGCATTATAACATATAGCTACAGATGTGATTCACCCGTAGAACTGAAGAAAGTTAATTGAAAACTACCCGTAGAAGTGAAGAACTGAAGAAACGCATTATAACTTATAGCTACAGGTGTGATTCACCTGTAGAACTGAAGAAAGTTTATTTGAAAACTACCCGTAGAAGTGAAGAACTGAAGAAACGCATTATAACATATAGCTACAGGTGTGATTCACCCGTAGAACTGAAGAAAGTTTATTTAAAACCTATCCGTAGAAGTGAAGAACTGAAGAAACGCATTATAACATATATCTACAGGTGTGATTCACCCGTAGAACTGAAGAAAGTTTATTTAAAACCTATCCGTAGAAGTGAAGAACTGAAGAAACGCATTATAACATATAGCTACAGATGTGATTCACCCGTAGAACTGAAGAAAGTTTATTTGTAAACTACCCGTAGAAGTGAAGAACTGAAGAAACGCATTATAACATATAGCTACAGGTGTGATTCACCCGTAGAACTGAAGAAAGTTTATTTGAACACTACCCGTAGAAGTGAAGAACTGAAGAAACGCATTATAACATATAGCTACAGGTGTGATTCACCCGTAGAACTGAAGAAAGTTTATTTAAAACCTATCCGTAGAAGTGAAGAACTGAAGAAACGCATTATAACATATAGCTACAGGTGTGATTCACCCGTAGAACTGAAGAAAGTTTATTTAAAACCTATCCGTAGAAGTGAAGAACTGAAGAAACGCATTATAACATATAGCTACAGATGTGATTCACCCGTAGAACTGAAGAAAGTTAATTGAAAACTACCCGTAGAAGTGAAGAACTGAAGAAACGCATTATAACATATAGCTACAGGTGTGATTCACCCGTAGAACTGAAGAAAGTTTATTTGTAAACTACCCGTAGAAGTGAAGAACTGAAGAAACGCATTATAACATATAGCTACAGATGTGATTCACCCGTAGAACTGAAGAAAGTTAATTGAAAACTACCCGTAGAAGTGAAGAACTGAAGAAACGCATTATAACTTATAGCTACAGGTGTGATTCACCTGTAGAACTGAAGAAAGTTTATTTGAAAACTACCCGTAGAAGTGAAGAACTGAAGAAACGCATTATAACATATAGCTACAGGTGTGATTCACCCGTAGAACTGAAGAAAGTTTATTTAAAACCTATCCGTAGAAGTGAAGAACTGAAGAAACGCATTATAACATATATCTACAGGTGTGATTCACCCGTAGAACTGAAGAAAGTTTATTTAAAACCTATCCGTAGAAGTGAAGAACTGAAGAAACGCATTATAACATATAGCTACAGGTGTGATTCACCCGTAGAACTGAAGAAAGTTTATTTGTAAACTACCCGTAGAAGTGAAGAACTGAAGAAACGCATTATAACATATAGCTACAGGTGTGATTCACCCGTAGAACTGAAGAAAGTTTATTTGAACACTACCCGTAGAAGTGAAGAACTGAAGAAACGCATTATAACATATAGCTACAGGTGTGATTCACCCGTAGAACTGAAGAAAGTTTATTTAAAACCTATCCGTAGAAGTGAAGAACTGAAGAAACGCATTATAACATATAGCTACAGGTGTGATTCACCCGTAGAACTGAAGAAAGTTTATTTAAAACCTATCCGTAGAAGTGAAGAACTGAAGAAACGCATTATAACATATAGCTACAGATGTGATTCACCCGTAGAACTGAAGAAAATTTATTTAAATCCTATCCGTAGAAGTGAAGAACTGAAGAAACGCATTATAACATATAGCTACAGGTGTGATTCACCCGTAGAACTGAAGAAAGTTTATTTGAAAACTACCCGTAGAAGTGAAGAACTAAAGAAACGCATTATAACATATAGCTACAGGCGTGATTCACCCGTAGAACTGAAGAAAGTTTATTTAAAACCTATCCGTAGAAGTGAAGAACTGAAGAAACGCATTATAACATATAGCTACAGGTGTGATTCACCCGTAGAACTGAAGAAAGTTTATTTGTAAACTACCCGTAGAAGTGAAGAACTGAAGAAACGCATTATAACATATAGCTACAGATGTGATTCACCCGTAGAACTGAAGAAAGTTAATTGAAAACTACCCGTAGAAGTGAAGAACTGAAGAAACGCATTATAACATATAGCTACAGGTGTGATTCACCCGTAGAACTGAAGAAAGTTTATTTGTAAACTACCCGTAGAAGTGAAGAACTGAAGAAACGCATTATAACATATAGCTACAGGTGTGATTCACCCGTAGAACTGAAGAAAGTTTATTTGTAAACTACCCGTAGAAGTGAAGAACTGAAGAAACGCATTATAACATATAGCTACAGATGTGATTCACCCGTAGAACTGAAGAAAGTTAATTGAAAACTACCCGTAGAAGTGAAGAACTGAAGAAACGCATTATAACATATAGCTACAGATGTGATTCACCCGTAGAACTGAAGAAAGTTTATTTAAAACCTATCCGTAGAAGTGAAGAACTGAAGAAACGCATTATAACGTATAGCTACAGGTGTGATTCACCCGTAGAACTGAAGAAAGTTTATTTAAAACCTATCCGTAGAAGTGAAGAACTGAAGAAACGCATTATAACATATAGCTACAGGTGTGATTCACCCGTAGAACTGAAGAAAGTTTATTTGTAAACTACCCGTAGAAGTGAAGAACTGAAGAAACGCATTATAACATATAGCTACAGATGTGATTCACCCGTAGAACTGAAGAAAGTTTATTTAAAACCTATCCGTAGAAGTGAAGAACTGAAGAAACGCATTATAACATATAGCTACAGGTGTGATTCACCCGTAGAACTGAAGAAAGTTTATTTGTAAACTACCCGTAGAAGTGAAGAACTGAAGAAACGCATTATAACATATAGCTACAGATGTGATTCACCCGTAGAACTGAAGAAAGTTAATTGAAAACTACCCGTAGAAGTGAAGAACTGAAGAAACGCATTATAACATATAGCT
Organism: Bugulina stolonifera; assembly: GCA_935421135.1. Classification (NCBI taxonomy): domain Eukaryota; kingdom Metazoa; phylum Bryozoa; class Gymnolaemata; order Cheilostomatida; family Bugulidae; genus Bugulina; species Bugulina stolonifera. Next base: position 218,587 of record OW285195.1, on the reverse strand, counting down.
ACAGGTGTGATTCACCCGTAGAACTGAAGAAAGTTTATTTAAAACCTATCCGTAGAAGTGAAGAACTGAAGAAACGCATTATAACATATAGCTACAGGTGTGATTCACCCGTAGAACTGAAGAAAGTTTATTTGTAAACTACCCGTAGAAGTGAAGAACTGAAGAAACGCATTATAACATATAGCTACAGATGTGATTCACCCGTAGAACTGAAGAAAGTTTATTTAAAACCTATCCGTAGAAGTGAAGAACTGAAGAAACGCATTATAACATATAGCTACAGGTGTGATTCACCCGTAGAACTGAAGAAAGTTTATTTGTAAACTACCCGTAGAAGTGAAGAACTGAAGAAACGCATTATAACATATAGCTACAGATGTGATTCACCCGTAGAACTGAAGAAAGTTTATTTAAAACCTATCCGTAGAAGTGAAGAACTGAAGAAACGCATTATAACATATAGCTACAGATGTGATTCACCCGTAGAACTGAAGAAAGTTTATTTAAAACCTATCCGTAGAAGTGAAGAACTGAAGAAACGCATTATAACATATAGCTACAGGTGTGATTCACCCGTAGAACTGAAGAAAGTTTATTTGTAAACTACCCGTAGAAGTGAAGAACTGAAGAAACGCATTATAACATATAGCTACAGGTGTGATTCACCCGTAGAACTGAAGAAAGTTTATTTGTAAACTACCCGTAGAAGTGAAGAACTGAAGAAACGCATTATAACATATAGCTACAGATGTGATTCACCCGTAGAACTGAAGAAAGTTAATTGAAAACTACCCGTAGAAGTGAAGAACTGAAGAAACGCATTATAACATATAGCTACAGGTGTGATTCACCCGTAGAACTGAAGAAAGTTTATTTGTAAACTACCCGTAGAAGTGAAGAACTGAAGAAACGCATTATAACATATAGCTACAGATGTGATTCACCCGTAGAACTGAAGAAAGTTAATTGAAAACTACCCGTAGAAGTGAAGAACTGAAGAAACGCATTATAACATATAGCTACAGGTGTGATTCACCCGTAGAACTGAAGAAAGTTTATTTGTAAACTACCCGTAGAAGTGAAGAACTGAAGAAACGCATTATAACATATAGCTACAGATGTGATTCACCCGTAGAACTGAAGAAAGTTAATTGAAAACTACCCGTAGAAGTGAAGAACTGAAGAAACGCATTATAACTTATAGCTACAGGTGTGATTCACCTGTAGAACTGAAGAAAGTTTATTTGAAAACTACCCGTAGAAGTGAAGAACTGAAGAAACGCATTATAACATATAGCTACAGGTGTGATTCACCCGTAGAACTGAAGAAAGTTTATTTAAAACCTATCCGTAGAAGTGAAGAACTGAAGAAACGCATTATAACATATATCTACAGGTGTGATTCACCCGTAGAACTGAAGAAAGTTTATTTAAAACCTATCCGTAGAAGTGAAGAACTGAAGAAACGCATTATAACATATAGCTACAGGTGTGATTCACCCGTAGAACTGAAGAAAGTTTATTTGTAAACTACCCGTAGAAGTGAAGAACTGAAGAAACGCATTATAACATATAGCTACAGGTGTGATTCACCCGTAGAACTGAAGAAAGTTTATTTGAACACTACCCGTAGAAGTGAAGAACTGAAGAAACGCATTATAACATATAGCTACAGGTGTGATTCACCCGTAGAACTGAAGAAAGTTTATTTAAAACCTATCCGTAGAAGTGAAGAACTGAAGAAACGCATTATAACATATAGCTACAGGTGTGATTCACCCGTAGAACTGAAGAAAGTTTATTTAAAACCTATCCGTAGAAGTGAAGAACTGAAGAAACGCATTATAACATATAGCTACAGATGTGATTCACCCGTAGAACTGAAGAAAGTTAATTGAAAACTACCCGTAGAAGTGAAGAACTGAAGAAACGCATTATAACATATAGCTACAGGTGTGATTCACCCGTAGAACTGAAGAAAGTTTATTTGTAAACTACCCGTAGAAGTGAAGAACTGAAGAAACGCATTATAACATATAGCTACAGATGTGATTCACCCGTAGAACTGAAGAAAGTTAATTGAAAACTACCCGTAGAAGTGAAGAACTGAAGAAACGCATTATAACTTATAGCTACAGGTGTGATTCACCTGTAGAACTGAAGAAAGTTTATTTGAAAACTACCCGTAGAAGTGAAGAACTGAAGAAACGCATTATAACATATAGCTACAGGTGTGATTCACCCGTAGAACTGAAGAAAGTTTATTTAAAACCTATCCGTAGAAGTGAAGAACTGAAGAAACGCATTATAACATATATCTACAGGTGTGATTCACCCGTAGAACTGAAGAAAGTTTATTTAAAACCTATCCGTAGAAGTGAAGAACTGAAGAAACGCATTATAACATATAGCTACAGGTGTGATTCACCCGTAGAACTGAAGAAAGTTTATTTGTAAACTACCCGTAGAAGTGAAGAACTGAAGAAACGCATTATAACATATAGCTACAGGTGTGATTCACCCGTAGAACTGAAGAAAGTTTATTTGAACACTACCCGTAGAAGTGAAGAACTGAAGAAACGCATTATAACATATAGCTACAGGTGTGATTCACCCGTAGAACTGAAGAAAGTTTATTTAAAACCTATCCGTAGAAGTGAAGAACTGAAGAAACGCATTATAACATATAGCTACAGGTGTGATTCACCCGTAGAACTGAAGAAAGTTTATTTAAAACCTATCCGTAGAAGTGAAGAACTGAAGAAACGCATTGTAACATATAGCTACAGATGTGATTCACCCGTAGAACTGAAGAAAATTTATTTAAATCCTATCCGTAGAAGTGAAGAACTGAAGAAACGCATTATAACATATAGCTACAGGTGTGATTCACCCGTAGAACTGAAGAAAGTTTATTTGAAAACTACCCGTAGAAGTGAAGAACTAAAGAAACGCATTATAACATATAGCTACAGATGTGATTCACCCGTAGAACTGAAGAAAGTTAATTGAAAACTACCCGTAGAAGTGAAGAACTGAAGAAACGCATTATAACATATAGCTACAGGTGTGATTCACCCTTAGAACTGAAGAAAGTTTATTTCAAACCTATCCGTAGAAGTGAAGAACTGAAGAAACGCATTATAACATATAGCTACAGGTGTGATTCACCCGTAGAACTGAAGAAAGTTTATTTCAAACCTATCCGTAGAAGTGAAGAACTGAAGAAACGCATTATAACATATAGCTACAGGTGTGATTCACCCGTAGAACTGAAGAAAGTTTATTTGAAAACTACCCGTAGAAGTGAAGAACTGAAGAAACGCATTATAACATATAGCTACAGTAAACCAAAACAATGTGAAACAACCCAATTTAATATAATTCAATGCAATAAATGTTATAATATATACACATGGCAACACAATGTCATACAGCAACTGGTCTACTGAATTATACTTGAACAAAATTCATTTAACTGCTCTTGTAGCTTGAAGGATATTTTTTTCTTTTGGCCTCTGCTTAATGATCCAAATCCTACAGAGCATAATGAAGCGAGAAATTGTAACGCTCTTTCAACTTTGTACCTCCCATTTTCGTCTGGGGGAAACAGTTTTCCAACACTCACATCCCGCAAAGTCAGCTGCCTTCCTTCAGTTTGAGCTGATTTGGCTTTTGAAATCAACTTCTTCACTTGAACTTTGTACTTTGCCGCTAAATCGTCTTTCAGGAAGGGCCCTGTATCAGTTTCAGTCTGTAATAAAGAATTCATAGACAAGGTTTTAACTTGGGGTGCTGGAAGTTTTTCCTACATTGTATGTGTTTTAGCTGCTTATAGTGTAACCGCCTCTTTTGTTTCGCTTTGAACACTGGATGTAGGTCTATTATTATCTTACCATAGGTACAGAGGTTGCTGTTGAAGTGGTTGAGCCGATGTCTGCGATAGTCATTAGAGCCATCTTGTGCTTATGGCATAGCTCAACCACACCAGTTGCCTGCTTAATACTGTCCTCTGTTATGACTCTCACAGCTAAAGTGTCCTCCACCATGTTATCAAAAGCATTGGCTGTCGCTTGGATTGCCATGGACAGGCGGAGCACATGTCCCTTTAGTGAAGTAAAATCACAAATTACATAGGTTCTACTATTAGTACCATATTATGTGGTCTAATACTACTACATGTAGTATGTTGCCTAAATAATGATGCTGGTAAATCATTGATATACATGTACATGTTGCATTACAAGCATCCAATTTCTAGTAGTTTTAAGCACAACCGCTAATTGTGGGATTTCACACAACTTGTGGGTTATACAGGAAGATTTGTTCAATATTGGTTGTTGGAATAAGGTTGCTCGAAAACAAGCAAAGCCCATGCTCCGTTGTTTATATTGAGTCATGGCCTATACGTGTAGATTTCGAAGTCAACATTGCAGAAAAATCGATGATTAGATGAATAGAGCAATGACAATATCTAGCAGCAGCATCGTAGAGTCATTTTTGAGTGTTGAATAGGTTCCATTCTCTTTACATAAAATATTTAATGAGCTAAAACCTGGTTATTTAGATAGAAAAATTTCCAAAGATGCAAAAACTCACCGCTGCTTTATTCATATGGCCAATAACAATCTCATTCTCTTCTTCTTCGATGAGAAGCTCCATTTTATCAAAGTACTCTTCAAACAACTTTCCAGCTTCTTCATTCAATTTATAGATGACTGTGTTCTGCAGTAAGAAAGTAAGATATCAGTTCGATGTATGAATTAGTTTGGTTTAGGTTTGGACATACAACTTGTATGCCCAGACCTAAACTTATATGTACAGATGCAGCATTGAACCCAACCTACAATGTATAAAATGATGAGGTTTTGGTTTCAAATTATTTTATTTTAATGATTTACCTCTAGGTAGCTGTTGTGTGCTTTGTACACATTCTTGAATAATTCTCCAAGGCCCTGGTCTTCTGGCACCTTCGGCCCAATGTCACCAAACTTTGTTCTCTTCCTAAAGGCTAAGCAGACCAGATGCCTATCTAATAAGCCATCAGGCTCTCCCTTTTGCAGCCGCCTCCGCATCAGCTCAGGTTGGATAAAACCTACAATTAGCATGTACATAATTGTAGGTGACAAATTTTCGAAATCTAACCTAAGTCAATAGCAGCCTAGTCAGTCTACTTTGTCTAGTTCTGGTCTAAAGCTATACAAATTATTTAAAAAGAGATTTTCGTTTCAGGAAGAGAAGTATCATGATTAATCAAAGATTTTGGGCAAAATTTACCAATGGTAAGGAGTCATAATTTGAGCAATGCCATTATTTCCAAAGTATATACATGTACGTGTACACCTACGCAAATTTGTTTGTGAAGTTGTTTTCTTAATTATACAATGTAAGTACAGAAATAGACGTGGGCTGCTATACTAGGAGTGCAATGAAGTATCTAACAATGGCACTTTAGTCAATCCTCTTCCATGTTCATGTTAGTTAGTTAGTTAGTTAGTTTAGTTTCATTATTATGCACTGACGATAGAATTGATGGTAGGCCTATATGTACATATACATACTCTCTAGTCAATATTCACATAGTGTAGATGTAGACGTCGTAAATTTTCATAATTTAATGCATAGCCTGCCTAAGCACCATTACACAACTTAATTTTGTTTTGCTGCAAAGTTTTGTTGAAAGTATCTTTTTTATTTGCAAAGTAACATTTCAAAAAAATATTTTGTTTCAACTTTGTGATATTGTAACTGTAAAACTTTTTAAACTGTATAGCCATACCAAAATTGTGTGCAAAATTGTTTTCTATAGCAGGCCTATACATACCAAGGTAAAATTTTATAACTTCTTGAAACAAGGATCGTTTTCTCATTTCTAGCATACATGTACATGTAGTAGACATCTAGTAGTTGTAAAGCCTTTTAAAGACATGCTGTTACCAATTATGTACATACATTTTTGTATGAATAGCCTCTCACAGCGTTATATTGTGAGGTGGATTGTGTAGTATGTGCATCCATGTTTACACCATATAAATTTATACTACATGCTCGTTAACGTTAACTATAACTTACCAGTGTAATTAATCCTTGTCCGATCTATTTGTCGTAAACCACTTTTATTATTCCGACTCCACCCATGGCCATTAAATAAGGAAAGCCAAAGTTGCCGATCCATAACTTCTGGCTTGTAATGATTATCCAGTAATTCGAAGAGCCTCTCGATTTCATCAATAATGTTAAGATAAACTCCATCATTTGCTATCATTTGGTCAAGCAACTTGGGCATTGTTATTGACTCGTTGCTTGACCAAAGTCTTGGCTTTGTCTTTTCTTGAAGCTGTGATGTCCGTGAAGCATTCAATAGATCTGTCTCTGTTTCTGTTTCTATGTGATGGTCTACGTAGAGCAGACCATCTGTTATTGCATCTGAGGCAATAGTCTTTCTGCTACCTGCAAATAATGAGTATACAGAAATTTTTCAATTTGATGCTTCTAAATTGCAATTCGGTCCACACAAGGAAGCTATAATTATGATGACAGTTTAAAGCTGAGGGCAAGGTGGTAAAGATTAGCATTAGCCAATAAAGAATGTAATCATTATCGATTTTTTGACATTCTGAACTAACAGGTACAATACCATACACATCCAAAAGAATACGCCGTAAAAATAGCATGGAGTTCCCAACATTTAATTTTCAATAACAAATATTCAATATTTTGCCAGATTTTAATAAGTAATTACCTGTAGTAGCTGCCACAACTGTCCAGAGAATGTTAGGTGCTTTGAATGCAATTTCCCTATGAGTGTGAGCCTCACTGATACCCATCATACCACTAACTACTGAAATTGCTGGCAGGAAGACCATCTCCAAGGATGTCGATGTTTGCAGGGCAACCTTTTTCAGCAGATCTTTAAATTGAGAGTCATGTAGAACATCATCAAGAGTCTCATTATCTGTCAATTGTTCTAAATGTTTTCTATAGTTCAAGCTTTTGGACTGACTTTCCATTCTGTAACAAATTTACAATAAAGATAAGTTCCAATGTACACAATTTTGATGTATGCCTATATATAATTATACATAGCCTACATATTCTATATAAGTGTACACCTAAGCAGTACACTGTATGCAAATTGAGTATATACATATATTGCATATATACATTGTATATATGGGTGTGTGTATGTGCGAGGATGGCATGTGTGTGTATTATATACAATGCCTTAAGTGACAAAATTTTCCAAAAATGACACACTTTTAGATGGTCTAATGAAACTGTTAGTTATAATTAGATCTTTTCTAATTTTGCTATTTTTTATTTGGCAAACTGCCTTAACTACAATTGTAGTCTTTGCAGAAGGGGAAATGCCCTGAAATGACTGTACTGTAGGTTAGTTATGAAATAATATGAACTAATTACGCAAGTTGGCAGAATGACAGTCAACAACATAAAATAATTGGCTTGCTGTAGGTTGACGAGAACTTTAGAAACATGTTGGAAAGTTAGCTAATAAGAAGTTTATAACAGCTATTCACAGAAAATGATGCTAAGTGCACATAGGACATGCTGTGATGAGAGAAAGCCTATATAAACATATAAAACCATTTTCATATTTTACGAAGCAGAACTTTTAAAAAAGATTTTTTTCTAATACTTATGATATATGTCTACTTACTTGGTATGTCTGTAGTAGGATGAAGTTGATGGTTGAGAACTGTTCACTGTTTAGAGAAAGGTGACTGTGGAGGTATTTATATGCTGCTTGTGGTCAGAAAGGATTAGTAGCACAATACATTGATAACATAGGCTTACTAATTATGCATCTGTGTTGGTGTGGTTTATTCTTCCAGATAATCCGACAGACATTTGAAAGAAGTCATTATTTTTTGATTGGCTTACATTCTATGATAAGTGTATTATCCTAGAGGACCTCAGGTTAGGGTGAACTCACAGACTAGCTAACCTAGTTATTATCTAATTCTAATTCCTACACCACTGTGTTACAATTCAAAGGGAAAACAAACAGGGTGTTTATAATTCATGGGAAGTAGACAATATTTCAACAGACTGAGTTGTAAAGTTATAATTTAAAGTTGCTTGGGTATTCCAGCAAAAGTGAGAGCCTGCCCACAACAGGCAAAAGGGCAAGGTAAATCTAAAATAACCTATAATGGTTCAGGTAGAAATACCAGTACAGTTGCCATGTAGGCCTACATGTGATGCATTGATTTTTGACCGTCATCAGCTTAATAGTTTTGGATGTAGTAAACAGTAGAAATTCTGTAAACCAGGAGGCTGTCCCGTTGAAACTTGTCTTCCCTCAAAGGCAGAAAAGATTAGAGTAAAATCCTTCCTTCTCACACAAAGCAATGTTAGAGTAGATAACATGTATTCATTCTGTTACAGTCACCCCATCACCCATTTGACTGCTTGCCCATAACAGTCCATAACTTTACTATGCTCATGTGCTACAGGTATGTTATTATACTATGTATGTGTTTCAATGTAACTGATTATGCTAAATATTATACCTTTCTCTCTCGGACACTACTACTACCAATATAGATCGGATGATTCGTTTGATGAAGTATACAAATAATATCTGATGGTTGAATATACAATATAATTATAATTTTAAAAACTATAATGACTAATAACAATAAAATTCTATTTAATCAGTTAGTAGGTTAGACGTAGTGGAATATTATGAAGTTGGGAAAATGATGATATTACATCATGCAAATCAGGAAAATCCAATTAACTAAGACATATTATACTACTACGTGTACTTTTTCATTATAAAAGGACTAAATGCATTCTATATGAATTTTTGACTGTTAAAAAATTCAGTTAGAAACAAGACGTCCCGAAAACTTTCATTTGGAAAAACAATTTGGAAACCCTAAACACCAGCTTTCAAAATAATTTTGTTTTTCCTACTACTAACTTCTAGAACGCTAACTAAAAATAATTAGTTTTCTGTGAGTTGTGTTCTTCTAAATGTAATCTACACAGTTTCGTAACGGGCGTGTTGGCTAGTATAATAATGTTATAATACAATGTAGGCCTACATGTATGCAGATATACACTGTACAATAGAATTATGTAAAATATTAGCATTTTCTCTTTTCGGATACCACAGCCAAAAATATAGATTGGCTGATTAGTATGATGGAGTGTACAAATACAATGCAATGTAGACAAATCTAAGACTTTATAAGTATTATAAATTATATCTATAAAATTCATGTTTATAGAATTGTAAATGGACCTGTACATGAGCATAGTAAAGTTATGGACTGTTAAGGGCAAGCAGTCAAATGGGTGATGGGGTGACTGTAACAGAATGAATACATGTTATCTACTCTAACATTGCTTTGTGTGAGAGGGAAGAATTTTACTCTAATCTTTTCTGCCTTTGTGGAAAATGTAAACAATGACAACCAACAATTTTACTAATAACACCCTTATACTGTTTATCCAAGGTATTAGCAAATTCACACCTCTGATAAAGGAGATTGGTATAATAGCCCTCATGTCACTCAGTTTCATCTAGATGTAAAACAGTAAAGCATATATCATAGTCCAATATGTAGAATTGTACTCTATGAGTACATACTGACAGGTTTATTTACATGTACACAGAGTGTAGAATTATAATAGCAATGTTATTCATTTATCTATTTATAGAGAAAGTGTATAATATCCAATGTACATATAACTAGTGGATAGAAAATCTTGAGACAACAATCAAATTACATAAGAATAATCCAATTGAATCATCAAACTTTTGCACTTGCTAGTATATAAACACCAGCAGCAAAGGCTCTAGAATCAATTGCTCTAGAGGTGCTTCAAATGAACCAACATGCCTGCTCTTGAATTACCAACAGTTTTGCTACCTGCCGTCAGTTTTGCAATGCATCATTATCCACCAACGACGCCAACGAGGTTCCAGAAAATTACAGACTTCATGGTTTCTTACTGCTTACAAAACCCGACTCATTACACGGATTGCAACAGGTCAAAAGTAAGTTTTATTTCTTCAACCTTTGTTAATGATATTTACTTATAAATATTATATACAATGTACATTGGAAGTGCTTGCTAAAACAGGCAGTTAGAAATGGATGGCTTACTTACACTCAATTCATCTAGTAACTCCCTTTACCTTGCAAGAGCATTAGAATAATTAGATAAAGAGGTATTTCAAAAGCAGCACTCAGTTGAAAACTGTATGCATAGATACATACAGCTAGAAATGAAAGCTTATTTTTTATTTATTCCTAATATTTTGACACTTCAGAGTATCATCATCAGAGGATAAATGAAGTTATGGAAATTATGGGCTACTTTATATAATAGAGGTACACTGTCCATCAAAGGCAAAAGCTAAGGGAGTGGATTAGGTTAAGAGTTAAGCTACAATATTATTTACACAATAGAGTTACAAGATGAATGGATTAAAGTTATACTTCAAAGGCTAAATGTTTAAGATTCAAACTATTGCTAATAAATATTCAATTAATTATAGGTATAATAATTTTGCATTAATATTTGGTTAGTGTTGTTTAAGTTAGTTGCAAAATAGTTTTAGAGGGTAAGATCGTCCTTGTATGTTTAATTTTGGTTTATGCTGTCTAATATGTAGTGGCTCTACTATTTATAACTAATTGAATGGTGTTACAATGATAACGTTGAATAGGATAATCTAGTACAATACAATGAGCCTCTATTGCCACATGTACATTTACATTGTACACTATCTACTTTGCAGCTTGGATTATATTAATAATATATATTATACATGTATGCCTTGTTTACTTAAAATCAGTCAAGTTAAGCAGACTGTGACTTAATTTCCAGTGATATGAACACTTAAATATGAATATAATACACTTTAAATTTATCCTTCAGTCTTGGGATTGCATTGAAATAAGGTTTCAACCTCATTTTCTTAAACAACTGTAATACACAATATGTCTGCCACAATATGCCTGCCACAATATGCCTGACACAATATGTCTGCCACAATATGTCTACCACAATATGTCTGCCACAATATGTCTGAACTGCATAGGCCAAAGTACACTTGAAAATGGTGAATATGTGCATTGCAAAGCTGTAGGCTACCACTTTAAAACAGACCTTTCCGCTAACATGTTTTCCAAATGTACCATTTTCAACTGACACTACTACTTGAAAAAGTTCGCTTTCGAGCGTATGATTGCCAAAGGTCTTTCAATATTGTCCAATAATATGCAACTGTATTCTCTACAACGAATTTTTTCTGACAGGTATGCGGTGATGGCAAAAGTGTGGCGATAGATGTGAAACTAAGAAATGACATCAAAAGACTTTGCACAGCTCTAGTTGAATCAAACAGTGTTTGGCTAGAGCTGACTTCATTTGAACAGGTGTTTAATATTTCGGCCGGAGTGATGCCTGTTGTTCTGATACCATACCAAACAAAGTGCTGCTTGTGTGATGGTGACCTAAAGGTTGACTCAAGACCGTCAACAATTTCAGTCTACACCCTGGAAGGCACTAAAGTAGGACATTCCTATCACAAGAAGTGTTCCAGATGTTCGCTCTTAGTCTACCACTCATATCGGAAATTTCAAGCTGGCAAACGAGTATTCAACCCTGAAGCAACATCAACAGCTCACACGTATTTCATGATCTCTAGTAAAACTGTGTTCACAACAAGCTTAGTTAAGCTGTACTCAGCCCAGATTGAGATGTCACACACTGGTTTTTCCAGTCTATCCGATCAGTATTTGGCTCTTACTGGGGACTTCATAGAAGTACAACGAATTGAGGAAATGTATTTCCTCCATAAACTGTTAAATACATACTCCTCGCACAATGAACTTATAGAAGTTAGTAATGATGACAGCTGCCGAAAGGACATTGAAAGTCTCTGCAAGCATGTGATAGACACCATGATCTCTCTGACTAATCTAGCTGAGGGGCATGAATGCTCAGTTCCTGGGTGTAAGGAAGGGTTCATTGTGGCAGATGGAGTAGAGAAGGTAAGGTTTATAACATTTATTCTATATATACTTGTTACAACTAATTAGTTTCTTGGTTGATTCTTTTACAAAGTATTATTCCAAAATTAACCTATTTTAGAAAAGTTTAATCAACTTTAGATTGCTAAGATGTATTAGGCTATATGTAGGCGTACAGATTGTTTATTGTTAAGTGGTTATGGTTCATCAGAGGTTAGAAATGCTAACACGCTACATGTAAATCTTCAAAATAGACTCACAGCAACTCAAAACAAATACAATACCAACCCTGGTGATAGTAGAACAAAGTCACAAAGGGTGTTATATAAGTACGTATTGAATTATTTCCAGCATTATTATATTTTCTCAAAAAAAACTGCTGTAAAAGTTCAGTAAACAAAACTTTGTGAAATTGTATTCGGATGTACTATAATCAGGAAATATATCTCATTTTAGATTCATAGAAAAGTTTGCGCTGCTCCCAGATCAGCTTTTCAGTTGTCAAAGGAAATGGCGAGAACGGTAAGTATGTGCCCAGAGACACCAGTGCTGGGAAATCAATCTATGTCTGGAAGCAAGTACTGCCTAGCACACAGCTACTTGGACGAAGCAGAGCCAGCCATAAAGAAGCAGCGCATAGTGATCACATTAAAGGTGTCTGACAAATGTGTCACAACAAGAGTGGCGGAGCTTGCAGGGGAAATTCCAGATAACACTGATGAGACAGTTCATCTGGGATGCAAAAAGAAAGAAAATGTCCCCAGATTCTATGACAGAACGGCAGGACTAATGGCTCTGGTAAAACCATGTGGGATAGTTGTCAGCATAGCTGAGTTGCTGTCATGCGAATCACCCTCGCAATTGTTTACACAGCTATTACAGTTGGAATGTGACAGTGACACTCAGTTTAATTGTTTAGCTTATGACCGCGCATGTGAGTTCCAACCTTTTCTCAAAAACCTCGGGAAAAGGGGAAATCAAGGGGCCCAACTATTACTGAAAAAAAAATATGTAGTCGATCGCTTTCATATTAATGGTCACACCACTCCTTCCTGTGACATCAACTCACCACTATGCCAATTTCACCCTGACTTAGAGGCAAATAAAGAGTTGAATGGTCTAAACACTGAATGTGCAGAGCAGTGTTTTTCATGGCTAACCAAATTCAAATACACATTAAAATATATGACGCAGTTTCGCTTTAAATATTTTGCTTATTGTATAGTGATGGCACACAATGATTTTATATTAGCTAAGCAGCGCAAGAGAAGTAAGTAATCACATGTAGCTGTCCTGCATATGCATTGAATTAGTGTTTTATTGGTCAGATAATTTTGCATTCTTTATTTGCACCAAGTATATCATTTACTATGTTAGACCCATTATCATAGACCTACATGTATCATTATACCATTATTATGTACACTTATATTGCATTATTATCTGATTGTGATTCTACTTTACCTACAATGTGCATCTACATGTACATTACATGTTCACTGCCGTCTTTCATTTACCACTGGGACCCATACGTAATAAAATATATGTCATTGTGTATGAGAAACCAACCAATTGCAGCATTTCGTTGTTAATATTAGATAAGACCACTATGTATCTTATTATTATCATGCATAGGCTAGGACTGGTATAAATAATATTAAATTGTACAATAAAACTAACAAAGCGTATGAATTATCATTAATTGCATGGCCGTAACTATCTAGGCGGCTCAGGCGGCCCTAGCCGCCTGAACTTTTTGTTAAAAGAAGAAAAAGTTAAGCTAATATCGGAAGGCATAGATACCGTGCCCCACATGAAATAAACATACTCTAATGAAAATGATGCTACTATGTGTATAATTATATTGATGGCACTGCTGGTTTGATAGCGTAATTGGTAGCGTGCTTGGTCTTCATGCATAGAGACACGAGTTCGAATCCCACTGTAGGACAATCTTTTTTCATTTTAGTAATTCACTCAATTTGTTAGCTATACAGTGACAATACTAATCTCATCTGTAAGATATGATCACTGCATCTGTAATTCTGTATTCAACAATAGGAAATGCCCTAAGATTGCATGCACAGTGTTCCCACCCATCTCATTTGTTCTCCATCTCTACCCATCAACTAAATTTGCACTATTCCCCCTCTTATTAATGTGTGTACATTTTTAGGCCTAAGTCATGTAATGATGTAAAGGACTACAATAGTATACGTCATGGCCAAGCCAAACAGGAAAGCACTATTTTGCAGTATACTAATTTGAAGTTTACTATTTGCAGATTACTATGCAACATTTTGTACTTTTGTACCATCACATATAGCTCAAATATGCATCAAAATGGCCGTTTTTGAGTGAATTTTCAAAAACTTTCTTGTGGGAGGTGGCCCACCCTCCTTCTTCCCCCATCCCGCACGCACCCTCCCCACACCGCTACTGTTAGCCAGTCCAATTTTGGCCGCCTCAACCTTTTCAGGAAAGTTACCCCCCTGAATTGGTAGCTATAATGTTAATGTACACGCAATAGTTCATGCATTTACATCAGTAAGCTTTGAGTTTTTCACAGAGTTTTAATAATACACAGATCAAGAAGACAAACTCTCCATCTAGAAGTTATCTGGAAAACCCTAGTTACATTAACAACATGGCACAGCGATAATAATGTCATAGAACGTTCCTTAGATTTGGCAGTTAGTGCTGAAATAGGCTTCTTAAAACTTTCAATTCATTTCTACAGGTCCATTCCACCTGTAGCTATATGTCATAAGGAATTTTTTCAGTTCTATGGGAAGTTTTTAAATAGACTTTCTTCACTTCTACGGGTGAATCACACCTGCAGTAGCTATTAATATGTTATAATGCATTTCTTCAGTTCTACAGGTAGTTTTCAAATAGACTTTCTTCAGTTCTACGGGTGAATCACATCTGTAGCTATATGTTATAATGCGTTTCTTCAGTTCTTCACTTCTACGGATAGGTTTTCAAATAAACTTTCTTCAGTTCTACGGGTGAATCACACCTGTAGCTATATGTTATAATGCGTTTCTTCAGTTCTTCAGTTCTACAGGTAGTTTTCAAATAAACTTTCTTCAGTTCTACGGGTGAATCACATCTGTAGCTATATGTTATAATGCGTTTCTTCAGTTCTTCAGTTCTACAGGTAGTTTTCAAATAAACTTTCTTCAGTTCTACGGGTGAATCACATCTGTAGCTATATGTTATAATGCGTTTCTTCAGTTCTTCACTTCTACGGATAGGTTTTCAAATAAACTTTCTTCAGTTCTACGGGTGAATCACACCTGTAGCTATATGTTATAATGCGTTTCTTCAGTTCTTCAGTTCTACGGATAGGTTTTCAAATAAACTTTCTTCAGTTCTACGGGTGAATCACACCTGTAGCTATATGTTATAATGCGTTTCTTCAGTTCTTCAGTTCTACAGGTAGTTTTCAAATAAACTTTCTTCAGTTCTACGGGTGAATCACATCTGTAGCTATATGTTATAATGCGTTTCTTCAGTTCTTCAGTTCTACAGGTAGTTTTCAAATAAACTTTCTTCAGTTCTACGGGTGAATCACATCTGTAGCTGTATGTTATAATGCGTTTCTTCAGTTCTTCAGTTCTACAGGTAGTTTTCAAATAAACTTTCTTCAGTTCTACGGGTGAATCACATCTGTAGCTATATGTTATAATGCGTTTCTTCAGTTCTTCACTTCTACGGGTAGTTTTCAAATAAACTTTCTTCAGTTCTACGGGTGAATCACATCTGTAGCTATATGTTATAATGCGTTTCTTCAGTTCTTCACTTCTACGGATAGGTTTTAAATAAACTTTCTTCAGTTCTACGGGTGAATCACACCTGTAGCTATATGTTATAATGCGTTTCTTCAGTTCTTCACTTCTACGGATAGGTTTTAAATAAACTTTCTTCAGTTCTACGGGTGAATCACATCTGTAGCTATATGTTATAATGCGTTTCTTCAGTTCTTCACTTCTACGGATAGGTTTTAAATAAACTTTCTTCAGTTCTACGGGTGAATCACACCTGTAGCTATATGTTATAATGCGTTTCTTCAGTTCTTCACTTCTACGGATAAGTTTTAAATAAACTTTCTTCAGTTCTACGGGTGAATCACATCTGTAGCTATATGTTATAATGCGTTTCTTCAGTTCTTCACTTCTACGGGTAGTTTTCAAATAAACTTTCTTCAGTTCTACGGGTGAATCACACCTGTAGCTATATGTTATAATGCGTTTCTTCAGTTCTTCACTTCTACGGATAGGTTTTAAATAAACTTTCTTCAGTTCTACGGGTGAATCACACCTGTAGCTATATGTTATAATGCGTTTCTTCAGTTCTTCACTTCTACGGATAGGTTTTAAATAAACTTTCTTCAGTTCTACGGGTGAATCACACCTGTAGCTATATGTTATAATGCGTTTCTTCAGTTCTTCACTTCTACGGATAGGTTTTAAATAAACTTTCTTCAGTTCTACGGGTGAATCACATCTGTAGCTATATGTTATAATGCGTTTCTTCAGTTCTTCAGTTCTACAGGTAGTTTTCAAATAAACTTTCTTCAGTTCTACGGGTGAATCACATCTGTAGCTATATGTTATAATGCGTTTCTTCAGTTCTTCACTTCTACGGATAGGTTGAACTGAATAAATCAGGATTTCGGATTCTACACGTTTCACACTTTAAACTGTTGAACTGAAGATTTCTACGCATGAACAGTTTTCAAGTTTTCAACTGTTGAACTGAATAAATCAGGATTTCGGATTCTACACGTTTCACACTTTAAACTGTTGAACTGAAGATTTCTACGCATGAACAGTTTTCAAGTTTTCAACTGTTGAACTGAATAAATCAGGATTTCGGATTCTACACGTTTCACACTTTAAACTGTTGAACTGAAGATTTCTACGCATGAACAGTTTTCAAGTTTTCAACTGTAGTTCAGATTCTACAGATTTCACACTTTAAACTGTAGAACTGAAGATTTCTTCAGGTTGAAGTTATATGGACTGAAAATGTGCAAAATGTACAAAGTTGCGCCTAACTGTTAGTTTCCTCCATATTTAGAAAGTTGCTTAGTCCTGCTCTTATCTTGGATCCACCTGACTGTAGCGATACTGGTAGTATCCATTTTTATACATCTACTGCGTGGTAGTTCTTTCATTTTTAAAATAATTTATATGTTTCCTAATATTTGTATTAATATAAATATTCTGCGTTAAAAAACTCATATATATTATTAGTTATTATATATTATAATATCATTATACAGGATAACATGTATATCAATTCAATGCATTTAATTTAAATTTTCATTTACATTCCAGCTAGCCAGCTAACCTAACAAATAGTGTGTCGTATTAGCACCATTTGGAATTATGGTTTTCTCGGTGACATTCATTTCCTTCGTGTCTCTGTGTGAGATGATTAAATAATTGTTGAATTTTAAAACTTTCACAATTATTGTACATGTATGTGTACCTAATTTTGGTTTACTGAAAATATAAATAAATAAAAATTATTCTAAAGTCTTGGTACGCCAGTATCCTAGGTGTTACTTAAATTGTAGTTACACCTAGTCAGACAGTCAGACACCATTATCAGATCAATGCAAGCTTGTGGGATATAATTCAACTAGAAGAAAGCTACATGTAAAATATTTCCTTGGTACAGCTTTATCACTAGTGATTAGGATTTGTTAAAATGTAAGCTAAGAAATGTTAGAGAAATATTAGGCAAAATTCTGAAACACAAATTGGTTCATGAAATGTGTATTTAGATATAGGAAAATTATATTTATCATTATATCATTATAATAGGCCTACGAGTGAGGCTGCAGGGACTTTCATCTATTTTTCTATTATATTCCTAACTACATGTAGTTAACAGAATAAAGAAAGACCGCAGATTGATAGGAGAAGAAATCCAGCCTTTAACAGTTTAGAGCTTTGAATTAATGAAACTGAAAATACACTCTGACACTCTCGGATCTATGACTCTGTAAGTAAAATAATATATATATCACAGTTTGGGTGACATGACTGTGTGCACACTATGTGACTCTAAAAAGCATAGTCATCTCGCTATTGGAGTTGTCACATCTTGGGGTTGAATGTGACAACTCCAAGAAGATGTCATCTACCTTGAACCAGTTTATTTATGTGTTATCATGCATGCTCAGTGACCCTGGATACCTAGATTTTCACAGGTAGTCCACCAATAAATATGTACAGTGCCATTAAATCAGGTGTTCAATCAGCAGTGCCTGCATTCTCAACTAAGTTGAATGCAGGAAGAAGACTTTTGAGAATTTAGTGAAAGGCTCAAGTAAAAAGATATAGTTGTACATACTTTCCTCGAAAGATTAAGCTGCTGCAAGTAGGAGTGAACATCTGGCTGACTCTGGCATTTTGAATATAGTGGAATGTACAAGATGATTGCATCAGTATCAACTTTCTGTTTCTATAATCAAACATTCAATAACTTTGTAGGTGACCTCAAATGAAGAACCTCTCATTGTTAACCTGCCAAGTATTGTAATGCACACATATACATGTACATGTAGGCCTACATGGGTGTAATTATTATTATATATTATAGTGGTACATTTCAGTGTATATATATATACATGTACCAGTACATGTAGGTACAGTAGATGCAAGGAATATAGGCATATGCAAGTACGTTGTAGGTGTAAAAAGGCTTGTACATGTATTTATTAGCATAGAGTTCACATTCGGTCGTACATTATCATGTCTCACCTTTTACCTGTAGTTGAGGAAACTTCAGTTTGACAAATAATGAGCAAAGCTAGTAGGAGAGGCAGCTGTGTATCAGCAGGGGAAGCGAGGATCACATATAGTAGAATCATCTGAGTGTGACTGGAGGTATTGGTGTCCTTCTAGTAAGAAGATAGGAGTGGATGGAGATGGTTGTCGTCCTTACGGCATGAGGGGGTAATAGCTGCATTAATTGTTCAGTATGGTGATAAAATAGGAGTGACCCGTTTAATATGATTGCTCAAAGATAGCGTATTTGTGTATATGTACTGTATATTATATATGTATATAATATGGATATTATGGCTAGCATGTTTACCTGTTTTAGCTTGTTTGAACTCTCCTGTAGACTGGAGAATCTCTACCTACCAGAGGATAAACATAGCTGATAGGAGAGGTAGTTGTGTATCAGCAGGGAAAGTGTCAATCACTAAAGACCGAGGATCATATATTATAGTAGAATCATCTGAGTGTAACTGAAAATATTGGTGTCCTTCTTGTGAGAGGATAGGAGTGGATGGAGGTGGTTGTCGTTCCTACGGCAATAGGAGGTAATAGATGCTTTAATTGTTCAGTATGGTAATAAAATAGAAGTGACCCGTTTAATATGATTGCTGAAAGATAGCGTATTTGTGTATATGTACTGTATATTATATATGTATATAATATGGATATTATGGCTAGCATGTTTACCTGTTTTAGCTTGTTTGAACTCTCCTGTAGACTGGAGAATCTCTACCTACCAGAGGATAAACATACGTGGCTAGTAGGAGAGGTAGTTGTGTATCAGCAGGGGAAGTGTCAATCACTAAAGACCGAGGATCATATATTATAGTAGAATCATCTGAGTGTGACTGAAAATATTGGTGTCCTTCTTGTGAGAGGATAGGAGTGGATGGAGGTGGTTGTCGTCCCTACGGCATGAGGAGGTATTAGATGCATTAATTGTTCAGTATGGTGATGAAATAGAAGTGACCCGTTTAATATGATTGCTGAAAGATAGCGTATTTGTGTATATGTACTGTATATTATATATGTATATAATATGTTTATTATGGCTAGCATGTTTACCTGTTTTAGCTTGCTTGAACCCTTCTGTAGACTGGAGAATCTCTATCTACCAGAAGATAAACACAACTGGTAGGAGAGGTGGCTGTGTATCAGCAGGGGAAGTGTCGATCACTAAAGAGCAAGGATCATATATAGTAGAATCATCTGAGTGTGACCGGAAATATTGGTGTCCTTCTAGTGAGAGGATAGGAGTGGATGAAGGTGGTTGTCGTCCCTACGGCATTAAGAGGTAATAGCTGCAATAATTGTTCAGCATGGTGATAAAATAGAAATGACTCGTTTATTATGATTGCTGAAAGATAGCATATATGTGTACATGTACATTATATTATATATTGTTATGTATATAATATGTATATTATGGCTAGCATGTTTTACCTGTTCTAGTTTGCTTGAGCTCTCCTGTAGACTGGAGAATCCCTACCTACCAGAGGATAAACACAGCTGGTAGGAGAGGTAGCTGTGTATCAGCAGGGGAAGTGCCAATCATTAAATAGCGAGGGTCACATATAGTAGAATCATCTGAGTGTGACTGGAGGTATTGGTGTTCTTCTTGTGAGAGGATAGGAGTGGATGAAGGTGGTTGTCGTTCCTACGGCATGAGGAGGTAATAGATTCATTAATTGTTCAGTATGGTGATAAAATAGAAGTGACGCGTTTAATATGATTGCTGAAAGATAGCGTATTTGTGTATATGTACTGCATATTATACATGTATATGTATATAATAATTGTATATTATGGCTAGCATGTTTACCTGTTTTAGCTTGTTTGAACTCTCCTGTAGACTGGAGAATATCTACTTACCAGCGGATAAACACAGCTGGTAGGAGAGGTTGCTGTGTATCAGCAGGGGAAGTGTCAATCACTAAAGAGCAAGGATCATATAGTACAATCATCTGAGTGTGACTAGAAGTATTGGTGTTTTTCTTGTGAGAGGATAGGAGGGGATGAAGGTGGTTGTCGTTCCTACGGCAATAGGAGGTAATAGATGCTTTAATTGTTCAGTATGGTGATAAAATAGAAGTGACCCGTTTAATATGATTGCTGAAAGATAGCGTATTTGTGTATATGTATATTATATATGTATGTAATATGTTTATTATGGCTAGCATGTTTACCGGTTTTAGCTTGCTTGAACCCTTCTGTAGACTGGAGAATCTCTACCTACCAGAGGATAAACACAACTGGTAGGAGAGGTAGTTGTGTATCAGCGGGGGAAGTGTCAATCACTAAAGACCGAGGATCATATATAGTAGAATTATCTGAGTGTGACTGGAACTATTGGTGTCCTTCTTGTGAGAGGATAGGAATGGATGGAGGTGGTTGTCGTTCCTACGGCATGAGGAGGTAATAGCTGCATGACTAGTCTTGCATGTAATACACCAACCTATTTATATGTTTGCTTACAACTACGCTGTATTTAGCTTTATCCGTTACCATAATTTTAATTCTGTGCCATTTAATGTCTCGGTTCCTCACTTTGAATGATCGAGCTCAGTAATTTCATACTTTCTACCACCAATAACTTTGAGTGAAATAACTAATTAAGCGCTACTATACACTGGTGTTATTAGTTTGAGCTGTATTACATCAGTTAAAAAAACTGGAGTCCTGTGCACTTTTTTACAAGTGCCTTTCCACTAATTTTCATACAAAGTAAATACTCGTTCCTATCTCCTTGTCTATATAGAGGAATGTACATGTACATGTTGTTTATACACGAACATCGCCTTGTCTATGCTCTGATAGAAACTTGGTTTTACACGTCTATATGCATCAATAATGATTGGTCTTACTGTTTACTTGTAGCTGTTCATCAACTTCTTTGAGCACCCGCTGAGACTTGAGATGATCTACTGTCTGGGAGAGAAACACCTTTTAGTGTAAATGCTCTTTGAAGAATGCAGGAGAGTGGAGAACTTTGTTGTTTGAGTGTGGTGGCACTGGTAAGAACAGAGCAGCAAAATGCAAATTCTCAGTTGTAAATGAGGTTGTAAATAATTTACCATGTGAAAATGGTAAGATAATAAAAATATGTTTCAGAATATAATACTTATATTAAGCTAATAGAACTGCAACATAACAAAAAAGTCAAATGTTGCGTTGTGTATTGCTGAAAGAAGAAAGTTGAATTAGTTCCCCAGAAGCTACCAAAAGAAGGTGTGGAAAATTTGTGTGGTAAACTGAACAATAGATTTACCTTTGTAAGGCTCAAGCTGGATGTTGACGTGTGCAGCAGATAGTTCAGTCAGAGTGACTGGCCCAAAACCTAGGAGCAGATATCACAATAGAAAGCTTTGAATGGCTTTGGCTGTCCTACAAGTATAATATATAGCACATTTGTGAATGTGCAATCCTTTACTGTACTAAAACCTTTAACTGTTCTGATTAGTAAAAGGAAAATGAACAATTTTGCACAAAGTATATTTGTTTATTAATTTCTTACCTCTAAATTCCTGGAATTGCCATCTTTCTAATCATTATTTACAGTCACTGTACATTGCTTCTTATACTGTCTGATAAACAATCCTTATATGCACTGTATATATTAAATGATTGTGCACAATATCATTGAGTGGTCATATTGAACTCGAATTTGGAATGAAAAATCAAGACTGGATATATACACAACACAAACACCAAAGAGTGAGAACCTTTAGCTAGACATTCCTTTCTGGAGTTCCCCGCTTAAATCATTATACTATACAGCATCCTCATTTTCATGTTCCTATCGTTTGAAAACTTCCCTGGCTAATATACATGTGAATGCAGAATATACCCGTAACATTTTCAATAATCAAGTTTCACCTGTTCTAGCTTGCTTGAACTCTCCGGTAGACTGGAGAATCCCTACCTACCAGAGGATAAACACAGCTGGTAGGAGAGGTAGCTGTGTATCAGCAGGGGAAGTGTCGATTACTAAAGAGCAAGGATCATATATAGTAGCATCATCTGAGTGTGACTGGAGGTATTGGTGTCCTTCTTGTGAGAGGATAGGAGTGAATGGAGGGGGTTGTCGTTCCTACGGCATGAGGAGGTAATAGCCGCAATAATTGTTCAGTATGGTGATAAAATAGAAGTGACCCGTTTAATATGATTGTTGAAAGATAGCGTATTTGTGTATATGTACATTATATATGTATATAATATGTATATTATGGCTAGCATGTTTTACCTGTTCTAGTTTGCTTGAGCTCTCCTGTAGACTGGAGAATCCCTACCTATCAGAGGGTAAACACAGCTGGTAGGAGAGGTGGCTGTGTATCAGCAGGGGAAGTGCCAATCATTAAAGAGCAAGGATCATATATAGTAGAATCATCTGAGTGTGACTGGAAATATTGGTGCCCTTCTAGTGAGAGGATAGGAGTGGATGGAGGTGGTTGTCGTCCCTACGGCATTGAGAGGTAATAGCTGCAATAATTGTTCAGCATGGTGATGAAATAGAAATTACCTGTTTAATATGATTGCTGAAAGATAGCGTATTTGTGTTTATGTATATTGTATATGTATATAATATGTTTATTATGGCTAGCATGTTTACCAGTTTTAGCTTGCTTGAACCCTTCTGTAGACTGGAGAATCCCTACCTACCAGAGGGTAAACACAGCTGGTACGAGAGGTGGCTGTGTATCAGCAGGGGAAGTGCCGATCACTAAAGAGCAAGGATCATATATAGTAGAATCATCTGAGTGTGACTGGAGGTATTGGTGTCCTTCTTGTGAGAGGATAGGAGTGGATGGAGGTGGTTGTCGTTCCTACGGCATGAGGAGGTAATAGCTGCAATAATTGTTCAGTATGGTGATAAAATAGAACTGACCCGTTTATTATGATTGTTGAAAGATAGCATATATGTGTACATGTACATTATATTATATATTGTTATGTATATTATGGCTAGCATGTTTTACCTGTTCTAGCTTGCTTGAGCTCTCTTGTAGACTGGAGAATCCCTATCTACCAGAAGATAAACACAGCTGGTAGGAGAGGTAACTGTGTATCAGCAGGGGAAGTGTCGATCACTAAAGAGCAAGGATCATATATAGTAGAATCATCTGAGTGTGACTGGAGGTATTGGTGTCCTTCTTGTGAGAGGATAGGAGTGGATGGAGGTGGTTGTCGTTCCTACGGCATGAGGAGGTAATAGATGCATTAATTGTTCACTATGGTGATAAAATAGAAGTGACCCGTTTAATATGATTGCTGAAAGATAGCGTATTTGTGTATATGTACATTATATTGTATATTGTTATGTATATAATATGTATATTATGGTTGCTGGAATACACTGCAGCCAGATCTCGTTCAATATTGTCTTTCTCTTCAAGATCTCTTGTCTGCTTTATAATTTGTCCCGTAATTGATTTTGGAACGTCACTTACAGTTAATTTCTTTTTTTTTGTAGCAGGTGTACTTTCATCAGCAGATAAAGACAGCCGTGAGATTGCTGTTTTAGTTGGCTGTTTATAGTTGACAGATACAGACTGAGGTGGTGTCGCAACATGTGGTAGAAGTAATTCACCACTTCGTCTCGATCTAGAAAACTCATTTTCAAGTTCGACTGTTTCGCTAGAAGACTGATCAGATGAACTTGTTCCAGGTGAGGGAATTGTTGCAGAAGTTGATGTCAACAAACTGTCTGCAGTAGCACTCAACTTGGAGTCACTGTGAGTTTGCACATCTAATAATGAGAATACATTTATTATAGTTTATACAGAAGTAGCACATACATGTAGGCAAAGACATTTGTACAATTTTGAGTCAATTGTAAATAGAGAGTAAGTGGTCCTATGTGGTTTTAGACCCATCAGATGTTTGCTATAAAACTCTAGTTAATGTGGGTTTTGAATCACAGTTATATCTTTCAAACAGCAGCATCCAGATTTAGTTGAATTGTTAAAACTGTAACAGCACTCCAAACGAGGATGGAAGCAGATAATAAATAATTCATGGTTAAAAAAATATTGGGTCTGTTAAAACATTCTTAGTAAATAGCTGACGCTTGCAGAAAATCTAGTTCATACCTACTTACCTACAATCTACCTACATGTACCTACCTACCAATGTACCTGCCTACCTACACTAATACATTGTAGCTACATGTATAATATAACTATTTCCAAAAGCTGCACTGTTGTACATATCTTTGAATGGTTGTGACCCTTGGCTACAGAATATAAAGCAACTAAAAATAATTTTGAGATCACTATAACAGCACAGCTAACAATGTGTAAAATTCCAGAAGTGAAACATTTTATCTTTCTGCAATTAAAGAAGATCAGCTCGCTGATTCAATAATTCGAGAATTGGAAGTTTTAAGTGGCAAATGGTTGAATTGACTACCTGGTAACTTCTCATATTTTGCAAGAGTGCAAAACACTTTATTTTTCTTCTTCAGTTGAAAGATGTCATTTTTCCCACATCCTCGACAGTTGATGAGTGTGTGTTCATTCCTCTCTTGTGTTGATAGTGAGGCCCAGCATCCCAAGGAGAAGGTCTTGATGTAGAGGTCCTGTCCCTTTCGACCATCATCAAATTGGCTCCTGAAAAACCAGGTACATGATCTATATGTATACGTATTTCGTAATAATGAAAATGGGTGCACTGGGCACTTTGGCTCTCAGCAGCATGCTGCTCTATCTGCCAGTTTTGATTGGTGTGCAACTCTTTTGCTAACCACAACATGTTGGATGAACATTTGATAGAATAGAACCGTTACTTATTAACAATCAGCACCAATATCAGTCTAATCTGATTGAAAACCGGAAATCTTGAGCAGAACTGCAATTTATATAATGTAATAGACTGTCAGGGACAATTACACTACAAAGCACCCACATTACTAATACACCGTCACTTAGGAGTTGTGCATAGCCACTATAAACATGTACATATTTTAATAGTGTCCGTCATCCAGCTCTAGCAATTGTTGGAATAATATTCCATGTGATAATCATTACAATATTAGTCAATTACAGTTTAAATAGGCCTAAATTTGTATTTACACTTACATTTAACTGGGAATTTGTTCCAGGTTTTATTGCCTGTCGGCAACTAAGTACAAAAAATAAACATAAAATGTGATATTTTGATTTAAGTGATATGGTAAACCGTAATTTTTGCTAATTTGAACATTTGAAAGTTTAATCAAGCATTTATAGCAATAATATTGTAGGGTGTTTGATCAGCAGCTCCCCCTAGTTTAATGCACTTACTGTTTCATTAATTGATCTGCCAGTCTGTCTTTATGCTTGACCCACACTCCATGTTTAATTTTCATGTTTGGGTGATCTTTCATGAGGTGTTTGTTGTATTGCAGATAGCCCTCATCATCTAAGCTCCACAAATAACAGTCAGCGTAACCGCAGAAGACTGGTGCTGATATAGGCATTATAGTTGTATGAAACAAAGTTATGCTCTGGTAGGTATAATTCAATGTTGAACTGTTGCTTACTGAAATTTTGTATTGCGTTGACAGTTAGGTGTTTCTAGTGTCGAAAGTCTTGCTGGACTGAAGTCTGTCCAAGATAGAAGCATTATATATAGGCCTATGAATTAAATTTCTATATTATTTGTAATTAACTAATTACTTTACCCTCTTTTCATTTTTCTAATGGATTATTCAAATAAATTTGTTCTGCTTTATTCACAGGTAAGGTAGACACTGAAACTGAACTGGACTCAACTGATTGCCCTTGCCTCTTCTGTTTTCCTAATATGGGTGATTTCAGTCTAATCCCATTATATTATGTGCATGGAAGATCAACAAATATTACAGAATTATAGACTGTAGTACTGTCACCTACTAGTCTGTTATGCCACATATTCTCACAAGGAAATTTGAGAGACAGAGTTTTAGCATAACATACAGTTTCTAGCACTAAATACAGAGGGCAGCTTTAGCTGTCTAGAGACAGTTTACCATAATCGTAGCATACGTTTAATCAGAGTGTGGAATTGGTCTAAATAACTCAATTTGTTCTCAGTGAAACTCCAACCCCTCTGTGTACATGTTTGATATTACTTGTGTTCCATAATATGCCCAATGTAATTTATTTAATATATTTCCAGTAGATATACATGTAGCTAGATGTGGTTTTGGTGTAAAGTTTCGAAAGCTATTTGGTCATGCATGTACATGCATACATGGTTTATCATTTGTGGCATCACCTGTGTTCTGTAGTTAACTGTTGCCAACAAGTTAGTTATACAGTTTTATATAATAATAATTTGACTACAGTAAACAGGTTGCTGTGAATGATTACTTATGATTCCACTCTCTTCTGAGAAATTTTCTATTCAATAGACTTATTTATGTGCATATTATTTACATGTATATGTGTCAGAATAATCATGTTTACAGTTTTGTTATTTAGTGAGGCAAAGTGGGCTAGCAAGTTCTATTTTCCATCTTGTTTATGCTGTGTTGTAAAACATGACAAGTTGGAGCTGGGAGTGATTTCAGGTTTCTCCATAAACAGAATAAAAATTGGGATAGGCAGCAGACAGCAATATTAGCATAATGTGACCAAAAAAGTTGTTTCCCGAGCAGCATGGATTTCTACCATCTGCCCAATTTATCTAAGTATGTAGATGGGCAGACCAGCAAAGTTTCAGTGCCAAAGACTGTATATTTTGGTAAAGTATAGCATAGAACAGTGTGAATAATAGGTATTTTGTTATTGGTATTTACCCATGAGCACACTGGTTGTTCAGTCAGTGTATGGAGCATCTAGCCCTTTGTGAGGTAAAAGTACACTATTAGCTATGTCCACTTTCACCAATAATACTATGATACATTAGCAGCAGATGGTGAGATATATTGTTGTCAAATCAACTATCTCTTTCTCCCTGTCACTGCAATGTGAAATAGTTATACCATGTTATAGCCTGCTTTAGAGCTGCAGTGTGAATTCTTGTATCTGTTGAAATGCATTAGTATTCTGCTAGATCTACAGTACATTACATCGTGATAGGAAGTTGGTCTAGTTGTAACGTTTGTTGAAATGAGACTAATTTAAAAATATGAACATCCTTCCATCTAGACAAAATGTTTACTAACATCATGGGCTTGTAATATTCTTGCAATTCATGTAATGATTGAGCTTGGGGTAAAGTTTGAGGGCCCCTCACAGTGAGACAGTGTATATGGTGAAGTATGTGTATAGCATAGAACAGTTTGAATAATAGGTCCTTTGTTATTGGTGTTTATTCAATAATACATGTACAATGGTCAGTCAGTCAGTGTATGGAGCATCTAGCCCTCTGTGAGGTACAAGTACTAATAGCTATGTCCACTTTCACCAATAATACTATGATACATTAGCAGCAGATGGTGAGATATATTGTTGTCAAATCAACCCTGTCTTTCTCGCTGTCACTGCAATGAGAAATAGTTATACCATGTTATAGCCTACTTTGAAGCTGAAGTGTGAATCCTTGTATTTGTTGAAATTTGTTAGTATCCTGCTAGTTCTACTTTATATTGTGATAGGAAGTTGGTCTACTTGTAACATTTGCTAAAATAAGCCCAATGCTTTCATAGTGCTGCATAGTACTCAAAACATGGGTCACTTTTCTGTTCATCCAGATACCCCACCTGTCCGAATTACAGATGTTACACAATGTCAACACTGTGCACTAGGTCAAACATTGGTGCTCATGGTAATATTGGTGAAAGTGACTAGCTAATTATAGTACTTGTACCTCACAGAGGGCTAGATGCTCCATACACTGACTGGCTGACCATTGTACATGTATTATTGAATAAATACCAATAACAAAGGACCTATTATTCCAGCTGTTCTATGCTATACACATACTTCACCATAACACACTGTCTCACTGTGAGCAGCCCTCAAATGTTGCCCCAAGCTAACTTGGTAAAGGGACAATTCGAAAAAGACAGTTCGAAACAGGACGTTTCACAACTGGACAGTTCAAAACAGGACAGTTCGAAACTGTGTAGATTACATTTAGAAGAACACAACTTGCAAATAATTAATTTTAATTAATTAATTTAATTAACTGAGTAGAGAAAATAATATTCAAAATAAAAATTAGTTGAAATCTGGTGGTTGGGATTTGGGGTTAGGCGTTTCGAACTGTCCGGTGTTGAACTGTCCACTTTCGAAACGTCCTGTTTCGAACTGTCTTTTTTGAACAGTCGCATATTCAGCTCAATCATTACATGAATTGTAAGAATACTACAAGTCCATGAAGTTTAGTAAACATTTTTTTCTGGACAGAACTGGTTGGCAAAATATAGTTTTACATCAGACTTTAATACTTCTTATGGCAAATTAGCAGCAGATGATGAGATATATTGTTGTCAAATCAACTATCTCTTTCTCCCTGTCACTGCAAAGAGAAATAGTTATACCATGTTATAGCCTGCTTTAGAGCTGCAGTGTGAATTCTTGTATTTGTTGAAATGCATTAGTATTCTGCTAGATATACAGTACATTACATCGTGATAGGAAGTTGGTCTAGTTGTAACGTTTGTTGAAATGAGACTAATTTAAAAATATGAACATCCTTCTATCTAGACAAAATGTTTACTAACATCATGGGCTTGTAATATTCTTGCAATTCATGTAATGATTGAGCTTGGGGTAAAGTTTGAGGGCCACTCACAGTGAGACAGTGTATTATGGTGAAGTATGTGTATAGCATAGAACAGTTTGAATAATAGGTCCTTTGTTATTGGTGTTTATTCAATAGTACATGTACAATGGTCAGTCAGTCAGTGTATGGAGCATCTAGCCCTCTGTGAGGTACAAGTACTAATAGCTATGTCCACTTTCACCAATAATACTATGATACATTAGCAGCAGATGGTGAGATATATTGTTGTCAAATCAACCCTGTCTTTCTCGCTGTCACTGCAATGAGAAATAGTTATACCATGTTATAGCCTACTTTGAAGCTGAAGTGTGAATTCTTGTATTTGTTGAAATGCGTTAGTATCCTGCTAGTTCTACTTTATATTGTGATAGGAAGTTGGTCTACTTGTAACATTTGCTAAAATAAACCCAATGCTTTCATAGTGCTGCATAGTACTCCAAACATGGGTCAGTTTTCTGTTCATCCAGATACCCCACCTGTCCGAATTACAGATATTACACAATGTCAACACTGTGCACTAGTTCAAACATTGGTGCTCATGGTAATATTGGTGAAAGTTACTAGCTAATTATAGTACTTGTACCTCACAAAGGGCTAGATGCTCCATACACTGACTGACTGACCATTGTACATGTATTATCGAATAAATACCAATAACAAAGGACCTATTTATTCAAACTGTTCTATGCTATACACATACTTCACCATAATACACTGTCTCACTGTGAGCAGCCCTCAAACTTTACCCCAAGCTCAATCATTACATGAATTGCAAGAATATTACAAGTCCCTGATGCTAGTAAACATTTTGTCTAGACAGAAGGATGTTCATATTTTTAAATTAGTCTCATTTCAACAAACGTTACAACTAGACCACTTCCTATCACGATGCAATGTACTGTAAATCTAGCAGAATACTAATGCATTTCAACAAATACAAGAATTCACACTGCAGCTCTAAAGCAGGCTATAACATGGTATAACTATTTCTCTTTGCAGTGGCAGGGAGAAAGAGATAGTTGATTTGACAACAATATTTCTCATCATCTGCTGCTAATGTATCATAGTATTATTGGTGAAAGTGGACATAGCTATCAGTACTTGTACCTCTGGAGGGCTAGATGCTCCATACACTGACTGACTGACCATTGTACTTGTATTATTGAATAAATACCAATAACAAAGGACCTATTATTCAAACTGTTCTATGCTATACATGCACTTCACCATAACACACTGTCTCACTGTGAGCAGCCCTCAAACTTTACCCCAAGCTCAATCATTACATGAATTGTAAGAATACTACAAGTCCATGAAGTTTAGTAAACATTATTTTCTGGACAGAACTGGTTGGCAAAATAAAGTTTTACATCATACTTTAATACTTCTTATGGCAAATTAGCAGCAGATGATGAGATATATTGTTGTCAAATCAACTACCTCTTTCTCCCTGCCACTGCAAAGAGAAATAGTTATACCATGTTATAGCCTGCTTTAGAGCTGCAGTGTGAATTCTTGTATTTGTTGAAATGCATTAGTATTCTGCTAGATCTACAGTACATTGCATCGTGATAGGAAGTGGTCTAGTTGTAACGTTTGTTGAAATGAGACTAATTTAAAAATATGAACACTCTTCTGTCTAAACAAAATGTTTACTAGCATCATGGACTTGTAATATTCTTACAATTCATGTAATGATTGAGCTTGGGGTAACATTTGAGGGCTGCTCACAGTGAGACAGTGTGTTATGCTGAAGTACATGTATGGCATAGAACAGTTTGAATAATAGGTCCTTTGTTATTGGTGTTTATTCAATAATACATGTACAATGGTCAGTCAGTTGGTGTATGGAGCATCTAGCCCTCCCGAGGTACAAGTACTATAATTAGCTAGTTACTTTCACCAATAATACTATGATACATTAGCAGCAGATGGTGAGATATATTCTTGTCAAATCAACCCTGTCTTTCTCACTGTCACTGCAATGAGAAATAGTTATACCATGTTATAGCCTGCTTTAGAGCTGCAGTGTGAATTCTTGTATTTGTTGAAATGCGTTAGTGTTCTGCTAGATCTACAGTACATTGCATCATGATAGGAAGTTGGTCTAGTTGTAACTTTTGTTGAAATGAGACTAATTTAAAGAGATAAACATCCTTCTGTCTAGACAAATTGTTTACTAAACAACATGGGCTTGTAATATTCTTGCAATTCAAGTAATGATTGAGCTTGGGATAAAGTTTGAGGGCTGTTCACAGTGAGACAGTGTGTTATGGTGAAGTACATGTATATCATGTAACAGTTTGAATAATAGGTCCTTTGTTATTGGTATTTATTCAATAATACAAGTACAATAGTCAGTCAGTCAGTGTATGGAGCATCTAGCCCTTTGTGAGGTACAAATACTATAATTAGCTAGTCACTTTCACCAATAATACTATGAGCACCCAGAACTAGTGCACAGTGTTGGCATTGTGTAACATTTGTAATTGGGACAGGTGGAGTATCTGGGTGAAACTAAGTATCCAACCTTTCTCACAACATAACAGTATAAATGTTGGTCACCCACTATAAGGTTACCATCACATCCTTGCACTCCAGAGCCAAGAGCTTAGGCTAGGTTGCACATTTGAAGCAACTGATTGATTAGTCTGCTTCAGATGAATCTTGCATTTTTGTGACTATGGCACCTTAGCTTTTGAGTCGGATATAACAATATCTTCCAGAAACTGTCCAAATTTTCCATAGATCCCCGGTCTGCTCCTAACCCGCTTTACCAACACTTGTATTCAGTATAATAACTCCTGGCTCTTTTTGATAGAAAACAGGCTATAACTGAAAACTGGTTCAATGCTAATAATATTTCTGTGATACCTACATGTATGTCCTATAAGGAGACTCAGCATTGAGGCTATAACAAAATCGCAAAGTGCAACACCGATATGGTATGTATAGCTAATATCAAACTATTCTGTATGCTACTATTATGTCTAATATCTACATTGTATTACAGGTATCCAATACTTCAACTTTTAATGTTCAGTGTGTATGCAATACTAAAGGCTCCAATTGCATAAAAAACGTCTCATCAGTATCTGCTTCTCCCTAATGAGTAGGCCTACTAAGTGAGGTGCATATTTGTATGTATTAGCTATTTCAATGTGTACCAACCAGTAAGTTCCAACTTGTTTAATAATGAGACGGCATGAACGCCATTCTGCCTTCACACCCTGGCTGTTAGTTTCTGAGAGAACCTAGGCTAAGAGCATAAGGGTTAAGATAAAGAATTCTCATCTGTTCAAGTCTAATGTTGTGTGACTTGATTGAGCTCACAAGAACAGCTGACTGGTAGCCTATAGAAAAACATTGGTCTGTTTAGACTGAAATTGTGTCAGGTTACTTCTGGCTAAAACTATATGGCTGGAGCCGGAGGGTAGTCTGACAATAATATTGTGGCAGAGCTTGGCACCAATGTAAGGAAAATATTCTGTAATCTGCTTGAAGCAGTGGATTTTGGTTAATGACTTATACTGATAACATTGCAAATAAAATCAAACTTTCAAGATCAAGTTTCTAGCAACATGTAACTGTTCCAATATAAAATATAGTTATCTGGCTAACTGGCAATAAAAGAGTAGGAACTGAATATAAGAGCAGCATAGCTACTAGATATATTATATTATGATTTAGGTTATTCAAAAACTGTAAACATCACAACATATTCAACAGTCATATAATTTCGAGGCAGGCGCAACTTTGTACTTTTCAGAATCTCTCTCTATACAAACTCCCATCTACATGTTCAAAATATACAACCTATATAACATATAGCTACAGATGTGATTCACCCGTAGAACTGAAGAAAGTTTATTTAAAACCTATCCGTAGAAGTGAAGAACTGAAGAAACGCATTATAACATATAGCTACAGGTGTGATTCACCCGTAGAACTGAAGAAAGTTTATTTGTAAACTACCCGTAGAAGTGAAGAACTGAAGAAACGCATTATAACATATAGCTACAGATGTGATTCACCCGTAGAACTGAAGAAAGTTAATTGAAAACTACCCGTAGAAGTGAAGAACTGAAGAAACGCATTATAACATATAGCTACAGGTGTGATTCACCCGTAGAACTGAAGAAAGTTTATTTGTAAACTACCCGTAGAAGTGAAGAACTGAAGAAACGCATTATAACATATAGCTACAGGTGTGATTCACCCGTAGAACTGAAGAAAGTTTATTTGTAAACTACCCGTAGAAGTGAAGAACTGAAGAAACGCATTATAACATATAGCTACAGATGTGATTCACCCGTAGAACTGAAGAAAGTTAATTGAAAACTACCCGTAGAAGTGAAGAACTGAAGAAACGCATTATAACATATAGCTACAGATGTGATTCACCCGTAGAACTGAAGAAAGTTTATTTAAAACCTATCCGTAGAAGTGAAGAACTGAAGAAACGCATTATAACATATAGCTACAGGTGTGATTCACCCGTAGAACTGAAGAAAGTTTATTTAAAACCTATCCGTAGAAGTGAAGAACTGAAGAAACGCATTATAACATATAGCTACAGGTGTGATTCACCCGTAGAACTGAAGAAAGTTTATTTGTAAACTACCCGTAGAAGTGAAGAACTGAAGAAACGCATTATAACATATAGCTACAGATGTGATTCACCCGTAGAACTGAAGAAAGTTTATTTAAAACCTATCCGTAGAAGTGAAGAACTGAAGAAACGCATTATAACATATAGCTACAGGTGTGATTCACCCGTAGAACTGAAGAAAGTTTATTTGTAAACTACCCGTAGAAGTGAAGAACTGAAGAAACGCATTATAACATATAGCTACAGATGTGATTCACCCGTAGAACTGAAGAAAGTTAATTGAAAACTACCCGTAGAAGTGAAGAACTGAAGAAACGCATTATAACATATAGCTACAGGTGTGATTCACCCGTAGAACTGAAGAAAGTTTATTTGTAAACTACCCGTAGAAGTGAAGAACTGAAGAAACGCATTATAACATATAGCTACAGGTGTGATTCACCCGTAGAACTGAAGAAAGTTTATTTGTAAACTACCCGTAGAAGTGAAGAACTGAAGAAACGCATTATAACATATAGCTACAGATGTGATTCACCCGTAGAACTGAAGAAAGTTAATTGAAAACTACCCGTAGAAGTGAAGAACTGAAGAAACGCATTATAACATATAGCTACAGATGTGATTCACCCGTAGAACTGAAGAAAGTTTATTTAAAACCTATCCGTAGAAGTGAAGAACTGAAGAAACGCATTATAACGTATAGCTACAGGTGTGATTCACCCGTAGAACTGAAGAAAGTTTATTTAAAACCTATCCGTAGAAGTGAAGAACTGAAGAAACGCATTATAACATATAGCTACAGGTGTGATTCACCCGTAGAACTGAAGAAAGTTTATTTGTAAACTACCCGTAGAAGTGAAGAACTGAAGAAACGCATTATAACATATAGCTACAGATGTGATTCACCCGTAGAACTGAAGAAAGTTTATTTAAAACCTATCCGTAGAAGTGAAGAACTGAAGAAACGCATTATAACATATAGCTACAGGTGTGATTCACCCGTAGAACTGAAGAAAGTTTATTTGTAAACTACCCGTAGAAGTGAAGAACTGAAGAAACGCATTATAACATATAGCTACAGATGTGATTCACCCGTAGAACTGAAGAAAGTTAATTGAAAACTACCCGTAGAAGTGAAGAACTGAAGAAACGCATTATAACATATAGCTACAGGTGTGATTCACCCGTAGAACTGAAGAAAGTTTATTTAAAACCTATCCGTAGAAGTGAAGAACTGAAGAAACGCATTATAACATATAGCTACAGGTGTGATTCACCCGTAGAACTGAAGAAAGTTTATTTGTAAACTACCCGTAGAAGTGAAGAACTGAAGAAACGCATTATAACATATAGCTACAGATGTGATTCACCCGTAGAACTGAAGAAAGTTTATTTAAAACCTATCCGTAGAAGTGAAGAACTGAAGAAACGCATTATAACATATAGCTACAGGTGTGATTCACCCGTAGAACTGAAGAAAGTTTATTTGTAAACTACCCGTAGAAGTGAAGAACTGAAGAAACGCATTATAACATATAGCTACAGATGTGATTCACCCGTAGAACTGAAGAAAGTTTATTTAAAACCTATCCGTAGAAGTGAAGAACTGAAGAAACGCATTATAACATATAGCTACAGATGTGATTCACCCGTAGAACTGAAGAAAGTTTATTTAAAACCTATCCGTAGAAGTGAAGAACTGAAGAAACGCATTATAACATATAGCTACAGGTGTGATTCACCCGTAGAACTGAAGAAAGTTTATTTGAAAACTACCCGTAGAAGTGAAGAACTGAAGAAACGCATTATAACATATAGCTACAGGTGTGATTCACCCGTAGAACTGAAGAAAGTTTATTTGTAAACTACCCGTAGAAGTGAAGAACTGAAGAAACGCATTATAACATATAGCTACAGATGTGATTCACCCGTAGAACTGAAGAAAGTTAATTGAAAACTACCCGTAGAAGTGAAGAACTGAAGAAACGCATTATAACATATAGCTACAGGTGTGATTCACCCGTAGAACTGAAGAAAGTTTATTTGTAAACTACCCGTAGAAGTGAAGAACTGAAGAAACGCATTATAACATATAGCTACAGATGTGATTCACCCGTAGAACTGAAGAAAGTTAATTGAAAACTACCCGTAGAAGTGAAGAACTGAAGAAACGCATTATAACATATAGCTACAGGTGTGATTCACCCGTAGAACTGAAGAAAGTTTATTTGTAAACTACCCGTAGAAGTGAAGAACTGAAGAAACGCATTATAACATATAGCTACAGATGTGATTCACCCGTAGAACTGAAGAAAGTTAATTGAAAACTACCCGTAGAAGTGAAGAACTGAAGAAACGCATTATAACTTATAGCTACAGGTGTGATTCACCTGTAGAACTGAAGAAAGTTTATTTGAAAACTACCCGTAGAAGTGAAGAACTGAAGAAACGCATTATAACATATAGCTACAGGTGTGATTCACCCGTAGAACTGAAGAAAGTTTATTTAAAACCTATCCGTAGAAGTGAAGAACTGAAGAAACGCATTATAACATATATCTACAGGTGTGATTCACCCGTAGAACTGAAGAAAGTTTATTTAAAACCTATCCGTAGAAGTGAAGAACTGAAGAAACGCATTATAACATATAGCTACAGGTGTGATTCACCCGTAGAACTGAAGAAAGTTTATTTGTAAACTACCCGTAGAAGTGAAGAACTGAAGAAACGCATTATAACATATAGCTACAGGTGTGATTCACCCGTAGAACTGAAGAAAGTTTATTTGAACACTACCCGTAGAAGTGAAGAACTGAAGAAACGCATTATAACATATAGCTACAGGTGTGATTCACCCGTAGAACTGAAGAAAGTTTATTTAAAACCTATCCGTAGAAGTGAAGAACTGAAGAAACGCATTATAACATATAGCTACAGGTGTGATTCACCCGTAGAACTGAAGAAAGTTTATTTAAAACCTATCCGTAGAAGTGAAGAACTGAAGAAACGCATTATAACATATAGCTACAGATGTGATTCACCCGTAGAACTGAAGAAAGTTAATTGAAAACTACCCGTAGAAGTGAAGAACTGAAGAAACGCATTATAACATATAGCTACAGGTGTGATTCACCCGTAGAACTGAAGAAAGTTTATTTGTAAACTACCCGTAGAAGTGAAGAACTGAAGAAACGCATTATAACATATAGCTACAGATGTGATTCACCCGTAGAACTGAAGAAAGTTAATTGAAAACTACCCGTAGAAGTGAAGAACTGAAGAAACGCATTATAACTTATAGCTACAGGTGTGATTCACCTGTAGAACTGAAGAAAGTTTATTTGAAAACTACCCGTAGAAGTGAAGAACTGAAGAAACGCATTATAACATATAGCTACAGGTGTGATTCACCCGTAGAACTGAAGAAAGTTTATTTAAAACCTATCCGTAGAAGTGAAGAACTGAAGAAACGCATTATAACATATATCTACAGGTGTGATTCACCCGTAGAACTGAAGAAAGTTTATTTAAAACCTATCCGTAGAAGTGAAGAACTGAAGAAACGCATTATAACATATAGCTACAGGTGTGATTCACCCGTAGAACTGAAGAAAGTTTATTTGTAAACTACCCGTAGAAGTGAAGAACTGAAGAAACGCATTATAACATATAGCTACAGGTGTGATTCACCCGTAGAACTGAAGAAAGTTTATTTGAACACTACCCGTAGAAGTGAAGAACTGAAGAAACGCATTATAACATATAGCTACAGGTGTGATTCACCCGTAGAACTGAAGAAAGTTTATTTAAAACCTATCCGTAGAAGTGAAGAACTGAAGAAACGCATTATAACATATAGCTACAGGTGTGATTCACCCGTAGAACTGAAGAAAGTTTATTTAAAACCTATCCGTAGAAGTGAAGAACTGAAGAAACGCATTATAACATATAGCTACAGGTGTGATTCACCCGTAGAACTGAAGAAAGTTAATTGAAAACTACCCGTAGAAGTGAAGAACTGAAGAAACGCATTATAACATATAGCTACAGGTGTGATTCACCCGTAGAACTGAAGAAAGTTTATTTGTAAACTACCCGTAGAAGTGAAGAACTGAAGAAACGCATTATAACATATAGCTACAGATGTGATTCACCCGTAGAACTGAAGAAAGTTAATTGAAAACTACCCGTAGAAGTGAAGAACTGAAGAAACGCATTATAACTTATAGCTACAGGTGTGATTCACCTGTAGAACTGAAGAAAGTTTATTTGAAAACTACCCGTAGAAGTGAAGAACTGAAGAAACGCATTATAACATATAGCTACAGGTGTGATTCACCCGTAGAACTGAAGAAAGTTTATTTAAAACCTATCCGTAGAAGTGAAGAACTGAAGAAACGCATTATAACATATATCTACAGGTGTGATTCACCCGTAGAACTGAAGAAAGTTTATTTAAAACCTATCCGTAGAAGTGAAGAACTGAAGAAACGCATTATAACATATAGCTACAGGTGTGATTCACCCGTAGAACTGAAGAAAGTTTATTTGTAAACTACCCGTAGAAGTGAAGAACTGAAGAAACGCATTATAACATATAGCTACAGGTGTGATTCACCCGTAGAACTGAAGAAAGTTTATTTGTAAACTACCCGTAGAAGTGAAGAACTGAAGAAACGCATTATAACATATAGCTACAGATGTGATTCACCCGTAGAACTGAAGAAAGTTAATTGAAAACTACCCGTAGAAGTGAAGAACTGAAGAAACGCATTATAACATATAGCTACAGATGTGATTCACCCGTAGAACTGAAGAAAGTTTATTTAAAACCTATCCGTAGAAGTGAAGAACTGAAGAAACGCATTATAACGTATAGCTACAGGTGTGATTCACCCGTAGAACTGAAGAAAGTTTATTTAAAACCTATCCGTAGAAGTGAAGAACTGAAGAAACGCATTATAACATATAGCTACAGGTGTGATTCACCCGTAGAACTGAAGAAAGTTTATTTGTAAACTACCCGTAGAAGTGAAGAACTGAAGAAACGCATTATAACATATAGCTACAGATGTGATTCACCCGTAGAACTGAAGAAAGTTTATTTAAAACCTATCCGTAGAAGTGAAGAACTGAAGAAACGCATTATAACATATAGCTACAGGTGTGATTCACCCGTAGAACTGAAGAAAGTTTATTTGTAAACTACCCGTAGAAGTGAAGAACTGAAGAAACGCATTATAACATATAGCTACAGATGTGATTCACCCGTAGAACTGAAGAAAGTTAATTGAAAACTACCCGTAGAAGTGAAGAACTGAAGAAACGCATTATAACATATAGCTACAGGTGTGATTCACCCGTAGAACTGAAGAAAGTTTATTTAAAACCTATCCGTAGAAGTGAAGAACTGAAGAAACGCATTATAACATATAGCTACAGGTGTGATTCACCCGTAGAACTGAAGAAAGTTTATTTGTAAACTACCCGTAGAAGTGAAGAACTGAAGAAACGCATTATAACATATAGCTACAGATGTGATTCACCCGTAGAACTGAAGAAAGTTTATTTAAAACCTATCCGTAGAAGTGAAGAACTGAAGAAACGCATTATAACATATAGCTACAGGTGTGATTCACCCGTAGAACTGAAGAAAGTTTATTTGTAAACTACCCGTAGAAGTGAAGAACTGAAGAAACGCATTATAACATATAGCTACAGATGTGATTCACCCGTAGAACTGAAGAAAGTTTATTTAAAACCTATCCGTAGAAGTGAAGAACTGAAGAAACGCATTATAACATATAGCTACAGATGTGATTCACCCGTAGAACTGAAGAAAGTTTATTTAAAACCTATCCGTAGAAGTGAAGAACTGAAGAAACGCATTATAACATATAGCTACAGGTGTGATTCACCCGTAGAACTGAAGAAAGTTTATTTGTAAACTACCCGTAGAAGTGAAGAACTGAAGAAACGCATTATAACATATAGCTACAGGTGTGATTCACCCGTAGAACTGAAGAAAGTTTATTTGTAAACTACCCGTAGAAGTGAAGAACTGAAGAAACGCATTATAACATATAGCTACAGATGTGATTCACCCGTAGAACTGAAGAAAGTTAATTGAAAACTACCCGTAGAAGTGAAGAACTGAAGAAACGCATTATAACATATAGCTACAGGTGTGATTCACCCGTAGAACTGAAGAAAGTTTATTTGTAAACTACCCGTAGAAGTGAAGAACTGAAGAAACGCATTATAACATATAGCTACAGATGTGATTCACCCGTAGAACTGAAGAAAGTTAATTGAAAACTACCCGTAGAAGTGAAGAACTGAAGAAACGCATTATAACATATAGCTACAGGTGTGATTCACCCGTAGAACTGAAGAAAGTTTATTTGTAAACTACCCGTAGAAGTGAAGAACTGAAGAAACGCATTATAACATATAGCTACAGATGTGATTCACCCGTAGAACTGAAGAAAGTTAATTGAAAACTACCCGTAGAAGTGAAGAACTGAAGAAACGCATTATAACTTATAGCTACAGGTGTGATTCACCTGTAGAACTGAAGAAAGTTTATTTGAAAACTACCCGTAGAAGTGAAGAACTGAAGAAACGCATTATAACATATAGCTACA
Source organism: Bugulina stolonifera (assembly GCA_935421135.1). NCBI lineage: Eukaryota > Metazoa > Bryozoa > Gymnolaemata > Cheilostomatida > Bugulidae > Bugulina > Bugulina stolonifera. Next base: position 177,813 of record OW285195.1, on the reverse strand, counting down.
GGTGTGATTCACCCGTAGAACTGAAGAAAGTTTATTTAAAACCTATCCGTAGAAGTGAAGAACTGAAGAAACGCATTATAACATATATCTACAGGTGTGATTCACCCGTAGAACTGAAGAAAGTTTATTTAAAACCTATCCGTAGAAGTGAAGAACTGAAGAAACGCATTATAACATATAGCTACAGGTGTGATTCACCCGTAGAACTGAAGAAAGTTTATTTGTAAACTACCCGTAGAAGTGAAGAACTGAAGAAACGCATTATAACATATAGCTACAGGTGTGATTCACCCGTAGAACTGAAGAAAGTTTATTTGAACACTACCCGTAGAAGTGAAGAACTGAAGAAACGCATTATAACATATAGCTACAGGTGTGATTCACCCGTAGAACTGAAGAAAGTTTATTTAAAACCTATCCGTAGAAGTGAAGAACTGAAGAAACGCATTATAACATATAGCTACAGGTGTGATTCACCCGTAGAACTGAAGAAAGTTTATTTAAAACCTATCCGTAGAAGTGAAGAACTGAAGAAACGCATTATAACATATAGCTACAGATGTGATTCACCCGTAGAACTGAAGAAAGTTAATTGAAAACTACCCGTAGAAGTGAAGAACTGAAGAAACGCATTATAACATATAGCTACAGGTGTGATTCACCCGTAGAACTGAAGAAAGTTTATTTGTAAACTACCCGTAGAAGTGAAGAACTGAAGAAACGCATTATAACATATAGCTACAGATGTGATTCACCCGTAGAACTGAAGAAAGTTAATTGAAAACTACTCGTAGAAGTGAAGAACTGAAGAAACGCATTATAACTTATAGCTACAGGTGTGATTCACCTGTAGAACTGAAGAAAGTTTATTTGAAAACTACCCGTAGAAGTGAAGAACTGAAGAAACGCATTATAACATATAGCTACAGGTGTGATTCACCCGTAGAACTGAAGAAAGTTTATTTAAAACCTATCCGTAGAAGTGAAGAACTGAAGAAACGCATTATAACATATATCTACAGGTGTGATTCACCCGTAGAACTGAAGAAAGTTTATTTAAAACCTATCCGTAGAAGTGAAGAACTGAAGAAACGCATTATAACATATAGCTACAGGTGTGATTCACCCGTAGAACTGAAGAAAGTTTATTTGTAAACTACCCGTAGAAGTGAAGAACTGAAGAAACGCATTATAACATATAGCTACAGGTGTGATTCACCCGTAGAACTGAAGAAAGTTTATTTGAACACTACCCGTAGAAGTGAAGAACTGAAGAAACGCATTATAACATATAGCTACAGGTGTGATTCACCCGTAGAACTGAAGAAAGTTTATTTAAAACCTATCCGTAGAAGTGAAGAACTGAAGAAACGCATTATAACATATAGCTACAGGTGTGATTCACCCGTAGAACTGAAGAAAGTTTATTTAAAACCTATCCGTAGAAGTGAAGAACTGAAGAAACGCATTATAACATATAGCTACAGATGTGATTCACCCGTAGAACTGAAGAAAATTTATTTAAATCCTATCCGTAGAAGTGAAGAACTGAAGAAACGCATTATAACATATAGCTACAGGTGTGATTCACCCGTAGAACTGAAGAAAGTTTATTTGAAAACTACCCGTAGAAGTGAAGAACTAAAGAAACGCATTATAACATATAGCTACAGATGTGATTCACCCGTAGAACTGAAGAAAGTTAATTGAAAACTACCCGTAGAAGTGAAGAACTGAAGAAACGCATTATAACATATAGCTACAGGTGTGATTCACCCTTAGAACTGAAGAAAGTTTATTTCAAACCTATCCGTAGAAGTGAAGAACTGAAGAAACGCATTATAACATATAGCTACAGGTGTGATTCACCCGTAGAACTGAAGAAAGTTTATTTCAAACCTATCCGTAGAAGTGAAGAACTGAAGAAACGCATTATAACATATAGCTACAGGTGTGATTCACCCGTAGAACTGAAGAAAGTTTATTTGAAAACTACCCGTAGAAGTGAAGAACTGAAGAAACGCATTATAACATATAGCTACAGTAAACCAAAACAATGTGAAACAACCCAATTTAATATAATTCAATGCAATAAATGTTATAATATATACACATGGCAACACAATGTCATACAGCAACTGGTCTACTGAATTATACTTGAACAAAATTCATTTAACTGCTCTTGTAGCTTGAAGGATATTTTTTTCTTTTGGCCTCTGCTTAATGATCCAAATCCTACAGAGCATAATGAAGCGAGAAATTGTAACGCTCTTTCAACTTTGTACCTCCCATTTTCGTCTGGGGGAAACAGTTTTCCAACACTCACATCCCGCAAAGTCAGCTGCCTTCCTTCAGTTTGAGCTGATTTGGCTTTTGAAATCAACTTCTTCACTTGAACTTTGTACTTTGCCGCTAAATCGTCTTTCAGGAAGGGCCCTGTATCAGTTTCAGTCTGTAATAAAGAATTCATAGACAAGGTTTTAACTTGGGGTGCTGGAAGTTTTTCCTACATTGTATGTGTTTTAGCTGCTTATAGTGTAACCGCCTCTTTTGTTTCGCTTTGAACACTGGATGTAGGTCTATTATTATCTTACCATAGGTACAGAGGTTGCTGTTGAAGTGGTTGAGCCGATGTCTGCGATAGTCATTAGAGCCATCTTGTGCTTATGGCATAGCTCAACCACACCAGTTGCCTGCTTAATACTGTCCTCTGTTATGACTCTCACAGCTAAAGTGTCCTCCACCATGTTATCAAAAGCATTGGCTGTCGCTTGGATTGCCATGGACAGGCGGAGCACATGTCCCTTTAGTGAAGTAAAATCACAAATTACATAGGTTCTACTATTAGTACCATATTATGTGGTCTAATACTACTACATGTAGTATGTTGCCTAAATAATGATGCTGGTAAATCATTGATATACATGTACATGTTGCATTACAAGCATCCAATTTCTAGTAGTTTTAAGCACAACCGCTAATTGTGGGATTTCACACAACTTGTGGGTTATACAGGAAGATTTGTTCAATATTGGTTGTTGGAATAAGGTTGCTCGAAAACAAGCAAAGCCCATGCTCCGTTGTTTATATTGAGTCATGGCCTATACGTGTAGATTTCGAAGTCAACATTGCAGAAAAATCGATGATTAGATGAATAGAGCAATGACAATATCTAGCAGCAGCATCGTAGAGTCATTTTTGAGTGTTGAATAGGTTCCATTCTCTTTACATAAAATATTTAATGAGCTAAAACCTGGTTATTTAGATAGAAAAATTTCCAAAGATGCAAAAACTCACCGCTGCTTTATTCATATGGCCAATAACAATCTCATTCTCTTCTTCTTCGATGAGAAGCTCCATTTTATCAAAGTACTCTTCAAACAACTTTCCAGCTTCTTCATTCAATTTATAGATGACTGTGTTCTGCAGTAAGAAAGTAAGATATCAGTTCGATGTATGAATTAGTTTGGTTTAGGTTTGGACATACAACTTGTATGCCCAGACCTAAACTTATATGTACAGATGCAGCATTGAACCCAACCTACAATGTATAAAATGATGAGGTTTTGGTTTCAAATTATTTTATTTTAATGATTTACCTCTAGGTAGCTGTTGTGTGCTTTGTACACATTCTTGAATAATTCTCCAAGGCCCTGGTCTTCTGGCACCTTCGGCCCAATGTCACCAAACTTTGTTCTCTTCCTAAAGGCTAAGCAGACCAGATGCCTATCTAATAAGCCATCAGGCTCTCCCTTTTGCAGCCGCCTCCGCATCAGCTCAGGTTGGATAAAACCTACAATTAGCATGTACATAATTGTAGGTGACAAATTTTCGAAATCTAACCTAAGTCAATAGCAGCCTAGTCAGTCTACTTTGTCTAGTTCTGGTCTAAAGCTATACAAATTATTTAAAAAGAGATTTTCGTTTCAGGAAGAGAAGTATCATGATTAATCAAAGATTTTGGGCAAAATTTACCAATGGTAAGGAGTCATAATTTGAGCAATGCCATTATTTCCAAAGTATATACATGTACGTGTACACCTACGCAAATTTGTTTGTGAAGTTGTTTTCTTAATTATACAATGTAAGTACAGAAATAGACGTGGGCTGCTATACTAGGAGTGCAATGAAGTATCTAACAATGGCACTTTAGTCAATCCTCTTCCATGTTCATGTTAGTTAGTTAGTTAGTTAGTTTAGTTTCATTATTATGCACTGACGATAGAATTGATGGTAGGCCTATATGTACATATACATACTCTCTAGTCAATATTCACATAGTGTAGATGTAGACGTCGTAAATTTTCATAATTTAATGCATAGCCTGCCTAAGCACCATTACACAACTTAATTTTGTTTTGCTGCAAAGTTTTGTTGAAAGTATCTTTTTTATTTGCAAAGTAACATTTCAAAAAAATATTTTGTTTCAACTTTGTGATATTGTAACTGTAAAACTTTTTAAACTGTATAGCCATACCAAAATTGTGTGCAAAATTGTTTTCTATAGCAGGCCTATACATACCAAGGTAAAATTTTATAACTTCTTGAAACAAGGATCGTTTTCTCATTTCTAGCATACATGTACATGTAGTAGACATCTAGTAGTTGTAAAGCCTTTTAAAGACATGCTGTTACCAATTATGTACATACATTTTTGTATGAATAGCCTCTCACAGCGTTATATTGTGAGGTGGATTGTGTAGTATGTGCATCCATGTTTACACCATATAAATTTATACTACATGCTCGTTAACGTTAACTATAACTTACCAGTGTAATTAATCCTTGTCCGATCTATTTGTCGTAAACCACTTTTATTATTCCGACTCCACCCATGGCCATTAAATAAGGAAAGCCAAAGTTGCCGATCCATAACTTCTGGCTTGTAATGATTATCCAGTAATTCGAAGAGCCTCTCGATTTCATCAATAATGTTAAGATAAACTCCATCATTTGCTATCATTTGGTCAAGCAACTTGGGCATTGTTATTGACTCGTTGCTTGACCAAAGTCTTGGCTTTGTCTTTTCTTGAAGCTGTGATGTCCGTGAAGCATTCAATAGATCTGTCTCTGTTTCTGTTTCTATGTGATGGTCTACGTAGAGCAGACCATCTGTTATTGCATCTGAGGCAATAGTCTTTCTGCTACCTGCAAATAATGAGTATACAGAAATTTTTCAATTTGATGCTTCTAAATTGCAATTCGGTCCACACAAGGAAGCTATAATTATGATGACAGTTTAAAGCTGAGGGCAAGGTGGTAAAGATTAGCATTAGCCAATAAAGAATGTAATCATTATCGATTTTTTGACATTCTGAACTAACAGGTACAATACCATACACATCCAAAAGAATACGCCGTAAAAATAGCATGGAGTTCCCAACATTTAATTTTCAATAACAAATATTCAATATTTTGCCAGATTTTAATAAGTAATTACCTGTAGTAGCTGCCACAACTGTCCAGAGAATGTTAGGTGCTTTGAATGCAATTTCCCTATGAGTGTGAGCCTCACTGATACCCATCATACCACTAACTACTGAAATTGCTGGCAGGAAGACCATCTCCAAGGATGTCGATGTTTGCAGGGCAACCTTTTTCAGCAGATCTTTAAATTGAGAGTCATGTAGAACATCATCAAGAGTCTCATTATCTGTCAATTGTTCTAAATGTTTTCTATAGTTCAAGCTTTTGGACTGACTTTCCATTCTGTAACAAATTTACAATAAAGATAAGTTCCAATGTACACAATTTTGATGTATGCCTATATATAATTATACATAGCCTACATATTCTATATAAGTGTACACCTAAGCAGTACACTGTATGCAAATTGAGTATATACATATATTGCATATATACATTGTATATATGGGTGTGTGTATGTGCGAGGATGGCATGTGTGTGTATTATATACAATGCCTTAAGTGACAAAATTTTCCAAAAATGACACACTTTTAGATGGTCTAATGAAACTGTTAGTTATAATTAGATCTTTTCTAATTTTGCTATTTTTTATTTGGCAAACTGCCTTAACTACAATTGTAGTCTTTGCAGAAGGGGAAATGCCCTGAAATGACTGTACTGTAGGTTAGTTATGAAATAATATGAACTAATTACGCAAGTTGGCAGAATGACAGTCAACAACATAAAATAATTGGCTTGCTGTAGGTTGACGAGAACTTTAGAAACATGTTGGAAAGTTAGCTAATAAGAAGTTTATAACAGCTATTCACAGAAAATGATGCTAAGTGCACATAGGACATGCTGTGATGAGAGAAAGCCTATATAAACATATAAAACCATTTTCATATTTTACGAAGCAGAACTTTTAAAAAAGATTTTTTTCTAATACTTATGATATATGTCTACTTACTTGGTATGTCTGTAGTAGGATGAAGTTGATGGTTGAGAACTGTTCACTGTTTAGAGAAAGGTGACTGTGGAGGTATTTATATGCTGCTTGTGGTCAGAAAGGATTAGTAGCACAATACATTGATAACATAGGCTTACTAATTATGCATCTGTGTTGGTGTGGTTTATTCTTCCAGATAATCCGACAGACATTTGAAAGAAGTCATTATTTTTTGATTGGCTTACATTCTATGATAAGTGTATTATCCTAGAGGACCTCAGGTTAGGGTGAACTCACAGACTAGCTAACCTAGTTATTATCTAATTCTAATTCCTACACCACTGTGTTACAATTCAAAGGGAAAACAAACAGGGTGTTTATAATTCATGGGAAGTAGACAATATTTCAACAGACTGAGTTGTAAAGTTATAATTTAAAGTTGCTTGGGTATTCCAGCAAAAGTGAGAGCCTGCCCACAACAGGCAAAAGGGCAAGGTAAATCTAAAATAACCTATAATGGTTCAGGTAGAAATACCAGTACAGTTGCCATGTAGGCCTACATGTGATGCATTGATTTTTGACCGTCATCAGCTTAATAGTTTTGGATGTAGTAAACAGTAGAAATTCTGTAAACCAGGAGGCTGTCCCGTTGAAACTTGTCTTCCCTCAAAGGCAGAAAAGATTAGAGTAAAATCCTTCCTTCTCACACAAAGCAATGTTAGAGTAGATAACATGTATTCATTCTGTTACAGTCACCCCATCACCCATTTGACTGCTTGCCCATAACAGTCCATAACTTTACTATGCTCATGTGCTACAGGTATGTTATTATACTATGTATGTGTTTCAATGTAACTGATTATGCTAAATATTATACCTTTCTCTCTCGGACACTACTACTACCAATATAGATCGGATGATTCGTTTGATGAAGTATACAAATAATATCTGATGGTTGAATATACAATATAATTATAATTTTAAAAACTATAATGACTAATAACAATAAAATTCTATTTAATCAGTTAGTAGGTTAGACGTAGTGGAATATTATGAAGTTGGGAAAATGATGATATTACATCATGCAAATCAGGAAAATCCAATTAACTAAGACATATTATACTACTACGTGTACTTTTTCATTATAAAAGGACTAAATGCATTCTATATGAATTTTTGACTGTTAAAAAATTCAGTTAGAAACAAGACGTCCCGAAAACTTTCATTTGGAAAAACAATTTGGAAACCCTAAACACCAGCTTTCAAAATAATTTTGTTTTTCCTACTACTAACTTCTAGAACGCTAACTAAAAATAATTAGTTTTCTGTGAGTTGTGTTCTTCTAAATGTAATCTACACAGTTTCGTAACGGGCGTGTTGGCTAGTATAATAATGTTATAATACAATGTAGGCCTACATGTATGCAGATATACACTGTACAATAGAATTATGTAAAATATTAGCATTTTCTCTTTTCGGATACCACAGCCAAAAATATAGATTGGCTGATTAGTATGATGGAGTGTACAAATACAATGCAATGTAGACAAATCTAAGACTTTATAAGTATTATAAATTATATCTATAAAATTCATGTTTATAGAATTGTAAATGGACCTGTACATGAGCATAGTAAAGTTATGGACTGTTAAGGGCAAGCAGTCAAATGGGTGATGGGGTGACTGTAACAGAATGAATACATGTTATCTACTCTAACATTGCTTTGTGTGAGAGGGAAGAATTTTACTCTAATCTTTTCTGCCTTTGTGGAAAATGTAAACAATGACAACCAACAATTTTACTAATAACACCCTTATACTGTTTATCCAAGGTATTAGCAAATTCACACCTCTGATAAAGGAGATTGGTATAATAGCCCTCATGTCACTCAGTTTCATCTAGATGTAAAACAGTAAAGCATATATCATAGTCCAATATGTAGAATTGTACTCTATGAGTACATACTGACAGGTTTATTTACATGTACACAGAGTGTAGAATTATAATAGCAATGTTATTCATTTATCTATTTATAGAGAAAGTGTATAATATCCAATGTACATATAACTAGTGGATAGAAAATCTTGAGACAACAATCAAATTACATAAGAATAATCCAATTGAATCATCAAACTTTTGCACTTGCTAGTATATAAACACCAGCAGCAAAGGCTCTAGAATCAATTGCTCTAGAGGTGCTTCAAATGAACCAACATGCCTGCTCTTGAATTACCAACAGTTTTGCTACCTGCCGTCAGTTTTGCAATGCATCATTATCCACCAACGACGCCAACGAGGTTCCAGAAAATTACAGACTTCATGGTTTCTTACTGCTTACAAAACCCGACTCATTACACGGATTGCAACAGGTCAAAAGTAAGTTTTATTTCTTCAACCTTTGTTAATGATATTTACTTATAAATATTATATACAATGTACATTGGAAGTGCTTGCTAAAACAGGCAGTTAGAAATGGATGGCTTACTTACACTCAATTCATCTAGTAACTCCCTTTACCTTGCAAGAGCATTAGAATAATTAGATAAAGAGGTATTTCAAAAGCAGCACTCAGTTGAAAACTGTATGCATAGATACATACAGCTAGAAATGAAAGCTTATTTTTTATTTATTCCTAATATTTTGACACTTCAGAGTATCATCATCAGAGGATAAATGAAGTTATGGAAATTATGGGCTACTTTATATAATAGAGGTACACTGTCCATCAAAGGCAAAAGCTAAGGGAGTGGATTAGGTTAAGAGTTAAGCTACAATATTATTTACACAATAGAGTTACAAGATGAATGGATTAAAGTTATACTTCAAAGGCTAAATGTTTAAGATTCAAACTATTGCTAATAAATATTCAATTAATTATAGGTATAATAATTTTGCATTAATATTTGGTTAGTGTTGTTTAAGTTAGTTGCAAAATAGTTTTAGAGGGTAAGATCGTCCTTGTATGTTTAATTTTGGTTTATGCTGTCTAATATGTAGTGGCTCTACTATTTATAACTAATTGAATGGTGTTACAATGATAACGTTGAATAGGATAATCTAGTACAATACAATGAGCCTCTATTGCCACATGTACATTTACATTGTACACTATCTACTTTGCAGCTTGGATTATATTAATAATATATATTATACATGTATGCCTTGTTTACTTAAAATCAGTCAAGTTAAGCAGACTGTGACTTAATTTCCAGTGATATGAACACTTAAATATGAATATAATACACTTTAAATTTATCCTTCAGTCTTGGGATTGCATTGAAATAAGGTTTCAACCTCATTTTCTTAAACAACTGTAATACACAATATGTCTGCCACAATATGCCTGCCACAATATGCCTGACACAATATGTCTGCCACAATATGTCTACCACAATATGTCTGCCACAATATGTCTGAACTGCATAGGCCAAAGTACACTTGAAAATGGTGAATATGTGCATTGCAAAGCTGTAGGCTACCACTTTAAAACAGACCTTTCCGCTAACATGTTTTCCAAATGTACCATTTTCAACTGACACTACTACTTGAAAAAGTTCGCTTTCGAGCGTATGATTGCCAAAGGTCTTTCAATATTGTCCAATAATATGCAACTGTATTCTCTACAACGAATTTTTTCTGACAGGTATGCGGTGATGGCAAAAGTGTGGCGATAGATGTGAAACTAAGAAATGACATCAAAAGACTTTGCACAGCTCTAGTTGAATCAAACAGTGTTTGGCTAGAGCTGACTTCATTTGAACAGGTGTTTAATATTTCGGCCGGAGTGATGCCTGTTGTTCTGATACCATACCAAACAAAGTGCTGCTTGTGTGATGGTGACCTAAAGGTTGACTCAAGACCGTCAACAATTTCAGTCTACACCCTGGAAGGCACTAAAGTAGGACATTCCTATCACAAGAAGTGTTCCAGATGTTCGCTCTTAGTCTACCACTCATATCGGAAATTTCAAGCTGGCAAACGAGTATTCAACCCTGAAGCAACATCAACAGCTCACACGTATTTCATGATCTCTAGTAAAACTGTGTTCACAACAAGCTTAGTTAAGCTGTACTCAGCCCAGATTGAGATGTCACACACTGGTTTTTCCAGTCTATCCGATCAGTATTTGGCTCTTACTGGGGACTTCATAGAAGTACAACGAATTGAGGAAATGTATTTCCTCCATAAACTGTTAAATACATACTCCTCGCACAATGAACTTATAGAAGTTAGTAATGATGACAGCTGCCGAAAGGACATTGAAAGTCTCTGCAAGCATGTGATAGACACCATGATCTCTCTGACTAATCTAGCTGAGGGGCATGAATGCTCAGTTCCTGGGTGTAAGGAAGGGTTCATTGTGGCAGATGGAGTAGAGAAGGTAAGGTTTATAACATTTATTCTATATATACTTGTTACAACTAATTAGTTTCTTGGTTGATTCTTTTACAAAGTATTATTCCAAAATTAACCTATTTTAGAAAAGTTTAATCAACTTTAGATTGCTAAGATGTATTAGGCTATATGTAGGCGTACAGATTGTTTATTGTTAAGTGGTTATGGTTCATCAGAGGTTAGAAATGCTAACACGCTACATGTAAATCTTCAAAATAGACTCACAGCAACTCAAAACAAATACAATACCAACCCTGGTGATAGTAGAACAAAGTCACAAAGGGTGTTATATAAGTACGTATTGAATTATTTCCAGCATTATTATATTTTCTCAAAAAAAACTGCTGTAAAAGTTCAGTAAACAAAACTTTGTGAAATTGTATTCGGATGTACTATAATCAGGAAATATATCTCATTTTAGATTCATAGAAAAGTTTGCGCTGCTCCCAGATCAGCTTTTCAGTTGTCAAAGGAAATGGCGAGAACGGTAAGTATGTGCCCAGAGACACCAGTGCTGGGAAATCAATCTATGTCTGGAAGCAAGTACTGCCTAGCACACAGCTACTTGGACGAAGCAGAGCCAGCCATAAAGAAGCAGCGCATAGTGATCACATTAAAGGTGTCTGACAAATGTGTCACAACAAGAGTGGCGGAGCTTGCAGGGGAAATTCCAGATAACACTGATGAGACAGTTCATCTGGGATGCAAAAAGAAAGAAAATGTCCCCAGATTCTATGACAGAACGGCAGGACTAATGGCTCTGGTAAAACCATGTGGGATAGTTGTCAGCATAGCTGAGTTGCTGTCATGCGAATCACCCTCGCAATTGTTTACACAGCTATTACAGTTGGAATGTGACAGTGACACTCAGTTTAATTGTTTAGCTTATGACCGCGCATGTGAGTTCCAACCTTTTCTCAAAAACCTCGGGAAAAGGGGAAATCAAGGGGCCCAACTATTACTGAAAAAAAAATATGTAGTCGATCGCTTTCATATTAATGGTCACACCACTCCTTCCTGTGACATCAACTCACCACTATGCCAATTTCACCCTGACTTAGAGGCAAATAAAGAGTTGAATGGTCTAAACACTGAATGTGCAGAGCAGTGTTTTTCATGGCTAACCAAATTCAAATACACATTAAAATATATGACGCAGTTTCGCTTTAAATATTTTGCTTATTGTATAGTGATGGCACACAATGATTTTATATTAGCTAAGCAGCGCAAGAGAAGTAAGTAATCACATGTAGCTGTCCTGCATATGCATTGAATTAGTGTTTTATTGGTCAGATAATTTTGCATTCTTTATTTGCACCAAGTATATCATTTACTATGTTAGACCCATTATCATAGACCTACATGTATCATTATACCATTATTATGTACACTTATATTGCATTATTATCTGATTGTGATTCTACTTTACCTACAATGTGCATCTACATGTACATTACATGTTCACTGCCGTCTTTCATTTACCACTGGGACCCATACGTAATAAAATATATGTCATTGTGTATGAGAAACCAACCAATTGCAGCATTTCGTTGTTAATATTAGATAAGACCACTATGTATCTTATTATTATCATGCATAGGCTAGGACTGGTATAAATAATATTAAATTGTACAATAAAACTAACAAAGCGTATGAATTATCATTAATTGCATGGCCGTAACTATCTAGGCGGCTCAGGCGGCCCTAGCCGCCTGAACTTTTTGTTAAAAGAAGAAAAAGTTAAGCTAATATCGGAAGGCATAGATACCGTGCCCCACATGAAATAAACATACTCTAATGAAAATGATGCTACTATGTGTATAATTATATTGATGGCACTGCTGGTTTGATAGCGTAATTGGTAGCGTGCTTGGTCTTCATGCATAGAGACACGAGTTCGAATCCCACTGTAGGACAATCTTTTTTCATTTTAGTAATTCACTCAATTTGTTAGCTATACAGTGACAATACTAATCTCATCTGTAAGATATGATCACTGCATCTGTAATTCTGTATTCAACAATAGGAAATGCCCTAAGATTGCATGCACAGTGTTCCCACCCATCTCATTTGTTCTCCATCTCTACCCATCAACTAAATTTGCACTATTCCCCCTCTTATTAATGTGTGTACATTTTTAGGCCTAAGTCATGTAATGATGTAAAGGACTACAATAGTATACGTCATGGCCAAGCCAAACAGGAAAGCACTATTTTGCAGTATACTAATTTGAAGTTTACTATTTGCAGATTACTATGCAACATTTTGTACTTTTGTACCATCACATATAGCTCAAATATGCATCAAAATGGCCGTTTTTGAGTGAATTTTCAAAAACTTTCTTGTGGGAGGTGGCCCACCCTCCTTCTTCCCCCATCCCGCACGCACCCTCCCCACACCGCTACTGTTAGCCAGTCCAATTTTGGCCGCCTCAACCTTTTCAGGAAAGTTACCCCCCTGAATTGGTAGCTATAATGTTAATGTACACGCAATAGTTCATGCATTTACATCAGTAAGCTTTGAGTTTTTCACAGAGTTTTAATAATACACAGATCAAGAAGACAAACTCTCCATCTAGAAGTTATCTGGAAAACCCTAGTTACATTAACAACATGGCACAGCGATAATAATGTCATAGAACGTTCCTTAGATTTGGCAGTTAGTGCTGAAATAGGCTTCTTAAAACTTTCAATTCATTTCTACAGGTCCATTCCACCTGTAGCTATATGTCATAAGGAATTTTTTCAGTTCTATGGGAAGTTTTTAAATAGACTTTCTTCACTTCTACGGGTGAATCACACCTGCAGTAGCTATTAATATGTTATAATGCATTTCTTCAGTTCTACAGGTAGTTTTCAAATAGACTTTCTTCAGTTCTACGGGTGAATCACATCTGTAGCTATATGTTATAATGCGTTTCTTCAGTTCTTCACTTCTACGGATAGGTTTTCAAATAAACTTTCTTCAGTTCTACGGGTGAATCACACCTGTAGCTATATGTTATAATGCGTTTCTTCAGTTCTTCAGTTCTACAGGTAGTTTTCAAATAAACTTTCTTCAGTTCTACGGGTGAATCACATCTGTAGCTATATGTTATAATGCGTTTCTTCAGTTCTTCAGTTCTACAGGTAGTTTTCAAATAAACTTTCTTCAGTTCTACGGGTGAATCACATCTGTAGCTATATGTTATAATGCGTTTCTTCAGTTCTTCACTTCTACGGATAGGTTTTCAAATAAACTTTCTTCAGTTCTACGGGTGAATCACACCTGTAGCTATATGTTATAATGCGTTTCTTCAGTTCTTCAGTTCTACGGATAGGTTTTCAAATAAACTTTCTTCAGTTCTACGGGTGAATCACACCTGTAGCTATATGTTATAATGCGTTTCTTCAGTTCTTCAGTTCTACAGGTAGTTTTCAAATAAACTTTCTTCAGTTCTACGGGTGAATCACATCTGTAGCTATATGTTATAATGCGTTTCTTCAGTTCTTCAGTTCTACAGGTAGTTTTCAAATAAACTTTCTTCAGTTCTACGGGTGAATCACATCTGTAGCTGTATGTTATAATGCGTTTCTTCAGTTCTTCAGTTCTACAGGTAGTTTTCAAATAAACTTTCTTCAGTTCTACGGGTGAATCACATCTGTAGCTATATGTTATAATGCGTTTCTTCAGTTCTTCACTTCTACGGGTAGTTTTCAAATAAACTTTCTTCAGTTCTACGGGTGAATCACATCTGTAGCTATATGTTATAATGCGTTTCTTCAGTTCTTCACTTCTACGGATAGGTTTTAAATAAACTTTCTTCAGTTCTACGGGTGAATCACACCTGTAGCTATATGTTATAATGCGTTTCTTCAGTTCTTCACTTCTACGGATAGGTTTTAAATAAACTTTCTTCAGTTCTACGGGTGAATCACACCTGTAGCTATATGTTATAATGCGTTTCTTCAGTTCTTCACTTCTACGGATAGGTTTTAAATAAACTTTCTTCAGTTCTACGGGTGAATCACACCTGTAGCTATATGTTATAATGCGTTTCTTCAGTTCTTCACTTCTACGGATAAGTTTTAAATAAACTTTCTTCAGTTCTACGGGTGAATCACATCTGTAGCTATATGTTATAATGCGTTTCTTCAGTTCTTCACTTCTACGGGTAGTTTTCAAATAAACTTTCTTCAGTTCTACGGGTGAATCACACCTGTAGCTATATGTTATAATGCGTTTCTTCAGTTCTTCACTTCTACGGATAGGTTTTAAATAAACTTTCTTCAGTTCTACGGGTGAATCACACCTGTAGCTATATGTTATAATGCGTTTCTTCAGTTCTTCACTTCTACGGATAGGTTTTAAATAAACTTTCTTCAGTTCTACGGGTGAATCACACCTGTAGCTATATGTTATAATGCGTTTCTTCAGTTCTTCACTTCTACGGATAGGTTTTAAATAAACTTTCTTCAGTTCTACGGGTGAATCACATCTGTAGCTATATGTTATAATGCGTTTCTTCAGTTCTTCAGTTCTACAGGTAGTTTTCAAATAAACTTTCTTCAGTTCTACGGGTGAATCACATCTGTAGCTATATGTTATAATGCGTTTCTTCAGTTCTTCACTTCTACGGATAGGTTGAACTGAATAAATCAGGATTTCGGATTCTACACGTTTCACACTTTAAACTGTTGAACTGAAGATTTCTACGCATGAACAGTTTTCAAGTTTTCAACTGTTGAACTGAATAAATCAGGATTTCGGATTCTACACGTTTCACACTTTAAACTGTTGAACTGAAGATTTCTACGCATGAACAGTTTTCAAGTTTTCAACTGTTGAACTGAATAAATCAGGATTTCGGATTCTACACGTTTCACACTTTAAACTGTTGAACTGAAGATTTCTACGCATGAACAGTTTTCAAGTTTTCAACTGTAGTTCAGATTCTACAGATTTCACACTTTAAACTGTAGAACTGAAGATTTCTTCAGGTTGAAGTTATATGGACTGAAAATGTGCAAAATGTACAAAGTTGCGCCTAACTGATAATTTCATACTCTTCACATTCAATTACATGAGTGCTATTAGTACAGTACCACAAATATTTCTCTTACATAAATCCAGATGATGTTAATGGGTAAAGTGAATGTAAATGTAGATTGCTATTTATGTCATTTGGTTATGCATTGTAAATGGAATGATCTCTATGGTCACCTAAATATAATTGTTGGAAAGTTTGCAGACCAAATCTCACAGCACCCTGCAGGCTAAAGAAATAGCGCCGCTGACCCCAATTTGATATATGGACACCATCAGTATCCATATATCTCACTAGACGTCTGTCAAGAAAGTAAAACTTCTTGGAGTCAGAAGCACGTACTGTATCTGCGAGCACCAGATTGAATTGGCGAGCTAGCTCATGAAAGCCTTGCGGCACTCGGCGGGATCCTTCTCTCCTCATGACCACCGAGGTAAACACTATAACTGTTGCTGTGCCCTCAAGTCTTTGCAACAACCTCTTTGCAGCTTCGATAGGGTTGACTTTTCCTATATCGTTGCCTCCACAGCACACAACTATGATGTCCATGTAGTTTTTTGGGATCTGAAACATTGGAACAAACATTCATCTCCAGTGTGTTGAATTTAAAGAAAAACATTATGGATTGCTAACATGGAGTGGAGTAGATTTTCGAAACACATGCATCAAAACACAACATTGTTTGAAAGCGGAACTCACAGGACAAGTTGTTACGCGTGCACCAGGTTGACTTATTAGATTCACATGTGGAGTGTTCTCCAATTGGAAAGCGTATCCATTTTTCTAAAATTAATAACAAAACCAATACATCCTTCAACATCGACATTTACAGTACAAGCATGTTCATACAAATTGTGATAGTAAGCTATAATATGCTTTGATCATGGTTTCAGATGGCAATACGACCTCTTGGCTCCCAATAGGTGCCAAAGTGAATTTACATTGTAAAGGCTACCAATACATGGTTAAAGATTTACTCCACATAGTTCAATAATATCAAAAATAAATAGTGGCTACATGCAAAAGAATTACACTGAATGCCATGAACATGACTGTTTATAGTGTTATTTACCTTGATATAGGAAGCAAGTCTTCTTACATAACTGTCTCCAACTATTGCAATTTTCATTATTTTAAGCTGTATAGTTTGTACTGTAGATCTTCAAGAATTCAAATTGGTGACACTAGCTAAGCAAAATACCAAACAGTATTAATTAACTTGCATTAAGCATTAATACGAATATATTTCTTCGCTTGTCCAACAGAGTTGTACCCTAATCGGTAACACAATAGACTAATAGTTTGCACCTCAAACAAAGTAATTAAATTAATTTAAAGCTGCATCCTATACGTTGACCAAAATTAATAAAAAAACAACTGGAATTTAACAAAAAAAACTTGCAGCATCGATTTATCACATGTTCATGGTGTCATAATGCAATGTTTTATGCTCCAACCTTCAATCCGAGAAAAAATTTTCAACTTTACACACTGCAAGTTATACTTGAGACATTTACTACTACATTTAGAAAATAGAAACATGATATGTACCTTTCTATTTGGCTAACTTTCTTCTGGTTTGACTCTACACGATAAACACACCCAGACTAAAATTTGTCAGAACAGGCTGTACCTTTATATAGGCAGGTAAATATAATTCAATGAGATGTAATGGAATGTTTAGTCCTAGTTTACAGAGATATTGTAGCTGAAATCTTTGGTTAGCTATGATACCTGTTGTACTTTGCCATCTAAGCAAACACAGAAGGTAATAATTATAGGCTCCCATCTCACCATATCCAACAAAAGTAGTGGAGTCAATCAAGGACATTTGAAGAGTTAGAAGATAATCTAGAGTCTAGACACCAAACCTTCTGAACACTTTGTTTGAAGTATTACAAAGCATAGATTATGAAGATTTGTACTTAGACTTGGTGCTTAGTGATTATTGAAGTCCCATGAAATGTTCAGCTTTTCCACAACACTGAAATAGTTCAACAATTTGAGGAGTTTTAGCAAGGTAGGATTGGTGTGTTACTATTCCAAGTTAGCCTCACAAAAATTAGACTTCCAACTACCTAAACTAACTAGATAATTCACTCCAAATAGTTAATGAAGTTTTTTTACTCTCAGAACCAGAGGATGCTCTGCAGCAAATTAAATATCAACATACATTAGAATGACTCCAACATTCAGATGTGTTGCCTTATTCAACTTGATAAAACATGATAGATAGATAATCAAGGACAACATCCTTTGGTGTCTCTGCCATACCTACAATATATTGTGGTTTAGCACTAGTCACTCTGGTTTTGCAGCAATAACGCAAGTTGCCTGCAAGGACATAGGTTCCGCCAATGACCTGGAGGGGAGGTTTTTTGTCCCGGAAAATGTTTTCACTCTGTGCCATATCGAACTATAATGATATCCAGCTCTAGTAGCTGTGGTGGCCCCTCGGCTCGCTCTGCCACTGGGCAGCCGCGTTAAAGAACTGTGTTTGGCCTCACGGATATTATTATTATTATTCATTAATTGATAGCATCACTTCCTCCAGATTATTCTGAGCAGAGTCTCGATGCTTTCTGAGAAACTGATGTCTTTAAAGTGAAAGTATGGTACTGGACTTTGGGTGCATCATTCATAGATATAGCATGTATCATGCTGGTCATTGCTTCAGGTCTGGCTAGTTACACTAATTCCTTAGACAAGGAGACATCAGTTTGAGCTAGGCAACCAACAAAAGTCAAAGAACTCCTACATTGTATATATAGAAATAATATTACTGCTATTGCATCTGGTTTAATTGTCACACACATAGATGTACATGTAAGTAATGTTAATGTACATGTATAATAAGGAAGCACCAAATTTGAAGAGAATAGCTTGAACAATAGCTACAGTAATGTTATGTTGCTTGTCTGTAAAAAGTACATGTAGACAAGATACTGAAGCTATCACTTGTGTGTATTGCCCTTGGCCCTAAATCAAATGCCAGCACAATTATACACTAGCAAAAATATGAAACTAAATGTTTATGCACTTTGTACGATATTGAAATGTTTGACTTGGCCACTGTTAGTTTCTGATTGTAAAAATTTTAAATAGCTGACCAGCAGGTTGAATATGCAATACATGTCCTGTACATGCACATGTATTGCTAACTGTGAGCGGTTGAGACCGGCCCTGTTTCTAGGTCTGAGCTTGTATACACAATTTCTGACTGCACTAGCTGTACATGTACAATAAATTACTGTAGACCGAGAGACTCTAATACACGCAAGTTTCTATTAATAATTAATAGAGAAAGTTCTACATGTAGCTGTACTTATTCAGTTCATGTCGCTATGATGAAATTTAACTGTCTCTCTTTGTATAGGCTAATGTGTAAATTCAAACCACAGCAACTTTCTCTAAAATGGGTAGCAAAATTTTGTTATGATGACTTTATGCTTGTTTCTCTAAAAGATTTTAAATCTTTAACTCCTGCACTATGATTATAGTACCATATTTAAAGTGTGATACTGAACAGCTTGGCCTGCAACACACGTATTGTACATGTACTACAAATATAATATTATACTTTAATTGTCTTGCCCACCAAACTCAAATGATTGAGACTGCCAGTAACTCTATGTGATGAATGTTATAGGTACATGTAGCATTATCGTTCACAAAAAGTTTTCACAATAATAGTAACTCAATTGTGGAAAATACATGTATTTGTGGCAGAATTTTGTTGTTGTAAATTAACAGAATTTGTGACATGCATGCAATCATGTACTTTGCTATAGATGTGGATGTTCCTGCTATATGCAGTACTTCTAGCACGGCTGGCATACGAGCATTATTGATACAAGAATCTGCAAAATCTGCAAAAAGGGCAGCTCAGACACATTTTATGGTAGGATGCCTTTATAATGAAGTATGCAGCTAAAGAGTGGCAAATGTAGTGATGGACTGTTGCCATAGTCACAAGATGACTTCATTCCACGCGAACAGAGAGAAAATAGTAAGATGAAGTCAACTTACAGGTTCAACCTCCTCATGCTTTGCAGAAAAAAAAAACCTTCAGCTCACTATATAGGCCTACATGTATTTTGGTGCACTGAGTAAGCTAACATGAACAAACAGTTAATCTAAATCGCTGATGACTGGAACTCAATATTATTAGGTTCTGTATAGGATGTTGAACATTACATGTACATGTATGTGCAATGTCTCACTGTTACAGGGTTTATGTCTATGTTCAATGCAGCCCCTCTTAGGTTTGTTGAGTTTGTGCTACTATAAGCAGAGTTGTGTCCTCTTGCCCAAACTTGACCAGCTAACACTATTCAATGCTGCTTAGAACACAGTTTTATTAATAAAGCTCAACTGTTTGCTTTATGACTTATATGAAATTTATTGTATTGTGGCCTGCTGTTCTAAATATAGCCTGTAGTGGAAAAGCATGGAATATGCATGTAAGGTTTTATGTACTTGCTGGTACAGATCTAGGGTAGTGAGATGCTGGTTCCTATGAAACCATAACAGCAATTCAAGCTGCAATACCAGGACCACAACTACATGTAATCTTATCCAAAGAATTGTTTGCTGATAAAACATTGACAGGACTCAACAATGTGATATCATGCGTTACACATGGTTGTTAAATTAAGTGATTAAGCAGAGTTGCAAACTGAATGATCTGTTATATTTTAGCAAACAATACAGAAAAATTTAAATTGTAATAGAAAATGCCTGCCCCAATGATGTAATGAAAAGGCAAAGTTTGACTAAAATTTACATAATCCCAACAGTATTTTAGTATTACAATGTAGTATATTCATATTGTTTTAAAAAAATTACAAATGGGAGTTATATAAAGAAGTATTAACAAAACAATGACAATAAATGTAAAATGGCTGATTGAAAATGTATCAGTCAGTATACTACTTGATTAAAACATAAATCTAGTACAGATTAGTCCGTTGCAGTATGCTAATTCAATAACAGACTAATAAATTGGCAATGGAAAAATCTTCTAGGCCATGAAATGTAAAAAAAATTGAAATACTAAATGTTGCTAATACATGTATGTTGATAAATATGCATGAACCAGTCAAGCTTTGTAGTATGGCTATACTAGTTTCTTGATCCTGGCCTTTTCATCTACATGTAGAAAGATGTAGCAGATCCCACTGGAGCCAAGCTGGTTGGCATCAATCCAGCAAAGTTTCTACTCTTAGTCTAAAGTTTGCTTACCAGTCCACATACACTGGTCACTGCAAACAGACAAGAAAACAGTATTACATTGTACTAAACACATGTCCAACCACAACCAGGTGCTGTTGCAGAGCAACAGAAACTGCAGATATTTGTATTGGCAAAACTGAAAACAAAACTGCCTGCATTTTAAGGGCTGATCTGAATAGAATTGACAAAAGAGGAGAATATCTTGTTGAATGTTCAACTATGTCTGAGATAACCTAATCAAAAAACAACCACACCAAGTCATTGCCTGAAGAAATACATGTAGATCTCTATGAGCTACCATTTAGCAAACATGATTCTAGGCCATGTTTTCTTATTGTCATACTTGTTCAATTAAACTTACTAAGCAAATTAAAAGGTATTTTGCGATTTCTATGGCAACGACTTGGCAAGACACTGCTGCTACACGTTGACTTACCCTGCAATGAGGTCATGATTGCTATTTTATGTAGGGCGTGTATGTGTGGGTGTGCGTGGTTATTAAATAAATCCGATGTAAATAACCACTATTGATCACAATGGAAGTAGTGATGTGCTCCCTCTCTCCGTTGCTTTCTCTCGATAGACTAAATAGATAATTAGAAAATATTAACAAAGTAAAAACTGGATTTAATTATAGAATGATGTTTTATCTCGGTTCTACATGAAATATGATATTATCATAGCAGTCTGCCGGTTCGGAAATGACTGTCTTCACTTTGGTCTGATCAAACACCTCCAACCGTCTCTATTTCTCGCCTTCACTTGCCAACTATATGCTTAGAATTATAATAATTATGCTCTCTCACACCCCATACACATAAAAATGTGGAGTGCACAATTTGTAGAGCAAATGAAAATATACATACAATGTACATGTTATAGCTTTCGATCTTGAACATAAAATATCAAGTGACTTACCTGTTCAATATTGTTCTGCCTACAGAAACAAATGCAATAGAGTGCAGCTAGTGATTCCAACTCAGGTTGATGATGCACTATTCATGAGACATGATCACCCCAATCTATCTCTCAGAAATGATATTATGTTGATGTTGCCTTATGCATCTGTACCTTCAACTGCCAATGCATCATACTATTTACATGTACATGTACATGCAGACACTAAAAAATTAAAAATATGATTTAGTTGCTTGCACAAGGTATAAGATCTACCTGTACATATTAAATCTGCAAAGTTCCAATAGTTAGAATACCTCATTGATGTACTGCACTTCAACATTAGGTTTAATATAAAGAATGGAAAAGAGACTACAGCATGTGTACCAACATTCTGTCAGATACCATAGAATTTGTGCATCTGGGCTAGCTAATGGCTATTGTAAAGAAAGCTTTTTAGCAGGATGTTTGGCAGCCAGTATTTAGTTACATTGTTTAGTCAGTATCTTACCTGCTTATGAAGCTAAGGAGGCATGCAGCATTGTTGAAGAGAGATGACTGGAACAGACCAGGTAATGCTACTAATAGTTACATGTAATATGCTCTGTTGAAGTGCCTAAAAGTATAAGAAATTTATTTAAAAAATGATAATAATGATATTCACCATGTTCTATCGAGAAAAAACAATCTGGTGACATGTTTAAATCGCATACATGTACATGACTAGCTCACTAAATTGCAATGTACACAGTGTTTTCCCACCTTAATGCTATATATGTTTACATCAAAGCCATCTAGTTAAAAGAAGTAATCAGAGATAAAATATTGTAACTGCTAAAGTCAGTTAGTATTTCAAAGAATACAACATTAACTTATAAGATGAGTCCACCAATCTCAAAGGAGTACAACAGAACAACTCCTATTATACTGCAATGTGTGTCTCTCATAAACAGCATTGGCCACACTTGACAGAGTTACGTTCTCTAAGTGTTCGTTCGCTTGGTGCTTGATGACATTGACACGGTAAGAATTGGGTTTAATCATAGAATGGCAGGAAATATAATACATATCCTTACAAATATTCTCCCACACCCCATACATGTACATGCATGTACATGTAGATGATAAAACTTGAAATTTGTGCAACAATTAGTTCAAGTTATACAATTGAGGAAATGCCAATGAATTTTATCCACAGATGAAATTTCGTGAATATCATGACATATAACTAATATGTACAGCAACTGCTTCAATAGCATGGGTAAATGTTTAGAAAAATGACTCTTCGTCTACATGTATCTACACGTACAATGTACATGAATATGCATACTTAATGTGTGTTTGTTCACAGATAGACTATTGGGGGTGTAGCTCTATAAAAATGAGAATAACAAGCAACTCAAATTGAAGCTCGACTCTTTCAAAAATTGACTTACCTGTTTAGGATTATTCTGTCTACAGTTCCAGATACAATAGCTTAATATAACTAGTAAGTCCAACCCAGAACCATTCTGCACTATTTATGAGATTAGATCACTCCAATCTCTATCTCAGAAATAATATGTTGGTGTTAGCGCATGCTTCTGTACCTTCAACCGCTCCCGTTTACAGCTGCTGTTGGAACAGCCACTATCAATGATAAAAAATCATGCATACATGCAGTCGATTTACGAAGGGTAGGATGTACTTATACATGCAAATGTTGAATCTATGCAGTTTCAACAAATCATATTCAGATTGAAAGTAATGCTTTATACGATACAATAGTATGTAGTGTCAAAATACTTGGAGCCTACAGTGTAACCGAGTGATCTACATGTAATTCATCCTTACAGAAATTTGCTTTTGTTTGATGTTTATCTTCTACTTCAGAAGCAATTCCGTTGAATGCTTTAACTAACTTTTTTTCCCGTTTACCTTATGTTGCAGTAGTAATGTTGAAGTAGTGATGAAAGTATCTCTTTTGTAGATCAGGTGCAAGCCAGTCATCGAAAACAAGTTTCCAACAGTGCCAGCCTCACACAGTGCCTGAATGTCGCCTGTTAACAGTAGTGAAAAGTAGATCTACATAAGAAAACAGGTAAAACAATGAGATATATAAAGTGACATAATGGTGATAATCATTTTAATAAGACACCCTAACTAAATAGGCAGGTAACGCACAGGATATTACAGTGATATTACAGATAAAATTAATCTAGACTATTGGTTGTGATTATTTTTAGTCACAAGAGTCTGTAAAATATTGAAAACTGTACATACTAAGTGCAATCGCTAGCAAAACAGAAATGTATTTCATATTCTAGGTTTTCACCTAACTATTTTTAATTTAAAACCGTCTATTATATGTCTATCATATTTTTCGTTTAATTTTAGGTGTTACTAGCTATGCCCACTCAGTCCCTGGTAGGTTTGACCTGTGGTAATTGGTACTATATTAATGCCAACATCTCGTTTGCAATGAAAGTAATCAGGACTATTGATTACTTGACATCACTGTTATTGTGCGACTGAGTAACGTCAATTGGCATCAGAACAGGGGTGGACAACTCCTACTAGTAAAATCAGATGCATTTGAAACATTTGTGGCTACCCTTTCGCCATCTAGCATCTCTTTAGATATTAGAATGTATGCTTATAGAGATAACAAGCAATGCCAACATAGTGAGTTTGTACAAAATCTCAAATGCTTAAAAATAATTTTAAACTCCATGTATCTCAAGACAACTACTGCATATTCCCTGTTCTACAGGATGCCTGTATAACATGTTTCTATTCAAATTCAAAAACACTCACTGTTTATGTTGTAGTGAAGAAAGCAAACTTCCTTACCTCACCAAGACATTTCCCAATAGACAACTTCCAATGGACACCTCCATAATGTAGCCTATTTCTTTCCAATAAACTGAACAAACCCTTCAATAGATAAAGAACCACTCTTCAATGAATCTAATCCCAGACAGAGGCAGCAAACATGTAGAAATGAATGACTATTACTAGCCATCATAAATTGGGATTACGCAAAATAGGTCAAAACTAATTTAATGTAGGCTGCCAAGAGCAGCTCCTAGTAGTAGATAGTATGCTCATTTTAAAAGAGCGGGAAACTACTTAGCTCAATACAAACCACGGAAAATTTAATCATTATGATCATTTACTTTACTTTGACAAATTTTGGAGATGTTGCAGTAACTGAAATCAACCTACTATTTCCCATAGATATCTTCTGTTGTAGTAAGAAGAATTAGTTTCCTCACATGTCTCGAAGATGCATAGAGGAGCTAGAGGCAGACTAGACTGCAATCAACTTTAACAGAACAACTTTCCATGTGGCACAAACTTTTTCCAATAGCCTCCAACTGACTCTGATGTTGCTTGTAGAGTGTTCAAGTTGCTGCACACCATACTGAAAAATAGAGTAACCGACAAAGATATTTCATATTACAAGCTATAAGCGGATGACTAGTGTAGATAGCTTCTACATTGTAGTTTTTCTTGTCATCGGCAGACTGATATCAGTCTGTAGGCCAAAGAAACTATCAAAATTTAAAATAAATTTAATTACGAGTAGGCCTACAACCATTGTATGCCTACTTCTACTTGTAGTTACTAGTTAAATTTACTGTAACAATGTGCCTAAAAAAGAAAACTCTATCAACTGGCAAATATGACTAAGATCCAACGTTTCTATATAACAGTAGCCTAAGTGGAACACATTCATCTACATAGCATTTACATTAACAGCTACAAAAACAACAATGAAAATTAATTCAAAATGAAACCAAGGTTGAAATTTTTAGTAGCATTTTCTCAAGGCAAATACCAGCTTAAGTTATTTGAACACCTAAATTAAAAGCTATCTAATAACGGTGTTTACAGTACTGGATGACTAACAACACATCAGCTAATAGAGAAGCTAAACAGTATCAGAAAGTATTAATATAGCACTCTCATTGGTAAAGCTGCTACCTGCGGAGGTAACAATGGCAGCTATATTGACAAGCCGGAAATACAGCACAGCACGATGAGGGGCCTAAATGTAGGCCGTGACCCAAGCCAGCCAAATATGTGCTGGCCGAGCCACTGGCTGTCTGGGGAAGGTAACACAACTTCAGAATAGGTAAATATTTAGACTGGTGTCTGCACTGATCACAACAGTTGCGTCCCGCATTTACGCATGGTGAATCACAGGCTAAAATAAAGTGCAGGTGAGGAAAACTCCCAATTTTTTTTCAAAATAATTTTCCTTGACATCGATGAGTAGAATGCATTCTTTGTGATAAATGTATTCTATGCATTCTATGCATAAAAAGTACTCTATGCATCGAAACCATAGAATACATAGAATGCATAGATTACAAGGAATGCATAGAGTGCATAGAATGCAACCTATGCATTCTATATATTCCATGCATAGAATGCATAGAATACATAGAAGACATACAGTTCTATGTATTCTATGCATAGAGTGCATTGATTGCATGGAACGCATTTTATGCATTCTATGTCTTCTATGTCTTCTATGTATTCTATGCATTCTATGCATAGAATGCATAGAATGCAATCTATGTATCTACGCATAGAATGCATAGGTTACATTGAATGCATAGAGTGCATAGAATGCATTTTATGTGATAAATGTATTCTATGCATAGAATGCAATCTATGTATTCTACGCATAGAATGCATAAAATACATTGATTACATACAATGCATTCTATGTATTCTATGCATCGGATGCATAGAACGCAATCTATGTATTCTATGCATAGAATGATGCATAGAATACATGGAAGATATTGAATTATAAGTATTCTATGCACATAATGCATTCTATGTTTTCTATGTATTCTATGCATAGAATGCATAGAATGCAATCTATGTATTCTATGCATAGAACGCATAGATTACATGGAATGCGTAGAGTGCATAGAATGTATTCTATGCATAGAACGCATAGATTACATGGAATGTATAGAGTGCATAGAATGCATTCTATGTGATCAATATATTCTATGCATATAATGCAATCTATGTATTCTATGAATAGAATGCATAAAATACGTTGATAACATACAATGCCTTCTATGTAATCAATGTATTCTATGTATTCTATGCATCGAATGCATAGAATGCAATCTATGTATTCTATGTGTTCTATGTATTTCATGCATAGAATGCAATCTATGTATTCTATGCATAGAACGCATAGATTACATGGAATGTATAGAGTGCATAGAATGCATTCTATGTATTCTATGCATTCTATGCATAAATGTACTCTATGCATCAAATGAATAGAGTAGAAGACATAGAATTATATGTATTCTATGCATAGAATGCATAGAATGCAATCTATCTATTCTATGCATAGAGTGCATAGATTGCACGGAATGCATTCTATGTCTTCTATGTATTCTATGCAAAGAATGTATAGAATGCATAGAATGCAGTCTATGTATTCTATCTATTCTAGGCATGAAATAAATAGAATACATAGAAGACATAGAACTATATGTATTCTGTGCATAGAATGCATAGAATGCAATCTATGTATTCTATGCATAGAACGCATAGATTACATGGAATGCATAGAGAGCATAGAATGTATTCTATGCATTCTATGCATAGATCACATAGAATGCATGGAATGCGCTGTATGCATCCTATGCATTCTATGCATTGAATACATATAATGCAAAGAATGCATTCTATGTATTCAATGTATTCCATGCATAGAATGCATAGAATACATAGACTGCATAGATTACATGGAATGCATAGATTACATACAATGCATTCTATGTATTCTATGTATTCTATGCATCGGATGCATAGAATGCAATCTATGTGTTCTATGCATAGAATGATGCATAGAATACATGGAAGATATAGAATTATAAGTATTCTATTCACATAATGCATTCTATGTCTTCTATCTATTCTATGCATAGAATGCATAGAATGCAATCTACGTATTCTATGCATAGAACGCATAGATTACATGAAATGCATAGAGTGCATAGAATGTATTCTATGCATAGAACACATAGATTACATGGAATGTATAGAGTGCATAGAATGCATTCTATGTGATCAATATATTCTATGCATAGAATGCAATCTATGTATGCTATGAATAGAATGCATAAAATACATTTATTACATACAATGCCTTCTATGTAATCAATGTATTCTATGTATTCTATGCATCGAATGCATAGAATGCAATCTATGTATTCTATGCATAGAGTGCATAGATTACATGTAACGCATTCTATGCATTCTATGTCTTCTATGTATTTCATGCATAGAATGCATAGAATGCAATCTATGTATTCTATGCATAGACTGCATAGATTACATGGGATGCATAGAGAGTGCATAGAATGCATTCTTTGTGATAAATGTATTCTATGCATTCTATGCATAAAAAGTACTCTATGCATCAACACCATAAAATACATAGAATGCATAGATCACAAGGAATGCATAGAGTGCATAGAATGCAGCCTATGCATTCTATATATTCCATGCATAGAATGCATAGAATACATAGAAGACATAGAGTTCTAAGTATTCTATGCATAGAGTGCATAGATTAAATGGAACGCATTTTATGCATTCTATGTCTTCTATGTCTTCTATGTATTCTATGTATTCTATGCATAGAATGCAATCTATGTATTCTATGCATAGAATGATGCATAGAATACATGGAAGATATAGAATTATAAGTATTCTATGCACATAATGCATTCTATGTCTTCTATGTATTCTATGCATAGAATGCATAGAATGCAATTTATGTATTCTATGTATAGAACGCATAGATTACATGGAATGCATAGAGTGCATAGAATGTACTCTATGCATAGAACGCATAGATTACATGGAATGTATAGAGTGCATAGAATGCATTCTATGTGATCAATGTATTCTATGCATAGAATGCAATCTATGTATTCTATGAATAGAATGCATAAAATACATTGATTACATACAATGCCTTCTATGTAATCAATGTATTCTATGTATTCTATGCATCCAATGCATAGAATGCAATCTATGTATTCTATGCATAGACTGCATAGATTACATGGAACGCATTCTATGCATTCTATGTCTTCTATGTCTTTTATGTATTTCATGCATAGAATGCATAGAATGCAATCTATGTATTCTATGCATAGAATGCATAAAATACGTTGATTACATACAATGCCTTCTATGTATTCAATGTGTTCTATGTATTCTATGAATCGAATGCATACATGTAGAATGCAATCTATGTATTCTAAGCATAGAGTGCACAGGTAACATGGAATGCATTCTATGCATTCTATGTCTTCTATGACTTCTATGTATTCAATGTATTCTATGCATAGAATGCATAGAATGCAATCTATGTATTCCATGCATAGAATGCATAGGTTAGATGGAATGCATAGAGTGCATAGAATGCATTCTATGTGACCAATGTATTCTATGCATTCTATGCATAAAATGTATTCTATGCAC
The DNA here is from genome assembly GCA_935421135.1 of Bugulina stolonifera. Classification (NCBI taxonomy): domain Eukaryota; kingdom Metazoa; phylum Bryozoa; class Gymnolaemata; order Cheilostomatida; family Bugulidae; genus Bugulina; species Bugulina stolonifera. The sequence continues at coordinate 148,384 of OW285195.1, read as the reverse complement.
CGAATGCATAGAATACATAGAATGTATAGATTACATGGAATGCATAGAGTGCATAGAGTGCAATCTATGTATTCTATGCATTCTATGCATAGAATGCATAGAATGTGCCCTATGCATCCTATGGATTCAATGCATATAATGGAAAGAATGCCTTCTATCTATTCAATGTATCCTATGCATAGAATGCAATCTATGTATTCTATGCATAGAATGCATAAAATACATTGATTACATACAATGCATTCTATGTATTCAATGTATTCTGTCCATCGGACGCATAGAATGCAATCTATGTATTCCATGCATAGAGTGCATAGATTACATGGAATGCATTCTATGAATTCTATGTCTTCTATGTCTTCTAGTATTCAATGTATTCTATGCATAGAATGCATAGAACGCAATATATGTATGTATGGAATGCATAGAGTGCATAGAGTGCAATCTATGTATTCTATGCATAGAATGCATAGAATGTGCCCTATGCATCCTATGCATTCAATGCATATAATGGAAAGAATGCCTTCTATCTATTCAATGTATCCTATGCATAGAATGCAATCTATGTATTCTATGCATAGAATGCATTAAATACATTGATTACATACAATGCATTCTATGTATTCAATGTATTCTATGCATCGGACGCATAGAATACAGTCTATGTACTCTATGCATAGAATGGATAGATTGCATGAAATGCATAGAGTGCGCGAAATGCATTCTATGTGATCAATGTATTCTATGCATTTTATGCATAAAATGTATTCTATGCATCGAATGCATAGAATACATAGACTGCATAGATAACATGGAATGCATAGAGTGCATAGAATGCAATCGATGTATTCTATGTATTCTATGCATAGAATGCGTAAATTACATGGAATGCATAGAGTGTATAGAATGCATTCTATGTGATCAATGTACATGTATTCTATGCATTCTATGCATAAAATGTATTCTATGCACCGAATGCATAGAATACTTTGAGTGCATAGATTACATGGAATGCATAGAGTGCATAGAATGCAATCTATGTATTCTATGCATAGAATACATTGATTACATACAATGCCTTCTATGTAATCAATGTATTCTATGCATTCTATGCATCGAATGCATAAATTCATTGAAGACATACAATGCCTTCTATGTAATCAATGTATTCTATGTATTCTATGCATCGAATGCATAGAATGCGATCTATGTATTCTATGCAGAGAGTGCATAGATTACATGGAACGCATTCTATGCATTCTATGTCTTCTATGACTTCTATGTATTCAATGTATTCTATGCATAGAATGCATAGAATGCAATCTATGTATTCTATGCATAGAATGCATAGGTTACATGGAATGCATAGAGTGCATAGAATGCATTCTATGTGATCAATGTATTCTCTGCATAGAATGCAATCAATGTATTCTCTGCATAGAATGCAATCTATGTATTCTATGCATAGAATGCATAAAATACATTGATTACATATAATGCCTTCTATGTATTCAATGTATTCTATGTATTCTATGCATCGAATGCATACATGTAGAATGCAATCTATGTATTCTAAGCATAGAGTGCATAGGTAACACGGAATGCATTCTATGCATTCTATGTCTTCTATGACTTCTATGTATTCAATGTATTCTATGCATAGAATGCGTAGAATGCAATCTATGTATTCAATGCATAGAGTGCATAGAATACATAGAAGACATAGAGTTCTATGTATTCTATGCAAAGAGTGCATAGATTACATGGAACGCATTTTATGCATTCTATGTCTTCTATGTATTCCATGTATTCTATGCATAGAATGCATAGAATGCATTGAATGCAATCTATGTATTCTATGCATAGAATGCATAGGTTACATTGAATGCATAGATTACATGGAACGCGTTCTATGCATTCTATGTCTTCTATGTATTTCATGCATATAATGCATAGAATGCAATCTATGTATTCTATGCATAGAATGCATAGATTACATGGGATGCATAGAGAGTGCATAGAATGCATTCTTTGTGATAAATGTATTCTATGCATTCTATGCATAAAAAGTACTCTATGCATCGAAACCATAGAATACATAGAATGCATAGATTACAAGGAATGCATAGAGTGCATAGAATGCAACCTATGCATTCTATATATTCCATGCATAGAATGCATAGAATACATAGAAGACATACAGTTCTATGTATTCTATGCATAGAGTGCATTGATTGCATGGAACGCATTTTATGCATTCTATGTCTTCTATGTCTTCTATGTATTCTATGCATTCTATGCATAGAATGCATAGAATGCAATCTATGTATCTACGCATAGAATGCATAGGTTACATTGAATGCATAGTGCATAGAATGCATTTTATGTGATAAATGTATTCTATGCATAGAATGCAATCTATGTATTCTACGCATAGAATGCATAAAATACATTGATTACATACAATGCATTCTATGTATTCTATGCATCGGATGCATAGAACGCAATCTATGTATTCTATGCATAGAATGATGCATAGAATACATGGAAGATATTGAATTATAAGTATTCTATGCACATAATGCATTCTATGTTTTCTATGTATTCTATGCATAGAATGCATAGAATGCATAGAATGCAATCTATGTATTCTATGCATAGAACGCATAGATTACATGGAATGCGTAGAGTGCATATAATGTATTCTATGCATAGAACGCATAGATTACATGGAATGTATAGAGTGCATAGAATGCATTCTATGTGATCAATATATTCTATGCATATAATGCAATCTATGTATTCTATGAATAGAATGCATAAAATACGTTGATAACATACAATGCCTTCTATGTAATCAATGTATTCTATGTATTCTATGCATCGAATGCATAGAATGCAATCTATGTATTCTATGTGTTCTATGTATTTCATGCATAGAATGCAATCTATGTATTCTATGCATAGAACGCATAGATTACATGGAATGTATAGAGTGCATAGAATGCATTCTATGTATTCTATGCATTCTATGCATAAATGTACTCTATGCATCAAATGAATAGAGTAGAAGACATAGAATTATATGTATTCTATGCATAGAATGCATAGAATGCAATCTATTTATTCTATGCATAGAGTGCATAGATTGCACGGAATGCATTCTATGTCTTCTATGTATTCTATGCAAAGAATGTATAGAATGCATAGAATGCAGTCTATGTATTCTATCTATTCTAGGCATGAAATAAATAGAATACATAGAAGACATAGAACTATATGTATTCTGTGCATAGAATGCATAGAATGCAATCTATGTATTCTATGCATAGAACGCATAGATTACATGGAATGCATAGAGAGCATAGAATGTATTCTATGCATTCTATGCATAGATTACATAGAATGCATGGAATGCGCTGTATGCATCCTATGCATTCTATGCATTGAATACATATAATGCAAAGAATGCATTCTATGTATTCAATGTATTCCATGCATAGAATGCATAGAATACATAGACTGCATAGATTACATGGAATGCATAGATTACATACAATGCATTCTATGTATTCTATGTATTCTATGCATCGGATGCATAGAATGCAATCTATGTGTTCTATGCATAGAATGATGCATAGAATACATGGAAGATATAGAATTATAAGTATTCTATTCACATAATGCATTCTATGTCTTCTATGTATTCTATGCATAGAATGCATAGAATGCAATCTACGTATTCGATGCATAGAACGCATAGATTACATGGAATGCATAGAGTGCATAGAATGTATTCTATGCATAGAACACATAGATTACATGGAATGTATAGAGTGCATAGAATGCATTCTATGTGATCAATATATTCTATGCATAGAATGCAATCTATGTATTCTATGCATAGAGTGCATAGATTACATGTAACGCATTCTATGCATTCTATGTCTTCTATGTATTTCATGCATAGAATGCATAGAATGCAATCTATGTATTCTATGCATAGACTGCATAGATTACATGGGATGCATAGAGAGTGCATAGAATGCATTCTTTGTGATAAATGTATTCTATGCATTCTATGCATAAAAAGTACTTTATGCATCAACACCATAAAATACATAGAATGCATAGATCACAAGGAATGCATAGAGTGCATAGAATGCAGCCTATGCATTCTATATATTCCATGCATAGAAGACATAGAATGCATAAAATGCGTTCCATTTAATCTAAGCACTCTATGCATGGAATACATAGAACTCTATGTCTTCTATGTATTCTATGTCTTCTATGTATTCTATGCATAGAACGCATAGAATGCAATTTATGTATTCTATGTATAGAACGCATAGATTACATGGAATGCATAGAGTGCATAGAATGTACTCTATGCATAGAACGCATAGATTACATGGAATGTATAGAGTGCATAGAATGCATTCTATGTGATCAATGTATTCTATGCATAGAATGCAATCTATGTATTCTATGAATAGAATGCATAAAATACATTGATTACATACAATGCCTTCTATGTAATCAATGTATTCTATGTATTCTATGCATCCAATGCATAGAATGCAATCTATGTATTCTATGCATAGACTGCATAGATTACATGGAACGCATTCTATGCATTCTATGTCTTCTATGTCTTTTATGTATTTCATGCATAGAATGCATAGAATGCAATCTATGTATTCTATGCATAGAATGCATAAAATACGTTGATTACATACAATGCCTTCTATGTATTCAATGTGTTCTATGTATTCTATGCATCGTATGCATACATGTAGAATGCAATCTATGTATTCTAAGCATAGAGTGCACAGGTAACATGGAATGCATTCTATGCAGTCTATGTCTTCTATGACTTCTATGTATTCAATGTATTCTATGCATAGAATGCATAGAATGCAATCTATGTATTCCATGCATAGAATGCATAGGTTAGATGGAATGCATAGAGTGCATAGAATGCATTCTATGTGACCAATGTTTTCTATGCATTCTATGCATAAAATGTATTCTATGCACCGAATGCATAGAATACATAGAATGTATAGATTACATGGAATGCATAGAGTGCATAGAGTGCAATCTATGTATTCTATGCATTCTATGCATAGAATGCATAGAATGTGCCCTATGCATCCTATGCATTCAATGCATATAATGGAAAGAATGCCTTCTATCTAGTCAATGTATCCTATGCATAGAATGCAATCTATGTATTCTATGCATAGAATGCATAAAATACATTGATTACATACAATGCCTTCTATGTAATCAATGTATTCTATGTATTCTATGCATAGAACGCATAGATTACATGGAATGCATACAGTGCATAGAATGTATTCTATGCATAGAACGCATAGATTACATGGAATGTATAGAGTGCATAGAATGCATTCTATGTGATCAATATATTCTATGCATAGAATGCAATCTACATTTGTATGTATTCGATGCATAGAATGCATAAAATATATTGATTACATACAATGCCTTCTACGTAATCAATGTATTCTATGTATTCTATGCATCGAATGCATAGAATGCAATCTATGTATTCTATGCATAGAGTGCATAGATTACATGGAACGCATTCTATGCATTCTATGTCTTCTATGTCTTTTATGTACATGTATTTCATGCATAGAATGCATAGAATGCAATCTATGTATTCTATGCATAGAATGCATAGATTACATGGAATGCATAGAGTGCACAGAATGCATTCTATGTGATCGATGTATTCTATGCATTCTATGCATAAAATGTATTCTATGCACCGAATGCATAGAATACATAGAATGCATAGATTACATGGAATGCATAGAGTGCATAGAGTGCAATCTATGTATTCTATGCATTATATGCATAGAATGCATAGAATGTGCCCTATGCATCCTATGCATTCAATGCATATAATGGAAAGAATGCCTTCTATCTATTCAATGTATCCTATGCATAGAATGCAATCTATGTATTCGATGCATAGAATGCATAAAATACGTTGATTACATACAATGCATTCTATGTATTCAATGTATTCTATGCATCGGACGCATAGAATATAATCTATGTATTCTATGCATAGAATGGATAGATTGCATGAAATGCATAGAGTGCGTGAAATGCATTCTATGTGATCAATGTATTCTATGCATTTCATGCATAAAATGTATTCTATGCATCGAATGCATAGAATACATAGACTGCATAGATAACATGGAATGCATAGAGTGCATAAAATGTATTCTATGTATTCTAGGCATAGAATGCCTAGAATACATAGCAGACATAGAATTATATGTATTCTATGCATAGAATGCATAGGTTACATTGAATGCATAGAGTGCATAGAATGCATTCTATGTGATCAATGTATTCTATGCATAGAATGCAATCTATGTATTCTATGCATAGAATACATTGATTACATACAATGCATTCTATGTATTCTATGTATTCTATGCATCGGATGCATAGAATGCAATCTATGTATTCTATGCATTGAATGATGCATAAAATACATGGAAGATATAGAATTATAAAGATTCTATGCACATAATGCATTCTACGTCTTCTATGTATTCTATGCATAGAATGCATAGAATGCAATCTATGTATTCTATGCATAGAATGCATAGGTTACATTGAATGCATAGAGTGCATAGAATGTATTCTATGTGATCAATGTATTCTATGCATAGAATGCAATCTATGTATTCTATGCACAGAATCCATAAAATAAATTGATTACATACAATGCCTTCTATGTATTCAATGTATTCTATGTATTCTATGTATTCTATGCATAGAATGTATTCAATGTATTATATGCATAGAATGCATAGAATACATAAAAGTCATAGATCTATGTATTCTATGCATAGAGTGCATAGATTACATGGAACGCATTCTATGCATTCTATGTCTTCTATGTCTCCTATGTATTCTATGCATAGAATGCATATAATGCAATCTATGTATTCTATGCATAGAATACATAGAATGCATAGAATGCGCCCTATGCATCCTATGCATTCTATGCATTTAATGCATATAATGCAAAGAATGCATTCTATGTATTCAATGTATTCCATGCATAGAATGCAATCTATGTATTCTATGCATAGAATGATGCATAGAATACATGGAAGATATAGAATTATATGTATTCTATGCACATAATGCATTCTATGTCTTCTATGTGTTCTATGCATAGAATGCATAGAATGCATAGAATGCAATCTATGTATTCTATGCATAGAATGCATAGGTTACATGGAATGCATAGAGTGCATGGAATGCATTCTATGCGATCAATGTATTCTATGCATTCTATGCATAAAATGTATTCTATGCATCGAATTCATAGAATACATAGAGTGCATAGATTACATGGAATGCATAGAGTGCATAGAATAAAATCTATGTGTTCTACGCAATGCATAGATTACATAGAATTGCATAGCGTGCATAGAATGTATTCTATCTGATCAATGTCTTCTATGCATAGAATGCATAAAATACCTTGATTACATACAATGCATCCTATGTATTCAATGTATTCTATGTATTCTATGCATCGAATGCATAGAATGCAATCTATGTATTCTATGCATAGAGTGCATAAGTTACATGGAATGCATTCTATGCATTCTATGTCTTCTATGTCTTTATGTATTCAATGTATTCTATGCATAGAATGCATAGAATGCAATCTATGTATTCTATGCATAAAATGCATAGGTTACATGGAATGCATAGAGTGCATAGAATGCATTCTATGTGATCAATGTATTCTATGCATAGAATGCAATCTATGTATTCTATGCACAGAATCCGTGAAATAAATTGATTACATACAATGCCTTCTATGTATTCAATGTATTCTATGTATTCTATGCATAGAATGTATTCAATGTATTCTATGCCTAGAATGCATAGAATACATAGAAGACATAGAATTCTATGTATTCTTTGCATAGAGTGCATAGATTACATGGAACGCATTCTATGCATTCTATACCTTCTACATGTATGTCTTCTATGTGTTCTATGCATAGAATGCATAGAATGCAATCTATGTATTCTATGCATAGAACGCATAGATTACATGGAATGCATAGAGTGTATAGAATGCATTCTATGTGATCAATGTACATGTATTCTTTGCATTCTATGCATAAAATGTATTCTATGCATAGAATGCATAAAATACATAGAGTGCATAGATTACATGGAATGTATAGAGTGCATAGAATGCAATCTATGTGTTCTACGCAATGCATAGACTACATAGAATGCATAGAATACATAGAATGCATAGAATGCATTCTATGCATCCTATGCATTCTATGCATTCAGTGCATAGAATGCATTCTATGGGATCAATATATTCTATGCATGGAATGCAATCTATGTATTCTATGCATAGAATGCATAAAATACATTGATTACATACAATGCCTTCTATGTAATCAATGTATTCTATGTATTCTATGCATCGAATGCATAGAATGCAATCTATGTATTCTATGCATGGAATGCATAGATTACAAGGAATGCATAGAGTGTATAGAATGTATTCTATGTGATCAATGTATTCTATGCATTCTATGCATAAAATGTATTCTATGCATCGAATGCATAGAATGCTATCTATGTATTCTATGTATTCTAGGCATAGAATGCATAGAATACATAGCAGACATAGAATTATATGTATTCTATGCATAGAGTGCATAGATTACATGGAACGCATTCTATGCATTCTATGCCTTCTATGTCTTCTATGTATTCTATGCATAGAATGCATAGAATGCAATTTATGTATTCTATGTATAGAACGCATAGATTACATGGAATGCATAGAGTGCATAGAATGTACTCTATGCATAGAACGCATAGATTACATGGAATGTATAGAGTGCATAGAATGCATTCTATATGTTCAATGTATTCTCTGCATAGAATGCAATCTATGTATTCTATGCATAGAATACATAAAATACATTGATTACATACAATGCCGTCTATGTATTCAATGTATTCTATGCATCGAATGCATAGAATGCAATCTATGTATTCTATGCAAAGAATGCACAGAATGCAATTTAGGTATTCTATGCATAGAACGCATAGATTTCATGGAATGCATAGAGTGCATAGAATGCATTCTATGTGATCAATGTATTCTATGCATTCTATGCATAGAATGTATTCTATGCATCGAATGCATAGAATACATAGAATGCATGGATTACATGGAATGCATAGAGTGCATAGAATGCAATCTATGTGTTCTATGCAATGCATAGAATGCATAGAATACATAAAATGCATAGTATGCACTCTATGCATCCTATGCATTCTATGCATTCAGTGCATAGAATGTATCTCAATGATGTTAAGGAAACACCGGAAATTCTCCGCTTATGGATTTAACCCCACTAATAGGTCAAATTTGGGAGTGATCGACCCTGACCTTGCTAATACGATAGGAGTTGTGGCATCCTTGATCGAAACTGGTGCGAGTGGCGTAAAGCTGGTGTCTGGTATTCAGGACCGGGTCTGTAAGTGGCCACCCTTGACATATTATATTAGTACTCACTAGGAATTAGTTCCCTGCATATTTATCCATATTTATCTTAGATCCACACGACTGTAGCAATACTGGCAGTATCCATTTTTATACATCTACTGCGTAGTAGTTCTTTCATTTTTAAAAGAATTCATATGTTTCCTATCCTAATATTTGTATTAATATAGATATTCTGCGTTAAAAAACTCATATTATTAGTTATTATATATTATAATATCATTATACAGGATAACATGTATATCAATTCAATGCATTTAATTTAAATTTTCATTTACATTCCAGCTAGCCAGCTAACCTAACAATAATATTGTGTCCTATTAGCACCATTTGGAATTATGGTTTTCTCGGTTCCTCTGTGTGAGATGATTAAATAATTGTTGAATTTTAAAACTTTTACAATTATTGTACATGTACTGTACCGAATTTTGGTTTACTGAAAATATAAATAAACAAAAATCATTCTAAAGTCTTGGTACGCCAGTATCCTAGGTATTACTTGAGTTGTAGTTACACCTAGTCAGACAGTCAGACACCATTATTAGATCAATGCAAGTTTGTGGGATATAATTCAACTAGAAGAAAGCTACATGTAAAATCTTTCCTTGGTACAGCTTTATCACTAGTGATTAGGATTTGTTAAAATGTAAGCTAAGACATGTTAGAGAAATATTGGGCAAAATTCTGAATCACAAATTGGTTCATGAAATGTGTATTTAGATATAAGAAAATTATATTTATCATTATATCATAATATATCATTATAATAGGCCTACGAGTGAGGCTGCAGGGACATTCATCTATTTTTCTATTATATTCCTAACTACATGTAGATAGCAGAATAAAGAAAAAAAGCAGATTGATAGGAGAAGAAATCCAGCCTTTAACAGTTTAGACCTTTAAATTAATGAAACTGGAAATACACTCTGACACTCTCGGATCTATGACTCTGTAAGTAAAATAATATATATATCAGAGTTTGGGTGACATGTGTGCACACTATGTGACTCTAAAAAGCATAGTCATCTAGCTTTTGGAGTTGTCACTTCTTGGGGTTGAATGTGACAACTCCAAGAAGATTTCATCTACCTTGAACCAGTTTATTTATGTGTTATCATGCATGCTCAGTGACCCTGGATACCTAGATTTTCACAGGTAGTCCACCAATAAAAATGTACAGTGCCATTAAATCCGGTGTTCAATCAGCAGTGCCGGCATTCTCAACTAAGTTGAATGCAGGAAGAAGACTTTTGAGATTTTAGTGAAGGGCTAAAGTAAAAAGATATAGTTGTACATACCTTCCTCGAGAGATTAAGCTGCTGCAAGTAGGAGTGAACATCTGGCTGACTCTGGCATTTTGAATATAGTGGAATGTATAAGATGATTGCATCAGTATCAATTTTCTGTTTCTATAATCAAACATTAAATAACTTTGTAGGTGACCTCAAATGAAGAACCTCCATTGTTAACCTGCCAAGTATTGTAATGCACACATATACATGTAGGCCTACATGGGTGTAATTATTATTATATATTACAGTGGTACATTTCAGTGTATATATATATACATGTACCAGTACATGTAGGTACAGTAGATGCAAGCAATATAGGCATATGCAAGTACGTTGTAGGTGTAAAAAGGCTTGTACATGTATTTATTAGCATAGAGTTCACATTCGGTCGTACATTATCATGTCTCACCTTTTACCTGTAGTTGAGGAGACTTCAGTTTGACAAATAATAAGCAGAGCTAGTAGGAGAGGCAGCTGTGTATCAGCAGGGGAAGTGTCGATCACTAAAGAGCGAGGATCACATATAGTAGAATCATCTGAGTGTGACTGGAGGTATTGGTGTCCTTCTGGTTAGGAGATAGGAGTGGATGAAGGTGGTTGTCTTCCCTACGGCATGAGGGGGTAATAGCTGCATTAATTGTTCAGTATGGTGATAAAATAGAAGTGACCCGTTTAATATGATTGCTGAAAGATAGCGTATTTGTGTATATGTACTGTATATTATATATGTATATAATATGCATATTATGGCTAGCATGTTTTACCTGTTTTAGATTGTTTGAACTCTCCTGTAGACTGGAGAATCTCTACCTACCAGAGGATAAACATAGCTGGTAGGAGAGGTAGTTGTGTATCAGCAGGGGAAGTGTCAATCACTAAAGACCGAGGATCATATATAGTAGAATCATCTGAGTGTGATTGAAAATATTGGTGTCCTTCTTGTGAGAGGATAGGAGTGGATGTAGGTGGTTGTCGTTCCTACGGCATGAGGAGGTAATAGATGCATTAATTGTTCAGTATGGTGATAAAATAGAAGCGACCCGTTTAATATGATTGCTGAAAGATAGCGTATTTGTGTATATGTACTGTATATTATATATGTATATAATATGTATATTATGGCTAGCATGTTTACCTGTTTTAGCTTGTTTGAACTCTCCTGTAGACTGGAAAATATCTACTTACCAGCGGATAAACACAGCTGGTAGGAGAGGTAGCTGTGTATCAGCAGGGGAAGTGTCAATCGCTAAAGAGCAATGATCATATATAATAGTAGAATCATCTGAGTGTGACTGGAAATATTGGTGTTCTTCTTGTGAGAGGATAGGAGTGGATGGAGGTGGTTGTCGTTCCTACGGCATTAAGAGGTAATAGATGCCTTAATTGTTCAGTATGGTGATAAAATAGAAGTGACCCATTTAATATGATTGCTGAAAGATAGCGTATTTGTGTATATATACTGTATATTATATATGTATATAATATGTATATTATGGCTAGCATGTTTACCTGTTTTAATGTAGCTTGTTTGAACTCTCCTGTAGACTGGAGAATCTCTACCTACCAGAGGATAAACACAGCTGGTAGGAGAGGTAGTTGTGTATCAGCAGGGGAAGTGTCAATCACTAAAAGACCGAGGATCATATATAGTAGAATCATCTGAGTGTGACTGGAAGTATTGGTGTCCTTCTTGTGAGAGGATAGGAGTGGATTGAGGTGGTTGTCGTTCCTACGGCATGAGGAGGTAATAGCTGCATGACTAGTCTTGCATGTAATACACCAACCTATTTATGTTTGCTTACAAATACGCTGTATTTATCTATATCAGTTACCAGTTAATCTTAACTCTGTGCCATTTAATGTCTCGGTTCCTCACTTTGAAAATGCTCTTTGAAGAATGCAGGAGAGTGGAGAACTTTGTTGTTTGAGTGTGGTGGCACTGGTAAGAACAGAGCAGCAAAATGCAAATTCTCAGTTGTAAATGAGGTTGTAAATAATTTACCATGTGAAAATGGTAAGATAATAAAAATATGTTGCAGAATATAATACTTATATTAAGCTAATAGAACTGCAACAATACAAAAAAGTCAAATGTTGCGTTCTGTATTACTGAAAGAAGAAAGTTGAATTAGTTCCCCAGAAGCTACCAAAATAAGGTGTGGAAAATTTGTGTGGTAAACTGAACAATAGATTTACCTTTGTAAGGCTCAAGCTGGATGTTGATGTGTGCAGCAGATAGTTCAGTCAGAGTGACTGTAGCCCAAAACCTAGGAGCAGATATCACAATAAAAAGCTTTGAATGGCTTTGGCTGTCCTACAAGTATAATATTATATAGCACATTTGTGAATGTGCAATCCCTTACTGTACTAAAACCTTTAACTGTTCTGATTAGTAAAAGGAAAATGAACAAATTTACACAAAGTATATTTGTTTATTAATTTCTTACCTCTAAAATTCCTGGAATTGCCATCTTTCTAATCATTATGTACAGTCACTGTACATTGCTTCTTATACTGTCTGATAAACAATCCTTATATGCACTGTATAATATATTAAATGATTGTGCACAATATCATCGAGTGGTCACGTTGAACTCGAATTTGGTATGAAAAATCAAGACTGGATATATACACAACACAAACACCAAAGAGTGAGGGATCATAATATGGTGGAATCACCTGAGTATGACTGTGAGAGGGGAGGAGTGGATGGAAGTGCATGGCGCTTCATCATTCTCTATGAGGTGAGTGCATCGTTGCTGCTATTGATATGATATATAGTTGCACCATGTAGTTTTATAAGTGAAGAGAGTGAATATTATTTTCCCATCACCTTTGTAGGTGCATACTTCACTTGCATGCATGTGGCACTATATTATGTTGAAACCATTGAAATATTATGTCAAAAAAATTGTTGTCAAAGTCATTCATCAAAACTTAATTGCAAAGTTAGTACAACGGTGTATGATACTAGTTAGTTGCCCTCTAAAATACTTATCTTAAGTTATGTTCTTTCTTTGCAGATAACAGCAGATGTAGTATCAAGGAATGGTGTGAATTTCTGAAATCTATTCCAGTTATGGTGTCTCCGAGAATGGTTTATGTTCAGTTATGAATGTGAAGAGATAGATAGTTTGGCACTACTAAAATGATAATGACGTGAACCTTTAGCTAGACATTCCTTCCTGGAGTTCCCCACCTAAATCATTATACTATACAGCATCCTCATTTTCATGTTCCTATCGTTTGAAAACTTCCCTGGCTAATATACATGTGAATGCAGAATATACCTGTAACATTTTCAATAATCAAGTTTCACCTGTTTTAGCTTGCTTGAGCTCTCCTGTAGACTGGAGAATCTCTACCTACCAGAGGATAAACACAGCTGGTAGGAGAGGTAGCTGTGTATCAACAGGGGAAGTTTCGATTACTAAAGAGCAAGGATCATATATAGTAGAATCATCTGAGTGTGACTGGAGGTATTGGTGTCCTTCTTGTGAGAGGATAGGAGTGGATGGAGGTGGTTGTCGTTCCTACGGCATGAGGAGGTAATAGCTGCAATAATTGTTCAGTATGGTGATAAAATAGAAGTGACCCGTTTAATATGATTGCTGAAAGATAGCGTATTTGTGTATATGTATATTATACATGTATATAATATGTATATTATGGCTAGCATCTTTTACCTGTTCTAGCTTGCTTGAGCTCTCCTGTAGACTGGAGAATCCCTACCTACCAGAGGATAAACACAGCTGGTAGGAGAGGTAGCTGTGTATCAGCAGGGGAAGTGTCAATTACTAAAGAGCGAGGATCATATATAGTAGAATCATCTGAGTGTGACTGGAGGTATTGGTGTCCTTCTTGTGAGAGGATAGGAGTGGATGGAGGTGGTTGTCGTTCCTACGGCATGAGGAGGTAATAGCTGCAATAATTGTTCAGTATGGTGATAAAATTGAAATGACCCGTTTATTATAATTGCTGAAAGATAGCATATATGTGCAGTACATGTACATTATATCATATATTGTTATGTATATAATAGGTACATTCGCCGGGTGACAGACGTCTATAACTATTAATTTTAGCCGAATTTTAAACTAATTTTTTGGACAAGGCGTTCATAATATGTTTGGTCGTCTGACTGGTCCGTTTGAGTTTTCATGTTCGTGCTTGTTATTTAGGCGCCTGGGCTGGGCGAATGCGTCTTGAACTAAGCGTCTAATATGTAAAATAGGTCCGCAGAAAATTGTTACTTAGAAACGTCTTGCAGAAGGATATCGTGTCAAGGCCGCAGTTGTTTACCTGTTGCTTCCGTGTTTTGCAGTGAATCACCCAGTGACTCAGTATTAATTAAGATATTTTAATTTAAATTTCAGTTATTATGGATCCAAAGCTTGCCATATTTTTGCTTTGAGATGAGCCTTGTTTAAGGTATGCAAAAATTTTAAGATGCGTCAATTGTGTACATGTGAAGAAAATACATTCTAATTACTCGTTCGATCTGATGGCAATTTAAATTTTATTATATATTTTTATAAGTATTCATTTGGATTTTAAAAAGTAATTCACTTCTACTAACATACTAAATGCAAACTATTGTAGTAGTCTTCCTTGTCTCAGTATTGAATTAGTGTTATGTACGTGAATAAAACTGACCCGTAAGCCAAATCACAAATTAAATTTGATATTTAAATTAGCGATAAGTTATAATTACAGCGAGGTCACGTGTAGTGTTGGACATTAC
Organism: Bugulina stolonifera; assembly: GCA_935421135.1. Taxonomy (NCBI): domain Eukaryota; kingdom Metazoa; phylum Bryozoa; class Gymnolaemata; order Cheilostomatida; family Bugulidae; genus Bugulina; species Bugulina stolonifera. Next base: position 132,726 of record OW285195.1, on the reverse strand, counting down.
AATACGGAGAGTAGAAAAATGCTGATTAAAATTTAAAACTGTGTTTCTGAATGCAGATATTATTATTTTGAATTATTTACCAAATATCATACATTATAAATTTATATGTTTCAAGGTATATATTAAATAAAGTTTTTAACTATTGTAGTAAGCTGACAAGGATACATGATGAAAGAGCTAATTCTTTGGTCTGCAGTCTCTATGAAGAAAGTGAGAGAAAAATAGAAAAAAGTAAGGAGTTTCGCCAGAGTACAATTTCAGCCATGGATGAGGAGGAATTTACTAGACACTTCAGAATGACAAAGGCAGTGTTTCACCAACTCCTCGGTACTTACATGTATATTAATTCACCTACATTTTATTGATATTTATATCACATGCATAGTTAGTACTACTAGCTGGTAGTAATTACTAGTAAAGGGATATTTTGAAAGAGACAGTTTGAAACTGTGTAGATTGTTGCATTTAGAATAACAAAATTTACAGATTGATTTTAATTAATTTATTTAATTAATTGAACATTAGAATAGTAATGGAAATTAGTTGAAATCTGGTGGTTGGAGTTTGGGGTTTCAAATTGTTCGGTGTTGAACTGATTAAAACTGTCTTTATCAAACAGTCACAAACTCTTAAATACGCATACATGTATGTAACAATCACATTGCAAAGATGTATGATCAATTTGCTCTGCCATGTATAATATTGAATTCCATGCCGTCATCTTACTATGATATTTATCTTTATGTTTATCTACACAAATGCAATGCAATTTCAATGTGATTACAGATAAAATTGAGCATCATTTACCAAAGCCGTTTGATGGTACGGGTCAGAGCGTGTTGCCACCCAGTGAGAGACTACAAGTTGTGCTATGGTTTGTAGCCACAGAGGAAAGCTATCGACAGTTGGCAGCAAGGTTTGGCACCACAGAATCGGTCATTCACGAATCTGTTGATATAGTATTAGGTGCCATACAGCGTGAGTTAAAGCCCCAAATAAACTTTCCAAAGACAGAAGCGGAGTGTGGCAAGAATGCTTCGCAGTTCTATACCAAAAATGGGTTTCCAGGAATCATTGGTGCTGTTGATGGTACACACATCAGAATCATGAAACCCACCTCTGATCCTGATATATGGATTGATAGGAAGGGTCACCATAGCATTGCGGTAGCTGCTATTGCCAACTGCGATAGACGCTTCCTACATTATTCAGTTGGGTGCCCAGGATCATTCCACGATCAGAGGGTTTATAGACTGAGTGGAATTGAAGAACTGCTAGAAGAAGTACCGCCACAATACCATCTGATCGGCGACAGTGCCTACAAGCTGTCAAGCCGAATGGTTGTGCCATTCAAAGACAATGGATCGTTAACAGTGTGCCAAAAAACTTTTAATTATAAACATAGCGTTAACAGGATGGTAGTGGAGCACACATTTGGGTTACTGAAAGCGAAATTTAGACGTATTGGTAGCCCACTGAAAGTCGCATCTTGGGAGCGTGCTGTTTTAATTATAACATCATGCATGCTTCTACATAATTTTATCATTGATAATGAAGTAGCTGGTAATGAAATAGTAGTGGATAAGGCAACGTGTGTTTCACTTCCTGTTGACAAAGAACAGCGAAGAGGGACTATTGCCTTGTCATTACAGTAGTTCTACTCAACTTACTGTTTACTTGCATAATTAATTCGATTTATTTTAATTTTGATGTTATTGCTTACAATTGTATGTTCTAGTTCTAATAAATAAATAGAAATTTCATGCATGCTAATAACAACTATTTTATTCTAACAAACATAATACATAATATGAGAAGAACAATGTAAATATTACGCTATCCCAAATCTATACATGAGCATACACAAGGAGAGTATAAAACTAGGTATCGCAATGTTGTAACTAAAATTATTTATTCAACAGAGCCCTTAACAGTTCAACTTTCTCTCGCTCTAAATCTAATGCCTGCTGCTGTAGCTTAAGTGACTCTCTGTTGTAGTTTTCAGCTATTTCTCTCATTAATTCCTGATGAGACTTTTCACTTTTGTCTTTAGCTCTCTGTCTGCGAGCAAATTCAACTTCTTGGTTAGGCTCAACAAACTTTGGCTCAGTTACCAAATTATTTGCGTTTGTATCACAAAATACTTCATGCATAATGTCATAATGTTTGAATTTTAACCTACTGCGGCCCGTTTTCCCGTTGTTGTCTTTGACTTTGTTTTTATTGTCCAAAGATGTACCTCCACTTTCTTGACACTTTTTCACTGGATGAAAACACTTCACTCTTAAACCCTTGTCCTTTCAACTCATTGCAAAGGTTCTTCCAGTATTTGCGTTTACCTGCCATATCACCGCTATTATATGAAGTTAGCTTTGGTATGTGAAGGTTGCAAAGAGCTTTTATGGCATCTGCACTCCAGCCATCAGTATCCACTTCACTGTCATCAATTTCTTCACCTTAAGAGAAAATATCAGTGTTCTATTAACACTTACAAAGTATTTAGCCTTACAAGCAGAATATAAATAATACATGTATCACCAGCGAAATTTACTAAAGAAAATTAACTCACCATCGGGGATGTAATCCTCTTCAAATTTGTTTTTGCTCAGCTCAGTGTTAGAGCTGCTAGGTGTGCTGCCAGATGTACTTGGGCTATTGGCCTCTGATACTTCAGTAGATGAAGCACTCACTGTGATTTTCTTAGGTGTCACCTCTAAATCAGCTGCACTGCTACTACGTTTCATGGCTAAAAATAATATATTGGCACTGATAAAAGGACTGCAGCATAATAGCTACATGCATGGTACTAAAGAAAACATGAAGTAAACGATATTATTAAGACATGGAGGCTTGATCTAGAAAATGTATTGATTTGCTAGTACCTCTTGATTTTCTCGGTTGACTATCCTTGCAACCCTTTGGTCTCCCTGCTCTCTTTTTTCTGTGACGTTTATCAAACTGAAAATATAAAATTAGTATAATAAAATCGATGCCTTACACTTCATAATATATAAAACAATACAAACATTAAACACACAAGTGAACAATGAAATAAACAAAATTTTAATAAAGCTTACCTTGTGGAAGTAATGTGGTAGATTCTAGAAGTGTTTTGCAAGCTGGTATTGTAATTGCAAGGCTAGGGAAGCTGTTGCTTTTTTACCTATATAATAGGAGTTAGCTACATGTAGCTCTAGCTGCATGTAGCTATTTTGGATACTTATATATAAGGGATTTTTATATACAAAAATGGAGGACTAGAGTAAGTAGAGAGAAAGTGGAAGAGAAGTGGCAGCAGTGGGATTCCGGTCTAAACACTCTAACTGCTCAACACTTACAACTCGTATTACACCGACTGACTTGGACAGTCATGCTTAGATGGATAGGGTAGACTATCTTGTAAGAGTCCAGCGTGAGCATGGTGTTTATGCCATAGCCTATCAAGCTGTGTATAGCTCATCAGGATCTACACCTAGGAGTAGTGAGCCAGGAAGCTGGAGGATACTTTCTCTCTAACACTTACATGTACAACTCGTATGGAAAGTCATGCTTAGATGGATAGGGTAGACTATCTTGTAAGAGTCCAGCGTGAGCGTGGTGTTTATGCCATAGCCTATCAAGCTGTGTATAGCTCATCAGGATCTACACCTAGGAGTCTTGAGCCAGGAAGCTGGAGGATACTTTCTCTCTAATGACAATTGGATAGAAATTATTGTGCTATGTATTTATTTTAGTTTTTGTAATTATTTTAATTTCATGAGTACTGTTTGTTGGTGCCTGTTATATCTCGTCGTTCAGATGGTGCATCCAGAATCTACGGTAGAGTGGTATAATGCAACCTATAGGAGCCTCTAACCTTCTATTTGTGGAATCGATGCTACTAACATTGAAGTGAGGACAGGTGTGATGTTCAGATGGTGTATCCAGTGCCTACTGTAGAATGGTATAATGCAACCTATAGGAGCCTCTAACCTTCTATTTGTGGGGCATATACTACTAACATCAAAGTGAGCACAGGTGTGATGTTCAAACATATTGAGGAGACACGAGAATCACTTGTATCTACTAATGGTGCTAAAGACAAAACAGGAGATTTCTAACTAAGGAGTACTTGTCTGTTGCCTACTATATATTGATGTTCAGCTGGCATATCCAAAGTCTACTGTAGTTTAACACGGTTTAATGCAACCTATAGGAGCCTCTAAACCTCGACTTGGTTGGACTGATACTGCTTGCATTGAAGAGAGCACTGGTGTGATATTCAGATGGTGTATCCAGTGTCTACTGTAGAATGGTATAATGCAACCTATAGGAGCCTCTAACCTTCTATTTGTGGGACGTGTACTACTAACATCGGAGTGAGCACAAGTGTGATGTCCATAATATTGAGGAGGCAAAGGAATATCTTTGTATCTGCTACCGCTGGTGCTAAAGACCAGACAAGACAATTGTATAGAAACTTAAAACTAATGGACATATACTAAAACTTTCTTCCACTTTTTATGATCAGGTTATCCATTGTGTTTATAGATGTAGGTGTAGGTGATACCCACACCTCATCTAGAAGGGGAGAATGTGGTAGATTCTAGAAGTGTTTTGCAAGCTGGTATTGTAATTGCAAGGCTAGGGAAGCTGTTGCTTTTTTACCTATATAATAGGAGTTAGCTACATGTAGCTCTAGCTGCATGTAGCTATTTTGGATACTTATATATAAGGGATTTTTATATACAAAAAAGGAGGAGTAGAGTAAGTAGAGAGAAAGTGGAAGAGAAGTTGAAGTGTTAATAAAAGTTAGATCTGCAAGTGTCTAGACAACCCAGAAAAGGTTTATGGAATGACAGTTGAATGAACAGTAAAATCCATAACAGTACTACATTCTAAAAACCAGTCACACAACTATTTAGACAAGAGTCAATGAGAAATGTGTACTATTTAAATGTCATTAGACTCATATTAGTAGCTACCTGTACAATAATAACACTTACCATATGCATCACTGCGCCAGGTTTGGAAGACATCGGTACTTTGCTCTTGAACAGCATTCAGTTCTGTAAATAAAACAGAATCTACTTTCTACTTTTATTTCTAGATTTTATTAATTCTGAGACCAGTTAGAGTGAAAGTCAAATTCATGACTGTTCACAAATGTCAGTTAGAGACAACCATTTAGAAAATATAAGCCCCAAACCTTAGCTTTCTATTAGTTTTTATTTCCAATATCATACTTTTTCGCTTTTACTACTACTACTAAAGATAATTTACTATCTGTAAGTTTTTTCTTCTTAATGTAAACTACAGTTTGGAAATAAGCTTTTTCTGAACAAAATTATGTTTGCAGAATGCCCTGTTTCTAACTAACATTTTCGAAATTTCCCTTTACTGTCAAAGTCAATAAAGAGAGTGAGTGAGTGATTGATTAATTAATTGGACAAGTTGGTCGAGTGATTGACGAAATGAGTGTGTAATTTGTGAAAAAAAAAGGAACAAAATAAGTTATTGGGTCTGTTAGTGAGCTACTTAGGTTAATGTACTATAATAATAATTATTATTATTGACCGAAATATAATTATTATGACTATTCGTTCGTGAATGAATTAGTGATAAGTTTACTGAATTTCTAAATAATAATAACTAGTGATTGAGTCACGAAAAAAGATCGATTAAATAACTGATAGGTTGGTTAGTCACATTGATCATTTTTTCAACAATGAAATAATGAATGAGTGATGATCAAGTGAATGAGTGACTGATTAAGTCAGTGAGTGAGTAATTTAATATCGAACAAGTGGGCGATTGATTAACATTTATTGTTAAATGTTAGAGTAGCGAAGAAATTCACATAGATGATTTAAGTATACTCACCAGTGTATGACTTACTATCATGTAAAAAGGGAACAGTGAATGTATGTCTGTTAGCCATCAGAACTAGTGTTAGTTACTACAGCAGTTTAGTAGTTGCAGCAGCCGCGATCTCTTATTAACATGTCACCTAGCAACCGTCTGCCACCTTGACGCTGCGCTACAAAGCTTACTATTCGATGTCAATTCTGCGCATGTCTATGGTGTTACTCGAACTTGGTCGTCTATATTTATGAATAATGGTTTTTATGTCAACACGAGTGTGAACGCATTCGCCCTACATACATTAGCGTAGGCGTCTAGTTTGTTACTACTTATAAAGGTCTGTCACCCGGCGAATGTACCTATTATGTATATTATGGTTAGCATGTTTTACCTGTTTTAGATTGCTTGAACTCTCCTGCAGACTGGAGAACCTCTACCTACCAGAGGATAAACGCAGCTGGTAGGAGAGGTAGCTGTGTATCAGCAGGGGAAGTGTCGATCACTAAAGAGCAAGGATCATATATAGTAGAATCATCTGAGTGTGAATGGAAGTATTGGTGTCCTTCTTGTGAGAGGGTAGGAGTGGATGGAGGTGGTTGTTGTCCCTACGGCATTAAGAGGTAATAGATGCATTAATTGTTCAGCATGGTGATAAAATAGAAATGACCCGTTTATTATGATTGCTGAAAGATAGCATATTTGTGTACATGTACATTATATTATATATTGTTATGTATATAATATGTATATTATGGCGAGCATGTTTTACCTGTTCTAGCTTGCTTGAGCTCTCCTGTAGACTGGAGAATCCCTACCTACCAGAAGATCAACACAGCTGGTAGGAGAGGCAGCTGTGAGAGGTTAGGAGTGGATGGAGGTAGTTGTTGTTCCAGCGATATAGGAGGTAATAGCTACATAAATTGTTCCTCTGCAAAAGTCTTCACGGTATTGAATGAACCTGGATATTTTGTTAAAACTATCTTTTTGGTGGAATTTGATAACGTATGGCAATTTGTCGTTTAAACTCCATTTTCCTATCTAGGCAGGTTGAACTTGGTTTTTGGTTCTCCTCACAATATTTTCTCTCTAATTGTTTAATTTTATGATCAAAGTGACCTTCTATGTTTTTTAACTTTGGCATGATCGCTTTGTGGGAAGCTCTAAACATGTTGATTACTTGTCCACTATCTCGGGGGGGTTTTCTCTAGCAGTTGCCTCATTTTTAAAAATACTTCAGCCGTTTGTATCGGCCAGCTGAATTCCTTCCATATTTCTAATAGATGTTCACCTGAAAAATTCAATATCGTTTTGAATAACATGCATGTAAATATTTTTTTATGTGATTCTGTTGCATCTCACCATGGATTCTAGTAGATATTGCTAAATTTACATTACCTTTTGTCTTACGTTCTGGACTAACATAAGCTTGTGACTTTTCAGACCTTGGAGTGGTGGGAGGAAATTCAGCGTCTTCTTGCGTATTGGGCGGAGTAGATGTTTTACATGTACTTCTGAGCCGTAACTCTTCCTTAGGTGCTGGTGCTACTTCACTCTCACCAGCTATCTCTGTCTCTATATCAATCTGCTCTTCTTCACCTTCTTTAGGCAGCTCGTCTACTGGTACCTCCTCATTTGCAGACACGTCTGAATTACAATTTGCATGATTATGCATGTGAATTTTGCTACATTACAAAACAGTATATCGAGTGTTTGCAGAGTTTGCGCCAGTTCTACTGATTTGAAAACGTACAACACCTGTGTTGTACATGTAGATTGTTTGGTTTTAAATTTCTAATGGACTGTGTAATATGATACATACTACATGAAATATCGACTGTGAGGATTCCCAGTTTTGGACTCTCGGCATTCTTCATGCAAAAGTCCCAGTCTTTTTTACGCTGCTCGAATATCTTCGCTAAAGAGGTTGATCTAAAACATGAATATCGCCAACTGAAAGTGTAAAATCTCTTCCTACTCAAATTTTAGCAGAGAATTATGGTGCTGGTGTTTTAGAACATGGTGGTCACATTTCACCAAAGTGAATAATACCTGTAGTGCGCCAGCTTTGGAAGTCTTCTTTCTCTCAGATCCCCTTCGGCGTCAAAAAATGTCATATTGCCATCTTCGTCTACCTCGTACCACTCTCCTGGCCCCCTCCTCAGGTAGTCGGATATACGGTTGAAAATCCATGTTGTTGCAGTCTACATGGGACGAATTTATAATATGAGCTTGGTGAAAAATACTTTCGGCCTTCTTGAAAACCATACTATTATAGTCATCACTATCTAAGCACTATATGCAGATTACCTTGTTTCTCTCCATAAACGATTTTGTTAATATGGTACATCCTCTTGTTTCTCGACTTGCCAAACTTCGCCCTTCTAAGCTGACTTTTGAAGCGGCAGAAACCTTGGTTTGGCAAGCGAGAAATGATTCTGTAGCCATGTTTATATCTTCTTTTAACCTAAAATGGAGTCGCACCATTACTTCGTTGAATATGTTCTCAGGGTGGTGGTTGGTACATCGAGCTATGCTTCTACAGAAGATTGAATTAATATTCTCTAACACTTTATTTGGAGATTAATGGTCAGTAAACAACTTTTATCTAAAATCTCATATGTTATATAATAGTATTGTTGCAAAATGGGTTTGAACAAACCTCAATTCATGAAATAGTCTCTCTGCTGTTTCTGTCACGATTGAGCGTAATGATATGATTCTATATGTGTCAGGAAAATGATTTATTATGCTGTGGAATGGTGCCCCAAACATCAGTCGCTTCGAATTTTTTTTTGGTTTGCTGAAAATTTCAGAGTATCTAATGCAGAATCTATAGGTCATTTAGTAAAAATGAAGCGCATCTCTTGAATTTCTTTCTTCAGCTGGTCGGTACGCTATTCTTTGCATTTCGGTTAATGCGTACAACATCTGGTATATGAGCCTGCATTCTCTACAACAGTAGTCATACATTTTGGGTCATTGAAAACTATTTTACATGTATCATATTGAAAACCATTCCATTCGTGTCATTTGACAAATTTATTATTGTAGAATTATTCTAAAATAGCTTATTAAGGGCATTGTGAGACCATGGCTGTTAGAAGGAAACTTAAGGAGGTGCTCAAAAATTTTGGTATGTCGGTTTTCAGGCATAAGTTCCCGAACATTTCAAATATTCTTTCATTATTTTATCTAGCACCAGTGGTTTAATCTCTATTAACATTGTACCCATATTTATAAATCATCTAGTGTTTACTGGTTAGGGGTGAAACTATGTTGGGTATTTTTAGTGAAAACGCCAAAAATGAGTGCCAAATCAACCAATATTTTGAGCGTAATGAAATTTCTACATATGGTGGAATAACCTCTTCTTACTGAATTGAATTTAGGTTTAACACTGTTTACGCTCGTACTTATTGCAAACTTTTTAGCGGAAAGTATGCTTTAATTACATTGCAGTATGATAGAATTGACGCTGAAAATCAGCATAGCAAGTTCCAGTTTAGCCTTTCAAACTTTGTGAGATCACATGCACTGCTGATGTCAGCATCTGAGAGCAGGAGCTCCTATGTTCTTATCTTAGCCAGAAAAGTATTTTACCTGTCAATTTGAAAGATTTCGTCTTCCATCTTTTTAGTTAGACATATTGTAATGGTTTCTGTGTTATGGTGCGGTCGTCCTTGGACGACTATCGACCCAAAAATGAAGTGCCTATGAGTGGTAATAGGACTTCGCATTACATGAAAGATCGAGCGGTCTCAGTAGCCCAAATACTACCAAAGACGACCCATCTGATCTCAAATCCGATCTTCAGACTATACAATGAAAGAGAGTGATCCGACCTAGTAGGCAGTTCGCATAGGGAATGACCTGGCAAAAGGAAGTGAAAGTCTCTGTATCAAGTATAGATGTGTCTTTATTGAAAGCCAAGTGAAGACTGAGACAATGAACAGTAAAACAGTGCCCTTTATATAGTATAAGGACTTCCGGCAGACGTGACGTCGGGAAAAGACGACGTGTGGTCGTCCGGAAGTTGCGCAACAAGATGGCCGCCGGAAGCCCGACGGCCGACCCAAAATAGGTCTGGTTCTACAAAAGTTGCTTAAAATAGTCCGATTCATGTACAAAATCAATATCAATGGATTCTGAGAGGTCGGGCCTCTGTACATGGGTATAAAAGGCATTAAAAGACTTAGTAACAATCATGTAACTATATACAATAACATATAGTAAGGTACAAGCAGATATATACATGTATGTGCACACAATAATGAGTGTCAGATGGAAGATACGACTTGGCGTACCATCACATAGCCCCCTCACACTAGGTCATGGGTGTCTCTAGTGTCAAGTTAAGAAGGGTACGATACAGTGTAGATTCCCTGGATACTATGTCCAAGTCTGCTTGTATGAGCTGGAGCTGCTGGGGGTGGTTTAGATGCTGGTTGGCTAGTTCGCGAAGAGCTATTTCTCGAGCATAGAGGGGTTCCAGGTGCTGGCGTAGAGTGTCCCCCACCTGTTGACGGCTGGCAAGGTAGTGAATCCGTGGCTTGAGTTCAGCAAGTTGTTGCATGAGCGACGGATCCGGAGATGCAGGACATGTGGCATTCGGCTGAGTTAGTACAGGAGATGCAGGAGGTGGGAACGGGACGGCAAGAGAGTCTGGAGAGGCTCGGAGTGGGTCCCTGACAGGTACTTGAGGAGAGCAATGTGATGAGACCTCTAGTGTTGGCCTAGACGACAGTGGTTCCATTAGCAGAACCGGAGAAGCCGTACGAGAAGCTGCCCATGAGACCGTAGGGGGAGAGCCTTCATAGAGAGTGCCTGGCTGAGCAGCAGGCATACTCTTCCTTGGAGCAGGCCGGGTCTTCCAAGAAGGTAGACGTCCGCGTCGGCCAGGGGAAGTGACGCTTACAGCGGAGGTACTAGCGTTGGGTCGCCAGGGAGAAGGTCCAGCAGGAGTGGTAGGCGACGAGGAAGAGGTAGCATTAGAAGGTTCTGTGTCGGGTGTCCGTTCTGGAGAGGGAGAAGGACTGTGCCGTCTTTTAGGAGGCCGCTTGCGGGCAGAGGAAGTGCTAGGCAGGTAGACTGGCTTGTTTGTTCCCGACTGTCCGTCCATGGTAGGACGACATTGCAGAAATGGTGGGGGATCCTTTACGCCCCACCATTCCATGAGGGCCGCGTAGCTGGGCCCATCCGTGAGGAAGAGACGTTTCCACAGATACTGGATCTCCGACTGAAGTGATGGCCTAGTGCATCACGGCTGACAGAGCTGCGTCCGCAACGGCAGTAGAAGCGTGCGAAGTGTTGCCAGATGTGTATGTTCAGCCTCTTGAGGGTCCCGGAGAAGCCACACTTCGCCCACTTGAGATTAGGTTGACTCCTTCTGGCCAAGTCGTCTCGGGCCTGCTGGGTGAAGGTGCTAATCCACGGCTTAGTGACTCCGGAATGCTGGGATGACTCTATGGGTAGCTTGTCAGTGAGTTTGTGCAGCTTAATTGTAGCTTGTTTCAGGGTAGAGGTGACAGGAGGTGGAGTAGGTGGAGGCGTGCCGTCTGGGGTGAGCGTCTTCCTTACAGGAGATGCATCTACAATACACAATTTATTTGATGTGTATCCTCCGCCTTCTAACTCATGCTCTTTCCTGTGGAAATGTGCAGGGGAATCCTCCTCTGTCCCGACTGGTCTATGCCGAGTGGGGAGGGAGAGAGAATTCATGCCTGGCAGTTCCACAGGTGTGGGTTGTTCCTCTAATTCCGATATGGTCCCTACTGGTAACACTGAGATTTGCTTACCTTCAGCTGTGAAGACAGGCTGATTGGAGTGATCCGTGTTGGAAGGAGTAGCCGTCTCGTCCATACGAGAATGAGAAAGGATACGACTGCTGTTATTAGCTTCACCAGTGTCACCAAGAGTGCAGAGGTTGCCACATGTAGGGATACATGTGCTTCGGTGAAGTGCTGGACGAGAAAGGACTACTCGTCTGTGAGCTGTCGTATTTATACTAGCCGAGGGATGAGCAATTGGCTCAATTGTAAGCAATGCCTTAGGCACATTTTCTTTGTTCGACTCGTCAAATAAGCGCGGGAACACGGCAATAGTTGCCTTCGATTGCTTCTTATCCGCTTTAGGGGACTTCGAGAGTTCAGCAATCTGTATCTTCGGCTGAAACTGTTCCGCAATGCTAGATTCCGTACAAGAACATTTCGCTCTGTGTACTTGAACTGCTGGCAGTATAGACTGTATCTCTGTCGTTGGGATTATGTCTTGGGGATCGGCTACGCGATACTTCGTGTCCTCTGGTTCAAGTCGGGCTGTTGAAACTTGAACATTCTTCGAGAGGTTCAGAGGTAGCCCTCCTATTTGGTCCAGCACGGTTTGCTCCGTGTCGATCCTCAGGCCGCGGACTTGGACTGTAGTGTCTGGCAGTTCTACACACGATAAGTCGTCTGTCGGGGCATACTGAATTTTGGCGGGAATCAGTTGCTGATTAGTGTCGGGTCTGGACGTGGCCAGATCCTGTTGATCCTTCTGAGTTGAGGATAGGTCGGAGTTACCTTGTGAGGTCTGGTCCGACGGGGCGGAACATATGAGTTGTCCTTTCAGCCTTGGGGGGTGATCTGTGGTCACTTTGGATGTGTCCGGCTTTGAGTGAGGTCGTTTCTTGCCTGATTTCGGCCTAGTGGGTATAGGTTCATCCACTGTGACGGGTGTGAGTGACGCCGTCGGCCTGTAGTGTGATAGGCTAGTTACCCGTGGGGCTTTCTGTTTGTAGTGGCTACCCTTGTCTTTAGGCCTAGTGGGTATACAATGTAGGTTCCTCCACTGGGACGGGTTCTGATGTGTCCGTCGGCCTCTGTGGACGACCATTGCGGTCTGGTCCACTCTTCTTGGTTTAGGCCTCAGTAGGAATGGGTTCATCTACTGGGACGGGTTCTGATGTGTCCGTCGGCCTTTGTGGACGACCATTGTGGTTTGGTCCACTCTTCTTAGGTTTGGCCTCAGTAGGAATAGGTTCATCTACTGGGTCGGGTTCTGATGTATCCGTCGGCCCTTGTCGACGACCAGTGTGGTGTGGTCCACCTTCTACTTGCTGGGCTCCAGTAGGAATGGGTTCGTCTACTGGGACGGGTTCTGGTGGGTCCGTCGGACTCTGTGGACGACCATTGTGGTTTAGTCCACCTTCTCCTGGGTTGTTGTCTGTGTCGGCTGCAGTAGGAATGGGGTCATCTACTGGGACGGGTTCCGGTGTGACCGTTGGTCCGTCATCCGCGTCTTGACATTTCTGTAGGAGGGTATGTAGGGCTTTCCGTAGGAGGTCGGCGGGAAGCTCCTCTTGTTGTTTTGGAGGACTGGTCCTGCCATCTTTGTTACGTAGGAAGGCTGCTCCGGTTTCCAGTGCTTCCTCCATATCATCGGGCTGTAGCCATGTGTAGTACCAGCGTAGGCCGTGTTTGTGGACTGTGAGGCAGAATTTCTCTACAGTCCACTCTTCCAATGATGCAGGTGGTGCTCCTTCAAAAGCTGTTGCCATCAGTCTACGGATGAGAGCTGCATAGTCTCTGAGTGACGTGTGGGCTGGCTGTTCCAGGGTGGACAGCTTTCATCAGGCTTCTCTGGCAGATAGTCCATACTGTTCCCTCAGTCGGGAAAATATCTCTTCGACTGACCGGGGTCAGCCGCATTCTTGTGCGGGCCCATGTAGGGCGGCACGAAGCCGTATGAGGCGTGCTCTGTCATTCCAGTTGCAACGCTCTGCCATAGCGGTGAAGTCTTCTATGAAGAGTTCTACGTCCTCTTGTCCGTTGTAGCTGAGTGTTTTGAGGTCCTGCTCAGCTTGGTACGTTACCTACTGAAGCAGGTTCCTTATTCGGTCCATGTCGGTAGGGTGTCGGGTAGTGAGTTAAACTGCTTTGGTTTGTGAGGCCGCGTCGGCCTAGTCAACGTACTGAGTACCGTCAATCTATTCTGGATCCGAGGTCGGTCTTTGATTGAAGATCCGGCGTAGGTCGGGCTACATCCAGCGGAACCACGAGAATTATGGGTGCACTTTAGCGTTTGTCACCTTCTCATAAAAGGGTTCCCGGGTCCGAGTCCTTAATCGCCGTTAAAGTATTGAAGAATGAGGTCGGTCGGTTACCCGAGGCCGAGGTCACCTTCCTTCGCTTCGCATCGTAAGAGTACGACCTTAGAATCCCACCGCTGCCATCAATGTAATGGTTTCTGTGTTTTGGTGCGGTCGCCTTGGACGACTACCGACCCAGAAATGAAGTGCCTATGAGTGGTAATAGGACTTCGCATTACATGAAAGATCGAGCGGTCTCAGTAGCCCAAATACTACCAAAGACGATCCATCTGATCTCAAGTCCGACCTTCAGACTATACAATGAAAGAGAGTGATCCGACCTAGTAGGCAGTTCACATAGCGAATGACCTGGCAAAAGGAAGTGAAAGTCTCTGTATCAAGTATAGATGTGTCTTTATTGAAAGCCAAGTGAAGACTGAGACAATGAACAGTAAAACAGTGCCCTTTATATAGTATAAGGACTTCCGGCCGACGTGACGTCGGGAAAAGACGACGTGTGGTCGTCCGGAAGTTGCGCAACAAGATGGCCACCGGAAGCCCGACGGCCGACCCAAAATAGGTCGGGTTCTACAAAAGTTGCTTAAAATGGTCCACTTCATGTACAAAATCAATATCAATGGATTCTGAGAGGTCGGGCCTCTGTACATGGGTATAAAAGGCATTAAAAGACTTAGTAACAATCATGTAACTATATACAATAACATATAGTAAGGTACAAGCAGATATATACATGTATGTGCACACAATAATGAGTGTCAGATGGAAGATACGACTTGGCGTACCATCACAATATCAGGTATGATCTGGCATCAGATCCTTTGAGCTGGGTTTTGGCCGCTAAAATATGAGCAATATAGCAAATGTATTAATCTAGGACTGCTTTTACATTGTACATGTTTACCTTACTGAATATACTCGTATTAGTCAACTTGGGTTTGTTACTGGTGTGACCGCAAATTTTAAGCACATGAACAACTTTAACGCCATAAACCATAAGTAGAAATTAGTAGAAAGTCAATAATTTATAATTTCATACCCAGTGTATCCTTGCAGACCTGCTCAACAATAGCCCTGGGCTCAGCACTGGCAATGTTGTGCAGCAGCTCTTCAAGAATATGTGTTATGATATTTTTCAAGTCATGCAGTGGCTCACAAAAACATACTTCATATTCGTCGCATCCTATTTCTCCCTCGGTAAGTCCTGATGATAACAGAGCAGGAAGGCGCACGACACCTTAAAATTATGAGGAGAAAACTAATTGTTATGGCCTGGAGTAAAGTATGGCAGAGGCATTGAATTGGAAATTTACAGTACAACTTTCGACTAATTTTTCTTTGGTCATAATTCAACCAACCAAAATGCATGTATAGGTGTACATGTAGATGAGTACACTAGGTAAAACAAGAATTCACCTTTGAGTTCATTCCGCAGAATGTTTTTAAATCCCCAACCTTGTCTTCTCCTTTGACAGAAACGTTTCTAGCTAGCAGTTCAGCTTCAACTTCTTGTTTCTACCGATAGAATTTGGGTTATTGTAATTATACACATTCTGTTCTAATATAAAACAGTGGGGTAGCTGATTTTTGTATTTAACATACCATCAATATAGAAGAAAGAAAATGTAAATAGCCTCTATGCGTAATCTTACCTTCATTGCTTGAATGTTGTAGACATATGATGGCTGTGTAACAGCACCAGAAGCAAAGTGTGCTCTCCTATCTTGAAGGTTCCTGAAGAGCTGGGTTTGCATTGCAATTGCCGGGTTAGAATAGGTTGAAACCGATGCACCACAAGAACACAGATAACAGCTGCTGGGCCCAGAACCACCCGCTTCAAATGCTCGGCTTGGCAAGTCACCTAGTGGTTTAATGTTAGAATCTGTTATTATTGTATACCATGTATCTTCTCCACAACTTCTGCTATATAAGTTGGGCCTAACCAAAGCCCTGTATTATTTTTGAACATAACTACAATCATGTAGATACACGTGTTGCAAATTAATTTTGTTCGGTATTCACCAGAATAAAATCTTGGTATGTCTGTGTAGGTTCTCCCTTCATGCTCCATCGGAACAAGACATGTTTTCAGTTCTTGTATTCTCTGTTCAATGTAGCGAAGCTGCTCCTGGATGGATGATTTGGACCTTCCAATCATATGTACATGTATATATGGCCTCTCCACCATAGCTTGAACGTTAGCACTGAAAACATAGGTGAACAATATAAGATTCTTATTGGTTATTCAAATGATAAGAATTTGGTAACTGGATTTTGAGTTTTGGTATTTAATTGCATTGATCATACTGGTTTTAAAACTAAGAAGGTGAGGAGTGAAGAGTATTATTCATTAGCCTCCAGCAAATGAATATAGGTAATATCTCACAATAGTTGAATTGTATGGGATATTCATTCATTCGCAGAAATTTGACTGAACTACTTGTATTTGCCATCTTGTGCATGGAAAACCTAAGTTGCTCTAGAAAAAAATGGCTCATTATGTCATGTTTAGATAATTCTTTGTGTGTCATTATCATTTATAGAAACCAATAGTACTAAAATCAATCACCATAAACAATATTGGGCTAGAAATTGTGCCATTGCCTATACTGTATCATTTCCCAAATGACCTGACAACATTAAATAAAAGAAGATGAGCACAAATAATGCTCTGTCTGTCTTAACTGCAGGCTTCTGCTGGGTTCAAGTATACAGCCTCATCATATATAAACCAAATGGCTACAACATAGTGCGAGTGTGAATCTAGATCACTGTGGTCACCCCATACAACAAAATGTCTTGTAGTCTCTAGCTCCTCCAGATGTCCTCGTTTGTTGTATAGGGTGTCTTCTAGCATCATTGGATTTGCTATAAAATAGAAAAGTTACTCATACTTCGTTCCTCAGGTTCTGAGAGCTACAAACCTACTTTGCTAAAAACCTCCAAACTTTCACTAAATTTTTGGCTTTCAGCAATAAATGCATACATATACAGTACAATTTCCAGTAGATGGTCCAATGATTTTTCATAATTATGGTTACTAAAAGAACTGTACAGACGGGTATTTCAGTGGCTCAGGAAATTCAATCTGTATTACAAATAAATGTAATATTTTTCTTATTATAAGCTATGGATTGAACATTTTTGCCAGGTAGGTTTTCCCCCTTGGTGCAGCAGCATCTTAGCAAGTAATTACTATCTGTACTTTTATTCTTTATTGGTTCAAAATTGTGCATCCTAGCACAAACAGAAGTTTTTTCCCAGCAGTAAAACAGTCTGCGTGAGCTGAGAGCGGCAGAAACGGGATATTAAAAGTTTTAGCCAAAAGTTATGTGGTGGATGCTGGTGCAGAAAAAGACTCATGTGACTTACAAATTTAAAAGTGACACTACTAGCTTGCCGTCCAAGCCAATTTTCCCTAATCAGATTTTTCATGATATTATTATACATGTATCTCACCTCTGTATTTTCTCTACTTTGCATCGCATTCTTCCTCACTCAGGGACATGTTGTCACTCTTTCACAGCAGACCTTTTTTTTCCATTGATTTCAAATGCTGCTTCCTTATTGTAATGTCTGTACTCACAGGTTTAATATATCCTTTGTCTGTACTGTTAGTCTGTCTTGTATCACCTCTCTCCTTCACTCTCAATCATAAAGTGTCCCCTTCTTAGGTCTCCAGCTATCTCTCAGCTATCTCCAAGCTATCCTTATAATCTTACCTATCCCCTTAGCCTTAGTGCTCTTACCTAGCTCCCTATACATTCCCCTTTCTTTCTTCCTTTTTCTGTTTTCTCAGCGAGTTACCTAGTGCTTATGTATGCTTTGCATTCCGGTGACTACCTTTGCCTACGCCCCCCCCCCCCCCGCCCCTTTATTCTTCTTTCCTTAGCCCCGTACCAATTTATTTATATACAACGTAGTCTCTGTACTTAGGGTTGGGCCTACTCACCCTCCCTGATCTTGTCACTGCTCCGGCCTGTCTCTGTTCCCTTGGTTCATTTTGTCTGTCTGTCCCTTGAGCAACTTCATGTCCTTCTGCTATGGACTTACCCCTGACCCTAACATCCTGTTCTGGTTCTATATTCACTTCTTCCCCTTCCTGGTTTTCCTCTCCTCCTAAATCACTTTCTGTTTCAGAGCCACCTTCTCTCTCACTGTCACTTACTGGCATTAGTACCAAGTGTTTTCTATTTCTCCTAACAACTGCTCCATCTACTCGCACTAAATAACTGTCCGGTTCCTCGGCCCTGCCAATAGGTGTCTTCCCGACCTGAACTTCAGACCCAGGCCGATTTACAACAATGTTTTCCGGCACACATCCGTCACAGGGTCGCGAACACACCGGCCTGGGCCAAAAGCAAAATCCTCATTTCCGCGCGAATAAATCAGGTGTGTCGATGAGCTAGGGATGGTTTCGTCCGGCCAAGCAAAATTCTAGGCCAATAGCCCTTCTGGCCTTGGTCGAACGGCCATCTTGTAAATTTTATTTGCGACCCGGGTCCGTCCAAGAGGTCGCGAAGACACCTAATTACCCTAGCCTCCCGTCCATAATCCTGATTAGCAGTTTTTACCCAGACTTTATCACCTACTGCCAAATCACCCAAGTTTCTTACCCTCCTCCTATCATTATAATTTGCCTCCATCCTCAGTTTCAGTCCCTTATCTTTAGCTCTAAACTTCTCATGGTCGACTTCCCTCTGGGCTATCCTTGACAGACCCACCCTTAT
Source organism: Bugulina stolonifera (assembly GCA_935421135.1). Taxonomy (NCBI): domain Eukaryota; kingdom Metazoa; phylum Bryozoa; class Gymnolaemata; order Cheilostomatida; family Bugulidae; genus Bugulina; species Bugulina stolonifera. The sequence continues at coordinate 114,069 of OW285195.1, read as the reverse complement.
CGACCTTCCAAACAGCAATTGGGCTGGACTATAACCCGACTCTAACGGTGTGTCCCTATACACAGCCAATGCTCCTACCCTGTCCTGGTTTTTTCTCCACAGCCCCTTAACAGTTTGCACCGCCCTTTCCGCTGCCCCATTGCTCTGTGGATATAGCGGACTACTGGTTTCATGCGCAATTCCCACTTGCTTTGTATAACCCCTAAACTCCCTAGAGCTAAAACAGGGGCCATTGTCTGTCCTTAGCCGTATTGGATGCCCAAACCTAGCAAACATTATCTTTAACTTTTCAATTACCTCTCCCGCAGTTTGCCCCCTATTCCCATTACCTCAATCCATCTGGAATAATAATCGACTACCACAATAAAGTTTACCCCTTCAAACTGAAACAGGTCTGCTCCCAATTCCTCCCATGGTCCCCCTGGTAATCCTGATACCCTTAGTGGTTGGTTAACCAACTTCCTATTCTTTGCACATATTTCACATTTTTTCACTTTCTCCCTTATCTCTGGTATTATCCCTGGCCACCACACTGACTCTGAGGCCCTCCTCTTGCACTTTTCCTCCCCTTGGTGACCCTCATGTATCTTATCTAAGGTTTCACTCCTCTCTCCCCTGGGTATGACTATCTGATCACCTTTTAATATTAACCCATTGTACTGTGATAGGGCGCCACGAACCAAGAAAAACTGTTTTACTTCCCCCCTCATACTGTGACTCTTAGGCCACCCCTCTCCCATGTACTTCATTACCTCTTGTAATGTTTGGTCCCTTTGTGTCTCAACCCTCAAGTCCTCTAGTTCCTTACCTAGTAAAGCAGTGCCCTCCACTAAATACCTAATGTGAGCCGAGGTTCGGAGTTCTAGTTTTCTGTCCCGTTCAGAAAACCCCCTACCGGTTTTCTAGATAAGCAGTCGGCTATGTACATTTCACTACCCGGTGTGTGTATCACCCTATATTGGAACCTCATCATCCTTAGTTTGAACCGTTGGACCCGCAATGGCAGCTGCGCCAGATCAGCTTCCTCTAGTAATTCTACCAATGACCTATGATCTGTTTCAAGTAGAAATTCCCTACCCACCAAATAGTATTCAAACTTTTCACAAGCCCACACCAATGCTAATGCCTCTTTCTCGATCTGAGCATACCTACCCTCTGTATCTGACAACGCCCTTGATGCGTATGCTATTGGCTTCCATGACCCGTCTTCCCACTGCAGTAATGCTCCCCCTAACCCAAATGAGCTGGCATCGGCTGTCACCTTTGTCTTTTTGTTTAGGTCAAATTTTGCTAATACTGGGGCCTCTCCCACATGCTCATTAATTCCCTGGAAAGCTTTTTGTTGTGCTTCTCCCCATCAAAGCTGTTTTTCTTTTTTAACAACTCCCTCAGTGGTTTCGATAACTCTGACAGCTTATCACTGAATCTTCCCAAGTACCCTACCATTCCCAGAAAGCTTTTCACCTCTTTGACATTTTTTGGCTGTGGTAGCTGGTGTATTGCCTCTACTTTTTCTGGGTCCACATGTATTCCCGTCCCATCTATTACGTGTCCAAGAAATTTCACTTTCCCCACCCCAAACTCACATTTCTCCTTATTCAGTGTTATTCCCGCCTCTCTTAACCTAAGTAATGCAGCTTTAAGCCTTTCATCATGTTCCCTAGCATCTCTACCATGAACCAAAATGTCATCCATCTGACATATCACACCTTGCAGCCCCTCTAATACCCTCAATACCTGTCGCTGGTAAAACTCTGGTGCCGACGATATCCCAAATGGCAGCCTGTCAAAGTAATACCTCCCAAATGGTGTTATGAATGTTGTAAATTTCCTAGATTTCTCCTCCAATTCTGTTTGCCAAAACCCTGAATTGGCATCCATATTACTGAAAACCCTTGATTTGGCTAGTTTTGCTAATGTCACATCTGTGTTGGGCAACGGGAACACTTCTCTTCTCACATGTTTATTTAACTGTGACAGGTCCACACACAACCTAACCTTCCCATTTTTCTTTGGAGCACAAAGTAGCCCTGCACATCAGTCTGTTGGCCTGTCTACTTGAGTAATAACTCCCTCCCTTACCATTCTATCTAGTTCTGCCTTAACCTGTTCCTCTAGTCCCGCTGCCACCTTGCGAGGGACATCCAAACGAAACGGCCTTGCCCCTTCCTTCACATCAATTTTATATTGTACCGGCATCTTACCCAAGCCCTTAAAAAGTGATGGAAATCCTTTCTCTACATCCCTCTGTGTGATCCTATTCACTTCTGCCAGCAAATTCAGCTTCCTAATTTCCTTCCTACCCACTAGGTTCCTGGTAGCCCCTTCAATAACAAAAACTTTTGTTTTAACTGCCTTACTCCCATTCCTCAATTCTACTTCTACCTCTCCTACTACCTTCAACCTATTATTTCCTGCTCCCCTCACCTTCTTCTTTAAATTCTCTAGCCTCAGCCCTAAACTTTTCGCTGACCCTACTGTTAGCACTGATATATCAGCCCCTGTATCATCCAAAAACCTTATTATTTTCCCATCTACCTGTAAATCTTGTTCGAATTCATCATCATCATCCTTAATATCAGTCCCGCATTTTCCCACGAATAGTCATGTGGACTCCGAATAACAATTGTCAGCCCTAACTTCCCTGGTTTTAACAGATTCTGATGTACAAGCCCTGGCCATGTGACCCCAACCCTGGCAATTATAGCATTTTGGCTCCCTTCTTCCCGTGGACTCAATCTGCTTATCTCCGTCCTGTCTTCTCTTCATTGATTCATTTCTAATTTTACTACAGTCCCGAGCATAGTGGCCATTCTTCCCGCATTTAAAACATGCGCCGCTTCTTTCCCTTGCGCATTCTCTTGCAAAATGCCCCATTTCCCCACAGTTAAAACAAGTTAGTCCCTGACCTCTCTTTGGACTGCTCTTCCTTTGGACCTTTCTAGTTACCAACTCTGGGCTAAGTTTTCTTCTGTTTACCCCCTATGCACTCTCACCCACTCTTCCTCTGGTTCTTTTACCCCTGACTCTGAGCTCCTCATGCACTCGGCATTTACCATTGCTGTCTCAATATTCTTGCCTAGGTTTATCATAGCCTCATAATCAATCTGCCCATTCCCTTTTGCCATTTCCTTCAAAATGTGAACCCTTATTGTATCTTCTCTGGTACCCACTAGTGCCTTATGTAGCACTAGTTTGGCCTCCAATGCCCCTAGTTCACACCCTTTAGCTATAAGCCTGAGTCTAGCCACATATGCTGCAAAATTCTCCTGTTCATTTTGTTTGCATGTAAATAAGCTATCTAAATTCCTCATCGTATGTGCCTTCCCTTTAAAGTGGTTGTCAAACCTATTCTTGATATCAGTAAACCTAATTGCTTCTACTTCCAACTCCCACTCCATAAAAATTTCGTAGCCCTCTTCCCCTATTCTATCAAGCAACATGCACCCCTTCTTATGCTCAATTATCTCTCTCCTTTCGCCAGCGTCATCTACCCCATTTGGTATCTTCAATTCCTGAAAAGCCATTTGAATGTTAAATCTTTGAATGAAGCTATGCTAGTCCTCCACTGACATCCCTCCCCTTACACTAGGTCTGTCTCTTGTTGTAGCCATGATTATTTTACTTGTACTTAGCCCTCCCCCTGACTCTGAATTAAACACTGGAAAAAATTTCCTATCAGGCCTATGACTTGTCTAGGTACAGATCTATAACTTACCCCACCTTTCTGTGTTCTACTGTAACCTGTGTATTATCCAATGATCCTACTTCTGACACCATGTAATGTCTGTACTCACAGGTTTAATATATCCTTCGTCTGTACTGTTAGTCTGTCTTGTATCACCTCTCTCCTTCACTCTCAACCATAAAGTGTCCCTTTCTTAGGTCTCCAGCTATCTCTCAGCTATCTCCAAGCTATCCTTATAATCTTACCTATCCCCTTAGCCTTAGTGCTCTTACCTAGCTTCCAATACACTTATATAGGTTAAGCTTATGAGGCGTCCATCAATTCTTTCCTCAACTGCAATTCTATTTTTATGCATAGTTTCCAGTGTTGGGCACATTGCCCTCCCTAGCTCTATTTCACCTTTGCTCACCATCTCCTTCTTTCGTTCAACTAAATACACCATCATGCATATCAACCACATAATCTATGCAGTCAAAATATATATATGCTGACATTGTTTATACTACAGCAAATGTATCGCAATACATACTTCCATTTTTCCCACGATTTACTAAATGTGCATGTACTTAAAGGAAAATCCTATATAGTTGTTTTAAAATAGTTCAATACCAATTTTGTTCTTGCTTGTTGTTTGTGTGACTGCAAGTCTCAAGCCTTCATGTTTATACAGTGTCCTCCAAACACGGCCTTTAGTGGTAAAGTCAAAGCCATTGTTATTTGCAAATTTCTGAAGAATCTGTAATTATGTATATATTATGAATATTTTAACTTTTCATTGCCACGCAGACTAATCAATCAATCAATCGATTAAACATATATTATACATGTATATAATATACATGTATAATAATATGACTGCATCTTTCTAGCTAAATCTTATTCAAGTACATTATAATTCAAGCAAAAATTATGGAGATCTTACCTGGGAAGCATTGAGTTAATCTTCATTCCCTGATTTTCTTTTAAGGCCCACTTCTCTACCAAGTTCCGCCCATTTACCATGTAACTTGTCACCCAAACATTTGCTTTCATCTGCTACTTCTTGCAACTTTTGAAGACAAAGTTCTTCATCAAACTGGTACAAATCTAATTGACCTACATGACTTTTGTTCGAGTGGAAGTCTCGCTGTGTCTGTGCTCACATTATTCAATTCACGGTAATCCATGACTGGACGAACCTTGTCCTTTGTTGGTTGAAACACCGCCAGTAATGGAATAATACCTGTGACTGGCCCATCCCACCGTTTCAACCAACCCTTCGAGATCCAGCTCTCGAGTTCAGCGCAATAACGCTCACGCAAATGTGGCGCCTGAGCACACTTGTACTCAGAGACACGTGACTGAAGCTTCTTGGGAGATTCTCCAGACCACCGCCAGCTGACCGTCCATTGACCATTTGCAAAGATGGCATAGAAGTCGGGGTCCTCAACCCTCAGAGACTTATTAGTGTCGCCACAACGACTGCCGGCTGCTCCACAAGCCAATGACGTATGTTCACTCCGCTGATCAGGAATCCTGCAGCAAGTACCCGAGGAAGACTTTCCCCAGCGAACCAAGTACTTTGAGTCAGAGCCTCTCTGCACAGTGACTCCACCCATGTGATTAATCACATCTCCGCCGAGTAAGCAATCAACTCCCAGATTGCCCAACTCATTCATCACTGGCGCAGAGACATCAAAACAGTGCCCGTGCAATCCAATGATAACCCGACAACAACCCCTCACGTTAAAGGCCTTGCCATCAGCCGTTAACAAAGGCCGACTCTGCCTTAGGGCCTTTCCCACCACCACCCGCGGACTGACCAGAGTCCGCTCGCTTCCAGTGTCAACCAGACACGAGAAACAACGACCGTTCAGAACGGCCTGAATGACTGGCATTCGACTATTAGTTGTAGCCTTACCAGTGGCCCCCGACAGCGCCAGGCTATCTCGCGGTACGCATGCACCGCTCAGCACTTCACTCGTTGTTGAGGGGCAAGGTGCTCGGCGATTAACGCCTAGTTGCTGGTGTCCATGGCGGAGGATGCGGCGCCCCGAGTTGCACCTTCCCCGTGAAAACTTGACTGGCTATCCTCCAGCCCTGCAGCCGCTGCAGGCGGCTTCGGTGCAGGACACTCCTGCACCCAGTGATCGGTGCTGCCACACCGAAAACACCCTGCCCTCTTGCCAGAAGAGTGCTTCGAAGGCTGCTTACCGGAGAAGGCCCGCCTACTCACGGTACACTCCTTTACCCGGTGTGGACCTCTACAGCGGAAGCAACTAGCAGTGCTCCCCGTCTGCTTACCCAAAGCAGTAGCAGCGGCAGTGACAGACGGCTGTGCTGATCCAGCACGCCCTCCCACTGCCCTCCTCGATGCGAGCTTCCCTCGCACCCGGGACAACAGCGCCCCAAAGTCGACGGTGTACGCCCCTCTGTGAACTTAATCCGAAAACTAAGGTCTGTAGAAGACAGCCCCAGTCTACCAGCATACCTCTCCAGCCTGTCGAGGTACACGTCAACCGACTCTCCCTCCTGGAGTTGGAGGTTGACAAACTGACGCCATGCCTCCTGCCGAGGCATGGCGTACTCCGCTGTTAACACAGCCTTCACGACGTCCCAATTAGACGCCTCGTGTACCATCATCCGTCTGTACACTCAAGCAGCATTGCCCCCCAGCATGTATGCTAGCAGGTCGGTTGGAGACACTCTCTCCAACCCACAGTACCTCTCGTACTCACGCAGCCACGCTGCCACGTCTACTGACCCATCGCCAGTAAACTGAGACAACTTGTCTCCTGATTTGGTCCAAAATCGGACCACGTGCCTGATTGAGCACACTGGCAAGCGTGCCAGCATTCACCAACAGAGTGGTGGGTTCCCTCTCTGGCTGGCTTGACGACTCACCAGAAGTCTCATCTTTTAAGCCAGGCTTACTCATTATTAACAACGAAAACAAAACAAAATGCAATAACGTAATTAAATAAGTGGAGAGAAACAATTTTTTAAATAAGAAAAAGAGCCGAAATAGCTTGTTGGCTTACTGAACAGCACAGTTACAGTAAGGAAAGAGATAATGATAAATACGCAGTACCAAACTGCTTCACGATGGCTCTGCAACCTCCCCTTAGCCACCACCTACGCCACCTACGCGTTGGCTACCAGAGCACAACACGGTTGGATAATAATAATTGAATAATGTGAGCACAGACACAGCGAGACTTCCACTCCGCACAAATACGTTTGTGCAACTGACCGCAGTCCACTCGCTGCTGTCCCAATCAACGCGCATGCGTCTCGATCACCACGTGACCATTCGAAGACCTCACAGTTGCCGAGAGAGTTTTTGATTTTGAAGGCTTTCAATGATTGAAACGGCATTCCAAGCTCCACTAAAAGCAGTCTGGAGAATGGGGGATTTGATTTGGGGGTGATAAGCTTCGATAAAGTAGGCTGCAAAAGTTTGGGTTTAAAATTTGAGAGTTTTTTGATAAATCTAATATGCAGGCCCATACTGTTATTAAAAGACTAGGTTTGCATTTGATAATTCAGATGATATTTCGATATGTTTAACCTTTTATAAAAATTAGTTCAATGTGAAATAATGTATCAGCGAGCAGTGGTAGACTGTGATGGTTGACTTTCAATTTGGAGATTTTAGGTTCACATGTTTAAGTATGACACCGTGCTATGGTTGAAGGTGAGCTCCTCCATTCAGAACTGAGCACTTGTCGCCCATTAAAATTTGCTTCTTCTGAGGTCACTCAAATAATAATGGCTTGTGACGCATGAAAGTGATAACAAGCAAACACATAGGCCTATTTGAAATTGACAAAGTCACCTAAACCCTTGACATGTTTATTATTTGCTCTTCTTGTTTTTAGATGGATTCTCAGCCAATTACCATCGAGCACTGCCACAAGTGCAGCCAGCCTTTTGAGAAGAGATTCAAACATGGCCCGGCTGAATGCGCAGGCTGCGGTAAGTAAAGTTAGTTAGTTGGAAATGATATAATATAATTGTTTTAAACTTGTATTTTTAGCAGTCGGTGACTAATTGCACATCCATGAAAAAAGTCAGTTCTGCACATGGCTGTACATGTATGTCTATGCCTAATTACAGAGTTTGTTTTCATCGAAGCAAAAAACCTAGGATAAAATCATGGTTTTGATAAATATATTATGTCTTGACATTAGGTTTAGTTGAGGCTTCATTTTCATGTACTATGTAATTTATATAATTACATGTGTTTAGCCTGCAATAAAAAATTCAAGTTGTAGCTTGAAGTTGCCTTCGTTGGTAGAAGACAACTCTGAAGTCTATTCAATTTTGGCTCCCTGTTGTTCTTTACAGCGTGTTTCTTAAATTATCACTCGCAACCATTGCAGTTCAAATATTGTCATATTTTAACTGCAATGTCTTGTGTCTAAAAGCTGTGTGTTTGGATTACATTCTAGGGTATTTATTGGGCAGATTATTGTTCATTGAATTTAAATTCACAAAGAAGAATCAAAGGGTTATAATATGCATGTATACATGAATGTCAAAATAGGCCTACATTGTGTTTTAGCTGCAACAAAGAGCTGTGAAAAGTGTGGAAAAGTAAATTGGATAAACCAACTTCAATGTGAATGTGGTGGGTATTCAAGTATTATGTTAAACTGTTGCTGTACTAGTTTACACATATGGACACAGTGATAGAGACTTTTTTATTAGCAGCCTACCATTTAATCTGTTGATTTTGGAAACTATCTGTTTGTAGTATAGACAAGCACCATTGTGTTGAAATAATGGTATTTTTACAGGGAACACTCTTCGTAATACGGTGAAAAAGAAGGAAAATCGACTTGAAGCGCGGAGAGAAGCTGGTTTCTCGATGAAGAGAAACCGAGGCTATGCTCTTGAACAGCTCAAGGCAGCCGTAAGTTAATTAAGTAAAAATAGTGGTGAAATCTACATGCAATAACAAACGACCGCCTCGCTGCCCACCTACTCTACACAAAACTTTCTGTTAGACTGTGTGAAGGTACCACAACCTCTTGATTACATGTATATACACCAAGTGGCAATAGAAGAACAAATCAAAAGCCATCACTCTCAATTAGGCTCTTTATTACAACTTGCAGTTAGAATTTGGTTCTGTGTGCTAACAATGAAATAACTTATTGCAGGCAGCATACGCATATGGAGCGGGGTATGGTGTGCTGCTGGTTGCTTTTAAGCCTGGTGAGCAGCGGACGAAAAAGGTTTTAGAGAGTGAGCTTAATGAAAAAGGATGAACAAGATTATTTGCAAATATTGAATGGTGCGACAGTAGTTGGTTTAAGATTATTTGTATTTGGTAAAGTTGCTTATTGAACAATTTCAACCTGATTGTGATAGAGACATGTTCTACTAAAATATTATAATAATGTTGTAATTTCTACTACTATTTAAAAAAACAACACTGCTTGTACGTGTATAATCTACGTTATAATGTGCCTTTCAGATCACAGTGGTCACATGATGATGCCTTATCACTCGACTGCTACTACAAACACGACTGCTCATAGTATGACTACTGACAACACTGACATTACTCCGGCCACTACTACTGACAACACTGACATTACTCCGGCCACCACTACTGACAACACTGACATTACTCCGGCCACCACTACTGACAACACTGACATTACTCCGGCCACCACTACTGACAACACTGACATTACTCCGGCCACCACTACTGACAACACTGTAACCAATTCTAATACTACTACTACTGCTACTACTGCTACTACTACTACTACTACTACTACTACTACTACTACTACTACTACTACTACTACTACTACTACTACTACTACTACTACTACTCCTACTACTACCACTGCTGCTACATGTATGACCATAACCCATGAAACTCCATCCGCCACTACTACCTCCACCCTGACAGGTTAGTCACAACATGTTATTGCATGTTATTAAATGCATGTTATTAAAAATGGAATGTAGGGCAAATAGTTACTGGACCTCAGCAGCACCTACATTTATTTGTATCACCCAAGAGTAGTTGTTAGTATAACTGATATTATAAAGTTACAAGCTTATGTTTTCTTTCTCCTTCAGACACCGAAGACTCTCCCACCACAACTTCCAAAGCTCCAGAATATTTCGTGCGGCGCATCAAAAAACAAAGATACAATGTGAGTTATTTCTCAAAGTAAAATTTATAAGCTGCATGATGTTTTATTAGGCAACATAAATGTGACCTGTATGCTTTTAATGCTGCATAATCTTGGTTTTCAACGATAAACAGCTTGATAAAATCACAAACGGCTATTAGAATATAACGCAAACGTTAGAGAGAATAATTATTATATATGGAATATTTTCTCTAGCTTAGTCCATAGGCCATAACTTCTGCTTGGTATAACAGGATCAACATCCATACATGTATATAACATAATTTGCTACTTGTTTTAGCGCCGTACTCAAAGAATAGAATACCAAGTGAGCTGGATAGGATACAATAAACGGTAAGGTAACATCCTTTTTCAGATCATATTATCACTTATCAATCAGAAACTGCACTAATAGTTTATTGGTTGCCTGTGAGTGGGCAACTTGCAGGCTATTGGTACATTTGTACTTTGGGTAAAACTTAATCATTGCAATGCAGAGCAAGATAGATTTGCATATCTTCCAATTACCAATTTAGAGAGGCAGTTATTAGATTTCAAGAGAGTAACAAGCTTTCTCCTATATCTCAAAGACTGTTCAGAAAAGTATATACTACTTACAACGTTTAGGCTACTTCAACTATAGGTCATGGGGAATGAACATAATTCCTACTGTTATTAAAAATTACTTCTAGATTAATCTTTTACGTGGTGTTGTAACTTTAAAACTAATTTGCATGAAAATTGAACTTATAATTCCTCTTGCTGCAGGGGTTATAGTAGTCTGCATTATACCTGTTGCAGGAGTGATGACTCCTGGGAACCTGCAGAAAACCTAAAAGAATGTGTGGTATTTCAAAACTATGTTGCACAAGTATGTACTTTAGTAATAATGAATGTAATACTGAGTGTTATTTAATGCAAAGACCCATGCAACATACCCATGAGAAAAATGGAATCTTCCTGCTGTCATTGCATGAATTTATATTTTTCAGCAAGAACAGCAGACACTGCATCCACAGCAGCCACTGCAACCACAGCAGCCACTGCAACCACAGCAGCCACTGCAAGCACAGCAGCCACTGCAACCACAGCAGCCACTGCAACCACAGCAGCCACTGCAACCACAGCAGCCACTGCAACCACAGCACAGTAAGAGGAAGAGAACTGCTAAGAAAAGAAAAGCGTAGCTATTATAGCTACAGCTATTTTACTAGTCATGTTATCTCTATTAACATTATAAGACTAATAAATATAACATAAATATCACCCTATTATCCTATTTTTATCTTGTCATTATTTTAGATACATGTATGTACTTGGTAGGAAGCAGCAAAAATGGTATACCTTGCACATTTACGTAAAGTGATCTACATGTAGCTTCGTTGACATACAGTGATGCAGTATAAAGTAGTCAAAACCCCAAAAAATAATGCTTTTGTTAAGATGAGTATAAGATATGGTTTTTCCAGAAGTAATAGGCAAATGAGTGCATATACACTGTATAATATACATATACATGTACATCATGCAGATGGCATGCTGACTAGAATACCAAACCCTATGCTATTCCAGAATACTCCCCTACGACATGTGATTAGCGAAGGCAATATATGTACATATGATGTATGTAGGCAAAGTGCTGTGTCTGAAATCATGCAATAGTTAAACTGAGTCTAATTCTGAATAAACGTACAATAATTAAAAGTGCAAATAAGTTATTCAAATTGCATGTACATGTATAATAATTCAAATTATTAAATGAAATTACAGTAGAAAACTTACATGTATGCTGTTGCAGTAGGTGTTGTGCTACATGCAATTATTGATAATTGCACGCATATTATGTCAGTGGTACAGTACATGTAAATGCATTTCACTCATGCAGTTCAACTTATTGCAAGAAAACGTGTATGATATACCTTGTGAATACCTTCACTGATCTGAAAAAGTTGTCCTTATGAAATACAATGTCTAGGTGCAATTATAGGCCTACCCATGGAAAGTTTTATGCAGTGATTATGTTAGTGTATAAAGCTTAGTCCAGTCTGTTTAGTTAACAATGATCAGTCTAAAAATAATGTAATGGTGCAGGTCATATCACACTTACATATTATGATGACGTATTTTTAGAAAGGAATTTCTAGACACAGGCACTCTATGCACATTACATTGTAGATACATGTACGTAGACTGCACACTGCCAAACTAGGTTACATAATGTGATGGTACGCCAAATCGTATCTTACATCTGACACTCATTCTTGTGTGCATATAATTGTATATATCTGCTTGTACCTTGTTCCTATATATTGTTGTATATAATTATATGATTATATCTAAGTCTTTTAATGCCTTTTATACCCATGTACAGAGGCCCGACCTCTCAGAATCCATTGATATTGATTTTGTACATGAATTGGACCATTTTAAGCAACTTTTGTAGAACCCGACCTATTTTGGGTCGGCCGTCGGGCTTCCGGCGGCCATCTTGTTGCGCAACTTCCGGACGACCACACGTCGTCTTTTCCCGACGTCACGTCGGCCGGAAGTCCTTATACTATATAAAGGGCATTGTTTTACTGTTCATTGTCTCAGTCTTCACTTGGCTTTCAATAAAGACACATCTATACTTGATACAGAGACTTTCACTTCCTTTTGCCAGGTCATTCGCTTTGCGAACTACCTACTCGGTCGGATCACTCTCTTTCATTGTATAGTCTGAAGGTCGGACTTGAGATCAGATGGGTCGTCTTTGGTAGTATCCACTGGCGTTGTAAATAAATATAAACATGTACCCTTGTAAGTTATGTAACCACTGGGGTTGTAAATAAATATAAACATGTAACCTTGTAACTTCTGTAACCACTGGCTGTTGTAAATAAATATAAACATGTAACCTTGTAACTCCTGTAACCACTGGCGTTGTAAATAAATATAAATATGTAACCTTGTAACTTCTGTAGCCGCTGGCGTTGTAAATAAATATAAACATTTAACCTTGTATCTTTTGTAGCCACTGGCGTTGTAAATAAATATAAATATGCAACCTTGTAACTTCTGTAACCACTGGCGTTGTAAATAAATATAAACATGTAACCTTGTAAATTCTGTAACCACTGGCGTTGTAAATAAATATAAACGTGCAACCTTGTAACTTCTGCAACCACTGGCGTTGTAAATAAATATAAACATGTAACCTTGTAACTTCTGTAACCACTGGCGTTGTAAATAAATATAAACATGTAACCTTGTAACTTCTGTAACCACTGGCCTTGTAAATAAATATAAAAACATGTAACCTTGTAACTTCTGTAACCACTGGCGTTGTAAATAAATATAAACATGTAACCTTGTAACTTCTGTAACCACTGGCGTTGTAAATAAATATAAACATGTAACCTTGTAACTTCTGTAACCACTGGCGTTGTAAATAAATATAAATATGTAACCTTGTAACTTCTGTAACCACTGGCGTTGTAAATAAATATAAACATGTAACCTTGTAACTTCTGTAACCACTGGCGTTGTAAATAAATATAAACATGTAACCTTGTAACTTCTGTAACCACTGGCGTTGTAAATAAATATAAATATGTAACCTTGTAACTTCTGTAACCACTGGCGTTGTAAATAAATATAAACATGTAACTTTGTAACTTCTGTAACCACTGGTGTTGTAAATAAACATAAACATGTAACCTTGTAACTCCTGTAACCACTGGCGTTGTAAATAAATATAAATATGTAACCTTGTAACTTCTGTAGCCGCTGACGTTGTAAATAAATATAAACATGTAACCTTGTAACTTTTGTAACCACTGGCGTTGTAAATAAATATAAATATGTAACCTTGTAACTTATGTAACCACTGGCGTTGTAAATAAATATAAATATGTAACCTTGTAACTTCTGTAACCACTGGCGTTGTAAATTTAATATAAACATGTAACCTTGTAACTTCTGTAACCGCTGGCGTTGTAAATCAATATAAACATGTAACCTTGTAACTTCTGTAACCGCTGGCGTTGTAAATAAATATAAACATGTAACCTTGTAACTTCTGTAACCACTGGCGTTGTAAATAAATATAAATATGTAACCTTGTAACTTCTGTAACCGCTGGCGTTGTAAATAAATATAAACATGTAACCTTGTAACTTTTGTAACCACTGGCGTTGTAAATAAATATAAATATGTAACCTTGTAACTTCCGTAACCACTGGCGTTGTAAGTAAATATAAATATGTAACCTTGTAACTTTTGTAACCACTGGCGTTGTAAATAAATATAAATATGTAACCCATGTAACTAACGTATGAATAAGTATATAATTATAATCTCTTGTAACCATGTAACCAATAATAAATTGAGTTGCTGACGAGGGTAGGATATTGACTTGTGCGCCTCGGCCGCACGGCAACAGATCAAATACATCAAACAAGAACCGCACCGGTCTCTTCAAGACCATGCTGACCTAATTAATAAGTTGTTAGCCATCGGCTATCCCGAGATGTCCGAGTCGACCTTGGAGCGATGGTCGACCGAAACATTTTGTAGTACCCTGCAAGACACCTCCTTGATGGAACACTTAATGATCACCAACCCGACCACTCTGAGTCGGGCCCTTCGGGACAGCCGTGCTTATTATGCTATCGGCGAGCGGCTCCCAAGCAGCGAGCAACTACCAAAGGCTGAAACCAAAGGGCCAGCAGTCAGGACTGAGGCATCGGCCAGCCCTAAGAAGGACGGACATACTCCGAACAAATCCCCTCAGAAACCAAAAGGCGACTGGATACCCGGGAGACGCCGCCCACGCAGGAAAATAAGCCGACAGGTACAACCACTTCCCTTGACAAACCGGTTTCATGCCCTGGACTCCATGGAACCTACACCTACCGGCCACTACTTAGAAGGAACAGTGGCCGGACGGCCGACTCGGTTCTTGGTCGACACGGGTAGCAGCACTAATTTGTTAAATAAAAACGTCCATGATCGACTACCCTCCAGTAAGAAGAAGAAGATGCGGCTAACCAAGACACACGGCGTGATGGCCGACGGATCTCCCCTCCCCTTCGAAGGAGAGACTACAATGCCGGTGAAACTACCTGGACTTCCTCCGACTGAAGAAGACTTCCTAGTCGGGAAGATACAGGAGGATGCCATCATGGGACTCCCCTACCTACACAAAAACAAGTGTACCTTAACTTTCCAAGAGCCCCAGGTCATCATAAACGGCAAACACATTCCCTGCAAAGACCGACACGGGCAATCCCTCCCCGGTCGGGTACGGACCATACGGCAGCAAAGCATACCGCCTCATTCCGAGGCCATCCTTCAAGGGTGTCTTGTGACCCCTACTGCTCCAGTCACGGGAATAGTGGAGCCCGCTAAGAACGGACCTTTAGTGGCTAACAGCATCGGTCGAACCGACTCGGCCGGACAAATCCCTGTCTGTTGCATGAACCCCACAGACCACACCCTCAACCTTCGGGCGGGAGTAACCGTAGGCACATTTACCGAGGTCCAAACCGCCAATATAGAAGCTCAACTAACTACTCCCCAGGAGACTCGTACCCACACGGCACAGGAGGTAGCGGATTCCCCGAAACCACCCGACAAAGGAGGTGGACCCCGGGAAGATGTGCCGGACCATCTACAGGAACTGTACCACAAGGCCCTTCCCCAGTGCGATACACCGGAAGAACAACAGAAACTGAAGGCCTTGTTGTGTCGTTATTCCACAACTTTCAGTACTAATGAAGATGACCACGGACAGACCCACCTAGCGGAGCACTCCATTCCGGTGGAAATCGGGACTCGGCCCATCCGTCAGCTCTCCCATCGGCTCGGGCCCGAGAAAGAGGCCGAAGCCGAGCGACAGGTCGAGAAGTTGGCACGTCGAGGGCTGATAGAGCCAGCTGAAGGGGCCTGGAGTTCGCCAGTAGTCCTCGTAAAGAAAAAAGATGGCACTTGGCGATTCTGCATCGACTACAGCAAGTTAAACGCAGTGACTACACAGGACGCCTACCCCCTGCCCCGGATAGACGACAGTCTGGATGCCTTGGCCGGCAGTAGGTACTTTAGCACCCTCGATCTCACTAGTGGATATTGGCAAGTACCCCTAGATGCAGACGCACAAGAAAAGGCCGCCTTCGTGACTCGGTCAGGGTTCTGGAAGTGAAAAGTCCTCCCTTTCGGACTTACATCAGCCCCCGCCACCTTCCAGAGATTAATGGAGAAGGTCCTGCAGGGGCTGCACTGGAAAACACTATTGTTATATCTGGACGACATCATCGTCATGGCACCCGACTATGATACTCACTTAGCCCGACTGGAAGAGGTCTTTCAGCGCCTCAAGGCCGCAGGCCTCAAACTCAAACCAGGCAAGTGCAAGCTTTTACAAACACAGGTCCATTACTTAGGACATGTCGCGCACCGAGATGGTACCTCCACAGACCCCGCCAAGGTGCAAGCCGTACGGGAGGGGCCTCAACCTTCTAACCTCAAACAGTTGCAAGCTTTCCTCGGAATGGTCGGATACTACAGACAATACATAGCAGACTTCACCAGGATCGCCCGCCCCTTGCATGTCCTCACCTCTAAAAACTCGGCTTGGCGCTGGACTGGAGAGGAAGAAGCGGCCTTCGAGGACCTAAGGTCCCGCCTTCTTCAGGCACCCGTGTTGGGTTATCCCAACCCCCGACTACCCTACATCTTGGATACAGATGCCAGCAACGAGGCTGTGGGCGCTGTCTTATCTCAAATACAAGACGGGCAAAAACGGCTAATCGCCTACTATTAAAACACTGGATGCAGCGGAACGCAATTATTGCGTCACGCGTCGGGAACTCCTGGCCGTCGTCAAGGCTGTGAAACACTTCCGGCCCTATCTATATGAACGACAGTTCCGGCTGCGTACCGACCATGCCTCTCTCAGGTGGCTCAGTCAGAGAAAAGAGCCTTCCCACCAGGTCGCTCGGTGGCTAGAAATACTCGCCGAGTTCGACTATCTCTTGGAACATTGGGCGGGAAACCGACACGGGAATGCCGATGGGCTGAGTCGGAGTGTCTGTGAACCATGTAAACAGTGCAAGAGGATAGAAGAGAGAAACGGTGGACCCAGTAGGAAGCCCCCCCCCCCCTCGTATGCACGCTACAACCAACTAATCGGTTGCTCTTACAACAATCTCAAGATGACCCTACTATGGCCTTGATATACGAAGCTGTGAAGAACGACACTCCACTAGATCCCCTGACCCTGGAACAAGGAGGTCCTGAACTTAAACACTGGCATGAGCGCCTAGAAGCCATGCGAATCAGCGACCAAGGTATTCTGCAGCTACGCACTATTCGGCAAAGTCGAGACGACTGGGTTGAACTTTGCCCCTGCATGATACGTCAGAACATCATCTGGCAAACCCATAGTCTCGCACACACTGGGGTACAGAAGACACTAGCCCGGCTGGCACTGCGCTGGTATTGGCCAGGGATGCAGAGAGATATCCGCGAGGCCATCTCCTCTTGTGAAGTCTGTCAGGCCGCCAAGAATAGTCGACTCTCCTCCAACCCTAACAGGAGACGGATGCACGCAGGACGCCCCTGGCAGAAGATAGCCATCGAGCTCGTCGGGCCACTCCCCCAGACACCCAGAGGGAATCGATGGATACTGGTACTAACAGACCACTTTACTTGGTGGGCCGAGGCAATTCCCCTACCCGATGCTACGGCACCCACGGTAGCCACCACATTGGATGAGCAAGTGTTTAGTCGATTTGGACTCCCTGAGCACGTGCACACCGACCAAGGAGCACAGTTCCAGTCACGGCTAATGGTTGAATTATGTAGACTCTGGAAAGTCCGAAAGACCACTACTACCCCCTATCATCCTAAGTCCAACGGATTAGTGGAACGGGGAAACCGGACATTGGGAGATGCTCTTCGGACTGCACTTCTCCGAGAAGACACTACCGACTGGGACCTCCTCCTACCTTCTCTTCTGAGGACTATCCGGGCCACCCCCCACTCCGTCACTAAAGAGACCCCTAACTTCCTCATGATGGGACGGGAGCTACGATTGCCAGATGACCTACAGCACCCACAGCCTTCTCCATCTGCCGTCACCCTGCAGGAATACACCCAAGAGATGCGCAAAAATATGGCTGCTGCCCACGACATCCTACGAGAAGATCAATTCTTGGTGCGGGCCCAAGAGCCACCCTCCGCCACACACTTCTGCGAAGGAGACTTAGTGATGATGGCTAATTACAGACGGCGAAAGGGGGAGAACCCTAAATTACAACAAAAATTTATAAGACCCTACGAAGTCAAGAAAGCTCACGCCGACCACTCTTACCTGATAGAATGCCAGGGACAAAGCTCCGTACAGAGTGGAGAGCGACTCAAACTTTTTAAGCCCTGTCCCTACCCTATGGGACAGATCCCCGGATCGAGAGAACTGGCCCGTTTGGGGTTTGGCCAAATATGAAAGGAGCACGAATCTACCCCAGATTACTCTCTGAAGAAGAGGATGAAGGACCTACACCACGGCAAGTGCGCCGAGTGCCTGAACCTCCCCCACTGGTACCAGAACCTCCTCTGCTTCATTCTGAACTGCCATCTCCAGTTCCCGACCCTCAGCCACAGGTGTCGACAGATAATCCACCCTCCGAAGTGACTAGGAATACTCTAACTAGAGAACCCGATGTCCTCCCCCGACGATCCCAACACACTAGGCGCTCTCCAGTTCATTACGGCGACCTGTATCGTTATCAAAATGTGACAACTCCATCAGGCGCCAGCCAATCCAGCAGAAAAGAAGACGAACTACTATTCGCCCTGGAACGGCCTCTTAAGACACTATATCGTACCCTCCTTAACTTGACACTAGAGACACCCATGACCTAGTGTGAGGGGGCTATGTGATGGTACGCCAAATCGTATCTTACATCTGACACTCATTCTTGTGTGCATATAATTGTATATATCTGCTTGTACCTTGTTCCTATATTGTTGTATATAATTATATGATTATATCTAAGTCTTTTAATGCCTTTTATACCCATGTACAGAGGCCCGACCTCTCAGAATCCATTGATATTGATTTTGTACATGAATTGGACCATTTTAAGCAACTTTTGTAGAACCCGACCTATTTTGGGTCGGCCGTCGGGCTTCCGGCGACCATCTTGCTGCGCAACTTCCGGACGATCACACGTCGTCTTTTCCCGACGTCACGTCGGCCGGAAGTCCTTATACTATATAAAGGGCATTGTTTTACTGTTCATTGTCTCAGTCTTCACTTGGCTTTCAATAAAGACACATCTAATACTTGATACAGAGACTTTCACTTCCTTTTGCCAGGTCATTCGCTTTGCGAACTGCCTACTAGGTCGGATCACTCTCTTTCATTGTATAGTCTGAAGGTCGGACTTGAGATCAGATGGGTCGTCTTTGGTAGTATTTAGGCTACTGAGACCGCTCGATCTTTCATGTAATGCGAAGTCCTATTACCACTCATAGGCACTTCATTTCTGGGTCGATAGTCGTCCAAGGATGACCGCACCAAGACACAGAAACCATTACAATAATTATATAAAAAACTGGTCAAACCTCTTAACTTACATAAGTACGTTGTACATGCATCTACAATGTACATATCCATGTACATGTATTATGAATAGTGATGCATAATACATAATAATTATTAGGCATCTCAATCAAAACATGAGAGAATAACTCCCAGATTTTCTTCACAGCGTAGCATTTTCTCACAGTATTAATGATATACTAATTACAGGCCTATCAATATGTATGTTGCACAGTGTTCATGTACATGTACACCACAACACATCACTATCTTAATTATAAATATAGTAATACAATACACATTTCTCTTTACTTTTTTATTTATTTCCTAATATTTCAATACTCGTTCTAGTATCATCATCATCCTCTAAATTGATGATACTCGAACGAGTATTGAAATATTACGAAATGAATAAAAAACAAAAATTGTGCCTTGCATTACTATTGATAATTAAAATACTATCATACACCAACAGTTTTCAATATATCATTACCTTAAGTTACCCTGATAAGAAGACTGTAGAGTTACCTAGTTTAGCAATGTGCAGTCTATGTATGTATGTATGTACATCTACAACATAATGTAGGTAGGGTCTTGTAAGTGGTAGCATAACAGAGTGCAAGTTTAGGAATTAATATGCATGCACAGAAATGTGCCTTGTGCTGCCATTATGAACTTTTATATCATTATAACCAGCATTGTACACACATGTATGCACACTATAGTTATACTAAGTACATGTGTAAGAAGTTACTCAATAAACATTGTTAAATGAATTTAACATGAATGTATTAGACTTGTACGTGGGCATTTGCATGCTGTATAACATACCAGAATTATGCAGAGGTGTTGGAGATTAAATGAAATGTGTATTTTGAAGTGAGTAAATAATGATATACAACAGGTGTACAACTACTGTAAACTATGCATTGAATAAAACTACATGTACATGAAGGTACTACATGAATACTCAAATTGCTTTTTATAGCAATACCCATTGTTATGCGATTACATCATACAGCGTTCCATATTATGTTCCATATTATGTTCCATATTATGTTCCATGTTATGTTCTATATTATTATGTTCTATATTATATTCCATATTTCAAAATTGTGAGGTGTGCTGCTGGCAATCCCTTGTGTGTTTGTGCAATGGTAATATCCGCAGTGTGATACCACTTACTTTGGGGCTTTATGGCAACATAATCCCTCTTTGCTATTTTTAGCTTCAGATGCCCTTCTGAAACCAGTATTTAATCTTTCTGCGCAGTCTTTTCCAGATGCAAGGTTGTATTTTTTGCATATTCTTAACCAGGGGGCTAAACAGTAAGAGACAGCATAGTATCAATACTTGATCATAGAGATGCATGTGCCATTGTAGCCTGTTCAATAATAATGATGCGTTGCCTATTTACTATACCTGTAATGAGAAGGCCTAGCACCACTCATAGGTACTTCACTTTGGACTCGGGAGTCGTCTTAGGACGGCCATACCAGAAACCAAAAACCAATACATAATTTTCTATTGCTATTCATTCATTTGTGACCTGTTTTACCATCTAAAACTTGCTGGCAATATTGGAGTAGGCAACTGTATGCACTAAATTAAATTGCCATTAGCTGTTATGAATGGAGTAGCCTTTGAAGGCTATTTCCCCAGTGTAACTGTTAGTTCTGGTCATCCCAAATGGTGTAGTGGTGATGTATTCTCTTTCTACTGTGATGGGCAATTCAGTTGCTGTATTGACCCCTGATATATAAATACACGTATATGGGCATGCTAGTGTTTGTGATCATTCTCTATGATAAAGGGAAATTTCGAAATTGTCCGTTCAAAACAGGACGTTCGAAAAAAAAGGTTGTTTGGAATACAATCATTTCGAGACTGTGTAGATTACGTTTGGAAGAACCCAACTCAAAATTGTTTCAGTGTTCTACAAGTTAGTAGCAGTTGAAAATAAAAAAATATAAAGTTAAAAATAAAAACTATAGTGGAAAGCTGGAGGTTGGCATTTGGGGTTTGGAGTTTCGAAATGGTTGTTTTTCAAACAACTGCTTTCAGGAGGTACTGTTTCGAACTAAAATGTTCTTTCTCTACACCCTATTTTTACCGGTGAAAAGACATTTCGTAAACTATCTTTTGGACTTTTGACATTAGGAATAATTGGAATTTGAGGATTCAGTTTTGGGAGTTGGGATTTAGGGTTTGAAATCAAGATTCCAGGTTAAGGGTTTTGAAGTTATTTCAGACTGAAATTTACGAACAGTCGCAAATTCTCTTTCACCATCTAGGCAGACATGACTGTCATTATTTGCTTTATTCGCCATATGGAACATAACAATTATTGGTTGCTGATAGGAAGGCAAGACCTGGAGAGCAGTCTCCATACCACCCCAAGATGCTGCCTTCAGCACAATGACAAATTTATGTTACTAGCAAGGATATGATCTAAATGTGATTATTCCTCAATTCTTTGGTCAGTTTGTATTGTGAGCCAGATAGTTGCATAATATTGTCAGTAGTTAGTATTGGAGTATAGAGGATGGTAGTATACAATCAATCTGGTCAAAGCCTTTTGTCTGGTTTGTGTTAGCTAGGCTAGCATAAATGTTGCAAAGTTTGTTTATGTTTGTTTATTTGTTTTGTTATGCATAAGGTGTTGTTAGCCAAGGCTAGTTACTAGTTATTATAGCAGTTGGTAGCAGTGCTAGTCAGTATAATAATATTCAGGCACATTTTAGCTTTCAGCTTCCAGTAGTGGCAAAATCCACTGTGTTACCCCAAATGTCAGCAACCACTTTTATCATGTTACTGAGGTACAGAATAACTGCACATTTTCTGCCAAAGCCAGGCGCATTGTTTATTAATACACTTGGCACAGTTTACATCCTTACCTCTTTGTGGTTACATTAATAAACAACACAGCTGTCATACAAACATCAACCTTTGACAAACAAAGAAAGCTAGATTCATCACTGCTAACCATAATTCTATGGTGCTAACACTGCATGAAGGAAGTAATTTTTCTACTGGGCCTGATCTCAATAAGGTAAGACAGGCTATTTATTTTGCTTAGAATGCTTACAAATTATAATAAATAATTAGCTGTATTACATAATGACATTAGTCATTTAATTCAGCTCTTGTAATGACTACTGCATATTGCAGCATGTAGATGTACATGTATGTGATGTACCATGTACATGTAGCATAGGCGGCACATATTAACTGCGGGGTCGTTTTCTATGTGCTTAATGTACAATATTGTATACTATGCATCATTTTACTTACATTTGTTCATTCCATTATGTTATACACGTATCGTACTACATTTGATCACATTGCATATTGCATTGTAATATATTATACAGGTACACTTATACATACATGTAAATGTAATTACAATGTTACATACATGGCGTGTATACATGAAGTATACACGTATATACATGTACAGTATATACATGTACAGCGTATTACTTCTGAAGGAGATATATTGGTACACATAGTATTATTCTCCTTACTTCCTTACTTTACATCCTGTTCAACACTTGGCCATGTCTATATTGTAGGACATACATGTACATACTAATACTTGCTTTGGTTGTAATTACTGTTTGCTAATTTCAGTAATATGTCAAGCAGAGAATCTTGCATGGTTAATTCTAGTTGTGTAATGGCACTTTGTTATATTTTTACCACCAAAAGTTAAACTACTGAACTACAAGTATGGTAGGCCTATGCGCTGTATTTTCAAGCATTGTATAAAAAACGGCCAAACCCCCTAACATTTGCGTCTTTGATATGTGCTTTTCATCTTAATTACACCAAAAATTTCACACGCAATTACATGTTTTTCAACAGCAGATCTGCAGTGTGAAATTGTCATGACAGATTTTTTTTCATATTATAAAATAACTATTCAGTCTAGGGCTAGCCTAAGCAACTTTTGAAGTCATCCTAGTTCCAATTACATGTATTTCAAAAAGTCAATAGAACTTGTGTTTCTAAATGTAGGCTACTATGCCTAGTCTAGTGGCAGATTCTCTACAAGACCTAGTATTGTATGTATTTGCTAATGAGCCTCCCAAGACCCAACTACCACTGTTTTCCATACTCATCGTAAGTGCATGCCCTTTTTGCTAGTGCAAAGTGTTTATCTTGTGCTACAGTACTGTCATGTTTTGTTTTTACAGACTCATTCTAATATTGAGTGGAAAAGTTAAACTGAACATCACCAGCTACACAGACCTAGACGGAGATCAAAATCAACCAGAGATCATAATCAACCGCATTACTGACTTTTATAACCCTAGTTAATGTGTACATGCAATTGATTCATTTTTAAAATACCTATGTGGTGGATACTGATTGTACCAGGTCAACAAGAGGAGAGACTTGATATTGACAGCGTCAACACTTACATGTACTATACAATGTTACTGGATTAACAGTTACTAGTGTGGAATGCACAGGCATAGTATATGTATGCAAAATTCATTTATAGTACTTGTACTTGTATGTTCGGTTTTACTCTATATGCACTATGGTAGAATGTGGTTGAAATTGAAGCTGAATTATATACTATGTTGTTTCCTCTGATGATAATTCTAGGATCAGCATTAAAATATAAGGAATACAATGAAATTATGTCTAATCTTTCTGCGTATTACTTTGCTGTTGCCAACATATTCAAAATGATTAAAATTATTATATACTAAGTTATAAGCTACATGACAATCATATAAATAACTAACTTCAAACTACATGTCGGTATATTATATGGTGCACTTAATATATGTATATAATGTTGGTATTGCACAAATGCTGACAGTCCAGGCTTACCAAGTCTCCCTGATTCTGCAGGAGACTCCCTGATCTTCAATTCGAAATCTAGTACCCCACACTACCCAAAATGGACACCCCCATCCAAATGCTAAATCTCCCTGATTTTCATCAGTTAAACTTGGCAAGCCTGGCTGACACAACTGCTCAGACATTACATGTGCGTACACACATTTGCAGTGTAGTGGAGTGCCATGTAGTGTAGTATAAGTCCATACTCCATACACTTACAGTCTAGTGGGGTAGTATTATACAGCCAGCAGGCAGTGAGTCAGTTTGTTGAAACTGTAATGATATTACTGCTCACCACACAGCCATTAAATTGTGCATTTTTCATGTGCCCTTTAACCCCTGTGTATACTAGACTGCAATGAGTATAGGCTGCTATTGCCTGTCATCCTAACTAGTTGACTGCTGAGCAATAGAATAATAATAAGATAAGCTTGGTTCATTCTAGTGTTACAATGCTAGCAGGAAAAGCAGCTTCATTGTTTACATTCTATGGCTACCCTCAAATTGCCACCACTGCAAAACATGGACTGCTATATTTACACGTAAAGATAACATAACAGTGAGGCACATGCTTTTGAAGGAAAATTGTAATATCTAATCTACATATTACTGTAGTATATCACAATAAAACTAAAGTGTTCAAAACCATTTTATTACTGTTGTAGTATATTATGTAGTTAATGAACATTTACAAAAAACATTGTGAAACCTGGGTGTAGATGTAAAACCAAAAACAAGATTGAAATTAAAATTTTGACAGTTTAATCTAATATGAAAATACTACAAATTTATAAACTCAGGCTCTGAGGGTAGTGGTAACATTTTATATAGGATTTCATTATTAAAGTAAAGTAATATGACTGTAAAATTACTTCAATCACAATAAACACTTCCTGCTAATACAAATTATGTAAAGTTTTTTCACACAGACATTTTGAATTAACCAATTGAGCAATTAAAGATTGTTCCACATTCAAAAAATTACATTACATTACAAACTGCTGCATTAGTCACAGTACCAAGTATATTTCAAAAAGACATCACATAAACCTATTTTACAAAACTGAATCCCATGTTAATGCTTATTCATTAAGTGACGTTACATGAAAATATTGCTATTAGTAAATAAAGATAAAATCACCAAAATTGTAAGTGATTTTTCATTCAATTTGAATAACTTCTGAGAATTGATATCTGGTCAAATTTCATGATTGTTTAACTAGAGCTATGCCATCCATCAGAGAGGCACAGTCAAGATATTAACAGTCTAAATGTATGCATTACCACATCAGTCAGCTTCTGAATCAGAATCTAAATCTATGTCAGGGGCTTCCTCGGCATCGGAATCGCAAAACCATAATGCTAGCTCCACATTCTAAAAGAGACACGGCATAAGTAAAAATACTGGTTATTAAACAGATTCCTCTCCTCCATGTACATGTACTACACGTGTAACTTTACAGGTGCTGATGAATAATGGGTAACATGCTAATAAATAATGGGAAATGTTGCACTTGACTATTATACAGTAATTATAAAAACTTTCAATCAATCAGTTGACTATTAGAGTTTATCCTAAGAAATAATCTGTACCTGACAAGTTTTCAATAAATGGAGAAGTAACCACGACTAGATGAGAATTAAAAGCTACTGTAGTGATTTTGAGGTTGTACCATTCAACTGAGATAAGTCACATAATTTTCAAGCTCATTAATCTACATTAAGCAACTTATCTGATCAAGGTACTTATAGAAAAGTGTCGGTTTACCAATAATCTCTAAAGAGAATATTATTTAACATTATTTTATTGCATGCTCAAACCTGCCTACTGAACTGAAAATTGTTAGACCCTTCACAACAAATAATCACAATAGAGCAGGGATGCCAAAACTTTTTGGTGGAAAGGGACAAATTCTAAAAGCGCACCAGAGCAAGGGACACTTAGCTTTTGTTGCTGCACATATATTGCGATTATTAGATGGGCAATTTTATCATTATACAAGATGAGCTATTTTATAACACACGTATTTATTGATTTTGTTTTAACCAAAGTATAACAGCAATATTCATCTACTCTTGAAGTGACTAGCAAATTTCGCTCTGTTATTAGCCGCGGTAGAGCGCCAGGGCGTCACAAAATTGAGTGCAAAATGCCCTGTAAACATTAAGCATGTTTAACATTTTATGTTTAGCTCTCGATAACATTGACTTCTGATTGGGCAGAAAAATGTTTACTGGTTCTATTCTACAATTTCATCTGTAAACAAAAATTCCAAAATGAATCCCTATCGCAATATGATGTGCGCGTAGGAGACATGACATATACATGTATAACAATAATTGCTTCCCTTGGCACACATGCTTAGACTTCATGAAGGAAACATCGCTAGTGTGTTGTTGATCGGAAAAAAGTTGTGACACTGGCAAAACGTGGTGAAATGCAACGCAAATTATATGAAAACTGTAATGAGTATTCTATGCATGCTACTTGATTCACTTGTAAATACAAGAGTGAGCGGCAAAACGTGGTGGAACGCAGCGAAAATGTTCGCTAGTCTGATTCGGCCTTAAGCAAATTATATGAAAACTGTAATGAATATTCTATGCATGCTACTTGATTCACTTGTAAATACAAGAGTGAGCGGCAAAACGTGGTGGAACGCAGCGAAAATGTTCGCTAGTCTGATTCGGCCTTAAGCAAATTATATGAAAACTGTAATGAATATTCTATGCATGCTACTTGACTCACTTGTAAATACAATTGGGTGACATGGAATTGTTTTTTCTCCTGTATCATCCTCAAGGTCTGTCTCTTTTAGTAGCTGCCTAGTATGTCTGGCCAGTCTGGTCCGATTTTTGCTTTTACTTTAGTTCAATCAACTGAACAACAATGTGCTATTAAAGAGTGTCATCAGTTTGACAGCAATTCTAGACAAGTTGGGGTAGGTGCGCTTTCCACTTTACTGCCTTCAGCTCTTGGCACTGTGATTAGGTCAATCAGGCCATCAATTTATTTAAATCGTTGACAGAAATTTACATCTGTATCAGCTCTAAATATTTTGAGATTTTCAAATGTGGGGATTTTCAACAGTGTGATGTATTTTCGACTGTAACTCGAGCAGTGCAATTGCTTTCACTGCCCAGACACAAAAAACATGTTGCATTTAAAATTTCAAAAGTGACAAAGGGACACCAAAATCTATGCATAGGGATACTGTGTCCCTTAGAGACACATTTGGGCATCCCTGCAATAGAGTGATATGTTGAGTCAATAGGAATAGCTTAGAGATGAATGTAGCAACCCTAAACACAAAGACTATTAGACAAAACCATGGTGGTTTAGATGTTCTTACCTCTGATGCATCGCTAAATAACAATTTGCACTTTTCTAACATTGTTTTCAGGAACTTATGAGTAGACGTAAACTCATCTCCGGACTTGGTGTAAGCCTGGAACCGCTGCACTGTAACAAAGAATAATATTCATTTGTAAATACATTGCTCTCCTACTACATTGTAGCTAATATACAAAAGCGGTATCTAAAAGCATATCTAAGTGTAGATTCATGTGATGATCTAAGCAGCTACTTTTTGTTTAGTTAACCAGTCACACAATTTCAGTTTAGTTAAGTGTATTTCTAAACTACTAAGTTAGCAGTGCTCAATCAGCAGTGTAGATATGTAGACCTGACGGTCAAATACATGTGAAGCATATTATAATATGTAATTCAATGTCGAATTTATTTTGGTGATTAACCTACTAAATGTCTTGATCATGTTGTCCCTCTCCGCCTCAAGTATCTCTTGCTCTTCTCTTGTTCGGTTGAGCAAGTGATAATCTTCAATTGCTTCTAGTAGTTCAGGTGAGAGAGTTAAGCCTGGAAAAAAATTACATCAACCTACCAGAGAGCCACCAGGTAACTAAAAAGTCCAATTTTTAACTATTCATGCCACAAATAAAGCTAATTAATACAAATTATAACGTAATTTGATATGGACCTTTCAAATTTGTCACTAAAAATAAAAAATACAACCTGCAAACAAATTTTTGGAGCAGTTTTTTTAAAAATATCCACTGCCCAATCAGAAGTGGATTATTCTGCAGGAGATGGCAATTAGTAACCTATTTTCATATGTCCAATAATTAGTGTAAGACTGTGCATAAAATAGAATATAGAAATTAATAATTACAGTTTTACGATAAGATAAACAATAGGTTTTATTATCCAATCACCGTGAACAATTTTGCGTTTGGTTATGAACGGTGTTGCGATCTTCTGCAGAATACACTGTGATGTCACAGTAGATATTTTTTTTTAAGAAAACTTCTCCATAAACGTCTTGGAAGGTTGTATTTTTTATTTTTTGTGACAAAATTGAAAGGTTTCTATCAAATTACCTTATAAATTGTATTGATTAACTTTATTTGTAGCATGAATAGTTTAATTCCTTGCCTTTCTTCAGCTAAATCAAACTTTTAATTGCTGAAATTTAAATGTGTCTACTACATAGAGGTGGTAGTGTAGACACTCCTGTCAAGTGTTTTGTCTGTGCATATTGCCTATCTATGCTCTATTATTATAATAATATGACGTCATGTTAATTCTTACCAGAAGAACTTGATGTCCAAGGAAACACCATCGTATCAACAGACGACATTATCTGGTCTCTTGAAACAGTAGGATGAGATTTGGAATACTCCTCAGCTTTTTCTTTAAGCTTGCTGTGGACATCAGAAAGCTTCTTTCGGTAAAAAGTGCTCCTCTTGCTAGTGTCTTAAATGAAAGAGTTTGAACATTTCAACCTCAATACAGCCGACATTACAAAATATGAGAATTGTACAATATCGTGTGTATTAGTTTTTGCTATAAATACAAAACAATGGCTGTATTAGAATTCAATCTTATTAAAGAGGCTCAGTTGTAGCTTAGTTTGTTTGAGATTCAAAAACTCAAAAACTCCGTGAACAAAAATACAATGTAGATACCTGGAGATATTTCATCACAGTGCACTTTTGAATAAGTTCATGCCAATATTCTTTAATCATTAGCATTTCATATTGGCTAAGCTGTTGCAAAATCAGGCATTAAAATTCGCCTTCTGTTTCACCTGCGAGTCAGCATACCATATATACTACAAGTAGGTTGCATACCACCAGGAGCCACCAAATCTAACCATAAAGATGACCACCTAGTCAAATCCAAACTGCCTTCTACAAGTCTTGAGTAAACATCTGGAAAATAATGTTCCTATAAACTTATCCTATAAATAACATGTGAAATTGCAATAGTTACTCACCAGCAGTTTTCTTTATGTGATTAGTGAAGCGGTGGATACTACAGGCCATATTTTGGATTTCGCCCTCTAGAGGAGTCACACCTACGACAATATGTAAAAATAATATTGTTTCAACAATCCACTAAAGAAATGTGAACAAATTGATTCAATTGGATAAAAGATAAGATCATTTTCAAATTTTAGCCTATACCCTGTAGAATACATCTATCACATGTTTTACTGGTGGCCAATATATGCATATAAATACCTACCACAGGTAATATTAGTAAGCTTGGTCGCTGCCTCACCCAGTTCTGCCGTGGGAATTCTAAGCCTATCACATCTATCTGTCATAATATTTTCCAAAATGGGCAGCTGAGCTGTCACCTTCAAAAATAGATACACTGTACATCACAAAAGTATTTCAAGACAATCATCAACACGTAATACGAAAATAGTATTTTCAGTAACTGGAATAATAACGCAAATTATTTAGATGAAAATAACACTCAACATATAAAAATTGAAAAGTGTATCTTGATAATTATTCATGTATTGCATTTTAGCTGACCGATGTTGGGAACACAAGATATTTCATGTCAGTACTGCAGTGTACACAAATCAATCGAAAACAGTAATTCAGCCAAAAAGAAGTGTCTGTTGAATTTGTAGTAACTGTTCGCAGGAAAAGCGGAGTGACCTGTGTGGGTATGTTTTAGTGTAGATTTGAGCTTGTTAAGGTCTTCTAGAAAAACTGAGTTACCAAGGCTGACGTAGCTCACACAAAAGTGGAATTATTACTATTTAATTAGTCTGATAAATTTTGTTCTATAGTATGCAAATCATAATATACATATCCAGCTACTCGATCATTCAGTTTAACATCTTGTAGAAAGCTGCATTGTGGTTGAAATCAGGCACATGTGTACACTGGCTTTATATGTACAAAGACAAGGTTTGGGCAGAAAAAGTATTTAGAAGCAAAACTCCAGCTGAGTGTGAAGAGGTGTAATGCACCAAATAGTAAAAGAAAATTGGGCTAACGATAGTTAAAAGATCGATATATTATCCCAGAAAACTACCTTTTTCAAAGACTTGTGAATCTTAGCTGGCAAATATATCGTTTTCCGAATATTCCACACTGCTGCACTCTGTTCCAGTCTTTCTCTGCGAGCTGTATAAATATAGTGGGACATGAGACTATCCGAAATAATATACTAAGTGCAAAATAATACACTTTGCGTGGACTACAATAATTAGTTTGTTTTTTAATTAATTGCATTATGTAGATCCAGCCACAAAATAGGGCTAAGAGAACGGTTGGAACAAAATCTGCTCAGCTTATTTTTACAATTGAGGAACCAAGTCCCTGGTTCCTCAATGAAAAGTTTCTTCTCAAAAAGTTCACATAAGAAACTAATGACCAAACTCCTCAGTAAACAATAAAACAGTTGCAAGCTAACATAACAATGTATTTTGATTAGGTTCAAAAGCTAGGAGTATCTACTGTACTGGACAGTGGACTAGGATATCAAGTGTATCAGACTGTTAGATTGGAGGTTGGTCAAAGTTTGGGTTTTATACAATGAAATGTATCACTAACCAGAGGCAGTCATATGTCTAGTAACAGAGCCAAGTCTATACATGTAGCTGTTAACCAGTTCTGTGGTTTCTCCTGTGCTCAATCCGGCCCCATCCACGCACCTGCCACTCCATGTTACCTAAAGCAGATTATACTGCGCTGTAGCAAAAACATGCAGATCAGTTTGTGTAATGTTTTGATGTTTAAAAAAAGAACCAAGACCAAGGAGCTATGAATTTACAAAGTGATGCAGATTTCCACATCATGATTAGCTATGATAACAATTAAAATCAAGTAAGTGCTTCAATAGTAATAATTGCATAGCATGAGATTTTAATACAGTTATTGTCTCGAACATTGTCATATTCTAATATGGTCTAGGTAAATACAGTGCTTTACTAAGCTTAATTACCTGACAGCTCCATTGATGAGACTTGGCATGCATCACACTGAGAAATGCTTTCTGTCCATCTGGCAAACCATGGGTTCGTTCAAGCCATGGCCAATATTTGCACATAGTATCAAGGGCAATAAACTTGGCCGTTGGGAAATGAAGCTAATGCATTAAAATAAATATTGTTTATTAAAGTGTACGGTTGTGGAGTAAGGAACGTCATTATTTCAGCTCACAGACGGCTCTAAAAGCACACCTTAAAGGCACACGATGACAATGATGCTAATTAATAGCAATTCGGAGTGTGAATATGCTGGACTAAAGAGACCCCAAGCATTTAAAGACAGTGGGGTTTGCACACGGTGGACAGTTTAGTGTAGCACTTAAGATTGTGTGTTTGCAATTCCTCATCTCAGTCTATATGTATATGTATATGTATATGTATATGTATATGTATACGTATACGTATACGTATATGTATACGTATACGTATACGTATACGTATATGTACATGTATATGTATATGCATATGTATATGCATATTTAAAGCCATAGATGTTTCACTTTGTCTTGTAGGTGAAAGATTTAATAACAGATGAAATCTCACTCAAGCCAGATGTGAAGTATTGTAGTTTGTAACTTGACTTACCTGCATGGCATAGGGGTATGCAAATATTTCCCTACGCGTCATGTCAAGAGCTTTTAAAACATAACAGTGGCGGCAGGTGGCCAGCATGCATCCAGACACACACTTCTTCGCAAAACTTTTTGGCTTGGTAGTCATTGCTGTCCAGCTTGTATTCCCACAGTTACTGCTGACCTGTAATGCCAAAAGAGTCAAAGAAAATATATTGTGTTAATAGCAAATTCCTTCAGGTATGGTCTATAGGGCAGACAAAAGGATTGACAAAACTCTACTTCTTTTCAGTATAAGCATTATTTGCGTCGTTTAGACCTTTGCATGCTCTAGGCCCTACGTTCTAGCCACATTCAGTCTTAGAGTTGGCCGCCTGCTTTAAGCCAACACATTGGTCACATAAAATACATCTAGCCAATGTGAAACCAAAAGTTTGTTCACTTGAATAGGACAAAAGTGTATGGGAAAGCCCAAGTCAAAATAGGGGGAGTGTAGACAACCCTAATCAAACCTAGTCTTGTAGAAATACCCTTTAGTCAAACCCAGCATGTTTCAATCGATTTGCTACCAAAGAATCGCGCAGGGTAAAGAGTCCAGGAGTAAAACAAGAAGCATATTTTGTGGTTGTCCAAATGACCATTTTGCAATAGAGCCTACTGATACATTGTTGAGAGGGAGAATAACAATGAAAAATTAGTCGCATGCTTAGCAATGGTAAAAATATATAGCTACACATCTGTCTGCACAATTTCTTACTTCGTTTTGAGGCTTTCTGTAAACTTTGTCAACAATCTCAGCAACTGAATTAGATGAAACAAATAGCTTGCTTGTTGGTTCTGCAATACTAGTAGAACTGTAAACAATAGGCGGATTCGGAAACTGGTACAGGTTCATAATATAGCTAAGTGAAAAGAATATATTCACTTAGCGAGGGGATTTCCCTTCAGAGCAAGCACTAGTCACGCCTGAACGCTCAAGCTGCATTCGGATAGTTAGACCAGTGCTATGTATATTATAATAATTATAATATATTATATTATAATTATTATTATTGCCAGGCACGGCTTGCCTTGCGTTATAGCTAGCGCTATGTTATTGAATAAAATATATTGCTATTGCCGCAGATTGCTATTTATAAGCTTGCACGGTGCAATACCCGAATACGCCTATTATTATAGCATATATAATTATTAACCTGCAAAGTTATGATTTTGAATACTCAATAACACTGTTTTACTTACAGCTGTGCTGTTGTCAATATTACAATAATATAGATGAAGCTAATCATTAAATACATTTTTTTACAAATTTCATATGCAAAAGGCACACAAAAGCAGAAAAAAGTAATGGCAGACATTATAGCTTTTGCCTAATATGATGAATTGTATAGATTACCTTCCAGCAGATTTATATCGATAAAGTTTGGCATTGCCATCAATGTGTATTGTGTGTGGGTCATCGTCACAAGCAGGGCATTGAAACAGATTTCTACAATGCGACAGCCTGGCCAGGTACTTGCCTTCCTCCAGCCTCCATTCCTGCATGCTATAGTTGAAGGCGTCTTGCTTTATTATGAAGTCATCCTAATGTGGTAAAAATAAATACATACATTAATTATATACATGTACTCATTACATTACAATTACAAAATTGTTGGTTATATACAAACTAGCAGCCTACATTGTGATGAGAACACATCCATAGAGGTCATAGATAGCCTCAGTAACACACCAAGGCAATGCTGTACACTTGTAGCTAGGCAGGAACAAATGGTACACAATTCCTTTATTAAAGTCTACAATTAAAATACAATGGGTAATGGATAACGCCCCCTCGTTTATCAACTACGCCCCCTCCCTCCATGTACTTAATTAGGACAACTTACAGAGCCTGTTATAGATGCTATGAACTTAAGAGAGGTTAGCAGACTTCCCAGGCTCAAACCAGGGCTGTGGTGTTGCAATATGCTGGAAAACAACATTTAGCTATATTCAAAATATACAAGTCCCTTGCTGTCTAAAGGCCATTGTGCAATTCGAGCTAAATCCTCAGGGTGCCTCACTGCCTCCCATCCACACTGTAAGCACCCAAGAATGTCTATGGTGTGCTCAGTCATTCCTACAAATTAACCAAAAGTCATTATAATTATTGCAGAGGCAACTGACACAATATTAATGCATTGAATTAATGTGAATAATGAATTATTGTAGCCTTACTAATCCTGCTACTGACCTCCTATAGAAATTGCATTTATTACTCGGGATGCAACTGGGTTAACTTGCTGTTTGCATTCAGGACAGTCGTCAAAAAGGCAGGTCAGACGTTCACCTACATGTTTATATAGTAAATCACAAGTTATAATTTATAACAATGCACTAATAGTATTTTAAATGCATGGTACATAAATTCCCATTAATTCACCAATATATGCACATACAGCGTATATGCATCAGTGTTATTACTATCATGCAGCTAAAGAGAAAAATAATGAAGCTAACATTACAACAGTAGCTGGAAGCGTTAGTAGGGCAAGTAATTGAACAGGTTAGAAAGGGGGGGGGGGGGGGGTGTATTAAGATATTGTGAAACAATTAACATTTTCATGATATGGGCCAAGGGTTAGATAAACTTGCAAAAATTCAAATCACTATTTTTGTTCTTTCACATTGAATGCAAACAGAGCTTTAGCCGAGTCTATAATACTAAAACCAGATTGTTCAATTTACTTGTGAATCAGAGTGTAAACCCAATGATTTTCTTACCTTACAGCCCTAGTCTTATTTTGCTATGCTGCAGATGCAGATGTCATTGTGCAATCAATAGTTTATACTTTTAGAAATAATAGAACAAATTTACTAAAATAAGATAATTTTCCTTTTATGTCATCCTGTTGGTGCACTGTTTCCATGACACTAGAATTTACCCTAAATTGTGCAAAACAAGCATTCAGGGACTTACAGTAGTATAACTTGAGCAGTCTTGAAGAGTGAGTAAAAAGTAAAAACCATCTACATGTACTAACAGGTACAATTACATAATCATTAATTAATAAAATACTCAAAAAAGCAAGTCTGAATGTTATGATGGGCTTTGGAAAAGTTATGATTGGTAAATGTATAAAAGATTCCTGTGAAACTTTGTAGGCCGTAAGGCTATATAACACTGTATGGCCACAACTGCCAGAATACATTTCAGGGGTGTTATATATTAGTATAATTATACAATTAACTCTAAAATATTGGAGGCTATTTGATTCAGTACAGTCTTCACATAGAGCAAGCTACATACAGCTAATAATATAAGCTTGCAAGCTACCTACAGCTACATTTTATATATATATAAAATGTAGCTGTAGGTAGCAAGCATGTATTTGCCTCTTGTTATAGAATAGTATACTATTCTATAACAAGAGGCAAATACATGCTTGCTTATGAATATATAAGTAGCCTATAGATTTATTGTATCCAGGTGACCATATGTGGACCCAGGTACATTGTACGTTGGGAAAAAGAGCAAAAATAAAACAGCAACCAAGAAGTAATGTACCATCTAGTTCTGTACATATCCGAACGAGTGTACACACGTGTATATAAGAGGAGATTATGCTGAATTAATCCGTGGATGGAGATAGAAAGTGGCATGACTTAATTTCTCAAACTCTGAAAACTACTAAATATGCATAATTTAGCACATGACATCTTTATTGAGACATGTTACTTTTCCTTTCTGTCTTGTAATGTTTGAGGGCATGTGTACATTATATGAATTAGCTTATGAAATTTTACAGGTATCATTTTCAAAAATAATGCTGGTGGCACTACATAATTTATTTATTAGAACGTTAATCAGGTTTGTAAATAAAGATCAAAATACTTGTATGCTAGTCATAAGTAGCAGCATATTGAAACCCAAGTCATTAGTTTTGTTATCACAACTGGTAAAAACATCTTCTGTGGTCACAATATGGTCCTAGCAAAATTCATTCATTGTAAAGTCATTAAATTAGTGTAGTTTTTTCTCCTAGCAAATGGAAATTGGAGAAAACTGCCACTAGTGGGTGGGGTACAGAAATAACCTTATTATAAATTATATAGGATGAAAGCCCAGTTCCTAAGCTATCTTTTGATATATTATTTGTCTATATAGCATTATTCCCTGTCAAAGAAATTGGAAATAAAAATGTCAAGTCAGGTTTTCCAATGATAATCAATGAGACCGCATGCCATTGTTTGGAACTATGCATATCTGTTTCCGGCTCAGTTATCGCAACTCTACTAAATGGCTCTGGGTAATACATACCAATGGGAATTTTATGTGTTCTCATCCCCTCCATAAACAATAAGCTCACACGTTCACGTATCTTATCCCAGTCTGCTTTCTTCATCTCAATATATTGTGATGGTACGCCCAGTCGTATCTTACATCTGACACTCATTATTGCGTGCATACATGTATATATCTGCTTGTACTTTACTCTTAGATTGTTATATATGATTATATGATTATATCTAAGTCTTTTAATGCCTTTTATACCCATGTACAGAGGCCCGACCTCTCAGAATCCATTGATATTCATTTTGTACATGAATTGGACCATTATAAGCAACTTTTGTAGAACCCGACCTATTTTGGGTCGGCCGTCGGGCTTCCGGCGGCCATCTTGTTGCGCAACTTCCGGACGACCACACGTCGTCTTTTCCCGACGTCACGTCGGCCGGAAGTCCTTATACTATATAAAGGGCACTGTTTTACTGTTCATTGTCTCAGTCTACACTTGGCTTTCAATAAAGACACATCTATACTTGATACAGGGACTTTCTCTTCCTTTTACTAGGTCATTCGCTTAGCCTACTAGGTTGAACTACTCTCTTTCATTGTATAGTCTGAAGGTCGGACTTGAGATCAGATGGGTCGTCTTTGGTAGTATTTGGGCTACTGAGACCGCTCGATCTTTCATGTAATGCGAAGTCCTATTACCACTCATAGGCACTTCATTTCTGGGTCGATAGTCGTCCAAGGACGACCGCACCAAATCACAGAAACCATTATATTGGTGGCAGCAGTGGGATTCTAAGGTCGTAAACTTACAATACGAAGCGAAGGAAGGTGACCTCGGCCTCGGGTAACCCGACCGACCTCATTCTTCAATACTTCGGCGGCGATTAAGGACTCGGACCCGGGAACCTTGGATACGAGAAGGTGACAAACGCTAAAGTGCACCCATAATTCTCGTGGTTCCGCTGGATGTAGCCCGACCTACGCCGGATCTTCAATCAAAGACCGACCTCGGATCCAGAATAGATTGACGGTACTCAGTACGTCGACTAGGCCGACCCGGCCTAATAAATCAAAGAAGTTTACTCACTACCCGACACCCTACCGACATGGACCAAATTAAGAACCTGCTTCAGCAGGTGATGTACCAAGCCGAGCAGGACCTCAAAACACTCAGCTACAACGGACAAGAGGACGTCGAACTCTTCATAGAAGACTTCACCGCTATGGCAGAGCGTTGCAACTGGAATGACAGAGCACGCCTCATACGGCTTAGAACCGCCCTACACGGGCCCGCACAAGAATGCGGACGACCCCGATCAGTCGAAGGGATACTCTCCCGACTGAGAGAACAGTATGGACTATCTGCCAGAGAAGCCCGATGGAAGCTGTCCACCCTGGAACAGCCAGCCCACACGTCACTCAGAGACTATGCAGCTCTCATCCGTAGACTGATGGCAACAGCCTTTGAAGGAGCACCCCCTGCATCTCTGGAAGAGTGAACTGTCGAGAAATTCTGCCTCACAGTCCACAACCGCGGCCTACGCTGGTACTACACATGGTTACAGCCCGATGATATGGAGGAAGCACTGGAAACCGGAACGGCCTTCCTACGCAACAAGGATGGCAAGGCCAGCCCTCCAAAACCACAAGAGGAGCTTCCCGCCGACCTCCTACGGAAAGCCCTACATACCCTCCTGCAGAAATGTCAAGAAGCGGATGACGGACCAACGGTC
This sequence comes from Bugulina stolonifera, assembly GCA_935421135.1. Classification (NCBI taxonomy): domain Eukaryota; kingdom Metazoa; phylum Bryozoa; class Gymnolaemata; order Cheilostomatida; family Bugulidae; genus Bugulina; species Bugulina stolonifera. The sequence continues at coordinate 75,895 of OW285195.1, read as the reverse complement.
ACACCGGAACCCGTCCCAGTAGATGACCCCATTCCTACTGCAGCCGACACAGACAACAACCCAGGAGAAGGTGGACTAGACCACAATGGTCGTCCACAAAGGCCGACGGATACATCAGAACCCGTCCCAGTAGATGAACACATTCCTACTGAGGCCAAACCCAAGAAGGGTGAACCAAACCACAATGGTCGTCCACAGAGGCCGACGGACATATCAAAACCCGTCTCAGTGGAAGAACCTATACCCACTAGGCCTAAAGACAGGAGTAGCCACTCCAAACAGAAAATCCCACGTATAACTAGCCCATCACACTCCAGGCCGACGGTGTCACTCACACCCGTCACAGTGGATGAACCTATACCCACTAGGCCAAAACCAGGCAAGAAACGACTCCACTCAAAGCCGGACACAACCGAAGTGACCACAGATCACCCCCCAAGGCTGAAAGGACGACTCACAAGTCCCGCCCAGTCGGACCAGACCTCACAAGGCAAACCCGACCTGTCCTCAACTCAGAAGGACCAACAGGATCTGGCCACGTCCAGACCCGACACTATTCAGCAACTGATTCCCTTCAAAATTCAGTATACTCCGACGGACGACTTATCGTGTATAGAACTGTCAGACACTACAGTCCAAGTCCGCGGCCTGAGGATCGACACGGAGCAAACCGTGCTGGACCAGACAGAAGAGCTACCTCTGAACCTCTCGAAGAATGTTCAAGTTTCAATAGCCCGACAAAATCCAGAGGACGCGAAGTATCGCGTAGCCGACCTCCATGACATAATCCCTACGACGGAGATACAGTCTATACTGCCAGCAGTTCAAGTACAAAGAGCGAAAAGTTCTTTTACGGAATTCAGTATTGCCGAACAAGTTCAGCCGAAGATACAGATTGCCGAACTCTCGAAATCCCATGAAGCGGGTAAGAAGCAATCGAAGGCAACTATTGCTGTGTTCCCGCGCTTATTTGACGAGTCGAACAAAGAAAATGTGCCTAAGGCACTGCCTACAATTGAGCCAATTGCTCATCCCTCGGCTAGTATAAATACGACAGCTCACAGATGAGTAGTCCTTTCTCGTCCAGCACTTCACCGAAGCGCATGTATCCCTACATGTGGCAACCTCTGCACTCTTCGTGTCACTGGTGAAGCTAATAACAGCACTCGTATCCTTTCTCATTCTTGTATGGATGAGACGGCTACTCCTTCCAGTACGGATCACTCCAATCAGCCTGTCTCTACAGCTGAAGGTAAGCAAATCTCAGTGTTACCAGTAAGGACCGAATCAGAATTAGAGGTACAATCAACACCTGTGGGACTGTCAGGCATGAATTCTCTCTCCCTCCCCACTCGGCATAGACCAGTTGGGACAGAGGAGGATTCCCCTGAACATTCCCACAGGAAAGAGCATGAGTTAGAAGGTGGAGGATACACATCAGATGAATTATGTGTTGTAGATGCATCTCCTCTACGGAAGACGCTCACGCCAGACGGCACGCCTCCACCTACTCCACCTCCTGTTACCTCTACCCTGAAGTTAGCTACAATTAAGCTGCACAAACTCACGGACAAGCTGCCCATAGAGTCGTCCCAGCATTCCGGAGCCACTAAGCCATGAATTAGTACCTTCACTCAACAAGCCCAAGACGACTTGGCTAGAAGGAGTCAACCTAACCTCAAATGTGCAAAGTGTGGCTTTTCCGGCACCCTCAAGAGACTGAACATACATATTTGGCAACACTTTGCCCGCTTCTACTGTCGCTGCGGACGCAGCTCAGTTAGCCGTGATGCTCTAGGCCATCACTTCAGTCGGAGATCCAGTATCTGTGGGAAACGTCTCTTCCTCACAGACAGGCCCAGCTATGGGGCCCTCATGGAATGGTGGGGCGTAAAGGATCCCCCACCATTTCTACCATGTCGTCCTACCATGGACGGACAGTCGGGGACAAATAAACCAGTATATTTGCCTAGCACCTCCTCCACAAGGAAGAGACCTCCCAAGAGACGGCACAGCCCATCTCCAGAACAGACCCTCGACTCCGCACCTTCTGATGCTACCTCCTCCTCTTCCTCGTCGCCTACCACTCCCGCTGGACCTTCTCCCTGGCGACCTCCTGCTAGTACCTCCGCTGTAAGTGTCGGCCCCCCTGGCCGACGCGGACGTCTACCCTCTTGGAAGACAAGGCCTGCTCCAAGGAAGAGTATGCCTGCTGCTCAGTCAGGCCCTCTCTATGAAGGCTCTCCACCCAAGGTCTCATGTGCAGCTTCTTGTACAGCTTCTCCGGTTCTACTGATCGAGCCAATACAGTCCAGACCCACACTAGAGGTCTCACCACACCGCTCTCCTCAGGGACCTACTCCGAGCCGCTCCAGACTCTCCTGCCGTCCAGTTCCCACCTCCTGCATCTCCTGTGTTAACTCAGCCGAATGCCACATGTCCTGCATCTCCGGATCCGTCATTCATGCAACAACTTGCTGAACTCAAACCACGGATTCACTACCTTGCCAGCCGTCAACAGGTGGGGGACACTCTACGCCAACAGCTGGAACCTCTCTATGCTCGAGAAATAGCTCTTCGCGAACTAGCCAACCAGCATCTAAATCACCCCCAACAACCCCAGCTCGTGCAAGCAGACTTGGATATAGCATCCAGAGAATCTACACTGTACCGTACCCTTCTTAACTTGACACTAGAGACACCCATGACCTAGTGTGAGGGGGCTATGTGATGGTACGCCCAGTCGTATCTTACATCTGACACTCATTATTGCGTGCATACATGTATATATCTGCTTGTACTTTACTCTTATATTGTTATATATGATTATATGATTATATCTAAGTCTTTTAATGCCTTTTATACCCATGTACAGAGGCCCGACCTCTCAGAATCCATTGATATTTATTTTGTACATGAATTGGACCATTATAAGCAACTTTTGTAGAACCCGACCTATTTTGGGTCGGCCGTCGGGCTTCCGGCGGCCATCTTGTTGCGCAACTTCCGGACGACCACACGTCGTCTTTTCCCGACGTCACGTCGGTCCGGAAGTCCTTATACTATATAAAGGGCACTGTTTTACTGTTCATTGTCTCAGTCTACACTTGGCTTTCAATAAAGACACATCTATACTTGATACAGGGACTTTCTCTTCCTTTTACTAGATCATTCGCTTAGCGAACCGCCTACTAGGTTGAACTACTCTCTTTCATTGTATAGTCTGAAGGTCGGACTTGAGATCAGATGGGTCGTCTTTGGTAGTATTTGGGCTACTGAGACCGCTCGATCTTTCATGTAATGCAAAGTCCTATTACCACTCATAGGCACTTCATTTCTGGGTCGATAGTCGTCCAAGGACGACCGCACCAAATCACATAAACCATTACAATATGTCGGCTTTTTGAGTTGAAGCTCCCGCATTCTGTTTAGTAGTTCAACAAAATTTGCAATTATTCGTTGGATGCCGTATTATGTTTATACATGTAAATAATGTACTAGATTTCAAATACTGATGCACATGTACACTGTATTTGCCTTGCTCTTCTGTTTCCTATTCATCACTAGAGTTACTCGCATATAACAGGAAGTTATAACTTTTACTCACAAATATAAGTTTTCTCAGGAACTCTGGGCAATAGAAGAATGAGCAAGCGAAAAATATGATGATTTCAAAGCATAGGCCTAACATCGTTAAATAAAATTGTTAGTTAGGTGGAGTTAAAACACTCAATACGAAAAGATTTATAGAAGTTTCAATGATATTCTTGTTGAAATACCTTCGCTGTAACTAGAATAGTCTTCACCATTGTTCTCTGTGCAGTCACCATCCATTGCTGGCATTGAGGTTATTGCTGAGTCACATGTCTCTGCTGCTGTGTCAGAAAATACATGTTGTAAAACAACATTCATAACAAATTATTATCTAGAGCAACATTGAAAACAGTGACATACATGGTTGGCAATGCAAGAGCACAGGTATTGGGTAAAATTTCTGCAACTACAACTATAAAACCTTCAACTCATTATTAATGGAAAGGTTTGCAGAATGCACCATAAGCTGTATGCTTTGTTACCTGATTCTGTTTCTGCCTTGCGTAATAACCTTGCAAACTTAGCCATAAATCGAGATGGGCCCTCTTTTTCCTGTAAGGCTTTGGCCTGGCGTTTATCTACAAGCATTCATTCAATTCATATGTCACAACATTGGTACAGCAGCTCTAATTGCTGTAAACTGTTCTTATACATATCCTGCACTGCTATTACATAAGGCTCCCAGGGGCGGATTTGGGGGTCCCGCCCTCCCTGCCATGGCGGGACCTTTCATTTCCAATAAGAAAAAATTAAATTGATTATTTCTCCTAAAATTAGCTGCAAATTGATCATGAGATAAATATTTACGGCTTACTCAAGTTCATTTTCCAACACAGGAAACCTATTACTAATCTGTGAGCTTCATTTGCTACAGTTATAGTAGTAAGCTAGCCACATTAGTGGATTAGTAATAGATAATATAAGACACAAGCTTCCTACAGGAAGCTATTTAGGCTAGAATAAAAATTTCAAGGACAATTTAATGTTGCTAGGAAACCAAATCACATGCAAGAAGCCAAGAAGGAAACTGCCTTATGTACATTAAAGATGGAAAGACAACTCTTGTCAGCTAAGAGGCAAATAAACCAAGCATGCAGTATTTTAAGATTTCTGTTGATCAAACACTAAATGTAAAGTCATGTAACCCATGTTCATGTTTATTATGCTTTAGTACAGGAAGGAGAGTGAGTTGCACTGCACTCTATACAAGCTTGGCAATGGCATACATATTCATAGTCATAGATTACTATAATACTGTAATGGTTTCTGTGTTTTGGTGCGGTCGTCCTTGGGACTCGTTTTTACGCCTTCTCAAGGTCTATCAACACTAGATGCAGTTCTTTCTGTCCCACCCTGTACTTCTGCATCAGTAATCGCAGTGCAAACACAGGGTCTGCTGTTTCTTTCCCTGGCATAGCATACAATATTTTATTAATTTTCAATCTAGGCTAATTACAAAGTTTAAGAAACAGAGGTTGATACTACATTATTGATTATGACTGTCATAATTCATAAGAAAATACCATAATTAGGATATACTTTAATTATAAATAAATTATATACTGAATAAAATATACATGTAGGTCATAGATGTAAGTTAAAGTAAATGAGCAAGTGACTGTTGACCTTGACTATAACATGCAGGGATTTGCTAGTGACGTCTCTTAATATTATTTTGTGATGGTTAATGTAGACTTAGTAATCTCTTTAATTCTTATTCAATCAAGTCTAGTCTTAGTCAAATCTGAGTCTGTGTTTTAGTTGTAGTTTGAGTCAGTCATTTCGTGTGACCTTACACCCATTTTCATTCATCCTACTAGATTAAAATTATTATAAATTAAATTTAAAAATATAGGTCTTAAGTCTATACTGCGAAAAACATAACATAACACCCAGTATAACTTTCAATATAATTACAAAGTATAAGAAACAGAGGATAATACTACAAATTGATTATGACTGTCATAATTCATAAGATAACACCACAATTAGGGTATACCTTAATTATAAAGGTATACTAAACAAAATATAGGTCTTGAAAGCAAAGGGGCAAAATAATGACTGTTAACTTAGACTATAACATGCAGGAATTTGCGAAGGACGTCTCTTAATATGATGCTGTAATGATTGATGTAGACTTAGTGATCCCTCTAATTCTTATTCAATCAAGTCTAGTCTTAGTCAAATCTGAGTCTGTGTTTTAGTTTTAATTTGAATCAGTCATTCCATGTGACCTTACACTCATTTTCAGTCATCCTACTAAATTAAAATTATTTAAAATCAAATTTAAAAGTATAGGTCTTAGGCCTATACTGCAATAAACACAACATAACATCCAGTATTTTATCAATTTTCAATATTATTCAAAATTGAAAATATTAATATGAGAAACACGGGATACTACTACATTTACATTATATTAATTATTGATGATATCAGATATGACTGTCATAATTCATAAGATAATATTGTGGTGGAACTGTCCAGCCGTGTGTGTGGGCTGATTGCCGCTATACATGCGGTCGTTGAAGCTTCCTTTTAATGGGGTTGCCGAGATGGCCGTGATGGTAGCGGCTTCAGACACATGCTAGGCGCAGTGCCGGAGGTTGGCGGTTCGAGACCACCCTGCTCCCAGGAAAAAGTCCACAACAATATCATAACCATAATAGTATAGTTTTATTATAAATATATAATAAATGTGCAAGTGACTGTACTGTTAACTTTGACTACGCCATTCATGAATCTACTAAGCCCTAGACTAAGGACGCATCTGTAGCGTCACGGACTCAGGCTAGATCCGGTCTGCGCAGGAGGTACGAAAGGAAGGCACTGGGACTAGGACGATAAGACTGGAAGGAGGTGCAGGGAGAACTAATAAAGTAAGTGCAATACAGTCTTACCAATACACTACATGGTGTCAGAAGTAAACCAGAGGATAACGTTACGTCGGTTAATAGGTAATAGAGTGCTTTGAAAAGTAAAGTGATTCGTAAGTTGCGTTTGGAGAGTTGAATAATAGGCCTAGTAGTAGTCCTAGTCTAGTGGCGAGTCAGAGTGATAGAGAAGTGAAAGTGATTAAAAGGAAATAGAGCTAAGTAGTCACGAGGATGGATAACAATTTAAAATTCGGCAAAGGTGTTAGTACACCCCAGTTAGTTATAGAACATGGAGCAGAATTAGAGGGGTGGAATAAGTTTATCAGAAGATTTGAGATAGCGGTGATTGGAGCGGGTCTGAGGCATAAAGAGAGTACGGGCCCAAAGACAAAAGACAAAGGGGCTAAAGAGGCAGAGGCAAAGTTTGAAATAGAGCACAGGAAGGCTGCACTGCTGCTAGATAGCATGGGGGAAACAGGGATGGACATCTTTGAATCATGGAACACGGATATAGAAACGATGCAGTATGAGGACCTAAAATATGGTTTCACAGCTCACTTTGAAGAGAAAGAAAACATTGTGGCAACAAGACACAGATATTTGAGCATAGTGCAGAGTGCAGAGGAAAGGGTGGATAAGTTTATAGAAAGAGTAGAGAGGTCAGCGAAAACATGTCGTTGGGGTTCTCTCACAGATGCTATGATAGTCCAGACAATAATAAAAGGGATGACCAATGACAAAATTAGGTGTGAGTTACTAGGGAAGAAAGACTTAGACTCAAACAAAGTAAAATCAATATGCCTGAGGCATGAGTCAGCAAAGACAGCCTCCCGCATTATTTCAAAATATAGGGATGAGGGGTCTACAAGGAAACCGGAAATAGATAGAGTCGAAGGCCAGCCAGCAGTACAGGAAGAAAGGGAGGAACCAGGTTCAATTGACAGAGTGGGAAACTTAAGACAGAACTACACTTACAATAGTAGAGGCGGCGGTAATTACAGAGGCCAAAGAGGTTTTAGAGGTAGAAGCGGACCAGGCAAGGGTAGAGGCAGAGGTTGCTTTGTGTGCAGTGGTGATCACATGATGAAGGATTGCCCAAAATCAAGGATGGCCCCGGGAACAGGCGGCTGTTTTGGATGCGGTGGCCCACACTTCATTAGGGAATGTCCTAAAACAGTGAGTGGTCGAGGAAGGGATAGTTATAGGGGTGAAGCACATATACATGCAGTCAGCAGGCACTTCAGCGATTCGGAAGAATCATTATGACTAGGAACAAGAAAAAATAAAGATAAAGAGTTTGATATTAGCTTAAGATGTGGTAGGAAAATTGTAAAATTCCTTGTTGACACGGGGGCAGACGTATCTGTTATTACCACACAGACAGCAGAAAAAGTAGGTCAAGAAATATTAAAAACAGGCAGGATATTCACGGGAGCTGATGGAAGCGTACTAGATGTGATAGGGAAAATGAAATTGTCTTTAATATCATCCTGGGGACAAGAGGTGGTTAGCACAGTTTACGTAATGAAAGGAGGGAAGAGCAATTTGCTCGGCAAACCTGGGGTGAGAAAACTTAACCTAGTAAAAACTGTCAGATTGGTTGAGGAAGAAATCCAGTCCAGATACCCGAAGCTGTTTGGAGACCTAGGGGTGCTGCCAGATGTGTTTAAAATAAATTTGAAGGAAGGTGCAATCCCTTTATGTCTGAGCGTACCGCGAAGAGTACCTATTGGTCTGCGTGAGGCCACGAAGGTGGAGTTAGAGCGTATGGAGCGGATGGGAGTGATAGTGAAGGTAGAGAAGCCAACCACATGGTGCTCAGGCATGGTAGTTGCTCCAAAGTCGAATGGGAAGGTGAGGCTATGTGTAGATTTGACACAACTAAACAAGAGTGTGAGAAGAGAGCACTTTCCTCTGCCGAGATTGGAAGATACTATGGCATCGTTGGAAGGTAGCAGGTATTTCAGCAAGATGGACGCCAACTCCGGATTTTGGCAGATAAGGCTGGATGAGGAGTCTAGGGAGTATACTACATTCATCACACCTTTTGGTAGGTATCAATACTGCAAGATGCCGTTTGGTATCTCGGCAGCGCCGGAATTTTTTCAAAGACAGATGTGCAAGATATTGGGAGATAGTCAAGGAGTAGTGTGCATGATGGACGACATTTTGGTGGTCGGTAAGTCAAAAAAGGAGCACGATGAGAGATTAGGTGAGGTGTTGGTTAAACTGCAGAAGGCTGGATTGACGTTAAACAAAGATAAATGTGAGTTTGGGGTAAGAGAAGTGAAGTTTCTTGGACATATAGTGAGCGATGAAGGCATCAGAGTGGATCCAGAGAAAGAACGGGCTATCCGGGAGATGCCGGCCCCCACAGATCTAAAGGGTTTAAAGAGGTTTTTGGCGATGGTAAACTACTTGGGGAGGTACAGTCCGCTGCTGTCAGAGATAGAGCTGCCACTGCGAGAGCTAGAGAAGAAGAAGAATGATTGGTGTTGGACGTATAGACAGCAAGAAAGTTTTGATAAAGTCAAGGAGGCGATTGCAAAATCTCCCATACTAGCATTGTTTGACTATAGCAAAAGCCACCGTGTGACTGCAGATGCTAGTGCACATTCGTTGGGAGCGGCTCTACTCCAGGAAGCTACAGACGGTTCATGGCAGCCAGTGGCGTATGCTTCGAGGAAGTTGACAGAGACAGAGAAGAGGTACGGACAGATAGAGAAGGAAGCATTAGCGATCACATGGGCTTGCGAGAAGTTTGACTTTTACTTGGTAGGAAGGTCATTTGAGATAGAGACCGACCACAAGCCATTGATACCGCTGTTGGGTAGCAGAGACTTGTCTGACTTGCCGTTAAGGATACAAAGATTTAAGATGCGACTAATGCGATACCATTATAGTATCTTTCACACTCCGGGGACTGGAATGTTCATCGCTGATCTTCTGTCAAGGCCACCCTCAGGAAAGGAAATAGTGAAGGTGCAGAGGGTGGAGATGCATGCGAGTACTTATATTAATGCCATTACAGATATCTCCTTAGAGGAAGTCAGGAGATCCGGAACGATTGATAAGGATTATCAGGATATAGTGAAAGGCATTGAGGGAACTTGGCCTCAAAATCCGTCTCCGGAGGTGAGGAAAGTGAGGGTTAATGCAGATCACCTGAGTTTAGTGGATGGGTTGGTGACCATGAATTCTAGGATATACATCCCTCTCAGTATGAGAGGAGACATGTTGAAGAAATTGCACAGTGGACACCAAGGTATAGTGAAGACGGTTAGAAGAAGCCGAGACACAGTGTGGTGGCCTGCACTGAATAGGGAAGTGAAGGACATGATAGAGACCTGTAATCGATGCATTTGTAACCAAAGGATGCAATATCAACCAGTCAGTAACAGTGTACTGCCAGAAGGGCCTTGGGAAGAGGTAGGCACTGATTTGTTTGAGTTTGAGGGAAAGTGGTATGCCCTCTTTGTCGATTACTACTCACGGTGGATAGAGACAGCTGAAATGAATAGCCAGACAGGGGAGCACCTGGTCAAGAAATTCAGGCCATTGATAGCTAGGTTCGGGGCGCCGAAGAAAATGCGGTCAGATAACGGTCCGTGTTACATCTCAAGGGAATGGAGAGACTTGATGTCAGAGTACGCAATCACACATGAGACCAGTAGCCCACACTATCATCAAAGCAATGGGATGGCAGAAAGAGCGGTGGAAACAGTGAAGACTATGTGGAGGAAAGAGAAGGATAAGCTGGTGGCTCTTTTAGCTTATAGGACTACGCCACTGGAGAGCTTATACAGACCGGATGAGCTGATGATGGGTAGGAAGCTGAGGAATCAGATCCCCAGGCTTAGGGCCGTAGGAGACAGGGTACCAGATAGGGAAGGATTTAAGATTAGAGACACAAGCCTGAAAGAGCGACAGAAACGTGATTTTGACAGAGGCCACAGAGCTGTCAAAATGCCGGATCTAGAGGAGGGGACCCTGGTGTGGGTGAAGAGGGATCACAAAGATCCTAGCAGGCCTGGCGTGGTGAGATACAAAGCAGAGGAGCCATACAGTTACTGGGTTGAAGTAAACGGCAGGCTTCTGCGGAGGTCTAGAGTTCACCTAAGGTTGAGAACGCAAGAGGTGTCGAAGAGGGATGAGACACCGATAGTGAATAAAGAAAAGGAGGCTGGGGAAGAGACAGGTCTGACCAATGACAGTGAGTTAGAGTGTAATGCCAGGGAGAATGGAGTGTGCGTGAGCAGTAGGGGTAGAGTCAGAAAAAAGAGGAGAGACCCATATTATATTTATGACTATTAATACAGGGTCACTAATAGTGAAGGCTGAAGGGAGAGCTTAGAGAGGAGATAGAAAAAAAAAAAAGAAAAGGGGATAGTACACGGTGGATAGAGAAGGCTACAGAGAAGATTTATAGGAAGGGAGTACACAGCTGATAGTGAAGGTCATAGGGAAGAGATATAGCAAGGGAGGATACACAGTTGATAGAGAAGGCTATAGAGAAAAAGTATTATAGGAAGGGAGTACACAGCTGATAGTGAAGGTCATAGGGAAGAGATATAGCAAGGGAGGATACACAGTTGATAGAGAAGGCTATAGAGAAAAAGTATTATAGGAAGGGAGTACACAGCTGATAGTGAAGGTCATAGGGAAGAGATATAGCAAGGGAGGATACACAGTTGATAGAGAAGGCTATAGAGAAAAAGTATTGACAGTAATAGCGAAGGCCGAACAGAAGGAGAAGGATAGAGAAAGAGAGATGTGATGTAGCGTCACGGACTCAGGCTAGATCCGGTCTGCGCAGGAGGTACGAAAGGAAGGCACTGGGACTAGGACGATAAGACTGGAAGGAGGTGCAGGGAGAACTAATAAAGTAAGTGCAATACAGTCTTACCAATACACTACAAATATGATCTTGTAACGGTGAATGTAGACTAAAACTTGGTAATTCCTCTAATTTTTATTCAATCAAGTCTAGTCTTAGTCAAATCTGACTTTACACTTATTTTGTTTCAGTTATTCTATTTACGAAAGCAAAATTATTATAATTATTATAATAATTAGAACTAAATATAATAATTATTTAAAATTAAAAAAAAATTTTTTCATGTCATCACCTCTTCTTTCCTTAAGTATAGATTCTTTCTCCTTCCGTAGGAGCTGTCGGCACAACTCAGCAGGTTCAACCTCCATGGTAGGTTTGCTAATACCACTGGAAATTAAATTTGACTGTACAGACATGCAATGCACAACCAGCAATGCAGGCTGCTCAGCAGTAACTGAATAAATTTTTGTATTATTTGTCTCCCCCATTGTCAGTATAAAGTAAAGAGACAACAACTATCAACTGCAATCACTCTGTTGTACAAGATGACATAACTCCACATGCACAATGTTGAGCACAAATATAATCATGTCGTGCGCATATTCATTGGTCATTATTATCAATGGCAGCATTGCTTTAAATTGGACTCACTATATCATGAAGGTTTGGGGGGGGTTGCAGCAGTAGGGGTATTGACATAAAAGAGGCGGAGCTACCATCTGGAATGCAGAAGTGACCATATTTGCTGTGCTAGTAGAATTGGCCACCAATTTGGGTGTGTTAAGCTTACCAAACAAGTGGTTGTGCTAAGCCAGTTATGGGCTGAAAAATCAATCACCAGATAGTGAGCTGAGTATGACTAGAAACATCTGTGTCCTTCTAGTGAGAGAGGAGGATCAAATGGAAAATGCTGTCATTCCTACAGCATTGGGAGGTAATGGATGCATGAATTGTTCTATATTATGTTAATAAAATAAAACCAACCCGTTGATAGGACTGCTCAAAGAGACTGTAGTGTTACAGGGATTATTTACTGCTATTTCTATTGTCATATAAAATGTGAGATTATATTCGGGTATCTGTGCAGGTCTTATGATTGTTAGTACATGCACAGTGAATATTATAAGTAGCCATTCGTACCTGTTTTAGCTTGCTTGGGCTCATCTACAGACTGAAGCATTTCTGCCCACCAATGGATAGACACAGCTGGTGGTAAAAGTCAATCACCAGAGAAGGAGCTGAGTATGACTGGAAACATCTCTGTCCTTCTAGTGAGAGGAAAGGAGTGGATAGAGGTGGTTGTCATTGCTACGGCTCATGGAGGTAATAGATGCATGAATTGTTCTATATTATATTAATAAAATAAAACCAACTCGTGAACACGACTGTTCAAAGATATTGTCGTGTTACAGCGATTATTTACTGCTATTTCTATTGTCATAAAAAATGTGAGATTATATTCGGGTATCTGTGCAGGTCTTATGATTGTTAGTACATGCACAGTGAATATTATAAGTAGCCTGTCCTACCTGTTTTAGCTTGCTTTAGCTCATCTATAGACTGAAGCATTTCTGCCCACCAGAGGATAAACACAGCTGGTTGTAAAAGTTAATCGCCAGGGAGCAACTGAGTATGACTGGAAACATCTGTGTCCTTCTAGTGAGGGGATAGGAGTGAATTGAGGTGGTTGTCATTGCTACTATTTAGGGAGGTAATAGATGCATGAACTGCTCTATATTATGTTAGTGAAATAAAACCAACCAGTTTAAAATGACTGCTCAAAGATGTTGTGGTGCTATAGTGATTATTTACTACCATCTCTATTTATTGCCAAATGATATGTGAGATTATACTCGGGTATCTGTGCAGATGTTAGGATTGTTAGGACGTGTACAGTGTATGTTATAAATAACTTGTCCTACTTGTTTTAGCTTGTTTGAGCTGATCTATAGACTGAATCATTTCTGCCCACCAGAGAATAAACACAGCTGCTAGTAAAAGTCAGTCACCAGGGAGCGAGCTGAGTATGACTGGAAACAACTGTGTCCTTCTAGTGAGAGGATAGGAGTGAATTGAGGTGGTTGTCATTGCTACTATTTAGGGAGGTAATAGATGCATGAACTGCTCTATATTATGTTAGTGAAATAAAACCAACCAGTTTAAAATGACTGCTCAAAGATGTTGTGGTGCTATAGTGATTATTTACTACCATCTCTATTTATTGCCAAATGATATGTGAGATTATACTCGGGTATCTGTGCAGATCTTAGGATTGTTAGGACATGTACAGTGTATGTTATAAATAACTTGTCCTACTTGTTTTAGCTTGTTTGAGCTGATCTATAGACTGAATCATTTCTGCCCACCAGAGGATATACACAGCGGCTAGTAAAAGTTTATCACCAGAGCGCGAGTTGAGTATGACTGGAAACATCTGTGTCCTTCTAGTGAGAGGATAGGAGTGAATTGAGGTGGTTGTCATTGCCACGGCGTAGGGAAGTAATAGATGCATGAACTGCTCTATATTATGCTAGTGAAATGAAACCAACCAGTTTAAAATGACTGCTCAAAGATGTTGTGGTGCTACAGTGATTATTTACTGCCATCTCTATTTATTGCCATATAATATGTGATATTATACTCGGGTAACTGTGCAGATCTTAGGATTGTTAGGACATGTACAGTGTATGTTATAAATAACTTGTCCTACTTGTTTCAGCTTGCTTGAGCTCATCTATAGACTGAACCATTTCTGCCCACCAGAGAATAAACACAGCTGCTATTAAAAGTCAGTCACCAGAGAGCGAGCTGAGCATGACTGGAAACAACTGTGTCCTTCTAGTGAGAGGATATGAGTGAATTGAGGTGGTTGTCATTGCTATGGCGTAGGGAGGTAATAGATGCATGAACTGCTCTATATTATGTTAGTGAAATAAAACCAACCAGTTTAAAAAAATGACTGCTCAAAGATATTGTGGTGCTACAGTGATTATATACTGCAATCTCTATTTATTGCCATATACATGTGATATGTGAGATTATACTCGGGTATCTGTGGAGATCTTAGGATTGTTCGTACATGCAAAGTGTATGTTATAAATAACCTGTCCTACCTGTTTTAGCTTGCTTGAGCTCATCTATAGACTAAATCATTTCTGCCCACCAGAGGATAAACACAGCTGCTTGTAAAAGTTAATCGCCAGGGAGCAACTGAGTATGACTGGAAACATCTGTGTCCTTCTAGTGAGAGGATAGGAGTGAATTGAGGTGGTTGTCATTGCTACGGCGTATGAAGGTAATAGATGCATGAACTGCTCTATATTATGTTAGTGAAATAAAACCAACCAGTTTAAAATGACTGCTCAAAGATGTTGTGGTGCTATAGTGATTATTTACTACCATCTCTATTTATTGCCATATGATATGTGAGATTATACTCGGGTATCTGTGCAGATCTTAGGATTGTTAGGACATGTACAGTGTATGTTATAAATAGCTTGTCCTACTTGTTTTAGCTTGTTTGAGCTCATCTATAGACTGAATCATTTCTGCCCACCAGAGGATATACACAGCGGCTAGTAAAAGTTTATCACCAGAGCGCGAGTTGAGTATGACTGGAAACATCTGTGTCCTTCTAGTGAGAGGATATGAGTGAATTGAGCTGGTTGTCATTGCTACGGCGTAGGGAGCTAATAGATGCATGAACTGCTCTATATTATGCTAGTGAAATGAAACCAACCAGTTTAAAATGACTGCTCAAAGATGTTGTGGTCCTACAGTGATTATTTACTGCCATCTCTATTTATTGCCATATAATATGTGATATTATACTCGGGTAACTGTGCAGATCTTAGGATTGTTAGGACATGTACAGTGTATGTTATAAATAACTTGTCCTACTTGTTTCAGCTTGCTTGAGCTCATCTATAGACTAAACCATTTCTGCCCACCAGAGAATAAACACAGCTGCTATTAAAAGTCAGTCACCAGAGAGCGAGCTGAGCATGATTGGAAACAACTGTGTCCTTCTAGTGAGAGGATATGAGTGAATTGAGGTGGTTGTCATTGCCACGGCGTAGGGAAGTAATAGATGCATGAACTGCTCTATATTATGCTAGTGAAATGAAACCAACCAGTTTAAAATGACTGCTCAAAGATGTTGTGGTGCTACAGTGATTATTTACTGCCATCTCCATTTATTGCCATATAATATGTGATATTATACTCGGGTAACTGTGCAGATCTTAGGATTGTTAGGACATGTACAGTGTATGTTATAAATAACTTGTCCTACTTGTTTCAGCTTGCTTGAGCTCATCTATAGACTGAACCATTTCTGCCCACCAGAGAATAAACACAGCTGCTATTAAAAGTCAGTCACCAGAGAGCGAGCTGAGCATGACTGGAAACAACTGTGTCCTTCTAGTGAGAGGATATGAGTGAATTGAGGTGGTTGTCATTGCTATGGCGTAGGGAGGTAATATATGCATGAACTGCTCTATATTATGTTAGTGAAATAAAACCAACCAGTTTAAAAAAATGACTGCTCAAAGATATTGTGGTGCTACAGTGATTATATACTGCAATCTCTATTTATTGCCATATACATGTGATATGTGAGATTATACTCGGGTATCTGTGGAGATCTTAGGATTGTTCGTACATGCAAAGTGTATGTTATAAATAACCTGTCCTACCTGTTTTAGCTTGCTTGAGCTCATCTATAGACTAAATCATTTCTGCCCACCAGAAGATATACACAGCGGCTAGTAAAAGTTAATCACCAGAGAGCGAGCTGAGTATGACTGGAAACATATGTGTCCTTCTAGTGAGAGGATAGGAGTG
Organism: Bugulina stolonifera; assembly: GCA_935421135.1. Taxonomy (NCBI): domain Eukaryota; kingdom Metazoa; phylum Bryozoa; class Gymnolaemata; order Cheilostomatida; family Bugulidae; genus Bugulina; species Bugulina stolonifera. The sequence goes on along the minus strand of OW285195.1, from coordinate 59,743 downwards.
AATCGAGGTGGTTGTCGTTGCTACGGCGTATGAAGGTAATAGATGCATGAACTGCTCTATATTATGTTAGTGAAATAAAACCAACCAGTTTAAAATGACTGCTCAAAGATATTGTAGTGCTACTCAGTGATTATTTACTGCCATCTCTATTTATTGCCATATAATATGTGTGATTATACTTGGGTATCTGTGCAGATCTTAGGATTGTTAGGACATGTACAGTGTATTTTATAAATAACTTGCCCTACTTGTTTTAGCTTGTTTGAGCTCATCTATAGACTGAGGCATTTCCTCCCACCAGTGGATAGACACAGCTGGTAGTAAAAGTCAATTACCAGGGAGCAAGCTGAGTATGATGGGAACATCTGTGTCCTTCTAGTGAGAGGATAGGAGTGAATTGAGGTGGTTGTCATTGCCACGGCGTAGGGAAGTAATAGATGCATGAACTGCTCTATATTATGCTAGTGAAATGAAACCAACCAGTTTAAAATGACTGCTCGAAGATGTTGTGGTGCTACAGTGATTATTTACTGCCATCTCTATTTATTGCCATATAATATGTGATATTATACTCGGGTAACTGTGCAGATCTTAGGATTGTTAGGACATGTACAGTGTATGTTATAAATAACTTGTCCTACTTGTTTCAGCTTGCTTGAGCTCATCTATAGACTGAACCATTTCTGCCCACCAGAGATTAAACACAGCTGCTATTAAAAGTCAGTCACCAGAGAGCGAGCTGAGCATGACTGGAAACAACTGTGTCCTTCTAGTGAGAGGATATGAGTGAATTGAGGTGGTTGTCATTGCTATGGCGTAGGGAGGTAATAGATGCATGAACTGCTCTATATTATGTTAGTGAAACAAAACCAACCAGTTTAAAAAAATGACTGCTCAAAGATATTGTGGTGCTACAGTGATTATATACTGCAATCTCTATTTATTGCCATATACATGTGATATGTGAGATTATACTCGGGTATCTGTGGAGATCTTAGGATTGTTCGTACATGCAAAGTGTATGTTATAAATAACCTGTCCTACCTGTTTTAGCTTGCTTGAGCTCATCTATAGACTAAATCATTTCTGCCCACCAGAGGATAAACACAGCTGCTTGTAAAAGTTAATCGCCAGGGAGCAACTGAGTATGACTGGAAACATCTGTGTCCTTCTAGTGAGAGGATAGGAGTGAATTGAGGTGGTTGTCATTGCTACGGCGTATGAAGGTAATAGATGCATGAACTGCTCTATATTATGCTAGTGAAATGAAACCAACCAGTTTAAAATGACTGCTCAAAGATGTTGTGGTCCTACAGTGATTATTTACTGCCATCTCTATTTATTGCCATATAATATGTGATATTATACTCGGGTAACTGTGCAGATCTTAGGATTGTTAGGACATGTACAGTGTATGTTATAAATAACTTGTCCTACTTGTTTCAGCTTGCTTGAGCTCATCTATAGACTAAACCATTTCTGCCCACCAGAGAATAAACACAGCTGCTATTAAAAGTCAGTCACCAGAGAGCGAGCTGAGCATGATTGGAAACAACTGTGTCCTTCTAGTGAGAGGATATGAGTGAATTGAGGTGGTTGTCATTGCTATGGCGTAGGGAGGTAATAGATGCATGAACTGCTCTATATTATGTTAGTGAAATAAAACCAACCAGTTTAAAAAAATGGCTACTCAAAGATATTGTGGTGCTACAGTGATTATATACTGCCATCTCTATTTAATGCCATATACACGTGATATGTGAGATTATACTCGGGTATCTGTGGAGATCTTAGGATTGTTCGTACATGCAAAGTGTATGTCATAAATAACTTGTCCTACTTGTTTTAGCTTGTTTGAGCTCATCTATAAACTGAGGCATTTCTGCCCACCAGTGGATAGACACAGCTGGTAGTAAAAGTCAATTACCAGGGAGCAAGCTGAGTATGATGGAAACATCTGTGTCCGTCTACTGAGAGGATAGGAGTGAATTGCTGTAGTTACCATTCCTACAGCTTAGGGAGGTAATAGATGCATGAACTGTTCTATCTTATGTTAATAAAATAAAACCAATCGATGAATATGACTGCTCAAAGATATTGTGGTGCTACAGTGATTATATACTGCAATCTCTATTTATTGCCATATACATGTGATATGTGAGATTATACTCGGGTATCTGTGGAGATCTTAGGATTGTTCGTACATGCAAAGTGTATGTTATAAATAACCTGTCCTACCTGTTTTAGCTTGCTTGAGCTCATCTATAGACTAAATCATTTCTGCCCACCAGAAGATATACACAGCGGCTAGTAAAAGTTAATCACCAGAGAGCGAGCTGAGTATGACTGGAAACATATGTGTCCTTCTAGTGAGAGGATAGGAGTGAATCGAGGTGGTTGTCGTTGCTACGGCGTAGGGAGGTAATAGATGCATGAACTGCTCTATATTATGTTAGTGAAACAAAACCAACCAGTTTAAAAAAATGACTGCTCAAAGATATTGTGGTGCTACAGTGATTATATACTGCAATCTCTATTTATTGCCATATACATGTGATATGTGAGATTATACTCGGGTATCTGTGGAGATCTTAGGATTGTTCGTACATGCAAAGTGTATGTTATAAATAACCTGTCCTACCTGTTTTAGCTTGTTTGAGCTGATCTATAGACTGAATCATTTCTGCCCACCAGAGGATATACACAGCGGCTAGTAAAAGTTTATCACCAGAGAGCGAGTTGAGTATGACTGGAAACATCTGTGTCCTTCTAGTGAGAGGATAGGAGTGAATTGAGGTGATTGTGATTGCTACGGCGTAGGGAGGTAATAGATGCATGAATTGTTCTATATTATGCTAGTGAAATGAAACCAACCAGTTTAAAATGACTGCTCAAAGATGTTGTGGTGCTACTCAGTGATTATTTACTGCCATCTCTATTTATTGCCATATAATATGTGATATTATACTCGAGTAACTGTGCAGATCTTAGGATTGTTAGGACATGTACAGTGTATGTTATAAATAACTTGTCCTACTTGTTTCAGCTTGCTTGAGCTCATCTATAGACTGAACCATTTCTGCCCACCAGAGAATAAACACAGCTGCTATTAAAAGTCAGTCACCAGAGAGCGAGCTGAGCATGACTGGAAACAACTGTGTCCTTCTAGTGAGAGGATATGAGTGAATTGAGGTGGTTGTCATTGCTATGGCGTAGGGAGGTAATAGATGCATGAACTGCTCTATATTATGTTAGTGAAACAAAACCAACCAGTTTAAAAAAATGACTGCTCAAAGATATTGTGGTGCTACAGTGATTATATACTGCAATCTCTATTTATTGCCATATACATGTGATATGTGAGATTATACTCGGGTATCTGTGGAGATCTTAGGATTGTTCGTACATGCAAAGTGTATGTTATAAATAACCTGTCCTACCTGTTTTAGCTTGCTTGAGCTCATCTATAGACTAAATCATTTCTGCCCACCAGAGGATAAACACAGCTGCTTGTAAAAGTTAATCGCCAGGGAGCAACTGAGTATGACTGGAAACATCTGTGTCCTTCTAGTGAGAGGATAGGAGTGAATTGAGGTGGTTGTCATTGCTACGGCGTATGAAGGTAATAGATGCATGAACTGCTCTATATTACGTTAGTGAAATAAAACCAACCAGTTTAAAATGACTGCTCAAAGATGTTGTGGTGCTATAGTGATTATTTACTACCATCTCTATTTATTGCCATATGATATGTGAGATTATACTCGGGTATCTGTGCAGATCTTAGGATTGTTAGGACATGTACAGTGTATGTTATAAATAACTTGTCCTACTTGTTTTAGCTTGTTTGAGCTCATCTATAGACTGAATCATTTCTGCCCACCAGAGGATATACACAGCGGCTAGTAAAAGTTTATCACCAGAGCGCGAGTTGAGTATGACTGGAAACATCTGTGTCCTTCTAGTGAGAGGATAGGAGTGAATTGAGGTGGTTGTCATTGCTACGGCGTAGGGAGGTAATAGATGCATGAACTGCTCTATATTATGCTAGTGAAATGAAACCAACCAGTTTAAAATGACTGCTCAAAGATGTTGTGGTGCTACAGTGATTATTTACTGCCATCTCTATTTATTGCCATATAATATGTGATATTATACTCGGGTAACTGTGCAGATCTTAGGATTGTTAGGACATGTACAGTGTATGTTATAAATAACTTGTCCTACTTGTTTCAGCTTGCTTGAGCTCATCTATAGACTGAACCATTTCTGCCCACCAGAGAATAAACACAGCTGCTATTAAAAGTCAGTCACCAGAGAGCGAGCTGAGCATGACTGGAAACAACTGTGTCCTTCTAGTGAGAGGATATGAGTGAATTGAGGTGGTTGTCATTGCTATGGCGTAGGGAGGTAATAGATGCATGAACTGCTCTATATTATGTTAGTGAAACAAAACCAACCAGTTTAAAAAAATGACTGCTCAAAGATATTGTGGTGCTACAGTGATTATATACTGCAATCTCTATTTATTGCCATATACATGTGATATGTGAGATTATACTCGGGTATCTGTGGAGATCTTAGGATTGTTCGTACATGCAAAGTGTATGTTATAAATAACCTGTCCTACCTGTTTTAGCTTGCTTGAGCTCATCTATAGACTAAATCATTTCTGCCCACCAGAGGATAAACACAGCTGCTTGTAAAAGTTAATCGCCAGGGAGCAACTGAGTATGACTGGAAACATCTGTGTCCTTCTAGTGAGAGGATAGGAGTGAATTGAGGTGGTTGTCATTGCTACGGCGTATGAAGGTAATAGATGCATGAACTGCTCTATATTACGTTAGTGAAATAAAACCAACCAGTTTAAAATGACTGCTCAAAGATGTTGTGGTGCTATAGTGATTATTTACTACCATCTCTATTTATTGCCATATGATATGTGAGATTATACTCGGGTATCTGTGCAGATCTTAGGATTGTTAGGACATGTACAGTGTATGTTATAAATAACTTGTCCTACTTGTTTTAGCTTGTTTGAGCTGATCTATAGACTGAATCATTTCTGCCCACCAGAGGATATACACAGCGGCTAGTAAAAGTTTATCACCAGAGCGCGAGTTGAGTATGACTGGAAACATCTGTGTCCTTCTAGTGAGAGGATAGGAGTGAATTGAGGTGGTTGTCATTGCTACGGCGTAGGGAGGTAATAGATGCATGAACTGCTCTATATTATGCTAGTGAAATGAAACCAACCAGTTTAAAATGACTGCTCAAAGATGTTGTGGTGCTACAGTGATTATTTACTGCAATCTCTATTTATTGCCATATACATGTGATATGTGAGATTATACTCGGGTATCTGTGGAGATCTTAGGATTGTTCGTACATGCAAAGTGTATGTCATAAATAACTTGTCCTACTTGTTTTAGCTTGTTTGAGCTCATCTATAAACTGAGGCATTTCTGCCCACCAGTGGATAGACACAGCTGGTAGTAAAAGTCAATTACCAGGGAGCAAGCTGAGTATGATGGAAACATCTGTGTCCGTCTACTGAGAGGATAGGAGTGAATTGCTGTAGTTACCATTCCTACAGCTTAGGGAGGTAATAGATGCATGAACTGTTCTATCTTATGTTAATAAAATAAAACCAATCGATGAATATGACTGCTCAAAGATATTGTGGTGCTACAGTGATTATATACTGCCATCTCTATTTATTGCCATATACATGTGATATGTGAGATTATACTCGGGTATCTGTGCAGATCTTAGGATCGTTAGGACATGTACAGTGTATGTTATAAATAACTTGTCCTACTTGTTTTAGCTTGTTTGAGCTCATCTATAGACTGAATCATTTCTGCCCACCAGAAGATATACACAGCGGCTAGTAAAAGTTAATCACCAGAGAGCGAGCTCAGTATGACTGGAAACATATGTGTCCTTCTAGTGAGAGGATAGGAGTGAATCGAGGTGGTTGTCGTTGCTACGGCGTATGAAGGTAATAGATGCATGAACTGCTCTATATTATGTTAGTGAAATAAAACCAACCAGTTTAAAATGACTGCTCAAAGATATTGTAGTGCTACTCAGTGATTATTTACTGCCATCTCTATTTATTGCCATATAATATGTGTGATTATACTCGGGTATCTGTGCGGATCTTAGGATTGTTAGGACATGTACAGTGTATTTTATAAATAACTTGCCCTACTTGTTTTAGCTTGTTTGAGCTCATCTATAGACTGAGGCATTTCTGCCCACCAGTGGATAGACACAGCTGGTAGTAAAAGTCAATTACCAGGGAGCAAGCTGAGTATGATGGGAACATCTGTGTCCTTCTAGTGAGAGGATAGGAGTGAATTGAGCTGGTTGTCATTGCTACGGCGTAGGGAGGTAATAGATGCATGAACTGCTCTATATTATGCTAGTGAAATAAAACCAACCAGTTCAAAATGACTGCTCAAAGATATTGTGGTGCTACAGTGATTATATACTGCCATCTCTATTTATTGTCATATACATGTAATATGTGAGATTATACTCGGGTATCTGTGCAGATCTTAAGATTGTTAGGACATGTACAGTGTATGTTATAAATAACTTGTCCTACTTGTTTTAGCTTGTTTGAGCTCATCTATAGACTGAATCATTTCTGCCCACCAGAGAATAAACACAGCTGCTAGTAAAAGTTTATCACCAGAGCGCGAGCTGAGTATGACTGGAAACATCTGTCTCATTCTAGTGAGAGGATAGGAGGGAATTGAGGTGGTTGTCATTGCTACGGCGTAGGGAGCTAATAGATGCATGAACTGCTCTATATTATGCTAGTGAAATGAAACCAACCAGTTTAAAATGACTGCTCAAAGATGTTGTGGTGCTACAGTGATTATTTACTGCCATCTCTATTTATTGCCATATAATATGTGATATTATACTCGGGTAACTGTGCAGATCTTAGGATTGTTAGGACATGTACAGTGTATGTTATAAATAACTTGTCCTACTTGTTTCAGCTTGCTCGAGCTCATCTATAGACTGAACCATTTCTGCCCACCAGAGAATAAACAAAGCTGCTATTAAAAGTCAGTCACCAGAGAGCGAGCTGAGCATGACTGGAAACAACTGTGTCCTTCTAGTGAGAGGATATGAGTGAATTGAGGTGGTTGTCATTGCTATGGCGTAGGGAGGTAATAGATGCATGAACTGCTCTATATTATGTTAGTGAAACAAAACCAACCAGTTTAAAAAAATGACTGCTCAAAGATATTGTGGTGCTACAGTGATTATATACAGCCGTCTCTATTTATTGCCATATACATGTGATATGTGAGATTATACTCGGGTATATGTGGAGATCTTAGGATTGTTCGTACATGCAAAGTGTATGTCATAAATAACCTGTCCTACCTGTTTTAGCTTGCTTGAGCTCATCTATAGACTAAATCATTTCTGCCCACCAGAGGATAAACACAGCTGGTTGTAAAAGTTAATCGCCAGGGAGCAACTGAGTATGACTGGAAACATCTGTGTCCTTCTAGTGAGGGGATAGGAGTGGATTGAGGTGGTTGTCGTTGCTACGGCGTATGAAGGTAATAGATGCATGAACTGCTCTATATTATGTTAGTGAAATAAAACCAACCAGTTTAAAATGACTGCTCAAAGATATTGTAGTGCTACTCAGTGATTATTTACTGCCATCTCTATTTATTGCCATATAATATGTGAGATTATACTCGGGTATCTGTGGAGATCTTAGGATTGTTCGTACATGCAAAGTGCATGTCATAAATAACTTGTCCTACTTGTTTTAGCTTGTTTGAGCTCATCTATAGACTGAATCATTTCTGCCCACCAGAAGATATACACAGCGGCTAGTAAAAGTTAATCACCAGAGAGCGAGCTGAGTATGACTGGAAACATATGTGTCCTTCTAGTGAGAGGATAGGAGTGAATCGAGGTGGTTGTCGTTGCTACGGCGTATGAAGGTAATAGATGCATGAACTGCTCTATATTATGTTAGTGAAATAAAACCAACCAGTTTAAAATGACTGCTCAAAGATATTGTAGTGCTACTCAGTGATTATTTACTGCCATCTCTATTTATTGCCATATAATATGTGTGATTATACTCGGGTATCTGTGCAGATCTTAGGATTGTTAGGACATGTACAGTGTATTTTATAAATAACTTGCCCTACTTGTTTTAGCTTGTTTGAGCTCATCTATAGACTGAGGCTTTTCTGCCCACCAGTGGATAGACACAGCTGGTAGTAAAAGTCAATTACCAGGGAGCAAGCTGAGTATGATGGGAACATCTGTGTCCTTCTAGTGAGAGGATAGGAGTGAATTGAGGTGGTTGTCATTGCTACGGCGTAGGGAGGTAATAGATGCATGAACTGCTCTATATTATGCTAGTGAAATAAAACCAACCAGTTTAAAATGACTGCTCAAAGATATTGTGGTGCTACAGTGATTATATACTGCCATCTCTATTTATTGCCATATACATGTAATATGTGAGATTATACTCGGGTATCTGTGCAGATCTTAAGATTGTTAGGACATGTACAGTGTATGTTATAAATAACTTGTCCTACTTGTTTTAGCTTGCTTGAGCTCATCTATAGACTGAACCATTTCTGCCCACCAGAGAATAAACACAGCTGCTAGTAAAAGTCAGTCACCAGGGAGCGAGCTGAGTATGACTGGAAACAACTGTGTCCTTCTAGTGAGAGGATAGGAGTGAATTGAGGTGGTTGTCATTGCTACTATTTAGGGAGGTAATAGATGCATGAACTGCTCTATATTATGTTAGTGAAATAAAACCAACCAGTTTAAAATGACTGCTCAAAGATGTTGTGGTGCTATAGTGATTATTTACTACCATCTCTATTTATTGCCAAATGATATGTGAGATTATACTCGGGAATCTGTGCAGATCTTAGGATTGTTAGGACGTGTACAGTGTATGTTATAAATAACTTGTCCTACTTGTTTTAGCTTGTTTGAGCTCATCTATAGACTGAATCATTTCTGCCCACCAGAGGATATACACAGCGGCTAGTAAAAGTTTATCACCAGAGCGCGAGTTGAGTATGACTGGAAACATCTGTGTCCTTCTAGTGAGAGGATAGGAGTGAATTGAGGTGGTTGTCATTGCCACGGCGTAGGGAAGTAATAGATGCATGAACTGCTCTATATTATGCTAGTGAAATGAAACCAACCAGTTTAAAATGACTGCTCAAAGATGTTGTGGTGCTACAGTGATTATTTACTGCCATCTCTATTTATTGCCATATAATATGTGATATTATACTCGGGTAACTGTGCAGATCTTAGGATTGTTAGGACATGTACAGTGTATGTTATAAATAACTTGTCCTACTTGTTTCAGCTTGCTTGAGCTCATCTATAGACTGAACCATTTCTGCCCACCAGAGAATAAACACAGCTGCTATTAAAAGTCAGTCACCAGAGAGCGAGCTGAGCATGACTGGAAACAACTGTGTCCTTCTAGTGAGAGGATATGAGTGAATTGAGGTGGTTGTCATTGCTATGGCGTAGGGAGGTAATAGATGCATGAACTGCTCTATATTATGTTAGTGAAATAAAACCAACCAGTTTAAAAAAATGACTGCTCAAAGATATTGTGGTGCTACAGTGATTATATACTGCAATCTCTATTTATTGCCATATACATGTGATATGTGAGATTATACTCGGGTATCTGTGGAGATCTTAGGATTGTTCGTACATGCAAAGTGTATGTTATAAATAACCTGTCCTACCTGTTTTAGCTTGCTTGAGCTCATCTATAGACTAAATCATTTCTGCCCACCAGAGGATAAACACAGCTGCTTGTAAAAGTTAATCGCCAGGGAGCAACTGAGTATGACTGGAAACATCTGTGTCCTTCTAGTGAGAGGATAGGAGTGAATTGAGGTGGTTGTCATTGCTACGGCGTATGAAGGTAATAGATGCATGAACTGCTCTATATTATGTTAGTGAAATAAAACCAACCAGTTTAAAATGACTGCTCAAAGATGTTGTGGTGCTATAGTGATTATTTACTACCATCTCTATTTAATGCCATATACACGTGATATGTGAGATTATACTCGGGTATCTGTGGAGATCTTAGGATTGTTCGTACATGCAAAGTGTATGTCATAAATAACCTGTCCTACCTGTTTTAGCTTGCTTGAGCTCATCTATAGACTAAATCATTCCTGCCCACCAGAGGATAAACACAGCTGCTTGTAAAAGTTAATCGCCAGGGAGCAACTGAGTATGACTGCAAACATCTGTGTCTTTCTAGTGAGAGGATAGGAGTGGATGGAGGTGGTTGTCATTCCTACGGCGTAGGGAGGTAATGATGCATGAACTGCTCTATATTATGTTAGTGAAATAAAACCGACCAGTTTAGAAAAATAACTGCTCAAAGATATTGTGGTGCTACAGTGATTATATACTGCCATCTCTAGTTATTGCCATATAATATGTGAGATTATATCCGGTTATCTGTGCAGACCTTATGATGGTTAGTACAAGTACAGTGTAAATTATAAATTGCCTGTACTACCTGTTTTAGCTTGTTTGAGCTCAGCTATAGACTGAATCATTTCTGCCCACCAGTGGATAGACACAGCTGGTAGTAAAAGTCAATTACCAGGGAGCAAGCTGAGTATGACTGGAAACATCTGTGTCCTTCTAGTGAGAGGATAGGAGTGAATTGCTGTAGTTACCATTCCTACAGCTTAGGGAGGTAATAGATGCATGAACTGTTCTATCTTATGTTAATAAAATAAAACCAATCCATGAATATGACTGCTCAAAGATATTGTGGTGCTACAGTGATTATATACTGCCATCTCTATTTATTGCCATATACATGTGATATGTGAGATTATACTCGGGTATCTGTGCAGATCTTAGGATCGTTAGGACATGTACAGTGTATGTTATAAATAACTTGTCCTACTTGTTTTAGCTTGTTTGAGCTCATCTATAGACTGAATCATTTCTGCCCACCAGAAGATATACACAGCGGCTAGTAAAAGTTAATCACCAGAGAGCGAGCTGAGTATGACTGGAAACATATGTGTCCTTCTAGTGAGAGGATAGGAGTGAATCGAGGTGGTTGTCGTTGCTACGGCGTATGAAGGTAATGGATGCATGAACTGCTCTATATTATGTTAGTGAAATAAAACCAACCAGTTTAAAATGACTGCTCAAAGATATTGTAGTGCTACTCAGTGATTATTTACTGCCATCTCTATTTATTGCCATATAATATGTGTGATTATACTCGGGTATCTGTGCGGATCTTAGGATTGTTAGGACATGTACAGTGTATTTTATAAATAACTTGCCCTACTTGTTTTAGCTTGTTTGAGCTCATCTATAGACTGAGGCATTTCTGCCCACCAGTGGATAGACACAGCTGGTAGTAAAAGTCAATTACCAGGGAGCAAGCTGAGTATGATGGGAACATCTGTGTCCTTCTAGTGAGAGGATAGGAGTGAATTGAGCTGGTTGTCATTGCTACGGCGTAGGGAGGTAATAGATGCATGAACTGCTCTATATTATGCTAGTGAAATAAAACCAACCAGTTTAAAATGACTGCTCAAAGATATTGTGGTGCTACAGCGATTATATACTGCCATCTCTATTTATTGCCATATACATGTAATATGTGAGATTATACTCGGGTATCTGTGCAGATCTTAAGATTGTTAGGACATGTACAGTGTATGTTATAAATAACTTGTCCTACTTGTTTTAGCTTGTTTGAGCTGATCTATAGACTGAATCATTTCTGCCCACCAGAGGATATACACAGCGGCTAGTAAAAGTTTATCACCAGAGCGCGAGCTGAGTATGACTGGAAACATCTGTGTCCTTCTAGTGAGAGGATATGAGTGAATGTAGGTGGTTGTCATTGCTACGGCGTAGGGAGGTAATAGATGCATGAACTGCTCTATATTATGCTAGTCAAATGAAACCAACCAGTTTAAAATGACTGCTCAAAGATGTTGTGGTGCTACAGTGATTATTTACTGCCATCTCTATTTATTGCCATATAATATGTGATATTATACTCGGGTAACTGTGCAGATCTTAGGATTGTTAGGACATGTACAGTGTATGTTATAAATAACTTGTCCTACTTGTTTCAGCTTGCTCGAGCTCATCTATAGACTGAACCATTTCTGCCCACCAGAGAATAAACACAGCTGCTATTAAAAGTCAGTCACCAGAGAGCGAGCTGAGCATGACTGGAAACAACTGTGCCCTTCTAGTGAGAGGATAGGAGTGAATTGAGGTGGTTGTCATTGCTATGGCGTAGGGAGGTAATAGATGCATGAACTGCTCTATATTATGTAAGTGAAACAAAACCAACCAGTTTAAAAAAATGACTGCTCAAAGATATTGTGGTGCTACAGTGATTATATACTGCCATCTCTATTTATTGCCATATACATGTGATATGTGAGATTATACTCGGGTATATGTGGAGATCTTAGGATTGTTCGTACATGCAAAGTGTATGTCATAAATAACCTGTCCTACCTGTTTTAGCTTGCTTGAGCTCATCTATAGACTAAATCATTTCTGCCCACCAGAGGATAAACACAGCTGCTTGTAAAAGTTAATCGCCAGGGAGCAACTGAGTATGACTGGAAACATCTGTGTCCTTCTAGTGAGAGGATAGGAGTGAATTGCTGTAGTTACCATTCCTACAGCTTAGGGAGGTAATAGATGCATGAACTGTTCTATATTATGTTAATAAAATAAAACCAACCCATGAATATGTCTGTTCAAAGATATTGTAGTGGTACATTAATAGTTTGCTGTTATTTCTATTGTCATATACATGTAAACTGTGAGATTATATTCGGGTATCTGTGGAGATCTTAGGATTGTTCGTACATGCAAAGTGTATGTCATAAATAACCTGTCCTACCTGTTTTAGCTTGCTTGAGCTCATCTATAGACTAAATCATTTCTGCCCACCAGAGGATAAACACAGCTGCTTGTAAAAGTTAATCGCCAGGGAGCAACTGAGTATGACTGCAAACATCTGTGTCCTTCTAGTGAGAGGATAGGAGTGGATGGAGGTGGTTGTCATTCCTACGGCGTAGGGAGGTAATAGATGCATGAACTGCTCTATATTATGTTAGTGAAATGAAACCAACCAGTTTAAAAAAATGACTGCTCAAAGATATTGTGGTGCTACGGTGATTATTCACTGCCATCTCTATTTATTGCCATATAATATGTGAGATTATACTCAGGTATCTGTGCAGATCTTAGGATTGTTAGGACATGTACAGTGTACATGTATGTTATAAATAACTTGTCCGCCTTGTTTTAGCTTGCTTGAGCTCATCTATAGATTGAACCACTTCTGCCCACCAGAGGATATACACAGCTGCTAGTAAAAGTTAGTTACCGGATAGCAAGCTGAGTATGACTGGAAACATCTGTGTCCTTCTAGTGAGAGGATAGGAGTGAATTGAGGTGGTTGTAATTGCTATGGCGTAGGGAGGTAATAGATGCATGAACTGCTCTATATTATGTTAATGAAATAAAACCAACCAGTTTAAAATGACTGCTCAAAGATATTGTAGTGCTACTCAGTGATTATTTACTGCCATCTCTATTGTCATACAAAATGTGAGATTATATTCGGTTATCTGTGCAGAACTTAGGATGGTTAGTACAAGTACAGTGTAAATTATAAATAACTTGTCCTACTTGTTTTAGCTTGCTTGAGCTCATCTAGAGACTGAACCATTTCTGCCAACTAGAGAATAAACACAGCTGCTAGTAAAAGTTAATCACCCGAGAGTGAGCTGAGTATGACTGGAAACATCTGTGTCCTTCTAGTGAGAGGATAGGAGTGAATTGAGGTGGTTGTCATTGCTACGGCGTATGGCGGTAATAGATGCATGAACTGCTCTATATTATGTTAGTGAAATAAAACCAACACGTTCAAAAAAATGACTGCTCAAAGATATTGCTGTGCTACGGTGATTATTCACTGCCATCTCTGTTTATTGCCATATAATATGTGAGATTATACTCGGGTATCTGTGCAGATCTTAGGATTGTTAGGACATGTACAGTGTATGTTATAAATAACTTGTCCGCCTTGTTTTAGCTTGCTTGAGCTCATCTATAGATTGAACCATTTCTGCCCACCAGAGGATATACACAGCTGCTAGTAAAAGTTAATCACCGGATAGCGAGCTCAGTATGACTGGAAACATCTGTGTCCTTCTAATGAGAGGATAGGAGTGAATTGAGGTGGTTGTCATTGCTACGGCGTAGGGACGTAATAGATGCATGAACTTCTCTATTTTATGTTAATGAAATAAAACCAACCAGTTTAAAATGACATCTCAAAGGTATTGTAGTGCTACTCAGTGATTATTCACTGCCATCTCTATTGTCATACAAAATGTGAGATGATATTCGGTTATCTGTGCAGAACTTAGGATGGTTAGTACAAGTACAGTGTAACTTATGAATAACTTGTCCTACTTGTTTTAGCTTGCTTGAGCTCATCTAGAGACTGAACCATTTCTGCCCACTAGAGAATAAACACAGCCGCTAGTAAAAGTTAATCACCCGAGAGTGAGCTGAGTATGACTGGAAACATCTGTGTCCTTCTAGTGAGAGGATAGGAGTGAATTGAGGTGGTTGTCATTGCTACGGCGTATGGCGGTAATAGATGCATGAACTGCTCTATATTATGTTAGTGAAATAAAACCAACACGTTCAAAAAAATGACTGCTCAAAGATATTTTGGTGCTACGGTGATTATTCACTGCCATCTCTGTTTATTGCCATATAATATGTGAGATTATATCCGGTTATCTGTGCAGACCTTATGATGGTTAGTACAAGTACAGTGTAAATTATAAATAGCCTGTCCTACCTGTTTTAGCTTGTTTGAGCTCAGCTATAGACTGAATCATTTCTGCCCACCAGTGGATAGACACAGCTGGTAGTAAAAGTCAATTACCAGGGAGCAAGCTGAGTATGACTGGAAACATCTGTGTCCTTCTAGTGAGAGGATAGGAGTGAATTGAGGTGGTTGTCATTGCTACGGCGTATGAAGGTAATAGATGCATGAACTGCTCTATATTATGTTAGTGAAATAAAACCAACCAGTTTAAAATGACTGCTCAAAGATGTTGTGGTGCTATAGTGATTATTTACTACCATCTCCATTTATTGCCATATGATATGTGAGATTATACTCGGGTATCTGTGCAGATCTTAGGATTGTTAGGACATGTACAGTGTATGTTATAAATAACTTGTCCTACTTGTTTTAGCTTGTTTGAGCTCATCTATAGACTGAATCATTTCTGCCCACCAGAGGATATACACAGCGGCTAGTAAAAGTTTATCACCAGAGCGCGAGCTGAGTATGACTGGAAACATCTGTGTCCTTCTAGTGAGAGGATAGGAGGGAATTGAGGTGGTTGTCATTGCTACGGCGTAGGGAGCTAATAGATGCATGAACTGCTCTATATTATGCTAGTGAAATGAAACCAACCAGTTTAAAATGACTGCTCAAAGATGTTGTGGTCCTACAGAGATTATTTACTGCCATCTCTATTTATTGCCATATGATATGTGATATTATACTCGGGTAACTGTGCAGATCTTAGGATTGTTAGGACATGTACAGTGTATGTTATAAATAACTTGTCCTACTTGTTTCAGCTTGCTTGAGCTCATCTATAGACTGAACCATTTCTGCCCACCAGAGAATAAACACAGCTGCTATTAAAAGTCAGTCACCAGAGAGCGAGCTGAGCATGACTGGAAACAACTGTGTCCTTCTAGTGAGAGGATATGAGTGAATTGAGGTGGTTGTCATTGCTATGGCGTAGGGAGGTAATAGATGCATGAACTGCTCTATATTATGTTAGTGAAATAAAACCAACCAGTTTAAAAAAATGACTGCTCAAAGATATTGTGGTGCTACAGTGATTATATACTGCCATCTCTATTTATTGCCATATACACGTGATATGTGAGATTATACTCGGGTATCTGTGGAGATCTTAGGATTGTTCGTACATGCAAAGTGTATGTCATAAATAACTCGTCCTACTTGTTTTAGCTTGTTTGAGCTCATCTATAAACTGAGGCATTTCTTCCCACCAGTGGATAGACACAGCTGGTAGTAAAAGTCAATTACCAGGGAGCAAGCTGAGTATGATGGAAACATCTGTGTCCTTCTACTGAGAGGAGAGGAGTGAATTGCTGTAGTTGCCATTCCTACAGCTTAGGAAGGTAATAGATGCATGAACTGTTCTATCTTATGGTAATAAAATAAAACCAATCCATGAATATGACTGCTGAAAGATATTGTGGTGCTACAGTGACTATTTACTGCCATCTCTATTTATTGCCGAATAATATGTGACATTATACTTGTGTATCTGTGCAGATCTTAGGATTGTTAGGACATGTACAGTGTATGTTATAAATAACTTGTCCTACTTGTTTTATCTTGCTTGAGCTCATCTATAGACTGAATCATTTCTGCCCACTAGAGGAAATACACAGCGGCTAGTAAAAGTTAATCACCAGAGAGCGAACTGAGTATGACTGGAAACATCTGTGTCCTTCTAGTGAGGGGATAGGAGTGAATTGAGGTGGTTGTCATTGCTACGGCGTATGGAGGTAATAGATGTATGAACTGCTCTATATTATGTTAGTGAAATAAAACCAACCAGTTTAAAATGACTGCTCAAAGATATTGTAGTGCTACTCAGTGATTATTTACTGCCATCTCTATTGTCATACAAAATGTGAGATTATATTCGGTTATCTGTGCAGACCTTATGATGGTTAGTACAAGTACAGTGTAAATTATAAATAGCCTGCCCTACCTGTTTTAGCTTGTTTCAGCTCAGCTATAGACTGAATCATTTCTGCCCACCAGTGGATAGACACAGCTGGTAGTAAAAGTCAATTACAAAGGAGCGAGCTGAGTATGACTGGAAACAACTGTGTCCTTCTAGTGAGAGGATTGGAGTGAATTGAGGTGGTTGTCATTGCTACGGCGTAAAGAGGTAATAGATGCATGAACTGCTCTATATTATGTTAGTGAAATAAAACCAACCAGTTTAAAAAAATGACTGCTTAAAGATATTGTGGTGCTACGGTGATTATTCACTGCCATCTCTATTTATTGCCATATAATATGTGAGATTATACTCAGGTATCTGTGCAGATCTTAGGATTGTTAGGACATGTACAGTGTATGTTATAAATAACTTGTCCTACTTGTTTTAGCTTGCTTGAGCTCATCTATGGACTGAACCATTTCTGCCCACCAGAGAATAAACACAGCTGCTAGAAAAAGTCAGTTACCAGAGAGCGAGCTGAGTATGACTGGAAACAACTATGTCCTTCTAGTGAGAGGATAGGAGTGAATTGAGGTGGTTGTCATTGCTACGGCGTAGGGAGCTAATAGATGCATGAACTGCTCTATATTATGCTAGTGAAATGAAACCAACCAGTTTAAAATGACTGCTCAAAGATGTTGTGGTCCTACAGTGATTATTTACTGCCATCTCTATTTATTGCCATATAATATGTGATATTATACTCGGGTAACTGTGCAGATCTTAGGATTGTTAGGACATGTACAGTGTATGTTATAAATAACTTGTCCTACTTGTTTCAGCTTGCTTGAGCTCATCTATAGACTAAACCATTTCTGCCCACCAGAGAATAAACACAGCTGCTATTAAAAGTCAGTCACCAGAGAGCGAGCTGAGCATGATTGGAAACAACTGTGTCCTTCTAGTGAGAGGATATGAGTGAATTGAGGTGGTTGTCATTGCCACGGCGTAGGGAAGTAATAGATGCATGAACTGCTCTATATTATGCTAGTGAAATGAAACCAACCAGTTTAAAATGACTGCTCAAAGATGTTGTGGTGCTACAGTGATTATTTACTGCCATCTCCATTTATTGCCATATAATATGTGATATTATACTCGGGTAACTGTGCAGATCTTAGGATTGTTAGGACATCTACAGTGTATGTTATAAATAACTTGTCCTACTTGTTTCAGCTTGCTTGAGCTCATCTATAGACTGAACCATTTCTGCCCACCAGAGAATAAACACAGCTGCTATTAAAAGTCAGTCACCAGAGAGCGAGCTGAGCATGACTGGAAACAACTGTGTCCTTCTAGTGAGAGGATATGAGTGAATTGAGGTGGTTGTCATTGCTATGGCGTAGGGAGGTAATATATGCATGAACTGCTCTATATTATGTTAGTGAAATAAAACCAACCAGTTTAAAAAAATGACTGCTCAAAGATATTGTGGTGCTACAGTGATTATATACTGCAATCTCTATTTATTGCCATATACATGTGATATGTGAGATTATACTCGGGTATCTGTGGAGATCTTAGGATTGTTCGTACATGCAAAGTGTATGTTATAAATAACCTGTCCTACCTGTTTTAGCTTGCTTGAGCTCATCTATAGACTAAATCATTTCTGCCCACCAGAAGATATACACAGCGGCTAGTAAAAGTTAATCACCAGAGAGCGAGCTGAGTATGACTGGAAACATATGTGTCCTTCTAGTGAGAGGATAGGAGTGAATCGAGGTGGTTGTCGTTGCTACGGCGTATGAAGGTAATAGATGCATGAACTGCTCTATATTATGTTAGTGAAATAAAACCAACCAGTTTAAAATGACTGCTCAAAGATATTGTAGTGCTACTCAGTGATTATTTACTGCCATCTCTATTTATTGCCATATAATATGTGTGATTATACTTGGGTATCTGTGCAGATCTTAGGATTGTTAGGACATGTACAGTGTATTTTATAAATAACTTGCCCTACTTGTTTTAGCTTGTTTGAGCTCATCTATAGACTGAGGCATTTCCTCCCACCAGTGGATAGACACAGCTGGTAGTAAAAGTCAATTACCAGGGAGCAAGCTGAGTATGATGGGAACATCTGTGTCCTTCTAGTGAGAGGATAGGAGTGAATTGAGGTGGTTGTCATTGCTACGGCGTAGGGAGGTAATAGATGCATGAACTGCTCTATATTATGCTAGTGAAATAAAACCAACCAGTTTAAAATGACTGCTCAAAGATATTGTGGTGCTACAGTGATTATATACTGCCATCTCTATTTATTGCCATATACATGTAATATGTGAGATTATACTCGGGTATCTGTGCAGATCTTAAGATTGTTAGGACATGTACAGTGTATGTTATAAATAACTTGTCCTACTTGTTTTAGCTTGTTTGAGCTGATCTATAGATTGAATCATTTCTGCCCACCAGAGGATATACACAGCGGCTAGTAAAAGTCAATTACCAGGGAGCAAGCTGAGTATGACTGGAAACATCTGTGTCCTTCTAGTGAGAGGATAGGAGTGAATTGAGGTGGTTGTCATTGCTACGGCGTAGGGAGCTAATAGATGCATGAACTGCTCTATATTATGCTAGTGAAATGAAACCAACCAGTTTAAAATGACTGCTCAAAGATGTTGTGGTGCTACAGTTATTATTTACTGCCATCTCTATTTATTGCCATATAATATGTGATATTATACTCGGGTAACTGTGCAGATCTTAGGATTGTTAGGACATGTACAGTGTATGTTATAAATAACTTGTCCTACTTGTTTCAGCTTGCTTGAGCTCATCTATAGACTGAACCATTTCTGCCCACCAGAGAATAAACACAGCTGCTATTAAAAGTCAGTCACCAGAGAGCGAGCTGAGCATGACTGGAAACAACTGTGTCCTTCTAGTGAGAGGATATGAGTGAATTGAGGTGGTTGTCATTGCTATGGCGTAGGGAGGTAATAGATGCATGAACTGCTCTATATTATGTTAGTGAAACAAAACCAACCAGTTTAAAAAAATGACTGCTCAAAGATATTGTGGTGCTACAGTGATTATATACTGCAATCTCTATTTATTGCCATATACATGTGATATGTGAGATTATACTCGGGTATCTGTGGAGATCTTAGGATTGTTCGTACATGCAAAGTGTATGTTATAAATAACCTGTCCTACCTGTTTTAGCTTGCTTGAGCTCATCTATAGACTAAATCATTTCTGCCCACCAGAGGATAAACACAGCTGCTTGTAAAAGTTAATCGCCAGGGAGCAACTGAGTATGACTGGAAACATCTGTGTCCTTCTAGTGAGAGGATAGGAGTGAATTGAGGTGGTTGTCATTGCTACGGCGTATGAAGGTAATAGATGCATGAACTGCTCTATATTACGTTAGTGAAATAAAACCAACCAGTTTAAAATGACTGCTCAAAGATGTTGTGGTGCTATAGTGATTATTTACTACCATCTCTATTTATTGCCATATGATATGTGAGATTATACTCGGGTATCTGTGCAGATCTTAGGATTGTTAGGACATGTACAGTGTATGTTATAAATAACTTGTCCTACTTGTTTTAGCTTGTTTGAGCTGATCTATAGACTGAACCATTTCTGCCCACCAGAGAATAAACACAGCTGCTATTAAAAGTCAGTCACCAGAGAACGAGCTGAGTATGACTGGAAACAACTGTGTCCTTCTAGTGAGAGGATAGGAGTGAATTGCTGTAGTTACCATTCCTACAGCTTAGGGAGGTAATAGATGCATGAACTGTTCTATCTTATGTTAATAAAATAAAACCAATCGATGAATATGACTGCTCAAAGATATTGTGGTGCTACAGTGATTATATACTGCAATCTCTATTTATTGCCATATACATGTGATATGTGAGATTATACTCGGGTATCTGTGGAGATCTTAGGATTGTTCGTACATGCAAAGTGTATGTCATAAATAACTTGTCCTACTTGTTTTAGCTTGTTTGAGCTCATCTATAAACTGAGGCATTTCTGCCCACCAGTGGATAGACACAGCTGGTAGTAAAAGTCAATTACCAGGGAGCAAGCTGAGTATGATGGAAACATCTGTGTCCGTCTACTGAGAGGATAGGAGTGAATTGCTGTAGTTACCATTCCTACAGCTTAGGGAGGTAATAGATGCATGAACTGTTCTATCTTATGTTAATAAAATAAAACCAATCGATGAATATGACTGCTCAAAGATATTGTGGTGCTACAGTGATTATATACTGCCATCTCTATTTATTGCCATATACATGTGATATGTGAGATTATACTCGGGTATCTGTGCAGATCTTAGGATCGTTAGGACATGTACAGTGTATGTTATAAATAACTTGTCCTACTTGTTTTAGCTTGTTTGAGCTCATCTATAGACTGAATCATTTCTGCCCACCAGAAGATATACACAGCGGCTAGTAAAAGTTAATCACCAGAGAGCGAGCTCAGTATGACTGGAAACATATGTGTCCTTCTAGTGAGAGGATAGGAGTGAATCGAGGTGGTTGTCGTTGCTACGGCGTATGAAGGTAATAGATGCATGAACTGCTCTATATTATGTTAGTGAAATAAAACCAACCAGTTTAAAATGACTGCTCAAAGATATTGTAGTGCTACTCAGTGATTATTTACTGCCATCTCTATTTATTGCCATATAATATGTGTGATTATACTCGGGTATCTGTGCGGATCTTAGGATTGTTAGGACATGTACAGTGTATTTTATAAATAACTTGCCCTACTTGTTTTAGCTTGTTTGAGCTCATCTATAGACTGAGGCATTTCTGCCCACCAGTGGATAGACACAGCTGGTAGTAAAAGTCAATTACCAGGGAGCAAGCTGAGTATGATGGGAACATCTGTGTCCTTCTAGTGAGAGGATAGGAGTGAATTGAGCTGGTTGTCATTGCTACGGCGTAGGGAGGTAATAGATGCATGAACTGCTCTATATTATGCTAGTGAAATAAAACCAACCAGTTCAAAATGACTGCTCAAAGATATTGCTGTGCTACGGTGATTATTCACTGCCATCTCTGTTTATTGCCATATAATATGTGAGATTATACTCGGGTATCTGTGCAGATCTTAGGATTGTTAGGACATGTACAGTGTATGTTATAAATAACTTGTCCTACTTGTTTTAGCTTGTTTGAGCTGATCTATAGACTGAATCATTTCTGCCCACCAGAGGATATACACAGCGGCTAGTAAAAGTTTATCACCAGAGAGCGAGCTGAGTATGACTGGAAACATCTGTGTCCTTCTAGTGAGAGGATATGAGTGAATGTAGGTGGTTGTCATTGCTACGGCGTAGGGAGGTAATAGATGCATGAACTGCTCTATATTATGCTAGTCAAATGAAACCAACCAGTTTAAAATGACTGCTCAAAGATGTTGTGGTGCTACAGTGATTATTTACTGCCATCTCTATTTATTGCCATATAATATGTGATATTATACTCGGGTAACTGTGCAGATCTTAGGATTGTTAGGACATGTACAGTGTATGTTATAAATAACTTGTCCTACTTGTTTTAGCTTGTTTGAGCTCATCTATAGACTGAATCATTTCTGCCCACCAGAGAATAAACACAGCGGCTAGTAAAAGTTTATCACCAGAGCGCGAGTTGAGTATGACTGGAAACATCTGTGTCCTTCTAGTGAGAGGATAGGAGGGAATTGAGGTGGTTGTCATTGCTACGGCGTAGGGAGCTAATAGATGCATGAACTGCTCTATATTATGCTAGTGAAATGAAACCAACCAGTTTAAAATGACTGCTCAAAGATGTTGTGGTCCTACAGAGATTATTTACTGCCATCTCTATTTATTGCCATATGATATGTGATATTATACTCGGGTAACTGTGCAGATCTTAGGATTGTTAGGACATGTACAGTGTATGTTATAAATAACTTGTCCTACTTGTTTCAGCTTGCTTGAGCTCATCTATAGACTGAACCATTTCTGCCCACCAGAGAATAAACACAGCTGCTATTAAAAGTCAGTCACCAGAGAGCGAGCTGAGCATGACTGGAAACAACTGTGTCCTTCTAGTGAGAGGATATGAGTGAATTGAGGTGGTTGTCATTGCTATGGCGTAGGGAGGTAATAGATGCATGAACTGCTCTATATTATGTTAGTGAAATAAAACCAACCAGTTTAAAAAAATGACTGCTCAAAGATATTGTGGTGCTACAGTGATTATATACTGCCATCTCTATTTATTGCCATATACACGTGATATGTGAGATTATACTCGGGTATCTGTGGAGATCTTAGGATTGTTCGTACATGCAAAGTGTATGTCATAAATAACTCGTCCTACTTGTTTTAGCTTGTTTGAGCTCATCTATAAACTGAGGCATTTCTGCCCACCAGTGGATAGACACAGCTGGTAGTAAAAGTCAATTACCAGGGAGCAAGCTGAGTATGATGGAAACATCTGTGTCCTTCTACTGAGAGGAGAGGAGTGAATTGCTGTAGTTGCCATTCCTACAGCTTAGGAAGGTAATAGATGCATGAACTGTTCTATCTTATGGTAATAAAATAAAACCAATCCATGAATATGACTGCTGAAAGATATTGTGGTGCTACAGTGACTATTTACTGCCATCTCTATTTATTGCCGAATAATATGTGACATTATACTTGTGTATCTGTGCAGATCTTAGGATTGTTAGGACATGTACAGTGTATGTTATAAATAACTTGTCCTACTTGTTTTATCTTGCTTGAGCTCATCTATAGACTGAATCATTTCTGCCCACTAGAGGAAATACACAGCGGCTAGTAAAAGTTAATCACCAGAGAGCGAACTGAGTATGACTGGAAACATCTGTGTCCTTCTAGTGAGGGGATAGGAGTGAATTGAGGTGGTTGTCATTGCTACGGCGTATGGAGGTAATAGATGTATGAACTGCTCTATATTATGTTAGTGAAATAAAACCAACCAGTTTAAAATGACTGCTCAAAGATATTGTAGTGCTACTCAGTGATTATTTACTGCCATCTCTATTGTCATACAAAATGTGAGATTATATTCGGTTATCTGTGCAGACCTTATGATGGTTAGTACAAGTACAGTGTAAATTATAAATAGCCTGCCCTACCTGTTTTAGCTTGTTTCAGCTCAGCTATAGACTGAATCATTTCTGCCCACCAGTGGATAGACACAGCTGGTAGTAAAAGTCAATTACAAAGGAGCGAGCTGAGTATGACTGGAAACAACTGTGTCCTTCTAGTGAGAGGATTGGAGTGAATTGAGGTGGCTGTCATTGCTACGGCGTAAAGAGGTAATAGATGCATGAACTGCTCTATATTATGTTAGTGAAATAAAACCAACCAGTTTAAAAAAATGACTGCTTAAAGATATTGTGGTGCTACGGTGATTATTCACTGCCATCTCTATTTATTGCCATATAATATGTGAGATTATACTCAGGTATCTGTGCAGATCTTAGAATTGTTAGGACATGTACAGTGTATGTTATAAATAACTTGTCCTACTTGTTTTAGCTTGCTTGAGCTCATCTATGGACTGAACCATTTCTGCCCACCAGAGAATAAACACAGCTGCTAGAAAAAGTCAGTTACCAGAGAGCGAGCTGAGTATGACTGGAAACAACTATGTCCTTCTAGTGAGAGGATTGGAGTGAATTGAGGTGGTTGTCATTGCTACGGCGTAAAGAGGTAATAGATGCATGAACTGCTCTATATTATGTTAGTGAAATGAAACCAACCAGTTTAAAAAAATGACTGCTCAAAGATATTGTGGTGCTACGGTGATTATTCACTGCCATCTCTAATTATTGCCATATAATATGTGAGATTATACTCGGGTATCTGTGCAGATCTTAGGATTGTTAGGACATGTACAGTGTATGTTATAAATAACTTGTCCGCCTTGTTTTAGCTTGCTTGAGCTCATCTATAGATTGAACCACTTCTGCCCACCAGAGGATATACACAGCTGCTAGTAAAAGTTAATTACCGGATAGCAAGCTGAGTATGACTGGAAACATCTGTGTCCTTCTAGTGAGAGGATAGGAGTGAATTGAGGTGGTTGTAATTGCTACGGCGTACGGAGGTAATAGATGCATGAACTGCTCTATATTATGTTAATGAAATAAAACCAACCAGTTTAAAATGACTGCTCAAAGATGTTGTGGTGCTACAGTGATTATTTACTGCCATCTCTATTTATTGCCATATAATATGTGATATTATACTCGGGTAACTGTGCAGATCTTAGGATTGTTAGGACATGTACAGTGTATGTTATAAATAACTTGTCCTACTTGTTTCAGCTTGCTCGAGCTCATCTATAGACTGAACCATTTCTGCCCACCAGAGAATAAACACAGCTGCTATTAAAAGTCAGTCACCAGAGAGCGAGCTGAGCATGACTGGAAACAACTGTGCCCTTCTAGTGAGAGGATAGGAGTGAATTGAGGTGGTTGTCATTGCTATGGCGTAGGGAGGTAATAGATGCATGAACTGCTCTATATTATGTAAGTGAAACAAAACCAACCAGTTTAAAAAAATGACTGCTCAAAGATATTGTGGTGCTACAGTGATTATATACTGCCATCTCTATTTATTGCCATATACATGTGATATGTGAGATTATACTCGGGTATATGTGGAGATCTTAGGATTGTTCGTACATGCAAAGTGTATGTCATAAATAACCTGTCCTACCTGTTTTAGCTTGCTTGAGCTCATCTATAGACTAAATCATTTCTGCCCACCAGAGGATAAACACAGCTGCTTGTAAAAGTTAATCGCCAGGGAGCAACTGAGTATGACTGGAAACATCTGTGTCCTTCTAGTGAGAGGATAGGAGTGAATTGCTGTAGTTACCATTCCTACAGCTTAGGGAGGTAATAGATGCATGAACTGTTCTATATTATGTTAATAAAATAAAACCAACCCATGAATATGTCTGTTCAAAGATATTGTAGTGGTACATTAATAGTTTGCTGTTATTTCTATTGTCATATACATGTAAACTGTGAGATTATATTCGGGTATCTGTGGAGATCTTAGGATTGTTCGTACATGCAAAGTGTATGTCATAAATAACCTGTCCTACCTGTTTTAGCTTGCTTGAGCTCATCTATAGACTAAATCATTTCTGCCCACCAGAGGATAAACACAGCTGCTTGTAAAAGTTAATCGCCAGGGAGCAACTGAGTATGACTGCAAACATCTGTGTCCTTCTAGTGAGAGGATAGGAGTGGATGGAGGTGGTTGTCATTCCTACGGCGTAGGGAGGTAATAGATGCATGAACTGCTCTATATTATGTTAGTGAAATGAAACCAACCAGTTTAAAAAAATGACTGCTCAAAGATATTGTGGTGCTACGGTGATTATTCACTGCCATCTCTATTTATTGCCATATAATATGTGAGATTATACTCAGGTATCTGTGCAGATCTTAGGATTGTTAGGACATGTACAGTGTACATGTATGTTATAAATAACTTGTCCGCCTTGTTTTAGCTTGCTTGAGCTCATCTATAGATTGAACCACTTCTGCCCACCAGAGGATATACACAGCTGCTAGTAAAAGTTAGTTACCGGATAGCAAGCTGAGTATGACTGGAAACATCTGTGTCCTTCTAGTGAGAGGATAGGAGTGAATTGAGGTGGTTGTAATTGCTATGGCGTAGGGAGGTAATAGATGCATGAACTGCTCTATATTATGTTAATGAAATAAAACCAACCAGTTTAAAATGACTGCTCAAAGATATTGTAGTGCTACTCAGTGATTATTTACTGCCATCTCTATTGTCATACAAAATGTGAGATTATATTCGGTTATCTGTGCAGAACTTAGGATGGTTAGTACAAGTACAGTGTAAATTATAAATAACTTGTCCTACTTGTTTTAGCTTGCTTGAGCTCATCTAGAGACTGAACCATTTCTGCCAACTAGAGAATAAACACAGCTGCTAGTAAAAGTTAATCACCCGAGAGTGAGCTGAGTATGACTGGAAACATCTGTGTCCTTCTAGTGAGAGGATAGGAGTGAATTGAGGTGGTTGTCATTGCTACGGCGTATGGCGGTAATAGATGCATGAACTGCTCTATATTATGTTAGTGAAATAAAACCAACACGTTCAAAAAAATGACTGCTCAAAGATATTGCTGTGCTACGGTGATTATTCACTGCCATCTCTGTTTATTGCCATATAATATGTGAGATTATACTCGGGTATCTGTGCAGATCTTAGGATTGTTAGGACATGTACAGTGTATGTTATAAATAACTTGTCCGCCTTGTTTTAGCTTGCTTGAGCTCATCTATAGATTGAACCATTTCTGCCCACCAGAGGATATACACAGCTGCTAGTAAAAGTTAATCACCGGATAGCGAGCTCAGTATGACTGGAAACATCTGTGTCCTTCTAATGAGAGGATAGGAGTGAATTGAGGTGGTTGTCATTGCTACGGCGTAGGGACGTAATAGATGCATGAACTTCTCTATTTTATGTTAATGAAATAAAACCAACCAGTTTAAAATGACATCTCAAAGGTATTGTAGTGCTACTCAGTGATTATTCACTGCCATCTCTATTGTCATACAAAATGTGAGATGATATTCGGTTATCTGTGCAGAACTTAGGATGGTTAGTACAAGTACAGTGTAACTTATGAATAACTTGTCCTACTTGTTTTAGCTTGCTTGAGCTCATCTAGAGACTGAACCATTTCTGCCCACTAGAGAATAAACACAGCCGCTAGTAAAAGTTAATCACCCGAGAGTGAGCTGAGTATGACTGGAAACATCTGTGTCCTTCTAGTGAGAGGATAGGAGTGAATTGAGGTGGTTGTCATTGCTACGGCGTATGGCGGTAATAGATGCATGAACTGCTCTATATTATGTTAGTGAAATAAAACCAACACGTTCAAAAAAATGACTGCTCAAAGATATTTTGGTGCTACGGTGATTATTCACTGCCATCTCTGTTTATTGCCATATAATATGTGAGATTATATCCGGTTATCTGTGCAGACCTTATGATGGTTAGTACAAGTACAGTGTAAATTATAAATAGCCTGTCCTACCTGTTTTAGCTTGTTTGAGCTCAGCTATAGACTGAATCATTTCTGCCCACCAGTGGATAGACACAGCTGGTAGTAAAAGTCAATTACCAGGGAGCAAGCTGAGTATGACTGGAAACATCTGTGTCCTTCTAGTGAGAGGATAGGAGTGAATTGAGGTGGTTGTCATTGCTACGGCGTATGAAGGTAATAGATGCATGAACTGCTCTATATTATGTTAGTGAAATAAAACCAACCAGTTTAAAATGACTGCTCAAAGATGTTGTGGTGCTATAGTGATTATTTACTACCATCTCCATTTATTGCCATATGATATGTGAGATTATACTCGGGTATCTGTGCAGATCTTAGGATTGTTAGGACATGTACAGTGTATGTTATAAATAACTTGTCCTACTTGTTTTAGCTTGTTTGAGCTCATCTATAGACTGAATCATTTCTGCCCACCAGAGGATATACACAGCGGCTAGTAAAAGTTTATCACCAGAGCGCGAGCTGAGTATGACTGGAAACATCTGTGTCCTTCTAGTGAGAGGATAGGAGGGAATTGAGGTGGTTGTCATTGCTACGGCGTAGGGAGCTAATAGATGCATGAACTGCTCTATATTATGCTAGTGAAATGAAACCAACCAGTGTAAAATGACTGCTCAAAGATGTTGTGGTCCTACAGAGATTATTTACTGCCATCTCTATTTATTGCCATATGATATGTGATATTATACTCGGGTAACTGTGCAGATCTTAGGATTGTTAGGACATGTACAGTGTATGTTATAAATAACTTGTCCTACTTGTTTCAGCTTGCTTGAGCTCATCTATAGACTGAACCATTTCTGCCCACCAGAGAATAAACACAGCTGCTATTAAAAGTCAGTCACCAGAGAGCGAGCTGAGCATGACTGGAAACAACTGTGTCCTTCTAGTGAGAGGATATGAGTGAATTGAGGTGGTTGTCATTGCTATGGCGTAGGGAGGTAATAGATGCATGAACTGCTCTATATTATGTTAGTGAAATAAAACCAACCAGTTTAAAAAAATGACTGCTCAAAGATATTGTGGTGCTACAGTGATTATATACTGCCATCTCTATTTATTGCCATATACACGTGATATGTGAGATTATACTCGGGTATCTGTGGAGATCTTAGGATTGTTCGTACATGCAAAGTGTATGTCATAAATAACTCGTCCTACTTGTTTTAGCTTGTTTGAGCTCATCTATAAACTGAGGCATTTCTGCCCACCAGTGGATAGACACAGCTGGTAGTAAAAGTCAATTACCAGGGAGCAAGCTGAGTATGATGGAAACATCTGTGTCCTTCTACTGAGAGGAGAGGAGTGAATTGCTGTAGTTGCCATTCCTACAGCTTAGGAAGGTAATAGATGCATGAACTGTTCTATCTTATGGTAATAAAATAAAACCAATCCATGAATATGACTGCTGAAAGATATTGTGGTGCTACAGTGACTATTTACTGCCATCTCTATTTATTGCCGAATAATATGTGACATTATACTTGTGTATCTGTGCAGATCTTAGGATTGTTAGGACATGTACAGTGTATGTTATAAATAACTTGTCCTACTTGTTTTATCTTGCTTGAGCTCATCTATAGACTGAATCATTTCTGCCCACTAGAGGAAATACACAGCGGCTAGTAAAAGTTAATCACCAGAGAGCGAACTGAGTATGACTGGAAACATCTGTGTCCTTCTAGTGAGGGGATAGGAGTGAATTGAGGTGGTTGTCATTGCTACGGCGTATGGAGGTAATAGATGTATGAACTGCTCTATATTATGTTAGTGAAATAAAACCAACCAGTTTAAAATGACTGCTCAAAGATATTGTAGTGCTACTCAGTGATTATTTACTGCCATCTCTATTGTCATACAAAATGTGAGATTATATTCGGTTATCTGTGCAGACCTTATGATGGTTAGTACAAGTACAGTGTAAATTATAAATAGCCTGCCCTACCTGTTTTAGCTTGTTTCAGCTCAGCTATAGACTGAATCATTTCTGCCCACCAGTGGATAGACACAGCTGGTAGTAAAAGTCAATTACAAAGGAGCGAGCTGAGTATGACTGGAAACAACTGTGTCCTTCTAGTGAGAGGATTGGAGTGAATTGAGGTGGTTGTCATTGCTACGGCGTAAAGAGGTAATAGATGCATGAACTGCTCTATATTATGTTAGTGAAATAAAACCAACCAGTTTAAAAAAATGACTGCTTAAAGATATTGTGGTGCTACGGTGATTATTCACTGCCATCTCTATTTATTGCCATATAATATGTGAGATTATACTCAGGTATCTGTGCAGATCTTAGGATTGTTAGGACATGTACAGTGTATGTTATAAATAACTTGTCCTACTTGTTTTAGCTTGCTTGAGCTCATCTATGGACTGAACCATTTCTGCCCACCAGAGAATAAACACAGCTGCTAGAAAAAGTCAGTTACCAGAGAGCGAGCTGAGTATGACTGGAAACAACTATGTCCTTCTAGTGAGAGGATTGGAGTGAATTGAGGTGGTTGTCATTGCTACGGCGTAAAGAGGTAATAGATGCATGAACTGCTCTATATTATGTTAGTGAAATGAAACCAACCAGTTTAAAAAAATGACTGCTCAAAGATATTGTGGTGCTACGGTGATTATTCACTGCCATCTCTATTTATTGCCATATAATATGTGAGATTATACTCAGGTATCTGTGCAGATCTTAGGATTGTTAGGACATGTACAGTGTATGTTATAAATAACTTGTCCGCCTTGTTTTAGCTTGCTTGAGCTCATCTATAGATTGAACCACTTCTGCCCACCAGAGGATATACACAGCTGCTAGTAAAAGTTAATTACCGGATAGCAAGCTGAGTATGACTGGAAACATCTGTGTCCTTCTAGTGAGAGGATAGGAGTGAATTGAGGTGGTTGTAATTGCTACGGCGTACGGAGGTAATAGATGCATGAACTGCTCTATATTATGTTAATGAAATAAAACCAACCAGTTTAAAATGACTGCTCAAAGATATTGTAGTGCTACTCAGTGATTATTTACTGCCATCTCTATTTATTGCCATATAATATGTGAGGTTATACTCAGGTATCTGTGCAGATCTTAGGATTGTTAGGACATGTACAGTGTATGTTATAAATAACTTGTCCGCCTTGTTTTAGCTTGCTTGAGCTCATCTATAGACTGAACCATTTCTGCCCACCAGAGAATAAACACAGCTGCTATTAAAAGTCAGTCACCAGAGAGCGAGCTGAGCATGACTGGAAACAACTGTGTCCTTCTAGTGAGAGGATATGAGTGAATTGAGGTGGTTGTCATTGCTATGGCGTAGGGAGGTAATAGATGCATGAACTGCTCTATATTATGTTAGTGAAATAAAACCAACCAGTTTAAAAAAATGACTGCTCAAAGATATTGTGGTGCTACAGTGATTATATACTGCCATCTCTATTTATTGCCATATACACGTGATATGTGAGATTATACTCGGGTATCTGTGGAGATCTTAGGATTGTTCGTACATGCAAAGTGTATGTCATAAATAACTCGTCCTACTTGTTTTAGCTTGTTTGAGCTCATCTATAAACTGAGGCATTTCTGCCCACCAGTGGATAGACACAGCTGGTAGTAAAAGTCAATTACCAGGGAGCAAGCTGAGTATGATGGAAACATCTGTGTCCTTCTACTGAGAGGAGAGGAGTGAATTGCTGTAGTTGCCATTCCTACAGCTTAGGAAGGTAATAGATGCATGAACTGTTCTATCTTATGGTAATAAAATAAAACCAATCCATGAATATGACTGCTGAAAGATATTGTGGTGCTACAGTGACTATTTACTGCCATCTCTATTTATTGCCGAATAATATGTGACATTATACTTGTGTATCTGTGCAGATCTTAGGATTGTTAGGACATGTACAGTGTATGTTATAAATAACTTGTCCTACTTGTTTTATCTTGCTTGAGCTCATCTATAGACTGAATCATTTCTGCCCACTAGAGGAAATACACAGCGGCTAGTAAAAGTTAATCACCAGAGAGCGAACTGAGTATGACTGGAAACATCTGTGTCCTTCTAGTGAGGGGATAGGAGTGAATTGAGGTGGTTGTCATTGCTACGGCGTATGGAGGTAATAGATGTATGAACTGCTCTATATTATGTTAGTGAAATAAAACCAACCAGTTTAAAATGACTGCTCAAAGATATTGTAGTGCTACTCAGTGATTATTTACTGCCATCTCTATTGTCATACAAAATGTGAGATTATATTCGGTTATCTGTGCAGACCTTATGATGGTTAGTACAAGTACAGTGTAAATTATAAATAGCCTGCCCTACCTGTTTTAGCTTGTTTCAGCTCAGCTATAGACTGAATCATTTCTGCCCACCAGTGGATAGACACAGCTGGTAGTAAAAGTCAATTACAAAGGAGCGAGCTGAGTATGACTGGAAACAACTGTGTCCTTCTAGTGAGAGGATTGGAGTGAATTGAGGTGGTTGTCATTGCTACGGCGTAAAGAGGTAATAGATGCATGAACTGCTCTATATTATGTTAGTGAAATAAAACCAACCAGTTTAAAAAAATGACTGCTTAAAGATATTGTGGTGCTACGGTGATTATTCACTGCCATCTCTATTTATTGCCATATAATATGTGAGATTATACTCAGGTATCTGTGCAGATCTTAGGATTGTTAGGACATGTACAGTGTATGTTATAAATAACTTGTCCTACTTGTTTTAGCTTGCTTGAGCTCATCTATGGACTGAACCATTTCTGCCCACCAGAGAATAAACACAGCTGCTAGAAAAAGTCAGTTACCAGAGAGCGAGCTGAGTATGACTGGAAACAACTATGTCCTTCTAGTGAGAGGATTGGAGTGAATTGAGGTGGTTGTCATTGCTACGGCGTAAAGAGGTAATAGATGCATGAACTGCTCTATATTATGTTAGTGAAATGAAACCAACCAGTTTAAAAAAATGACTGCTCAAAGATATTGTGGTGCTACGGTGATTATTCACTGCCATCTCTATTTATTGCCATATAATATGTGAGATTATACTCAGGTATCTGTGCAGATCTTAGGATTGTTAGGACATGTACAGTGTATGTTATAAATAACTTGTCCGCCTTGTTTTAGCTTGCTTGAGCTCATCTATAGATTGAACCACTTCTGCCCACCAGAGGATATACACAGCTGCTAGTAAAAGTTAATTACCGGATAGCGAGCTGAGTATGACTGGAAACATCTGTGTCCTTCTAGTGAGAGGATAGGAGTGAATTGAGGTGGTTGTAATTGCTACGGCGTAGGGAGGTAATAGATGCATGAACTGCTCTATATTATGTTAATGAAATAAAACCAACCAGTTTAAAATGACTGCTCAAAGATATTGTAGTGCTACTCAGTGATTATTTACTGCCATCTCTATTTATTGCCATATAATATGTGAGGTTATACTCAGGTATCTGTGCAGATCTTAGGATTGTTAGGACATGTACAGTGTATGTTATAAATAACTTGTCCGCCTTGTTTTAGCTTGCTTGAGCTCATCTAGAGACTGAACCATTTCTGCCCACTAGAGAATAAACACAGCCGCTAGTAAAAGTTAATCACCCGAGAGTGAGCTGAGTATGACTGGAAACATCTGTGTCCTTCTAGTGAGAGGATAGGAGTGAATTGAGGTGGTTGTCATTGCTACGGCGTATGGCGGTAATAGATGCATGAACTGCTCTATATTATGTTAGTGAAATAAAACCAACACGTTCAAAAAAATGACTGCTCAAAGATATTTTGGTGCTACGGTGATTATTCACTGCCATCTCTGTTTATTGCCATATAATATGTGAGATTATACTCGGGTATCTGTGCAGATCTTAGGATTGTTAGGACATGTGCAGTGTATGTTATAAATAACTTGTCCGCCTTGTTTTAGCTTGCTTGAGCTCATCTATAGATTGAACCACTTCTGCCCACCAGAGGATATACACAGCTGCTAGTAAAAGTTAATCACCGGGTAGCGAGCTGAGTATGACCGGAAACATCTGTGGGCTGTTCCATGGGGACTGATCAAATTTGCGTGCTGGCCCGACTCAGATTCTTTTGAAAATTTGCAGGTTGAAAGAGCACCCTTGAATTAGTGGGAAACCACCAATTTTTTTTCTATTTGAGCCCTGTGGTTCCGGCAGCAGCTCGTTGAAAAGTGGGAAAATGTGGTGGGGACAACTCCAAATTGAATTTTTTGAAATTTCTAAACATTCAAATTATTACTGTGGCCACTGTATGATACTTAGAGCTGCAATTTTTGTTACATAGATACTTTCATATATGTGCTTTAGTTTCATTACTCATTCAAGCCTGTATGGTCAACATATTGAGGGTCAGAGGTCACCGAAAACACCTCTCGGAGCTAGTTTAACCCAAATTCACCTAGAATCGACCAAATAGACACTGCTGGATCTGATGAAAAAAAGATTGATATACAATAACTAAGTATTGAAGATGCTCAATACAAGGATAAATGAATTTTTGAGAATAAAAAATACTTTCCAGAATAAACTATATGGCGACAGCGGCTCAAATTCAACATGGCTGTCGTCCGAGTTGGTGTTTTGGGGCATTATTCAAGGCTAAATCTACTAAACTTAGTAGTGAAAATTAATGGTGAAAATGTTGCTATATATACAATTCACACCTGTAGATTCTATTTCTGCAATAAAAACTTTGTCTTTTTGGGTCTAAAAGGCTGAATTCTCAGATTCAAATTTTACATATATTCGCTATAATATAGTGACTACATGGCCATGCAGTTAATTGGCTATGGCCATAGAAGTCAGTCAAGACTTAATTTGAGGTACAATTTGCAACTTGGCCTGGTTATACAACCATATTTGTGAAGAAAAATGGATGAAATCCTTTTTAATAGCGCAAACATGCAGTTTTGGTAACTTTACCATGACTCACCCTTCACACGTTTGTTAAATGAGGTAAGATAGCTAATCTAAGCAGTATTTCAAGGTGTGACTTATACCAAGTATTGTTTAATGAAAAAGAAGGTGAAGAAAGTGATGCTCCGTGGAACTAAGGCATCTTTAATCAGTGGGTGAGGCTGAGGAGTTAAAGGTTGTTTAAACTAGTTCAAGACAAATTTTGGGGTCACCATTAGTTATCAAATTCTACTCAAATATATGTACATGCATAACTATAGCTACAGCCCTCAAACAATAACTTTTAACAATTTTTATATATATTTACATGTAGCTGACAATTTAACCGGTGTTTGCTAATTAGCTCCAAAAATATCTTTTTGGTCCTATATAAATGACCACAACTAAGGTAAGTGGTGCGACATGCATTAACTTTTAATCAACAGAGTAATCAAAAATATGAATATGGTTTTGTGAGACTTAGTTTTAGTTGTACCTAGCAAGTTGAAATTATATATTACAAGTGTTCGCTTGTTTCCAAAGGTAATAATGTTTAATGTACTTGCTAGCATCACCTCGCCAAGTTTACCGTTCCCTATACCGACAACTTGATTTTCAATCGAGATAGTTTTGACCCTTCGAAAGACAAAACCACTTATCGGAGAAAGATTGCGCTCAGTAAATAAAAGAAGAGCAGATCTCACCTTTCTAAGTGTAGACAACCATATTGACCTGGACAGAATAATTGTTATACTATGGACTGCTGAAATTCAATCTCTTCTAATAAATACTGTACAGCACTTATACACCAGAAAAGGAACTATTCACATATCATGAACAAAAAATATTTTTGAAGCTAATTAGTAAGGACTGGTTTAATTGTAAGCTAAATACATGTACATGTATATATGTAAGTTTGTCAAAACTATTGTTTGTGGGCTGTGGTTATAATTTTGCATGTATATTTTTGATTAGAATCTGATAACTAATGGTGACCATAAAAAAAATCCCGAGCTAAAACCACCTCACCCACTGATTGAAAAAGCCTTAGTTCTATGGAGCTCCATCTTCTCCCCCTTCCTTTTCATTAAACATTACTTGGTTAAGTCTGACCTGGAAATACTGCTTAGCTTAGCTATTCTGCCTCATTTAACAAACGTGTGAAGGGAAGAGTAATGGCAAAGTTAACAAAACTGCATGTTTAGGCTAGTAAAACGGATTTCACCCATTTTTCTTCACAAAGTAGGTTGCATAACCAGGCCAAGTCTCAAATTGCACCTTAAATTAAGTCTTGACTGACCTTTATGGCCATAGCCAATTAACTGCATTGGCGATATAGTCACTATATTATAGCGAATGTATGTAAAATTTTAATCTGAGAATTCAGCTTTTTAGACCCAAAAAGACAAAGTTTTTATTGCAGAAATGGAATCTACGGGTGTGAATTGTGTATATAGCAACATTTTCACCAATAATTTTCACTACTAAGCTTAGTAGATTTAGCCTTGAATAACACCCCAAAACGCCAACTCGGGCGACGGCCATGTTGAATTTGAGCCGCTGTCGCCATACAGTTCATTTTGGAGAGATTTTTTTGTTCTCAAAAATTCATTTATCCTTGTGTTGAGCACTTCTAATCCTTAGTTATTCTATATCAACCTTCTTTTCATCAAATCCAGCAGTGTTTATTTGGTCGATTTTCAGTGAATTTGGGTCAAACTAGCTCCGAGAGGTGTTTTTAGTGACCTCTGACCCTCAATATGTTGACCATACAGGCTTGAATGAGTAATGAAGCTGAAGCACATATGTGAAAGTATCTATGTAACAAAGATTACAGCTCTAAGTATCATACTGTGGCCACAGTAATAATTTGAATGTTTAGGAATTTCAAAAAATTCAATCTGGAGTTGTCCCCACCACATTTTCCCACTTTTCAACGAGCTGCTGCCGAAACCACAGGGCTCAAATAGAAAAAAAATTGGTGGTTTCCCACTAATTCAAGGGTGCTCTATCAACCTGCAAATTTTCAAAAGAATCTGAGTCGGGCCAGCACGCAAATTTGATCAGTCCCCATGGAATGGCCCCTGTGTCCTTCTAGTGAGAGGATAGGAGTGAATTGAGGTGGTTGTCATTGCTACGGCGTAGGGACATAATAGATGCATGAACTGCTCTATATTATGTTAATGAAATAAAACCAACCAGTTTAAAATGACTGCTCAAAGATATTGTAGTGCTACTCAGTGATTATTTACTGCCATCTCTATTGTCATACAAAATGTGAGATTATATATTCGGTTATCTGTGCAGAACTTAGGATGGTTAGTACAAGTACAGTGTAAATTATGAATAACTTGTCCTACTTGTTTTAGCTTGCTTGAGCTCATCTAGAGACTGAACCATTTCTGCTCACTAGAGAATAAACACAGCTGCTAGTAAAAGTCAGTCACCAGATAGCGAGCTGAGTATGACTGGAAACAACTGTGTCCTTCCAGTGAGAGGATAGGAGTGAATTGAGGTGGTTGTCATTGCTACGGCGTAGGGAGGTAATAGATGCATGAATAGTTCTATATTATGTTAATATAATAAAACCAACCCATGAATATGTCTGTTCAGAGATATTGTAGTGGCACATTGATAGTTTACTGTTATTTCTATTGTCATATACATGTAAACTGTGAGATTATATTCGGGTATCTGTAGAGATCTTAGGATTGTTCGTACATGCAAAGTGTATGTTATAAATAACCTGTCCTACCTGTTTTAGCTCGCTTGAGCTCATCTATAGACTAAGTCATTTCTGCCAACCAGAGGATAAACACAGCTGCTTGTAAAAGTCAGTCACCAAAGAGCGAGCTGAGTATGACTGGAACTAAATGTTTCCTTCTAGAGAGAGGATAGGAGTGAATAGAGGTGGTTGTCGTTGCTACGGCGTAGAGAGGTAATAGATGCATGAACTGCTCTATATTATGTTAGTGAAACAAAACCAAACGGTTTAAAATGACTGCTCAAAGATATTGTGGTGCTACGGTGATTATTCACTGCCATCTCTATTTATTGCCATATAATATGTGCGATTATACTCAGGTATCTGTGCAGATCTTAGGATTGTTAGGACATGTACAGTGTATGTTATAAATAACTTGTCCGCCTTGTTTTAGCTTGCTTGAGCTCATCTAGAGACTGAACCATTTCTGCCCACTAGAGAATAAACACAGCCGCTAGTGAAAGTTAATCACCCGAGAGTGAGCTGAGTATGACTGGAAACATCTGTGTCCTTCTAGTGAGAGGATAGGAGTGAATTGAGGTGGTTGTCATTTCTACGGCGTATGGCGGTAATAGATGCATGAACTGCTCTATATTATGTTAGTGAAATAAAACCAACACGTTCAAAAAAATGACTGCTCAAAGATATTTTGGTGCTACGGTGATTATTCACTGCCATCTCTGTTTATTGCCATATAATATGTGAGATTATACTCGGGTATCTGTGCAGATCTTAGGATTGTTAGGACATGTGCAGTGTATGCTATAAATAACTTGTCCGCCTTGTTTTAGCTTGCTTGAGCTCATCTATAGATTGAACCACTTCTGCCCACCAGAGGATATACACAGCTGCTAGTAAAAGTTAATCACCGGGTAGCGACCTGAGTATGACTGGAAACATCTGTGTCCTTCTAGTGAGAGGATAGGAGTGAATTGAGGTGGTTGTCATTGCTATGGCGTAGGGACATAATAGATGCATGAACTGCTCTATATTATGTTAATGAAATAAAACCAACCGATTTAAAATGACTGCTAAAAGATATTGTAGTGCTACTCAGTGATTATTTACTGCCATCTCTATTGTCATACAAAATGTGAGATTATTTATTCGGTTATCTGTGCAGAACTTAGGATGGTTAGTACAAGTACAGTGTAAATTATGAATAACTTGTCCTACTTGTTTTAGCTTGCTTGAGCTCATCTAGAGACTGAACCATTTCTGCTCACTAGAGAATAAACACAGCTGCTAGTAAAAGTCAGTCACCAGAGAGCGAGCTGAGTATGACTGGAAACAACTGTGTCCTTCCAGTGAGAGGATAGGAGTGAATTGAGGTGGTCGTCATTGCTACGGCGTAGGGAGGTAATAGATGCATGAATAGTTCTATATTATGTTAATATAATAAAACCAACCCATGAATATGTCTGTTCAGAGATATTGTAGTGGCACATTGATAGTTTACTGTTATTTCTATTGTCATATACATGTAAACTGTGAGATTATATTCGGGTATCTGTGGAGATCTTAGGATTGTTCGTACATGCAAAGTGTATGTTATAAATAACCTGTCCTACCTGTTTTAGCTTGCTTGAGCTCATCTATAGACTAAGTCATTTCTGCCCACCAGAGGATAAACACAGCTGCTTGTAAAAGTCAGTCACCAAAGAGCGAGCTGAGTATGACTGGAACTCAATGTGTCCTTCTAGTGAGAGGATAGGAGTGAATAGAGGGGGTTGTCGTTGCTACGGCGTAGAGAGGTAATAGATGCATGAACTGCTCTATATTATGTTAGTGAAACAAAACCAAACGGTTTAAAATGACTGCTCAAAGATATTGTGGTGCTACAGTGATTATTTACTGCCATCTCTATTTATTGCCATATTATATGTGAGATTATACTCGCTCATCGATGTCAAGGAAAATTATTTTGAAAAAAAATTGGGAGTTTTCCTCACCTGCACTTTATTTTAGCCTGTGATTCACCATGCGTAAATGCGGGACGCAACTGTTGTGATCAGTGCAGACACCAGCCTAAATATTTACCTATTCTGAAGTTGTGTTACCTTCCCCAGACAGCCAGTGGCTCGGCCAGCACATATTTGGCTGGCTTGGGTCACGGCCTACATTTAGGCCCCTCATCGTGCTGTGTTTCCGGCTTGTCAATGTAGCTGCCATTGTTACCTCCGCAGGTAGCAGCTTTACCAATGAGAGTGCTATATTAATACTTTCTGATACTGTTTAGCTTCTCTATTAGCTGATGTGTTGTTAGTCATCCAGTACTGTAAACACCGTTATTAGATAGCTTTTAATTTAGGTGTTCAAATAACTTTAGCTGGTATTTGCCTTGAGAAAACGCTACTAAAAATTTCAACCTTGCTTTCATTTTGAATTAATTTTCATTGTTGTTTTTGTAGCTGTTAATGTAAATGCTATGTAGATGAATGTGTTCCACTTAGGCTATTGTTATATAGAAACGTTGTATCTTAGTCATATTTGCCAGTTGATAGAGTTTTCTTTTTTAGGCACATTGTTACAGTAAATTTAACTAGTAACTACAAGTAGAAGTAGGCATACAATGGTTGTAGGCCTACTCGTAATTAAATTTATTTTAAATTTTGATAGTTTCTTTGGCCTACAGACTGATATCAGTCTGCCGATGACAAGAAAAACTACAATGTAGAAGCTGTCTACACTAGTCATCCGCTTGTAGCTTGTAATATTGCTGTCGGTTACTCTATTTTTCAGTATAGTGTGCATCAACTTGAACACTCTACAAGCAACATCAGAGTCAGTTGGAGGCTATTGGAGAAAGTTTGTGCCACATGGAAAGTTGTTCTGTTAAAGTTGATTGCAGTCTAGTCTGCCTCTAGCTCCTCTATGCATCTTCGAGACATGTGAGGAAACTAATTCTTCTTACTACAACAGAACATATCTATGGGAAATAGTAGGTTGATTTCAGTTACTGCAAAATCTCCAAAATTTGTCAAAGTGAAGTAAATGATCATAATGATTAAATTTTCCGTGGTTTGTATTGAGCTAAGTAGTTTCCCGCTCTTTTAAGATGAGCATACTATCTACTACTAGGAGCTGCTCTTGGCAGCCTACATTAAATTAGTTTTGACCTATTTTGCGTAATCCCAATTTATGATGGCTAGTAATAGTCATTCAATTCTACATGTTTGCTGCCTCTGTCTAGGATTAAATTCATTGAAGAGTGGTTCTTTATCTATTGAAGGGTTTGCTCAGTTTATTGGAAAGAAATAGGCTACATTATGGAGGTGTCCATTGGAAGTTGTCTATTGGGAAATGTCTTGGTGAGGCAAGGAAGTTTGCTTTCTTCACTACAACATAAACAGTGAGTGTTTTTGAATTTGAATAGAAACATGTTATACAGGCATCCTGTAGAACAGGGAATATGCAGTAGTTGTCTTGAGATACATGGAGTTTAAAATTATTTTTAAGCATTTGAGATTTTGTACAAACTCACTATGTTGGCATTGCTTGTTATCTCTATAAGCATACATTCTAATATCTAAAGAGATGCTAGATGGCGAAAGGGTAGCCACAAATGTTTCAAATGCATCTGATTTTACTAGTAGGAGTTGTCCACCCCTGTTCTAAATGCCAATTGACGTTACTCAGTCGCACAATAACAGTGATGTCAAGTAATCAATAGTCCTGATTACTTTCATTGCAAACGAGATGTTGGCATTAATATAGTACCAATTACCACAGGTCAAACCTATCAGGGACTGAGTGGGCATAGCTAGTAACACCTAAGATTAATCGAAAAATATGATAGACATATAATAGACGGTTTTAAATTAAAAATAGTTAGGTGAAAACCTAGAATATGAAATATATTTCTGTTTTGCTAGCGATTGCACTTAGTATGTACAGTTTTCAATATTTTACAGACTCTTGTGACTAAAAATAATCACAACCAATAGTCTAGATTAATTTTATCTGTAATATCACTGTAATATCCTGTGCGTTACCTGCCTATTTAGTTAGTGTGTCTTATTAAAATGATTATCACCATTATGTCACTTTATATATCTCATTGTTTTACCTGTTTTCTTATGTAGATTTACTTTTCACTACTGTTAACAGGCGACATTCAGGCACTGTGTGAGGCTGGCACTGTTGGAAACTTGTTTTCGATGACTGGCTTGCACCTGATCTACAAAAGAGATACTTTCATCACTACTACAACATCACTACTACAACATCACTACTACAACATCACTACTACAACATCCCTACTACAACATCACTACTACAACATAAGGTAAACGGGAAAAAAAGTTGGTTAAAGCATTCAACGGAATTGCTTCTGAAGTAGAAGATAAACATTAAACAAAAGCAAATTTCTGTAAGGATGAATTACATGTAGATCACTCGGTTACACTGTAGGCTCCAAGTATTTTGACACTACATACTATTGTATCGTATAAAGCATTATTTTCAATCTGAATATGATTTGTTGAAACTGCATAGATTCAACATTTGCATGTATAAGTACATCCTACCCTTCGTAAATAGACTGCATGTATGCATGATTTTTTATCATTGATAGTGGCTGTTCCAACAGCAGCTGTAAACGGGAGCAGTTGAAGGTACAGAAGCATGCGCTAACACCAACATATTATTTCTGAGATAGAGATTGGAGTGATCTAATCTCATAAATAGTGCAGAATGGTTCTGGGTTGGACTTACTAGTTATATTAAGCTATTGTATCTGGAACTGTAGACAGAATAATCCTAAACAGGTAAGTCAATTTTTGAAAGAGTGGAGCTTCAATTTGAGTTGCTTGTTATTCTCATTTTTATAGAACTACACCCCCAATAGTTTATCTGTGAACAAACACACATTAAGTATGCATATTCATGTACATTGTACGTGTAGATACATGTAGATGAAGAGTCATTTTTCTAAACATTTACCCATGCTATTGAAGCAGTTGCTGTACATATTAGTTATATGTCATGATATTCTCGAAATTTCATCTGTGGATAAAATTCATTGGCATTTCCTCAATTGTATAACTTGAACTAATTGTTGCACAAATTTCAAGTTTTATCATCTACATGTACATGCATGTACATGTGTGGGGTGTGGGAGAATATTTGTAAGGATATGTATTATATTTCCTGCAATTCTATGATTAAACCCAATTCTTACCGTGTCAATGTCATCAAGCACCAAGCGAACGAACACTTAGAGAACGTAACTCTGTCAAGTGTGGCCAATGCTGTTTATGAGAGACACACATTGCAGTATAATAGGAGTTGTTCTGTTGTACTCCTTTGAGATTGGTGGACTCATCTTATAAGTTAATGTTGTATTCTTTGAAATACTAACTGACTTTAGCAGTTATAATATTTTATCTCTGATTACTTCTTTTAACTAGATGGCTTTGATGTAAACATTATATAGCATTAAGGTGGGAAAACACTGTGTACATTGCAATTGAGTGAGCTAGTCATGTACATGTATGCGATGTAAACATGTCACCATATTGTTTTTTCTCGATAGAACATGGTGAATATCATTATTATCATTTTTTAAATAAATTTCTTATACTTTTAGGCACTTCAACAGAGCGTATTACATGTAACTATTAGTAGCATTACCTGGTCTGTTCCAGTCATCTCTCTTCAACAATGCTGCATGCCTCCTTAGCTCCATAAGCAGGTAAGATACTGACTAAACAATGTAACTAAATATTGGCTGCCAAACATCCTGCTAAAAAGCTTTCTTTACAATAGCCATTAGCTAGCCCAGATGCACAAATTCTATGGTATCTGACAGAATGTTGGTACACATGCTGTAGTCTTTTTTCCATTCTTTATATTAAACCTAATGTTGAAGTGCAGTACATCAATGAGGTATTCTAACTGTTGAAACTTTGCAGATTTAATATGTACATGTAGATCTTATACCTTGTGCAAGCAACTAAATCATATTTTTAATTTTTTAGTGTCTGCATGTACATGTACATTTATAGTATGATGCATTGGCAGTTGAAGGTACAGATGCATAAAGCAACATCAACATAATATCATTTCTGAGAGATAGATTGGGGTGATCAAGTCTCATGAATAGTGCATCATCAACCTGAGTTGGAATCACTAGCTGCACTCTATTGCATTTGTTTCTGTAGGCAGAACAATATTGAACAGGTAAGTCACTTGATATTTTATGTTCAAGATCGAAAGCTATAACATGTACATTGTATGTATATTTTCATTTGCTCTACAAATTGTGCACTCCACATTTTTATGTGTATGGGGTGTGAGAGAGCATAATTATTATAATTCTAAGCATATAGTTGGCAAGTGAAGGCGAGAAATAGAGACGGTTGGAGGTGTTTGATCAGACCAAAGTGAAGACAGTCATTTCCGAACTGGCAGACTGCTATGATAATATCATATTTCATGTAGAACCGAGATAAAACATCATTCTATAATAAAATCCAGTTTTTACTTTGTTAATATTTTCTAATTATCTATTTAGTCTATCGAGAGAAAGCAACGGAGAGAGGGAGCACATCACTACTTCCATTGTGATCAATGGTGGTTATTTACATCAGATTTATTTAATAACCACGCACACCCACACATACACGCCCCACATAAAATAGCAATCGTGACCTCATTGCAGGGTAAGTCAACGTGTAGCAGCAGTGTCTTGCCAAGTCGTTGCCATAGAAATCGCAAAATACTTTTTAATTTGCTTAGTAAATTCAATTGAACAAGTATGACAATAAGAAAACATGGCCTAAAATCATGTTTGCTAAATGGTAGCGCATAGAGATCTACATGTATTTCTTCAGGCAATGACTTGGTGTGGTTGTTTTTTGATTAGGT
Organism: Bugulina stolonifera; assembly: GCA_935421135.1. Taxonomy (NCBI): domain Eukaryota; kingdom Metazoa; phylum Bryozoa; class Gymnolaemata; order Cheilostomatida; family Bugulidae; genus Bugulina; species Bugulina stolonifera. The sequence goes on along the minus strand of OW285195.1, from coordinate 15,143 downwards.
TATCTCAGACATAGTTGAACATCCAACAAGATATTCTCCTCTTTTGTCAATTCTATTCAGATCAGCCCTTAAAATGCAGGCAGTTTTGTTTTCAGTTTTGCCAATACAAATATCTGCAGTTTCTGTTGCTCTGCAACAGCACCTGGTTGTGGTTGGACATGTGTTTAGTACAATGTAATACTGTTTTCTTGTCTGTTTGCAGTGACCAGTGTATGTGGACTGGTAAGCAAACTTTAGACTGAGAGTAGAAACTTTGCTGGATTGATGCCAACCAGCTTGGCTCCAGTGGGATCTGCTACATCTTTCTACATGTAGATGAAAAGGCCAGGATCAAGAAACTAGTATAGCCATACTACAAAGCTTGACTGGTTCATGCATATTTATCAACATACATGTATTAGCAACATTTAGTATTTCAATTTTTTTTTACATTTCATGGCCTAGAAAATTTTTCCATTGCCAATTTATTAGTCTGTTATTGAATTAGCATACTGCAACGGACTAATCTGTACTAGATTTATGTTTTAATCAAGTAGTATACTGACTGATACATTTTCAATCAGGCATTTTACATTTATTGTCATTGTTTTGTTAATACTTCTTTATATAACTCCCGTTTGTAATTTTTTTAAAACAATGTGAATATACTACATTGTAATACTAAAATACTGTTGGGATTATGTAACTTTTAGTCAAACTTTGCCTTTTCATTACATCATTGGGGCAGGCATTTTCTATTACAATTTAAATTTTCCTGTATTGTTTGCTAAAATATAACAGATCATTCAGTTTGCAACTCTGCTTAATCACTTAATTTAACAACCATGTGTAACGCATGATATCACATTGTTGAGTCCTGTCAATGTTTTATCAGCAAACAATTCTTTGGATAAGATTACATGTAGTTGTGGTCCTGGTATTGCAGCATGAATTGCTGTTATGGTTTCATAGGAACCAGCATCTCACTACTCTAGATCTGTACCAGCAAGTACATAAAACCTTACATGCATATTCCATGCTTTTCCACTACAGGCTATATTTAGAACAGCAGGCCACAATACAATAAATTTCATATAAGTCATAAAGCAAACAGTTGAGCTTTATTCATAAAACTGTGTTCTAAGCAGCATTGAATAGTGTTAGCTGGTCAAGTTTGGGCAAGAGGACACAACTCTGCTTATAGTAGCACAAAATCAACAAACCTAAGAGGGGCTGCATTGAACATAGACATAAACCCTGTAACAGTGAGACATTGCACATACATGTACATGTAATGTTCAACATCCTATACAGAATCTAATAATATTGAGTTCCAGTCATCAGCGATTTAGATTAACTGTTAGTGCATGTTAGCTTACTCAGTGCACCAAAATACATGTAGGCCTATATAGTGAGCTGAAGGTTTTTTTTTTCTGCAAAGCGTGAGGAGGTTGAACCTGTAAGCCGACTTCATCTTACTATTTTCTCTCTGTTTGCGTGGAATGAAGTCATCTTGTGACTATGGCAACAGTCCACCACTACATTTGCCACTCTTTAGCTGCATACTTCATTATAAAGGCATCCTACCATAAAATGTGTCTGAGCTGCCCTTTTTGCAGATTTTGCAGATTCTTGTATCAATAATGCTCGTATGCCAGCCGTGCTAGAAGTACTGCATATAGCAGGAACATCTACATCTATAGCAAAATACATGATTGCATGCATGTCACAAATTCTGTTAATTTACAACAACAAAATTCTGCCACAAATACATGTATTTTCCACAATTAAGTTACTATTATTGTGAAAACTTTTTGTGAACGATAATGCTACATGTACCTATAACATTCATCACATAGAGTTACTGGCAGTCTCAATCATTTGAGTTTGGTGGGCAAGACAATTAAAGTATAATATATTTGTAGTACATGTACAATACGTGTGTTGCAGGCCAAGCTGTTCAGTATCACACTTTAAATATGGTACTATAATCATAGTGCAGGAGTGAAAGATTTAAAATCTTTTAGAGAAACAAACATAAAGTCATCATAACCAAATTTTTCTACCCATTTTAGAGAAAGTTGCTGTGGTTTGAATTAACACATTAGCCTATACAAAGAGAGACAGTTAAATTTTATCATAACGACATGAACTGAATAAGTATAGCTACATGTAGAACTTTCTCTATTAATTATTAATAGAAACTTGCGTGTATTAGAGTCTCTCGGTCTACAGTAATTTATTGTACATGTACAGCTAGTGCAGTCAGAAATTGTGTATACAAGCTCAGACCTAGAAACATGGCCGGTCTCAACCGCTCACAGTAGCGATACATGTGCATGTACAGGACATGTATTGCATATTCAACCTGCTGGTCAGCTATTTAAAATTTTTACAATCAGAATCTAACAGTGGCCAAGTCAAACATTTCAATATCGTACAAAGTGCATAAACATTTAGTTTCATATTTTTGCTAGTGTATAATTGTGCTGGCATTTGATGTAGGGCCAAGGGCAATACACACAAGTGATAGCTTCAGTATCTTGTCTACATGTACTTTTTACAGACAAGCAACATAACATTACTGTAGCTATTGTTCAAGCTATTCAAATTTGGTGCTTCCTTATTATACATGTACATTAACATTACTTACATGTACATCTATGTGTGTGACAATTAAACCAGATGCAATAGCAGTAATATTATTTCTATATATACAATGTAGGAGTTCTTTGACTTTTGTTGGTTGCCTAGCTCAAACTGATGTCTCCTTGTCTAAGGAATTAGTGTAACTAGCCAGACCTGAAGCAATGACCAGCATGATACATGCTATATCTATGAATGATGCACCCAAAGTCCAGTACCATACTTTCACTTTAAATACATCAGTTTCTCAGAAAGCACCGAGACCCTGCTCAGAATAATCTGGAGGAAGTGATGCTATCAATTAATGAATAATAATGATAATATCCGTGAGGCCAAACACAGTTCTTTAACGCGGCTGCCCAGTGGCAGAGCGAGCCGAGGGGCCACCACAGCTACTAGAGCTGGATATCATTATAGTTCGATATGGCACAGAGTGAAAACATTTTCCGGGACAAAAAACCTCCCCTCCAGGTCATTGGCGGAACCTATGTCCTTGCAGGCAACTTGCGTTATTGCTGCAAAACCAGAGTGACTAGTGCTAAACCGCAATATATTGTAGGTATGGCAGAGACACCGAAGGATGTTGTCCTTGATTATCTATCTATCATGTTTTATCAAGTTGAATAAGGCAACACATCTGAATGTTGGAGTCATTCTAATGTATGTTGATATTTAATTTGCTGCAGAGCATCCTCTGGTTTTGAGAGTAAAAAAACTTCATTAACTATTTGGAGTGAATTATCTAGTTAGTAGGTAGTTGGAAGTCTAACTTTTGTGAGGCTAACTTGGAATAGTAACACACCAATCCTACCTTGCTAAAACTCCTCAAATTGTTGAACTATTTCAGTGTTGTGGAAAAGCTGAACATTTTATGGGACTTCAATAATCGCTAAGCACCAAGTCTAAGTACAAATCTTCATAATCTATGCTTTGTAATACTTCAAACAAAGTGTTCAGAAGGTTTGGTGTCTAGATTATCTTCTAACTCTTCAAATGTCCTTGATTGACTCCACTACTTTCGTTGGATATGGTGAGATGGGAGCCTATAATTATTACCTTCTGTGTTTGCTTAGATGGCAAAGTACAACAGGTATCATAGCTAACCAAAGATTTCAGCTACAATATCTCTGTAAACTAGGATTAAACATTCCATTACATCTCATTGAATTATATTTACCTGCCTATATAAAGGTACAGCCTGTTCTGACAAATTTTAGTCTGGGTGTGTTTATCGTGTAGAGTCAAACCAGAAGAAAGTTAGCCAAATAGAAAGGTACATATTATGTTTTTATTTTCTAAATGTAGTAGTAAATGTCTCAAGTATAACTTGCAGTGTGTAAAGTTGAAAATTTTTTCTCGGATTGTAGGTTGGAGCATAGAACATTGCATTATGACACCATGAACATGTGATAAATCGATGCTGCAAATTCTTTTTGTTAAATTCCAGTTGTTTTTTTATTAGTTTTGGTCAACGTATAGGATGCAGCTTCAAATTAATTTAATTACTTTGTTTGAGGTGCAAACTATTAGTCTATTGTGTTACCGATAAGGGTACAACTCTGTTGGACAAGCGAAGAAATATATTCGTATTAATGCTTAATACAAGTTAATTAATACTGTTTGGTATTTAGCTTAGCAAGTGTCACCAATTTGAATTCTTGAAGATCTATAGTACAAACTACACAGCTTAAAATAATGAAAATTGCAACAGTTGGAGACAGTTATGTAAGAAGACTTGCTTCCTATATCAAGGTAAATAACACTATAAACAGTCATGTTCATGGCATTCAGTGTAATTCTTTTGCATGTAGCCACTATTTATTTTTGATATTATTGAACTATGTGGAGCAAATCTTTAACCATGTATTGGTAGCCTTTACAATGTAAATTCACTTTGGCACCTATTGGGAGCCAAGAGGTCGTATTGCCATCTGAAACCATGATCAAAGCATATTATAGCTTACTATCACAATTTGTATGAACATGCTTGTACTGTAAATGTCGATGTTGAAGGATGTATTGTTTTTGTTATTAATTTTAGAAAAATGGATACGCTTTCCAATTGGAGAACACTCCACATGTGAATCTAATAAGTCGACCTGGTGCACGCGTAACAACTTGTCCTGTGAGTTCCGCTTACAAACAATGTTGTGTTTTGATGCATGTGTTTCGAAAATCCACTCCACTCCATGTTAGCAATCCATAATGTTTTTCTTTAAATTCAACACACTGGAGATGAATGTTTGTTCCAATGTTTCAGATCCCAAAAAACTACATGGACATCATAGTTGTGTGCTGTGGAGGCAACGACATAGGAAAAGTCAACCCTATCGAAGCTGCAAAGAGGTTGTTGCAAAGACTTGAGGGCACAGCAACAGTTATAGTGTTTACCTCGGTCATGAGGAGAGAGGGATCCCGCCGAGTGCCGCAAGGCTTTCATGAGCTAGCTCGCCAATTCAATCTGGCGCTCGCAGATACAGTACATGCTTCTGACTCTAAGAAGTTTTACTTTCTTGACAGACGTCTAGTGAGATATATGGATACTGATGGTGTCCCTATATCAAATTGGGGTCAGCGGCGCTATTTCTTTAGCCTGCAGCGTGCTGTGAGATTTGGTATGCAAGCTTTCCAACAATTATATTTAGGTGACCATAGAGATCATTCCATTTACAATGCATAACCAAATGACATAAATAGCAATCTACATTTACATTCACTTTACCCATTAACATCATCTGGATTTATGTAAGAGAAATATTTGTGGTACTGTACTAATAGCACTCATGTAATTGAATGTGAAGAGTATGAAATTATATGACTGTTGAATATGTGATGTTTACAGTTTTTGAATAACCTAAATCGTAATATAATATATCTAGTAGCTATGCTGCTCTTATATTCAGTTCCTACTCTTTTATTGCCAGTTAGCCAGATAACTATATTTTATATTGGAACATTTACATGTTGCTAGAAACTTGATCTTGAAAGTTTGATTTTATTTGCAATGTTATCAGTATAAGTCATTAACCAAAATTTACTGCTTCAAGCAGATTACAGAATATTTTCCTTACATTGGTGCCAAGTTCTGCCACAATATTATTGTGAGACTGCCCTCCGGCTCCAGCCATATAGTTTTAGCCAGAAGTAACCTGACACAATTTCAGTCTAAACAGACCAATGTTTTTCTATAGGCCACCAGTCAGCCGTTCTTGTGAGCTCAATCAAGTCACACAACATTAGACTTGAACAGATGAGAATTCGTTATCTTAACCCTTATGCTCTTAGCCTAGGTTCTCTCAGAAACTAACAGCCAGGGTGTGAAGGCAGAATGGCGTTCATGCCGTCTCATTATTTACAAGTTGGAACTTACTGGTTGGTACACATTGAAATAGCTAATACATACAAATATGCACCTCACTTAGTAGGCCTACTCATTAGGGAGAAGCAGCTACTGATGAGACGTTTTTCATGCAATTGGAGCCTTTAGTATTGCATACACACTGAACATTGAAAGTTGAAGTATTGGATACCTGTAATACAATGCAGATATTAGACATAATAGTAGCATACAGAATAGTTTGATATTAGCTACACATACCATATCGGTGTTGCACTTTGCGATTTTGTTATAGCCTCAATGCTGAGTCTCCTTATAGGACATACATGTAGGTATCACAGAAATATTATTAGCATTGAACCAGTTTTCAGTTATAGCCTGTTTTCTATCAAAAAGAGCCAGGAGTTATTATACTGAATACAAGTGTTGGTAAAGCGGGTTAGGAGCAGACTGGGGATCTATGGAAAATTTGGACAGTTTCTGGAAGATATTGTTATATCCGACTCAAAAGCTAAGGTGCCATAGTCACAAAAATGCAAGATTCATCTGAAGCAGACTAATCAATCAGTTGCTTCAAATGTGCAACCTAGCCTAAGCTCTTGGCTCTGGAGTGCAAGGATGTGATGGTAACCTTATAGTGGGTGACCAACATTAATACTGCTATGTTGTGAGAAAGGTTGGATACTTAGTTTCACCCAGATACTCCACCTGTCCCAATTACAAATGTTACACAATGCCAACACTGTGCACTAGTTCTGGGTGCTCATGGTATTATTGGTGAAAGTGACTAGCTAATTATAGTATTTGTACCTCACAAAGGGCTAGATGCTCCATACACTGACTGACTGACCATTGTACATGTATTATTGAATAAATACCAATAACAAAGAACCTATTATTCCAGCTGTTCTATGCTATACACATACTTCACCATAACACACTGTCTCACTGTGAGCGGCCCTCAAACTTTACCCCAAGCTCAATCATTACTTGAATTGCAAGAATATTACAAGCCCATGTTGTTTAGTAAACAATTTGTCTAGACAGAAGGATATTCATCTTTTTAAATTAGTCTCATTTCAACAAAAGTTACAACTAGACCAACTTCCTATCATGATGCAATGTACTGTAGATCTAGCAGAACACTAACGCATTTCAACAAATACAAGAATTCACACTGCAGCTCTAAAGCAGGCTATAACATGGTATAACTATTTCTCATTGCAGTGACAGCGAGAAAGACAGGGTTGATTTGACAACAATATATATCTCACCATCTGCTGCTAATGTATCATAGTATTATTGGTGAGAGTGACTAGCTAATTATAGTACTTGTACCTCACAGAGGGCTAGATGCTCCATACACCAACTGACTGACCATTGTACATGTATTATTGAATAAATACCAATAACAAAGGACCTATTATTCAAACTGTTCTATGCTATACACATACTTCACCATAATACACTGTCTCACTGCTGAGCAGCCCTCAAACTTTACCCCAAGCTCAATCATTACATGAATTGTAAGAATATTACAAGTCCATGATGTTAGTAAACCTTTTGTCTAGACAGAAGAATGCTCATATTTTTAAATTAGTCTCATTTCAACCAACGTTACAACTAGACCAACTTCCTATCATGATGCAATGTACTGTAGATCTAGCAGAACACTAACGCATTTCAACAAATACAAGAATTCACACTGCAGCTCTAAAGCAGGCTATAACATGGTATAACTATTTCTCATTGCAGTGACAGCGAGAAAGACAGGGTTGATTTGACAACAATATATCTCACCATCTGCTGCTAATGTATCATAGTATTATTGGTGAAAGTGGACATAGCTATTAGTACTTGTATCTCACAAAGGGCTAGATGCTCCATACACCAACTGACTGACCATTGTACTTGTATTATTGAATAAATACCAATAACAAAGGACCTATTATTCCAGCTGTTCTATGCTATACACATACTTCACCATAATACACTGTCTCACTGCTGAGCAGCCCTCAAACTTTACCCCAAGCTCAATCATTACATGAATTGTAAGAATATTACAAGTCCATGATGTTAGTAAACATTTTGTCTAGGCAGAAGGATGCTCATATTTTTAAATTAGTCTCATTTCAACCAACGTTACAACTAGACCACTTCCTATCACGATGCAATGTACTGTAGATCTAGCAGAATACTAATGCATTTCAACAAATACAAGAATTCACACTGCAGCTCTAAAGCAGGCTATAACACGGTATAACTATTTCTCTTTGCAGTGACAGGGAGAAAGAGATAGTTGATTTGACAACAATATATCTCATCATCTGCTGATAATTTGCCATAAGAAGTATTCAAGTCTGATGTAAAACTATATTTTGCCAACCAGTTCTGTCCAGAAAAAAAATTTTTACTAAACTTCATGGACTTGTAGTATTCTTACAATTCATGTAATGATTGAGCTTAGGGTAAAGTTTGAGGGCTGCTCACAGTGAGACAGTGTGTTATGGTGAAGTACATGTATAGCATAGAACAGCTGGAATAATAGGTCCTTTGTTATTGGTGTTTATTCAATAATACATGTACAATGGTCAGTCAGTTGGTGTACGGAGCATCTAGCCCTCCTGAGGTACAAGTACTAATAGCTATGTCCACTTTCACCAATAATACTATGATACATTAGCAGCAGATGATGAGAAATATTGTTGTCAAATCAACTATCTCTTTCTCAATGTCACTGCAATGAGAAATAGTTATACCATGTTATAGCCTGCTTTAGAGCTGCAGTGTGAATTCTTGTATTTGTTGAAATGCATTAGTATTCTGCTAGATCTACAGTACATTGCATCGTGATAGGAAGTGGTCTAGTTGTAACGTTGGTTGAAATGAGACTAATTTAAAAATATGAGCATCCTTCTGCCTAGACAAAATGTTTACTAACATCATGGACTTGTAATATTCTTACAATTCATGTAATGATTGAGCTTGGGGTAAAGTTTGAGGGCTGCTCAGCAGTGAGACAGTGTATTATGGTGAAGTATGTGTATAGCATAGAACAGCTGGAATAATAGGTCCTTTGTTATTGGTATTTATTCAATAATACAAGTACAATGGTCAGTCAGTTGGTGTATGGAGCATCTAGCCCTTTGTGAGATACAAGTACTAATAGCTATGTCCACTTTCACCAATAATACTATGATACATTAGCAGCAGATGGTGAGATATATTGTTGTCAAATCAACCCTGTCTTTCTCGCTGTCACTGCAATGAGAAATAGTTATACCATGTTATAGCCTGCTTTAGAGCTGCAGTGTGAATTCTTGTATTTGTTGAAATGCGTTAGTGTTCTGCTAGATCTACAGTACATTGCATCATGATAGGAAGTTGGTCTAGTTGTAACGTTGGTTGAAATGAGACTAATTTAAAAATATGAGCATTCTTCTGTCTAGACAAAAGGTTTACTAACATCATGGACTTGTAATATTCTTACAATTCATGTAATGATTGAGCTTTGGGTAAAATTTGAGGGCTGCTCACAGTGAGACAGTGTATTATGGTGAAGTATGTGTATAGCATAGAACAGTTTGAATAATAGGTCCTTTGTTATTGGTATTTATTCCATAATACATGTACAATGGTCAGTCAGTCAGTGTATGGAGCATCTAGCCCTTTGTGAGGTACAAGTACTAATAGCTATGTCCACTTTCACCAATAATACTATGATACATTAGCAGCAGATGATGAGAAATATTGTTGTCAAATCAATTATCTCTTTCTCCATGTCACTCCAATGAGAAATAGTTATACCATGTTATAGCCTGCTTTAGAGCTGCAGTGTGAATTCTTGTATTTGTTGAAATGCATTAGTATTCTGTTAGATCTACAGTACATTGCATCGTTATAGGAAGTGGTCTAGTTGCAACTTAGTTGAAATGGGACTAATTTAAAAATATGAACATCCTTCTGTCTAGACAAAATGTTTACTAGCATCATGGACTTGTAATATTCTTACAATTCATGTAATGATTGAGCTTGGGGTAAAGTTTGAGGGCTGCTCACAGTGAGACAGTGTATTATGGTGAAGTATGTGTATAGCATAGAACAGTTTGAATAATAGGTCCTTTGTTATTGGTATTTATTAGATAATATATCTACAATGGTCAGTCAGTCAGTGTATGGAGCATCTAGCCCTTTGTGAGGTACAAGTACTATAATTAGCTAGTCACTTTCACCAATATTACCATGAGCACCAATGTTTGAACTAGTGCACAGTGTTGACATTGTGTAATATCTGTAATTCGGACAGGTGGGGTATCTGGATGAACAGAAAACTGACCCATGTTTTGAGTACTATGCAGCACTATGAAAGCATTGGGCTTATTTTAGCAAATGTTACAAGTAGACCAACTTCCTATCACAATATAAAGTAGAACTAGCAGGATACTAAGGCATTTCAACAAATACAAGAATTCAGACTTCAGCTCCAAAGCAGGCTATAACATGGTATAACTATTTCTCATTGCAGTGACAGCGAGAAAGACAGGGTTGATTTGACAACAATATATCTCACCATCTGCTGCTAATGTATCATAGTATTATTGGTGAAAGTGGACATAGCTATTAGTACTTGTACCTCACAAAGGGCTAGATGCTCCATACACTGACTGACTGACCATTGTACATGTATTATTGAATAAATACCAATAACAAAGGACCTATTATTCAAACTGTTCTATGCCATACATGTACTTCACCATAACACACTGTCTCACTGTGAGCAGCCCTCAAACTTTACCCCAAGCTCAATCATTACATGAATTGCAAGAATATTACAAGCCCATGATGTTAGTAAACATTTTGTCTAGATAGAAGGATGTTCATATTTTTAAATTAGTCTCATTTCAACAAACGTTACAACTAGACCAACTTCCTATCACGATGTAATGTACTGTAGATCTAGCAGAATACTAAAGCATTTCAACAGATACAAGAATTCACACTGCAGCTCTAAAGCAGGCTATAACATGGTATAACTATTTCACATTGCAGTGACAGGGAGAAAGAGATAGTTGATTTGACAACAATATATCTCGCCATCTTCTGCTAATGTATCATAGTATTATTGGTGAAAGTGGACATAGCTAATAGTGTACTTTCACCTCACAAAGGGCTAGATGCTCCATACACTGACTGAACAACCAGTGTGCTCATGGGTAAATACCAATAACAAAATACTTATTATTCACACTGTTCTATGCTATACTTTACCAAAATATACAGTCTTTGGCACTGAAACTTTGCTGGTCTGCCCATCTGCATACTTAGATAAATTGGGCAGATGGTACAAATCCATGCTGCTCAGGAAACAACTTTTTTGGTCACATTATGCTAATATTGCTGTCTGCTGCCTATCCCAATTTTTATTCTGTTTATGGAGAAACCTGAAATCACTCCCAGCTCCAACTTGTCATGTTTTACAACACAGCATAAACAAGATGGAAAATAGAACTTGCTAGCCCACTTTGCCTCACTAAATAACAAAACTGTAAACATGATTATTCTGACACATATAAATAATATGCACAGTGGTACATATCTTTAACTAACATAAATAAGTCTATTGAATAGAAAATTTCTCAGAAGAGAGTGGAATCATAAGTAATCATTCACAGCAACCTGTTTACTGTAGTCAAATTATTATTATATAAAACTGTATAATTAACTTGTTGGCAACAGTTAACTGCAGAACACAGGTGATGCCACAAATGATAAACCATGTATGCATGTACATGCATGACCAAATAGCTTTCGAAACTTTACACCAAAACCACATCTAGCTATATCTACTGGAAATATATTAAATAAATTACATGGGGCATATTATGGAACACAAGTAATATCAAACATGTACACAGAGGGGTTGGAGTTTTACTGAGAACAAATTGAGTTATTTAGACCAATTCCACACTCTGATTAAACGTATGCTACGATTATGGTAAATTGTCTCTAGACAGCTAAAGCTGCCCTCTGTATTTAGTGCTAGAAACTGTATGTTATGCTAAAACTCTGTCTCTCAAATTTCCTTGTGAGAATATGTGGCATAACAGACTAGTAGGTGACAGTACTACAGTCTATAATTGTGTAATATTTGTTGATCCTCCATGCACATAATATGATGGGATTAGACTGAAATCACCCATATTAGGAAAACAGAAGAGGCAAGGGCAATCAGTTGAGTCCAGTTCAGTTCCAGTGTCTACCTTACCTGTGAATAAATCAGAACAAATTTACTTGAATAATCCATTAGAAAAATGAAAAGAGGGTAAAGTAATTAGTTAGTTACAAATAATATAGAAATTTACTTTATAGGCCTATATATAATCCTTCTATCTTGGACAGACTTCAGTCCAGCAAGACTTTCGACACTAGAAACACCTAACTGTCAAAAATTTCAGTAAGCAACAGTTCAACATTGAATTATACCTACCAGAGCATAACTTTGTTTCATAGAACTATAATGCCTATATCAGCACCAGTCTTCTGCGGTTACGCTGACTGTTATTTGTGGAGCTTAGATGATGAGGGCTATCTGCAATACAACAAACACCTCATGGAAGATCACCCAAACATGAAAATTAAACATGGAGTGTGGGTCAAGCATAAAGACAGACTGGCAGATCAATTAATGAAACAGTAAGTGCATTAAACTAGGGGGAGCTGCTGATCAAACACCCTACAATATTATTGCTATAAATGCTTGATTAAACTTTCAAATGTTCAAATTAGCAAAAATTACGGTTTACCATATCACTTAAATCAAAATATCACATTTTATTTTTATTTTTTGTACTTAGTTGCCAACAGGCAATAAAACCTGGAACAAATTCCCAGTTAAATGTAAGTGTAATTACAAATTTAGGCCTATTTAAACTGTAATTGACTAATATTGTAATGATTATCACATGGAGTATTATTCCAACAATTGCTAGAGCTGGATGATGGACACTATTAAAATATGTACATATTTATAGTGGCTATGCACAACTCCTAAGTGACGGTGTATTAGTAATGTGGGTGCTTTGTAGTGTAATTGTCCCTGACAGTCTATTACATTATATAAATTGCAGTTCTGCTCAAGATTTCCGATTCCAATCATATTAGACTGATATTGGTGCTGATTGTTAATAAGTAACGGTTCTATTCTATCAAATGTTCATCCAACATGTTGTGGTTAGCAACAGAGTTGCACACCAATCACAACTGGCAGATAGAGCAGCATGCTGCTGAGAGCCAAAGTGCCCAGTGCACCCATTTTCACTATTACGAAATACGTATACATATAGATCATGTACCTGGTTTTTCAGCAGCCAATATGATGATGGTCGAAAGGGACAGGACCTCTACATCAAGACCTTTTCCTTGGGATGCTGGGCCTCACTATCAACACAAGAGAGGAGTGAACACACACTCATCAACTGTCGAGGATGTGGGAAAAATGACATCTTTCAACTGAAGAAGAAAAATAAAGTGTTTTGCACTCTTGCAAAATATGAGAAGTTACCAGGTAGTCAATTCAACCATTTGCCACTTAAAACTTCCAATTCTCGAACTATTGAATCAGCGAGCTGATCTTCTTTAATTGCAGAAAGATAAAATGCTTTACTTGTGGAATTTTACACATTGTTAGCTGTGCTGTAGTGATCTCAAAATTATTTTTAGTTGCTTTATATTCTGTAGCCAAGGGTCACAACCATTCAAAGATATGTACAACAGTGCAGCTTTTGGAAATAGTTATATTATACATGTAGCTACAATGTATTAGTGTAGGTAGGCAGGTACATTGGTAGGTAGGTACATGTAGGTAGATTGTAGGTAAGTAGGTATGAACTAGATTTTCTGCAAGCATCAACTATTTACTAAGAATGTTTTAACAGACCCAATATTTTTTAAACCATGAATTATTTATTATCTGCTTCCATCCTCGTTTGGAGTGCTGTTACAGTTTTAACAATTCAACTAAATCTGGATGCTGCTGTTTAAAAGATATAACTGTGATTCAAAACCAACATTAACTAGAGTTTTATAGCAAACATCTGATGGGTCCGAAACCACATAGGACCACTTACTCTCTATTTACAATTGACTCAAAATTGTACAAATGTCTTTGCCTACATGTATGTGCTACTTCTGTATAAACTATAATAAATGTATTCTCATTGTTAGATGTACAAACTCACAGTGACTCCAAGTTGAGTGCTACTGCAGACAGTTTGTTGACATCAACTTCTGCAACAATTCCCTCACCTGGAACAACTTCATCTGATCAGTCTTCTAGCGAAACAGTTGGACTTGAAAATGAGTTTTCTGGATCGAGACGAAGGGTTGAATTACTTCTACCACATGTTGATGCGACACCACCTCAGTCTGTATCTGTCAACTATAAACAGCCAACTAAAACAGCAATCTCACGGCTGTCTTTATCTGCTGATGAAAGTACACCTGCAACAAAAAAAAGGAAATTAACTGTAAGTGACGTTCCAAAATCAATTACGGGACAAATTATTAAGCAGACAAGAGATCTTGAAGAGAAAGACAATATTGAACGAGATCTGGCTGCAGTGTATTCCAGCAACAATAATATACATATTACATACATAACAATATATAATATAATGTACATATACACATATATGCTATTTTTCAGCAATCATATTAAACGGATCATTTCTATTTTATCACCATAGTGAACAATTAATGCATCTATTACCTCCTCATGCCGTAGGAACGACAACCACCTCCATCCACTCCTATCCTCTCACAAGAAGGACACCAATACCTCCAGTCACACTCAGATGATTCTACTATATATGATCCTTGCTCTTTAGTAATCGACACTTCCCCTGCTGATACACAGCTACCTCTCCTACCAGCTGTGTTTATCTTCTGGTAGGTAGGGATTTTCCAGTCTACAGGAGAGCTCAAGCAAGCTAGAACAGGTAAAACATGCTAGCCATAATATACATAACAATATATAATATAATGTACATGTACACATATTTGCTATCTTTCAGCAATCAAAATAAACGGGTCAGTTCTATTTTATCACCATACTGAACAATTATTGCAGCTATTACCTCCTCATGCCGTAGGGACGACAACCACCTCCATCCACTCCTATCCT